>CM035097.1:22845405-24111685 GCA_020205505.1 Panax japonicus | reverse complement strand
TCTATCTGTAATTTCTCTCTATAATAATTGCTCTAAAGCTTTATGAATTGGTGAGAAATGAAGGAAGAATGAGCTTCTATTTATTAGAAAATATAGTTCGATAATTGCACGTTTTTGGGCTCGAAATATTACAGTATAATACCTTCCTCTTTTTCTTCATTTTAATTTAGTCCTGCAAGTATTATCAAACTTGCACCCCTCCCCTAATAGTAAATAATGTGAATTAATAGTTTATCATGTGACTCAATAATATAATCATGTGAAAAAAACTAATTACAGTATAGTACCTTCAACATACCTCTATTTTTAATTTAGTTATGCAAGTATTATCAATCTTGCACCACCTCCCCTAATAGTACATGAATGTGAATCAATAGTACACACATGTGAACAAATAGTATAAGCATGTGAAATAATAGCAATTAATTGCTCATTTATCCGATTAATTACCCGATGGTCAATATAACCTTCAGACATCACAATTATCAAAATAAATGTCGATTTCCACTAACACTAATCATCTCAAAATAATGAAACTATCAATTTCATCTTTAATTAACACAAACTTATTCATCATTAATATTATAACTCACAATATTTAACAATCAGGTCGTTCCTAGAAAAGAGGGGGGCTTTCCGATAAGGATTTCTCCTTATTGGCGCGCAAATTAGGTGACCAAACCTCTCCTTGACAGAACTTCTAGACATTGTCAATATTGCAAATAATAATATGAATAACTCTGTTGTCTCAATTATTGATTAATAATAATAAAATATTTATGTAGATGATACTGTGACAATAATTGAATCATTAATATGAGAGATATGATGCAGCAATTACTTGTAGCAATAATTGAGTATAATTGAGTGACTTCTCACGTAAAACATCAATAATCAATACCATGTGCTACTATGCAACCACGCTTATTACTGTACTTTTACTACCGGGTAGTTCAACAGTTTTAATAGTAACACTTTCGCAGTTTTTTATAAAAAGATAATTTTGTCGTTTTCTAGCTACGGCAATAACTTCCGTTGTGGGGTCCCACCAATGATTGGTCGTCGTACGAATATTCCCTATTAAAATGAATATTCCCCGACCAATCGAATATTATATAACCACTTGCTTAATTTGAAAATTTGTAAATATTATCCACAACTATAACATTATATCAAATCTACACTATAATATTAAAAATATATTTCGAGAAAATTATTCTTTATTCATAAAAGTTGGGATCTTACAACCTCCCCTTCTTATGAAATTTTGTCCTCGAAATTAGGGTACGTACCTGGTATATCGAAGAGGTGAGATACCTGATTTCATTTAGATTCTAACTCCAGGTCATTTCCTCAACATCGTGGTTTCTCCACAAAACTTTGACTTGGGTATAACTTTAGAGCGTAGAATATGATCTTTTATCCAAGATTTTAACAGGTAACTCTTCATACGTTAAATCCTCTTCTCTTATGGTTCTAATTCAATAATGTGGTTCGAGTCTTTCACATATTTATGTAACATAGATATGTGAAAAACGTTATGAACATGAGACATATTTGGCGGTAAGGCGAGTCTATAGGCCACAGTTCCTACTCGATCGAGGATTAAAAATGGGCCAATGAATCGAGGGTTGAGCTTTCTCTATTTCCAAATCTCGTAACTCTCTTCAATGGAGCAACACGTAACAACACATGATCTCCAATATCGAATTCCACGTCCTTTCGATGAAGATCAGCATAACTCTTTTTCGATCTTGTGAGGTTTTTATACATTGTCGGATCGTTTCAATCTTTTTCGTAGTCATACATACCAACTTCGGTCCCAATAACGTTACTTCACCCAGCTCATCCCAGCATACTGGAGAACGACACTTTCTTCCAAACACGCCTCAAATGGAGCCATGCCAATACTTGCTTGATACTGTTGTGTAGGAAAACTCCACCAATGGTAAGAACTTGTCCCAACTTCCTTTGAAGTCAAGGACACAGAATATTAATAAATCTTCAAGAGTTTGAATAGACCTCTCTGTTGCCTGTCCGTCTGAGGATGATATACCGAGCTAAATCATAAATCCAGTGCCCATAGCTTTTGCAAACTAACCCAAAATCTTAAAGTGAATCTTGGGGTCTCGATCAGAAACTATGGATACCGGCATACCATGCAGTCTTACAATCTCGTTATTGTACATACGAGCAAGACGTTCAAGTGTATAAGTTTCTCGTATAGGTAGGAAATGAGCAGACTTGGTCATCTATCAAAAATGATCCAAATTGCATCTATGCCTTGAGAAAACTTGGGAAGACCAGTAACGAAATCCATGGTAATGTGGCTCCCACTTCCATTCTGGAATTTCAAGTGGTTGCAATGGACCTTTTGATACTTGATGCTCCGCCTTAACTCGTTGACAAGTTAAACACCCTGAGATAAACTCCGCTATCTCTCTCTTCATATTACTCTACCAAAATGTATGTCGAAGATCACGATACATTTTGGTACTCCCAAGATGGATTGCAAACGGTGTGTTGTGCGCCTCCATCATGATTTTATACTTTAAATCAGGGTTGTTAGGAACAAAATGTCTGGAGTTAACTCGAAGTATTCCTTCTTCATCAATTCTTGCTTCCGGTATAGCACCTTCTTGCACTTTCTTCCTCATACGCATCAGCTCCAGGTCTGTAGCTTGAGCGGCTTTAACTTTATCGATTAAAGTCCATTCTACTCGTATTATCGCCATCATCACATGGTTCCCTGGAGTCTTTAACTCTATCTCCATCCTTAGTAAGTCATATAAAATGGGCCTTTGCGTTGACAATAAGGCAACTCGTACCCGCATATGATCTTCTATTCAATACATAAGCTACTACGTTCGCTTTTCCAGGATGGTATTGAATGGTATGATCGTAATCTTTCAACAACTCAAGCCATCGTCGTTGCCTGCATGTTGAGTTCCTTTTGAGTGAAGAATATTTGAGGCTTTTATAATCCGTATAGATTTCCACCTTCTCTCCATACAGGTAATGCCTCCAAATCTTAAGCAAAAAAAACAACTGCTGCCAACTCTAGATCATGAGTAGGGATAATTCCTCTCATATTCTTTGAGTTATCGTGAGGCATAGACTATAACTTTCATATGTTTCAATGAAAACACATCCTAACCATTTGCCTGAAGCATCACTGTAGATGACAAATCCCTCCGAGCCAGATGGTATTGTCAGAACAGGTGTTGAAATGAGTCTCCTCTTAAGTTCTTGAAAACTCTTTTCTCATTCCTTGTTCCAACCGAATTTTGTATCTTTTCGAGTCAGTTGAGTTAATGGAGTAGCGATTCGGAAAACCCTTCTACGAATCTCCGATAATAACCAGCTAAGCCGAGAAAGCTACGTACTTCGGTCACTGATTTAGGTTGCTCCCAACTTTGAATTGCTTCAATATTTGCTTGGTCAATAGATATCCCATGATTTGATATCACGTGCCCAAGGAATGCAACTTCCTCAAGCCAAAACTTGCATTTCTTTAAGTTGGCATATAACTTCGTTTTCACGAAGCTTTTGGAGTATCAGCCTCAAGTGTTGCTCATGGTCTTCATGGGTTTTGAGTACATGAGGATCTCATCAATAAGATGACCACAAAGTGATCCAAATATTCTTTGAATAATTGGTTCATCATAACATGAAGGCAGCAGGAGCATTAGTCAATCAAAAGACCATGACTAAGAATTTATAATGCCCGTACCGAGTTCTGAAAGCAGTCTTTGGAATGTTATCAGTTTTAATCTTCAATTGATGATATCTGGAACGAAGATCAATCTTTGAAAAGAATTTTGCGCCTTGCAACTGATCAAACAGGTCATCAATGCGAGGCAACTGTACCTATTTTGATGGTTATATGATTCAACTCCCGATAATCAATACAAAGTCGCATATTTCCATCTTTCTTCTTCACGAATAGAATAGGAGCACCCCAAGGAGACGTACTAGGATGAATGAAATAGATGTCTAAAAATTCTTGCAATTGGGTCTTTAACTCCTGAAGTTTAATAGGAGCCATTCGATATGGGGCTTTGGAAATGGGTTTGTACCGGGTTTAAGGTCGATAAAAAATTCAATTTCACGCTCTGGGGTAGGCCAGGAAGTTCTTCAGGGATTACGTCAGGAAATTTATTAACAATATAAATATCTTTCAAATCTGACGTATTTTTGTTTAAATCTATGACATGAGCTAAGAAAGCTTGACATCTGTTTTTTAATAAACGAATAGCTTTATGGCTTGAGATGATCGTGATTGATTTTAATGATTTGGTCACATGAATTCGCATAATAGGTTGATTAGGAATATGAAAGCTAACAACCTTACGAAAATAATCAATTTTAGCATGATGAGTAGTTAACCAATCAATCCCTAGAATCACGTCAAATGCAAGTATTTTTAAAGAAATAAGATCGACAGGTAATGTGCTGTTACTGATTTGAATCAAACAAGACTTATAAACAGTGGATGTACTGAAGGTTTCTCCCAACGGAGTTTCAACAGATAAGTTAAAGTCTAATTTCCCTAGAGTCAAATTTAAACGTTGAGCGCAGGTAGGATAAATAAAAGAATGGGTAGAACCAATATCAAATAGGTATAGACTTCGCTAGAGTTATGATAAGCTTACCCGTGATGACCTCGTTCGGGTTCCTTGCTTTCTGGGAGGTTATGACAAACGCTCTCCCTGGAACTACCGGTTGACTTTTCTGGGACCGGCCTTTGGTGCCTCCATCCCAGCTGGACTTGTCTTTGGTGCATGACAAAATCGGGCTAGGTGACCTTCTCTTCCATAATTATAACACGCTTTGGACTGCATCGAGCAGTTTGGACTGATATGTCCTTCCCCTCCGCATTTTGAAGCATATGATAGGTGTCATTCTCCTTCCTTAACAACGGGTGCTGGTGCTGACGTCTTTCCATCATTGTTGAATCTCCTTTTATTAAAATATCCAATTTTACTATCTTGGCCATTATTACCGCCGAAGTGGTTACCATTTCTGGCATGTTGATTCCCTCCACGTTTGTTGTCACCGCTTCGATGACTGCTACCACTGGTATTATCTTTTGTCGGCTGATTTCCCTTGGTTGAGTTGACTCGTTATCGCGCTCCAATAACTGAGGCCCTATTAACAACATCTGAATACAAACACAATTTGTGAGAAATTAAGTATTGACGTATCTCGGGTTTCAAACCTCTTAGAAACATCATCATTATCTCTCCTCATTATCAACCAAGTGAGACGCAAACTGGGATAACTCGACAAACTTAGCTTCGTACTGTGACACGGTCATATTGTTCTGCTCCAACTTGATTAACTCTACCTCTTTTATGTGACGAATACTTTCGGGAAAGTACTTGTCGTTGAATAGTTCTTGGATCTTCTCCCAAGACATCTTCAGTGCGGCAGGTTGAGTACGCTTTACGGATTCCCACTAGTAATCTGCCTCTCCTCGCAACATAAAGGTGGAAATAGAACCTTTTGTTCCTCGGAGCATCCCAAAATATTAAATATCTTGGTGATCAGCTTTATTCACGCTTCCGCCTTAAGTGGTTTTGGCTCTCCAATAAACTCTGGTGGTCCCAGCTCCTTGAACTGTTTAGCGATGAACGTCCGAGAGTTTCCAGTGTTTCCACCTATATTTTGGACAGGAGCCACTCTAGCCTGATGTTGCATGAATTGCATAAAGCCTCTGAACATTCCATCATTCATCATTTGGTCAGTGTTGTTGTTTGAATGAGGATTCTCGCCTTCTCGATGAACATTATCCTTGTTATTGATCTGTGGAGACTCAACGGTCTCCTGTGATCCATTGCTATTTTCAACATTCTCGGATGTCATTTACAAATACTGCCACAAAACAAGGGTTAATTGACATGTCACATATTATCCCTATACTCTGACCGACCAAATAAATACCAAATAAACTTAGGTAGGTCATACTAGCGAAGGAATACCCCGTCTCTTCTCTCCTAGTTCTTATCTCACATCTCAGCTAGGGACCATATCCCTAAGCTTTGATACCAAATGTGACCGCCCCCAAAATAGGTATACATCACCCATCATGAGTCGCCAAATACATGGTACAAAATCAAATACAACTTAATATACACAGTTGTGTAAATACGACAAACATAATCTAAGAGGTTTAATAAGAATATTGTCATCTAGAAAATATCCACACTCAATGGAGTCCTCATTACATTTATTGTAACACTATTTAACAGAATAGCGAGGACTACGAATGCTATCATCTGACCGTCACTCCATTCCCCCGACTAGTCCCGGCTACGTTATCATTTCCTGAAGAGAACAGTGAAAGAATGGTGAGCTCAACTAACCAGTAAGAAAACATTATGACTAAGATAATGCATAATAAATTATCATTAGCCTTCAACAGTGTTAAACTGATAAATATAATAAACATCAAGTTTAACTACAGCGGAACAAGCAATCATTAGAAGAGTCAATTAGAGAATAAATCTACTATCTTCTATGATTTAAAAGGATTTTCATCACTTTTATCACTGAGACTCAGCTTAATAATAAACCACATCATCCCTGCACTGCGGCCAAGGATATCATTAGTATGAACGACCACAAATTATCCATGCACTATGGGCTAATGATATTCGTGTATTCATCAATGGTCATGATCATGCCAACAACTTTCCATCAATGCACTACGGCCAATGAGGACTTTTACCACATCATTTGTACCATTACGATCATGATTATACCGAATAATCCCTGGTCATATTCACACCAAGTCCATTTATGCACTACAGGCCACAGATGACTTTCAACATATTATAAACAAGAGGATGATGACAATGATATAAGAATTCAATAAAACAAGTTCAAGGATAAATTTGTAAAGATTTATAATTTAATTTATAAACATGGATTTTTGCCGCCATGCGGTAATCTACGTAGACAGATTATTCGAACAGAATAATAAAGAATGGAATAACAGAAGAATTCACCAGGCGTGCGTAATCCGCACAGACAGGTTATTCTAACAGAATAATAAAGAATGGAACCAGGTCATGCGTAATCCGCACAGACAGCATGTTTTAACAGAATAATAAAGAATGGAATAACAACAGAATTCACCAGGCATGCGATAGACTGCACAGACGGGTTATTCCAACCGAATAATTAAGAATGGAATAACAGAAGAATTTCATCATGTATGCGGTACTTCGCATAGACAGGTTATTCTAACATAATAATAAAGAATGGAATAACAACCCTTACGAGTATTGAAAGAAAATAACTCTCTTCATGAATACAAAAAGAATAATACCCCTTACCTTAGAAAAACTGGATACTAGAATAGTGAGGTAGCAGACTTCTCTTCTTCTTTCTCTTTATAATTTCTCTCTATAATAATTTCTCTAAAGCTTTTGTGAATTGGTGAGAAATTAAGGAAGAATGAGCTTCTATTTATAGGAAAATATAGTTTCGATAATACACATTTTGGGGCTCGAAATATTAAAGTATAATACCTTCCTCTTTTTCTTCATTTTTAATTTAGTCTTGCAAGTATTATCAAACTTGCACCACCTCCCCTAATAGTAAATAATGTGAATAATAGTTCATTCATGTGACTCAATAGTATAATCATGTGAAAAAACTAATTACAGTATAGTACCTTCAACTATGCCTCCATTTTTAATTTAGTCATGCAAGTATTATCAATCTTGCACTACCTCCCCTAATAGTACATGAATGTGAATCAATAGTATACACATGTGAACAAATAGTTATAAGCATGTGAAATAATAGCAATTAATTAGTCATTTATCCGATTAATTACCCGATTGGTCAATATAACTTCCAGACATCAATTATTATCGAAATAAATATCAATTTCCACTAACACTAATAATCTCAACACAATAAAACTATCAATTTCATCTTTAATCAACACAACTTATTCATCATTAATATTATAACTCACAATATTTAACATCCAGGTCGTTCCTAGGAAAGAGGGGGCTTTCTGATACGAATTTTTCCTTATTGGCGCGTAATTAGGTGACCAAACATCTCCCTGACAGAACTTCTAGACATTGTCAATATTGCAAATAATAATATGAATAACTTTGTCGTCTCAATTATTGATTTAATAATAATAAATATTATGTAGATGATACTGTGATAAGAATTGAATCAATAATATGTGAGATATGATGCAGCAATTACTGTAGCAATAATTGAGTATAACTGAGTGACTTCTCACGTAAACATCAATAATCAATACCGTGTGTTACTATGCAACCACGCGTATTACTGTACTTTTACTACCGGGTAGTTCAATAGTTTTAACGGTAACACTTTCACTGTTATTTTTATAAAATGATAATTCTGTCATTTTCTAACTACGACAATACTTCTTTTGTGGGGTCCACCAATGATTGTGTCGTCGTACGAATATTCCCTATTAAAATGAATATTCACCGACCAATCGAATATTATATAACCACTTGCTTACTTTGCAAAATTTGTAAATATTACCCACAACTAAAACATTATATTAAATCCACACCATAATATTCAAAAATATATTTTGAGAAAATTATTCTTTATTCATAAAAGTTGGGGTCTTATGTTGGTTGATTTCGCAATCAAAGAATACGTGCAAGTATACACGGTCAACAAGTAATAAAGTGATAAGAAAAGTATCGTTCCCACAAAGAATCTTAATTAATAAATTCCAACTACTAGCACTATATCAACCCAATTTTATTTAAACATTGATAAATTATGATTTTTTGAAATATTAAAACTAAATTAAACAATTAAAGATATTATTCTAAAATAAGCAAATAAATAAACTCAGATTTGAATGATTGATTTCCGATAAATAAGGATTAAGACTTCAATATCCCCAATTATGAACTATAAATCAATTATCCAATTATCCCAATTATTATGTCTACTGAATTGTTAACAGGAATTCTCAAATGTCAAAAGTCCTTTTCCAAGTAATCAGTTGACTTCTATTTAATCCAGATTAATCTTGCTATATTCCTATGCAAAATAAGTGAATTAATCTCTTTCGATTACAATTCCTTATGTGTTACATGCGGTGAAAAGATATTTCCATTCAATTCACAAACCTAATTATTCACTATGCAAATAAATTAATCACACGTTATCAAACACAGTTCTAATCCTAGAATTCCTCTTTCAATTCCTTCTAGAGTAACAAAGTAATTATTGGCCAAATAATTAATCAATAGGTACAAGGCATGATAAACAATTCACTTCAACATAAATAATTGGAATAAACTGAATAACTAATTTATAGCCATAAAAGGTTCAATTGAAATATTAATTAAAGAATTAGTTCATAACGGAAATAAAAACCAATAATTATTTGCAAATCATCCTTAAAGAATAAAAAATTGAAAATAAGGAGAAGAAAAAGAAAACTCTGTAGCCAATCCCTAGTATCCAAGTAATCCTTGTGTAACCTCCAATGAATGAATGAATTGATTGAATGATTAGATGATAGCCCTAATTTCAGCACTTAATTTCTTTTATAGCTTCCCCACAATCCTAATCCAATTAGGCTTCAAATAAGCTCCACATAAGAAGTCAAACAAAAAGTCAATACCAGTCAAACCATCAAACACGCACCTTTGACTGGTCAACATCAGCCGAGGCCCAGTGCCCCGGCACTGTCCTTAGTGTTATTCTCAGCTCCCCGACGCTGAGCTTCTCTGAAATTACCATATTGCCACTCTTTGCTCCAAATTCCCAATTCGTCCCTGCAGCTCCCGAATCTGCAAAACAACAACTAAACACAATAAAAATACTTCTAACTAACTTGAGAATACAATAATTTAAGTCCAAATATATCCAATTCATGGGTATATTACCCAATCATCAAATACCCCCAAACTTAAATCGTTGCGTGTCCTCAAGCAACAAAACACAAATTAATACTAAACAATACGAAAACGACAACTCGTGCAAATGCAACTAACTAAATGATCGTAATTCCAGTAATCCAATAGCTCATGTATATCCATAAGCCTCAGAAAAATCACAAAAAAATGTTAATACATCATGCGAAAGAAGATACATAATATCCCAACAATCAACGAATCTGAATATGTTATTACTGATATTGTGAGTGTGTGTTCAACAACCATGCTAACCCTTGAAATGCAAAAACATGAAAGATAATAAATTTCTTAGTAAGCTTCATACAGTGTAAACTTGAGAACTCATCAAATATACTTGTTTCAACTAAACTCAAACAATCACCCGAATTCAAGAGTTAAAATGGAATACTTATGCTTTTCTTTTCTCTTTTTTTTTTATAACGGGGGCTTTTTGCATTTTTCTCGCTTTATTTGCATTTTTTTCTTCTAAATATACATAAATGACTGTGCAATGTCTCATCTCATTAGGCTAACAGTGTTACCCCTTAGCGAGCTTTCGACCAACGACTCCCAGACCATGAAAGACCTTAGAGCGCTAGGTGTAAAGACAATCCCCTCGGGCGTACTTGCTCAAGTAACAAAGGCCCCGAAACAAGACTAATCAACATGTATACTTTTTTTTAGCTTATATATTCCAAATATTTTTCCCCCAAACTCGAGTTTATGTTTAAATTTAGTCTTCTCTAGCTATTCAAATTATCCTTTCATTTCACTAGCAATCATCCTTTAGAACTCTATTATCTAACCATTTAAACTATCATAGCCAACATGGTCATTTTTCAAAGTGTTTTCCTATAATATCAGTGTCAAACAGATAAAGATTCAATTCATGTCAAGAAAATCATATCACTAACTCAACAATCCTTACTAGACTTGTTCATGCAATTCTAATTTCATCATTGGCCCCCAAATATACGTACTATCAAAAACTGGAATTAACATTCAATCCTAAATGCAACATTACTAACAATCAATCCACAAACTAATAACAAACTATAACTTCAAAAATAAAACTTAACTACCCCCAAACTAATCTAGAGCAATGTCCTCATTTGAAAAATAAGGCAAAATAAAAAAGAGGACTTCCCTGACGAGCTTATTCCTCGGGTGGAGCATCATCGTCCTCTCTCATCTCTTGATCGGAAGGGGGAAATACTGGCAGAACAAGAACAGTTGGGAAATGGCTAAGTTGAACGCCTGGATGTGATTGGACGGTGAATGCATTCTGTGCAGCAAATTGGTTAACTAAAAATTTGAAAATTACGTCTTGACGTTCTGACAAGCGCACATTCTGGGACTCCATGTTGTAGAACCAGCCATCTATTTCCCGCTGGACAGCTTTGGGAACCACACCACGATGAGCTGTTGTAGATGGGCCATAAGTAGGTGGAGCCTGCGGTGGTGGAGCTTAAGAAGCTTCAACTTGGGGGATTTTGAAACCTAATCCCTTAGGGTGATTTGCCCCCATCTGTCCACACTTTATACCGGCTGATCAACTTGTGGTCCAACACGGGCATAGGCGTTTGAATCATCTCATCCGATTTCCATTTTACCCCAAACTTGGCACAAAGAACACAAATTAATGAAGGATGGGGTAAACCTCCTGTGGTTCCACCTCGAGATGCTCGGAGAATGGACTGCTGGATCACCTAACCGACATCTATTTGTAAGCCTTGGATAATGGAATATAGCAGCATCGCTCGTTCTTTGGTGACATGGCTCACATGTATGCATGGCATGAGTTTAGCACAGATAAAGGCATACCACGCCTTCCCATACAGACAAAGGTGATAATGGGGGAAGGTCATGCTGCCACGCTCATGCACTGTCCATGTGGTGCCCGATTGACACAGCTCTCGAATTATTTTCTCGTAGTTTGGACGTTGGCTCAGAAGACCAGCATACTCATCGTTACGCTCCTCTAAATCCATGTGATAGCACCCATTTATGTCCTCTTCTCCGAATGCCATAGTTTTTCCCTTGACAAACACTTCATAGTGATCGTGTTCTGGAATGTTGGCATATAATTCTTTCACGACTGCAATCACTGTCGGGTCAGGTTGTTCGGTTAGGGAGAACCAGTTTCTCTCAGCAATCATGACCGCTATTTACCCATCTTTGGATTGATCGGGCCTTAAACCTTGTTCGGGGACGAGAGAGCGGGTTGCCATCTTATTGTAGCATTTTTGAGCGGCAGCACTCACAAATCGATGACTATCGAATTTCGGCGGGGCCAAGGCGGAACCGGAACCGTCGCCACATTGACGCTTTGATGCCATGTTGGAAAAATCTGCAAGAAGTCACATTCACAGGTATTAGTATTGAACATCATGCGAATATGTAGTAGTTGACCCATATTCCCACTCCCAAACATCAACGTTAGGTAGCGGTGAATACTTGGTAGGGGGTAATATGAAGCATATATTAGCCAGAAAGTTAAATTTGTAATGTGTGTGCTCATTCTATGTCTACAAGGCATGCTTGGTCAAAGAAGTACGTGATATGCCCAAAAGATGTGACGTGTAACAATTATATGGCAAATGATTGCATATATGGCGGGTATGGGTTATGTCGATCATTAGTCCAATAAATTAAGAGTAAGTATAAATACTTTCACAAGGGAAAGACATGCAGGCACAAGGGAGATAGCAATCCATGGTCATTAAGGCATTATATCAAGTACTTTGGGTGCAAGATAGAACTCCCTTCGAACATTCATAATATCATAGCAATCCTAACCTACAGTAATCCATCACCATTTGTACATAACATAGGAATCCCAATCAGAAGTGAGTCACCCGTTTGCAACAGGAAATATCGACCAGAAGATCGATAATGAACATAATAGTCAAAGATACGAGGAGTCAAAGTGAATAATCACTCACAATTGTGCAATTCGCTGTACGCAATTTAGAAATTTTGGTGTAACCGAGATTGAACTTTAATGCAAAGCATACCTTGGAGATTTGTATAACAAACAAAATTGATTGGCACGAGATGAACGAATATCAGATGTGGAAGCACATCAAGGATTAATCAGATATATGAGTGAGGATTGGTAGATCAGTTAATAGAGAAAATCGAATGGGATGCGAAGGAAGAGGCACGCGTGTATGGAAGAAGGGGGGGTTAATGAGCTGAATGGGCTTTTAACTGAATTTAGAATTTCAAACCTGGGGCCAGAGCAGGGGAGCTGGGACATGGATTTTGTTTCTGCCGAACAGCGCCGGGGCACTGTGATCCTTTACATTGGGAGCGCCGGGGTGCTGTGCTTCTATTTGGGCTTCTGTCTTGTAGCGCCGGGGCTCGGAATTACTATAGAATTAGGGCGTCGGGGCGCTGTCGCTTCATAACCTGTGCTACTGTCCCCTGTTGCTCACCTTGTATGGAAAAAGTGGGGGAAGCACAAAAATTAATATACCATAGTACTAAAAAAAATTTAAAAAATAAATATATAGAATATAGACTAACGAAAAAATAAAATAAACAAAATTTTGGGGTTGCCTCCCTCTAGCGCTTGGGTTATAGTCGTCAGCCCGACTTTGCTGTTGTGCTCATTTGGTCGCTGGATCGGAGAGTTACATGACCATAGATTGACGTTCGATGGGTCCACTCCAGTAATGTTTGAGTTATTGACCGTTTACCTTAAATTTTCGTTTAGAAGTCAGTTCTTCTACCTCAATGTTTCCGTGCGGAGCGACAGATATAATCATGAACGGCCTGGACCATCGAGATTTTAATTTTCCCAGGGAATAACAGCAAGCGTGAGTTGAACAGTAGTACTTGTTGGCCCGGTTCAAATGTTCGATCGAGAATTTTCTTATCATGCCAGGCTTTAACTTTCTGCTTATAGAGTTTTACATTTTCATATGCATTGAACCAGAATTCATCCATCTCATTCAACTAAAGTAACCTTTTCTCACCGACTTCTTGTAGATCGAAGTTAAGTTTCTGTATGGCCCAGTGTGCACTGTGTTCTAGCTCGACCGGAAGTTGACACGCCTTTCCATATACCATTCTGTACGGTGACATGCCGATCGAATTTTTGTATGCCGATCGAATTTTTGTATGCTGTTCGATATACCAATAGAGCATCGTCAAGACGCAATGACCAATCTTTTCATGATGGATTGACCACTTTTTCCAGAATTCGCTTGATCTCCCTATTCGAGACCTCCGCTTGACCATTGGTTTGGGGATGATAAGCAGCAGTAATTTTATGACGAACCCCATACTTTACAAGCAATTTAGTGAACTGCTTGTTACAAAAGTGACTTCCCTCATCGCTTATTATCGCTCTCGGTGTCCCAAATCGTGTGAAGATGTTTTTCTTTAAAAATCGGAGAACAACGTTGGCATCATTCGTGGGTAACGCTGCGGCTTCTACCCATTTGGAAACATAATCAACTGCTAACAAGATGTACTGATTATTAAAGGAAGATGGAAACGGTCCCATAAAATCGATTCCCCACATGTCGAATAGTTCAACCTCCAGAATTATGTTGAGTGGCATTTCATTGCGTTTGGAGATATTACCTACACGTTGGCATCGATCACATTTCAGCACAAAGAGATAAGCATCTTTGAATAAAGAAGGCCAGAAAAATCCCGATTGTAGTACTTTTGCTGCTGTTCGGTCACCGGAATAATGACCTCCGTAATCTGAGGAGTGGCAATGGCCTAATATACTATCCATTTCTTCATGAGGCACACAACTTCTTATCATTTGATCTGCACAGGCCTTAAACAGAAATGGTTCATCCCAATAGTATTGCTTCACATCGTGGAAAATTTTTTTTCATTATTGTGAGGTCAAATCCAGAGGTAACACTTTGGCAACCACATAGTTTACATAGTCAGCATACCAAGGCAATATTGTGGTTACCCGGAATAGTTGTTCATCCGAAAATTTTTCATTAATCAATAAGTTGTCTTCTTTCTATACCTCTGCGTTTTCTAACCGAGACAGATGATCCGCCACTTGATTTTCTGTACCTTTTCTGTCCCGGATCTCCAGATCAAATTCTTGTAACAAAAATACCCACCATATTAACTGTGGTTTTGCATCTTTCTTCTCAATCAGATATTTAATGACAGAATGATCAGTGTAGACAATTACCTTGGTGCCAATAAGATAAGCTCTGAATTTGTCGAAAGCAAACACCACTGCAAGTAACTCTTTTTCGGTGGTTGTGTAGTTCAGATGAGCATCCGTCAACGTCTTACTAGAGTAGTTGATAGTGTGAAAAATCTTGATATGACATTGTCCCAACACTGCTCCCACTGCGTAGTCACTGGCGTCGCACATCAATTCAAACGGTAAAGACCAATCGGGCGCTACAATGATTGGAGCAGTGACCAACTTCTTCTTTAATACCTCAAATGCCTCGATACATAACTGATCCATCTTAAACGGTACATCTTTCTCCAAGAGTGAACATAAGGGTTTCGAAATCTTTGAAAAATCTTTAATGATGCATTTGTAGAAACCTGCATGTCCCAAAAAGCTCCGAATGCCTTTTACAGATGATGGAGGAGGAAGTTTCTCAATTGTCTCAATCTTCGCTCTATCCACCTCTAATCCGGATGCGGAAACCTTATGTCCTAGAATAATCCCTTCTTGCACCATAAAATGACATTTTTCCCAGTTAAGTACCACGTTAGTCTCCACACATCTTTTTAACACCAAGATCAGATTCTTCAAACACAAGTCGAAACTATCACCGAACACGGAGAAGTCATCCATGAATACCTATAAATTTTGTTCGATCATATCGGAGAGAATTGCCATCATACATCGTTGAAAGGTTGCCGGCGCATTACATAAACCAAAAGACATACGTCGGAATGCAAACGTACCGTATGGACATGTGAACGTGGTCTTTTCTTGATCTTCCGGAGCTATGGAAATTTGATTGTACCCGGAATATCCATCCAACAGACAATAGAATTGATGTCCCGCTAACCTGTCCAACATCTGATCAATGAACGACAAGGGAAAGTGATCCTTACGTGTGGCTTTATTCAACTTGCGGTAATCCATACATACTCTCCAGCCAGTAACAGTTTTAGTCGGCATGAGCTCATTAGCTTCATTCTTCACCACTGTCATACCCCCTTTCTTCGGTACGCACTGTACAGGACTTACCGACGAACTGTCTGAGATTGGGTAAATAATACCGGCATCCAACCATTTTATAATTTCCTTTTTCACCACATCTTTCATAATGGGGTTTAGCCTTCTTTGCATCTCAATGGTTGGTTTTGACCCCTCTTCCATTAAAATCTTATGCATACAGAAAGATGGGCTAATACCTCGAATATCTGTTATAGTCCACCCAATTGCTGTTTTGAACTCTCGCAAAACCCGTAGCAGTTTCTCCTTTTGCGTGTCAGTTAACTCCGTAGAAACAATGACAGGTAGAGTTAAATCTTTCCCCAGATAAGCATTCTCAAGATGAGAGGGAAATGGCTTTAATTCCAACACCGATGGCTCTTCTATCAAGGGTTTGCACTTTTTACCTTCCGTTTCGGGCCTATCAAGGGTGTCGAATGGTTGATTATTTTTCCTGTAGAACGTTGTTGTATCTAGCCATTTGATCTGCTCCATGTCCTCATCAATACCTTAGTCGTATATTCCGAACAACATGGATTCTATCGGGTCCTCTGAGTAATTAACGCAAAACTTGTGATTAACTAACTCATCCATTAAATCCACCCGCAAACACTCATCTTTTTCCTTCGGATAAGACATTGATTTAAACACATTAAACGTGACCTACTGATCTTCAACTCGCATCGTCAATTCTCCTTTCTTTACGTCGATCAATGTTCTCCCCGTTGCTAAAAATGGTCGCCCGAGAATGATGGGAATTTCCTTATCTGCTTCACAATCCAAGATTACGAAATCTGCTGGGAAGATGAATTTATCCACCCTTACTAATACTTCTTCCCGAAAACTGATTACCAATGTCGCACGGAATAGTAAAACTGATTGGATCTTTTAACTTCGCGGCAACTTGTTCTGGATAATTGCGCTACATTCTTCGGTTAGCGCTACTGTTTCAAAATCACCCAGTTTCCTTTTTTTTGACAACACATCCTTCATGAACTTAGCGTAGCTCGACATTTGTTCTAAAGCTTCAGCAAATGGGATATTGATATGCACTTTTTTGAAAATATCCAAAAATCTTGAAAATTATTTATCTAACTTGGATTTCTGAAATCTCTGCGGATATGGTATGAGTGGCATTGTGATAGTTGGTTCCGGTGCATTCTGCTCTACGACTTCATCTTTATCTTTCCCGATTTCCACAACTTCTTCTATTTCAGCTCTTCAAGCCTTCTCACTTCTTCTCATTTTGAGTATACAGAAAGGCTCTAATTTGGTTGAGATGTCGACTTATATTGCGTTGGAGACTGATATTCAAATTGGTTCAGATAGGAAAATTTTTGATAATGATATTGCTCTTGACTGTAGTCCCAAGAGTTTTGATAACCCTGACAGTCTGGATGATAGTCATCTCGTTCCTGACAGTAGGCATTCTGAGTGGATTGACGCTCAAGATTTTTAGAAAACCTCAAGAGATTTGAAATTTGATCTTGCAATCGCTCAAGTCCTTCTTTCGATCTTGGTTGTGTCGTTCTCTCAAAAGTCCATTGAAAACAATGATCGTACATAACCTGTAAGCTTAAAAATAAAAAGTAAGATCAAACAAATAAAAGAAATATATATACGTTCAAATTAAGACTAAATTGATTGAAATCAATACTGGACAATATTAGAATAATAAGTCCCCGACAACGACGCCACATATGCAATATGCACTAAGTACAAATCAATAATCAACAATAATTATTCACTAACATGTTTTGAACATACAACTCAAGTTTGAGTTAGGGAAACTTGCATGTACCGTCGATTACTATTACGCAATCTAATTTAATCTCTTTATTGTAAAGACCTATCATTGTTAAGATTGATCTTTCCATCAACATAATATAGTATATCTCATAATACCACTACCCTATCAGCAAACTAGCTAACACTTAGTCACATAATCAAATATTATATTACACCTTAAAACATCATTATTATTATCGTCATTTGATAATTTTTCAATCACTATATCATATACTTTATGATTTAACACTTTAATCTTTCATATTATAAGTTCTTTTCTATAATCCAGTAAGCATAATACTAATACTATAATCTGGATTATTCAAACATACCAATCCAGCAACCTGGATTCAAACTAATCTCCAATTCAGTAAATTATTTTCCAATACAGTAAACTAGATTAAACTATCTTCCAATCCAGCAAGCCTGGATTCAACTAACTTCCAATCCAGTAAGCATGGATTCAACTAACTTTCAATCTAGCAAGCCTGTATTCAACTAACTTCCAATCTAGCAACTTGGATTCACTAATCATTCAATCTTGTAACCTGAATTCACAAATCCTTCAATCCAGCTACCTGGATTCAAACTGATTTTCAATCTAACAACCTGGATTCAATAATTCTTTTCACGAAAATACCAAATTAAATTATTATTTTTCTATCTTTTGGTTAAACATATATACACATTTTCCATATACAAAAAGAATTTTTCTACAATTTTTCAATTCTTTATAGTATTTTGCAAAGATCATTTTTATCTCGTAGCTTAAGAAATTAGCCCTATCATGCTCAACTCCAAATTTTTCCATCTCTTGGCGTAATGTTACACGTATTAATTTGAACATCCAGTTAAATTTCGTGTCCATCAGAGTTATAGAATTCTGGTTATAGCTATTTTCGTCAGAAAATCCCAAAAATTGAAATGACCATAACTTGGTCAATTTAAGTCGGAATGATCTCATTTTTGGACAGGAGCTACTTTATATCATATATTTGCATGTTCCAAAAGTCCAGAATTTATTTCAAAAATTAAATGGCCGAAACTGCCCTTGGAAAGTTTTGGGCAGTTTATTTTTTCATATTTTCAATTTTTACCAACTTTGCCAAAAATAGTCCATACGAAAATCTACAACTCCTTTTTCAGTGATTCCACTTGGGTGTGAAAGAAAATTCATCATATTATCATCCCATGTCATAATTTTGGAAGTTCAAAAAAATTATGAAACTGTCCCTGGCAGTGACTGGCCCAAAACAGTTCCATTTCTCTTAAAAAATGAATTGTTTTGGCTAAAACAGCCACTACGGCTTGTAAACTCTACATTTTTGAGTGCTACCACTTGGGTTTTCTAGATAACTTATACATCAAACACCCATTTTTGACATATTGTAAAAAGAATGTGTATATCAAAAACGGTGGACATCCAAAGTACATAAAAGTTAGGATTTATAAACTAGAAAAATTACTTTTCTTTTCCTTTGATTTCCAAATAAATTAACACCCAAAATGGGTAGATCTAAACATAAAACACTCATCAATAAGTAGATTCAAAGGTTTTGAGTTACAAAAAATAGATTCAAGTTTTGATTTAGAACAACAAAAATAAATAACATAAATTAGTTAGTATTTTACCTTTTTATGGCTATCCTTCTTCTCTTTCTCTAATGGCTTCCATGACTACTCTTCTTTCTCCTCTTTTCTCTCTCTCATGGGATACTGCCCATCATCTCCTTCTCCCTCCATGGCTGTCATTCTTCTTTCTTATTTTTTTTCTTATCTTTTCCTCTTTCTTCTTCTCTTTCTTATTTTCTTCTTATCTTCTTATCTTCTTATCTTCTTTTCTTCTCTCATTAGCCAGCCATGTGGCCCTTTTTCTTTCTCTCATTAGCCAGCCATGTGGCCCTTTCTCTTCCACACTTGTATTTTTTTAACTTCTTCTCCCACCAATTTGACCAAATTTGGACATTGCATATTAGATTTAAATTGGGCTAATTCCTCAATCACTTGGACTTTCAATTGACAATTGTTCGGGCCATGTAAATTAGATTAGGTCCAATCCTTTCCATCTTATCCTACCATAAATATTTAATTAAGATTTCTATTCCATACATTTAGAATTTAAATCATTACCCTTGTACATTAAATTTTTATAATCTAATTAAACTTTCTTTAATTAAGTTATAAAATTAATAAAATGATATAATAAAATATATCTCTTAAATTAGTATAATTTTTAATATTATTATTCTTCCACACGTTCCTTAACAAATAAACTTAGCTTGGGCCACTTAACTTAATATGTTTGTCTCTCTAATTATTTTCTTGGGCTTTGAAAATTATCATAGCTCAATACTTTTAATTCTTATCCAACCCTAATTATTTAATTAGGGTTTTCATTTTCCCAATTATAATTGATATCCTTATTTATATACATTTAATTTTTTAACTCAATTAGACTTGCTTTAAATAGATTATAAAAAAAATTAATTGAAATGTATAAAATAAATCTCTTCAAATTAGTATATATTTTAAATACTATTATTTTCTCATATCATAACCCTTAAGTTATGAAATTTTTTCTTTCATAATATATAATTAGGTTACACTAGTTTCTTTTATTTGTTTATATAATAATCAAATATAAACCCTCACATAATATTCATATTCACTTACTCACATATTCATACAAAATAATTTAATATATTGAGACATAATCCACAAATTTCTTAGATTAGGTCACTAGTATATAATTAAAATACTAGGACCACTAAATAACGATAACCATTTAGGTTATTTAATTCGTATACCTAATTTAAATAACTTATTTAAATTATTCAATGTATATTGTATAATTAAATTTAATTTCCTCATTATGTCCATAAATTATTTTCAAATAATTTATTTATATATTCAATATATAATTTAATATATTCAATCATTTATTCAAATATAAATTTAATTTACTAACTAGTTGATACCAATATAGATATTTTACTTATTGGATCTCATCTCATATTCTTCCTTTACATCATTTGGTATAATATTATATCATTATCCATGTAACATAATACCATATATCCAATTATTTTCTTTCCTTTCTATAAATTGTCTTCATAATTTATTTAACTGTACTAAATATATTAATATATTCACCGCATTAAATACCTGCATAAATTACACTCAATAATGTAATATATGATTTCTTCAATAAAATAGTGGTTATACATGAAGTATATTTAATGCCACCAATTTACCATATTAAAATAATTTAATATTATAAATTATTTTAATTTTACCCATTTAATTTCCTTTAATAATTTAGTCCTACACTTTGCTTACATATACTAAATATATAATTCTAATATATTTATTATACACCACATCATATATTGCATGACACATCTTCCTTTGTGCACTACAATATCACATAACATATCATCTAATAAGAATTTTCTTTGTTTAATTCTTATTTTAATATTACCCAAAAATTTGGGTTATCACATTCACCCTTTTTTCTAAAAATTTCGTCCTCGAAATTAAACCATATTAATCTCTGATTATTCTATTGATCAAAACTAGGTTTTTAACTTAACCTTTGTAATTTCATCCTTTGAGGATTTCTCGTCTATCATCACACTTCACAATAACTATTCACTAGGAGTTTACATCTTCTAAACATTCAGGAGTCTTCACAATTGTTCAAGAGTTGTGAAGCAGTATACATAATGTAAAAAGTTTTATTCAAGAAAACTTTTCATATTTATCTGAGGGGCCTTAAAAACCATGAACTTTGAGGTTTAGAGGTATTTTTACCTGCTACCTCTTTCAATTAGTTAAGAAAGGTACTCCACCTCTGAAACATTTTTCTACTAGGTATGTTTACAATCATAATGAAGGTAAACTACCCGTGCGGGTACTTTAGATGATCAGTCAATTGTACCTTAGTAATCAGAACGACTATATGCGTTCTTAGATCGGAATATGTTATCCAATTAGTATATCCCCATTTTCAGGGTTGTTCACCTCAGACTTATCATAAGATTCCACACCAAAACAATTTGGTTAGGCATATGCTCTCAAACAATACTTTGAATTTCATAAACATTTGTCTAGCTGAATCAAATAGCTTAGACTCATACCAATATTTCGAATATCAATCAAAACATATGTCTAGCCAAATTCAGTTCGCAATAATTTATCTTTAAAATTCTGAAATTTATTTTATGACGTCATAATTCCACACTGTATTTACAATATGTTTGAGGATTTCGTCATTTTGTGACTTTGTCATACTACATCATACCATAGTGGGCTGATGATCTTTAGATCTCATCCAACACTAAGTAATTCTGTATTGATAACTCTATCATTTTTATCATCTCTGCATCAGGTTCCATGATGCATTAATCATATATAAAATACATTTTAATATTTCAAATCATTTTCGTTTAGCCGAAACAATTAGCAAAAACTTTTAACGTTTCAAAACCATTGAAAATCAATTTTAGTATTACCATGCCGCAATTGGTAACTATATGTTAGTCGCCCGAAGTCCACACATACACACTTGTCACCAAGTGTTGAAGATAACAAAATTCATTTTATAAAGGTACATATAGACACTCAAAATTTTGCATTTATATTACTAACCTTGCAGGAGGGAAAACTCATCTTCTAGAGATAACCCTAGAAGTCAAATCAGGTCAATCCTGGAGACAACCCTGGGATACTCAATCCTAGGAGATTTAGTTCCAACCTTGGAGATAACTCTAAGGGATGCATTTCTATTTTCAGAGATATAACAACGGAGAAGTAAGTTTCAACCTCGGTGATAACCCCGAGGCACTTAATTCCAACCCCAAAGATAACCCCGAGATGTCAGGCACACCTCAGAGACAACCCTGAGGACATTCAGTACTCATAGCAGCCCAATCTCAGAGATAAGCTTGAGCAACGATTGCTAAATCAACCCAGAGCCATAGATAACCCTGATGAGGGGTAAAATCATCATTTTTGCAACCTCGATGCTATATTCACGTCGTCTCAACATCATTTCATCCTATATTCTACATAGAAGTGTCCCACAAGAACCATAGATCAAAATCCCGAGTGACTACTCAACAAGATAACACACCAAATAGAATTTGAAGACCTGAAGATCAGGTCATGGACCCATCTTCCCGGCTTCGTGCAACCTCTTATCCAACGTCGTTGTGTAGCTCTTGACAAAAACATTCCGAAAAGGTATTATACGCCTTAATTGGATGCCCGGATTGAAAGTTATGAAGGTTCAAGTGGACAACGTGTTGCATGCGTACACATACTTCGAGATGGCGGGGCCCACGAAGCCCGGGGCACCCCGGGTAGCCGCAGGTGCACCTCCGGGTAGTAGCAGATGGACCTGTAGCTACCGCAGGTAAACCCGTGGCTCCCCCCTCTATAAATAGAGGGCTTGGGGTGGCAATTTTAAGAAGAGAAAAGGTGAGGAAGCCATGTCCGATTTACTCCGTATACACTTCTATGGTGATCCAAGAAAGAAAAAGGCGGAGAAGATGTAACGACCGAAAAATTTGGATTTATTATAAAATATTTTTATTTATTTAAATAATGAATAAAATTATGTTATATGTTATTATTATGTGTTAACAAGGTGAAAGTCATTCTATAAACTAGATATGTCAGAACGTCGTAGTATTTTGGCTACGTGAAGAAATTAAAGTGTTTGAATTTTTAAAACAAAAATAAAAACTTTCAGAGAAATTTTCTAAAAACACTATTCACGGTTTTCTGCTTGGGAATTATTTTTGAACTTCCGAGAAATACGTAATGATAGAATATCAAGGGAAGATGGATTATGTAATAATAATTCATTTATGGCGAACACAGTTTTTTGCCTACGGACTTAATTCGAGAACGTTAAGGAAAGTAAAGCGTTAATAAGTATACAATGATCGTATTATACGTAAGTATTGTACGAGGTATTGAATATGAGTATAATACGAGGTATTATACAAGTATGTATGAATAATGGTATATCATATATTATGAATGAGTTTACGAGTTAGCATACAAGAAGATTACGTGTATAGTACGTTATAAGGCTTTAAGCCAATCGGATTGGACTTGTAGGATTTTTTGTAGAAATTATAAAAGCCCAAGTGAATTAAGGTTAAGGCACAATTTTTGTTAAATCAGAGCCCAAAGCATAAGTTAAGTTAGTTAAATTAAAGCCCTAATTAAGAACCGGATCCGTGGATCGATCCAATGGGTAAGAATAACCAATGGGGAAACCCATGTGGGCCCCATGATCACATGGCACCATCTTGGTGACCAAGTAAAGTAGTTTTACTTGGTGACCAATAGAGGAATAATAAGAAGGTGGATTAAGGAGGTGGAAGGGCCTAAATGACTCTAATGCCCTAACTTTGGATTTCCTATATATAGAAGAGTTGTTAGTTCATTTTTTTTTGCCTTACCAAAATCAACCATCAACTTATAGCTTATTGAGTAGAGAGAAAAAGTAAGGAAAAGTTAGTCTTTCATAATTCAAGGAAGAACAAGGAAAAACCAATTGATCTTCAAATGTAATGATTCTTAAACCATGATTCTCTCTCTCTCTTCAATTGATAGAGATGTGAGAAGTGGTAGAACATGTTTGATAAAGGGTGATAAGGATGGTTATGAAAGGATAAAACCATGTTAAAGTGAAATCATAAGTATGAAAACTATAATCTTTGAAAGTCATTAAAAATTTGATTATGTTTTTGTTGATGGACAAGTTTAAAACCATCAATTGTAGGTTTGGATTATACAAGGTGTGATAATAGAATAAATCCATTTGGAACGATGTAAAAATCTCAAGTAACGAAGTTATGGTGGAATTTACGAGATTAAACGATAATTGTCAAAATCGTGAAATTCTCGGAATGGAAGCCAAATTTTGACATTGAACTCGAAAACATTGGTTTTCGATAGAGATTAGTCTCAATTGGAATTCTAGAGTTGCAGACTCAAAAATGACCAAATTTTGACTTAGAACGAAGAAACGAGCGTTAAACATTCGCGAACGTTTATCGTTTTCGCTAAAATGAATTAAAAGGTGAATTCCGAGTTAACTGATTCGAAAATGTAAAATTCTTGCATGAAAACTTAGAGTAAGTGACTTTTGAGCTAATGGATTTTGAACGAGCCGATTCGCACTTATAACGATTAAGTTATGGAGCCAGGAAATTCACACCAGAAACTTATCTGTCAAAGTTGTCTGGTGCTGAGGACTAGCGCCACAGCGCTAGTCAAGGCACAATAAGTGGCGCCGTAACGCCAAACATATGTATGAGCTATTGAGAACTGGTGTCGCAGTGTCGTGGCCGGGGCTTGTGCACTGCAAACCCGCGCTGCAGCGCCTGTTGAAGATGGGAAACTGGCGCCGCAGCGCTAGCACTAGGTTTTGCATAATAAAGAAAACTTATGAAGATAAAAGGGTTTGGTTGATTAATAATGAACTAAAACCTAAAGTAACCTTGTTTAAGATGTTTTAAACCTTAAGTAATGCAACTAAAGGTTGATGAATGATTAACGTAAACGTAAGAACAAGGTAATGCGATAACCGTAACCAATGTTAACAAAGCTAACGGACAATTAGATTGAGAAGAAGGGTCAGATACGTTAGGAACCATACATGTTTGATTATGACCTAATGTGGTATGTTATATGATTATGTATTGTAGAGACCTTAAAGAATCAAAGAGAATTTGTATTGACTGTAGAAGACGCCAAAGGCAAGTATTCTGACCCTTGTCTGAATTCTTTGGATAAGCTTTGTAATTCATGTACCTTACACATGAATTAATGTATGATGAATTAGAAGCCAATACCTTCGGCTAAACTTAAGATGTTTTATGGATTTCTTATAATCTATCAATGTTGTTAAGTTTTGCCAAACTATTTTGGTATGGTTTTCAAAGGAAGACTGAGTATGCATAAACAAATATTTTGTCGTCAAACGAAAGGCACGTGAGGTTGCCAAACCTTAAACGTACATACATTTAAAGAAATTAGTGTTGTACAACATAGAGTACTATATGCTGATCACCTAGACGTGCTCGTAAGATATGTCGGACTTACGGACTTGGTGCCAGGTTGTCCTTTTTAAAGAAAGTATGGAATGCTCATGGTCTTGAACCAAACTTTATGAAAGTTGTTCATGATGAAATGTTTTGAAAGGAAAAGAAGTGCTGTTTTGAATTATCGATAGTACTTCATAGCTATTGTTCAGTTATTGAAGATATACGATTTGTAGGTTTCGAGAATATTGTTAAATAAAATTATCATACTTGTTGAGCTAGTTATGCTCATTCTTGCTTGCACCATATGAATGCAGCTAAGACCGAACGGACGGAAGGCTAAAGTGAACCTATAGATTTCTTTTGTAATAGTACAGGTTGAATGTTGTTATTATTTGATATTATGACAAGAACAAATGTAATGGTTATAAAGAACCTGGGGAATGGTAATATTGTTTGGAATATATGTAAGACATATTCGTTGTGACGAACGAGATCTTGTAAATTAATTTTAATATTTATTGAATTAAATAAATATTTTTCGATGATTTAATTATTAGATTAAATAATTAATTGATTTAGTTATGGTAGATTAAATTAATTATATGTGTTATATTTATTAAATTAATATGGAGAATTTTTATTATCAAAGTATGTCATTATGCGAGCTTATTGTATTAAAAAAATATTTAATAAGCCTAATGTTATTTTAATTAATTTAATTATTAATTAGAAAATTATTAATTTGACATTATTTATTAATGAGAAAATTAATTATGTGCCAATGTGAAATTATGAGAAGTGATTATATTTATTTTATATTAAATTAAATAAGATATTTGAATTGGGTGTGACATGATTTAAACTATATTGTAGACACTCGAAATTTTCTGTACCACTGTCACTAACATTACAGGAGGAAAGATTCGTCTTTTAAGAAAGAACCCTGAAAGACAATCCAAATCTATACCGGATACTAACGAAAGTTGAGCATAAACCCCGGATCGCAATCTGGGAGTAACAAATCCAAACTTGGATGTAACCCCGAGGCATGCAGATACAACACCGGAACACACACCGGAGAAGACCGATTAATCTCGAAGATAACCCCGAGGTATCCAGTCTCAGTCCCAACCATGGGAATAGCCTCCAACCTTGGTGATAACCCCAAGGAAAGCAGTTTCAGAGATAACCCCGAAAATGCTTGTTTCAAATTTGACCAGCTTCAATCTCGGCGCTCACAACGAGATGCACTGTACCAACCCAGCAATAACATCGGGAAGACAGGCACACCTAAAAGATGATAATGAGGACCTTCAACAATTGCAGCAGTTCAATCCTGGCGAAGCTGAGCAACGTCTGCTTTATCGGCCCAACCCGACGATAACACCGGTAAGGGGCAATATCATCATCTAACCAAAGCGATGCCACATCACGTCTCTACACAACGATGTCTCACAAGGCTAACCAATCCCAAGTGACTATTGTGCAGGGTAACGGATAAAAGTTGAGGCTTGAAGACCGGAGGGCATTGTCCCATCTTCAATAACTTCACACAAACTCTAATCCCATGCCATCGTACAACTCTAGACAACGGCTGTCCGAAATAGGTCCTTTATACCTCAAACGGATGCCCGGATTGCACTTCTGAAAAACCGAGTGGACATTATAGTGTTTGAGTGCACGTACTTCTAGACGACCCAACCCGACAAACCCGGGCCAAACTGGGTTGCCTCTGGTACACATGCGGCTCAGCCGCAGATACACCTGCGGCTCATATTGCCTATAAATAGAGGGCTTGGGGTGCTGATTTTCTAAGAGAAAAAGACGGGGAAACCCTGCACAATTTACTCTGAATTCGTCATACAGTGTATTTTCCCATTTTTAAACACCTATGAGCTCATATATAGCCTCTTTTGTACCCAAAAAAGCCACTGTTTACCCACTCTAAAGATATAGAATGCTTTCTTAGCAATCAGCTGTACGCCTTCTCACACACTTTAGAGTCTTTCTCTTCATCTGTGTACACAACCTTCTACACATTGAGAGTCGTGTTACTTGATTTTGCCCGAACTTCGGTTCGTGGTTTCATTCCAGTCTGTATATATTATATATATATATATATATTGACTAACATTATTGAGTTATGCCTCGATTGAGCCTAAACTTCGGTCTGTAGCGTTTACTTGCTTTTATATATATATATATATATATATATATATATATATATATATATATATATATATATATATATATATATATATATATATATATATATATTGTCCCACTTGGAGTTTACTTCATGGTGGTTGATCGCTTTTACAGCTTTCTTTACGTTTCGTCCTGCCTGGAGTTTACTTCGTGGCAGTTGACCGTTTTAACAGCTTTATTTATATTTTTGATCCCCCATGGCGGTGCTCCGTGGTTGGTGATCCTGTATATATATATATATATATATATATATATATATATATATATATGTATATATATATGTATATATATATATATATATAGAATAAAGATCAGGTCCGGACTCCCGGACGGGAGAAAATCCGGACCTGAAAAAAATTTTTTTTTTTTTTTTTTTTTTTTGTAGAACAACTAAAAAAAAAAAAAAAAATTTATGGAAGTGAAATTTTTCCAAAATAAAGTGTTTTGGGTGTGTTTTTAACACCCACACCAACCAATGTATGTACAGTCTGCCCAGACTGTACAGACATGTTTTGTTATAGGCATCCAAATCACGCCCAAAACACTGTATAATGTAAAAATTCCAATTCCATAAATTTTTTTTTTTTTTTTTTTAGTTGTTTCAAAAAAAAAAAAGCAAAAAAAAAAAAAAAAAAAAAAGGTCCGGATTTTACACCTGTCCGGGAGTCCGGACAGGATCCGGACCCTATATATATATATATATATATATATATATATATATATATATATATATATATATTTACAGCTTTTATATATATATACCTGCTTATTGCTTTCATATAAACTGCAGTATCTTGTGTGCCTAGGAATCATGTGATCACAGATTCATCCCATTGAATCTAGATTCGGTTCCCGTGATGGACATTTTCAGCTGTAAGCTGCTTGTAAATTATTCTGCGATGTCTGAATTTCCTCAGATGGTTTCCATACCCACGAGGAAGTCGGCATTATTTTTATATATTATTTTCGTACGGATGCCTCGTATCGGTCAAATAAAATCAATCAAGCCGATCACTTAATAAAAATGGGAGTGTAAAAGGTCTCAATTCCTATTGAGTATCAGGGTTTGAAAAACCTCTTTTATAAAACATCATTGCTTTATCTTGCTAAAAACTGAATTTTTACATAAATTCAAATCATGTGTATATAGGTTCGAACGAGACCTCGCACAACTTCCATATAAAAGCACATTGACCCACACACACACATACTCATATAATAGTTTCTTGAAAAGAGGCGGTCACCGTGGTAACACGGATGTCGGGGGGTGCCTAACACCTTCCCCCCCCCCCCCCCCGTATAACCAAGTCCCCGGACCCTAAACGAATCTCGGTTTCGCCGACCCATATATCAGTGTCACATCACTGGGTCAATGTGCAAGCCTTTTATCGGTTGTGTTGGTACAACCATTTAAAAAACCAACTGGCGACTCTTAACAGTCCCATTGTCGACATCATACATGTCAGACCTTTTTCACTTATTTTTTCAAACAAATCTCACCTAAAACGAGAACACCAAAGAACAAGTAACCGAAAGGGACATCCAAAAATCCCGATGTCGACAGGTGGCGACTCTGCTGGGGGCTCCAGTAAGAGGACTTAAGCCGCTATTTCAATCTTTTCAAAACTGTTATATGCTTGTGTGTGGATGTTGCATTTACATTTTGATGAATGTGTACGAATGCATTTCCTTACTTAGTGCGTTGCACTATAAACTGCTTGTGATATTTGTGCTTCGCACTATAAACTGCTTGTGATATTAGTGCTTCGCACATGACATCATTTTCATACGGTGAGACGCGATGTATGTGAATGTATGTTGTGTGGTCCCTCCACCAGGAGGCTATACCGTCGGTGTTTGATTACTGGACTCGTGTGAAGACTAATTCTCCGAGGCTCAGGAAAGACACCACCCAAATTCGCTCCAGTTGAAAGACCGGATTAATTTCTCGTTGAGTAGATTGCGATGATTTGGGAACCTTCATGCCAAAAACCCGCGAGAGTAACCTAAGATAGTTCAGCCTCTGATAAACCCAAAACGGAGAAAAGTCTCTTCATGCTCTCATTTTAAATTACTTGTACTTACATTCCATATCTATCTCCATGTAATGAGAAATATGAAGAAATGTGAATACATACATATTTAACATGCTACAAACAGCTGACACCCGTTGTTCAGGATAAAAATTCCTAAAATGGACACATCACATAGCATGTTATTGTATACATTCCCTAAAGACTAAATTATGTCAGTCTTTCGCAGGGAATCAATCGGACCTACTACCCGGTCAAAATCCAAAAGGCAAAAGGCCTACAGTCAAACATGTCGTCATCCGACCAGACTGAACTTAATCCAGTTTCTCGCAAAGAATTCAACGGATTAAGCAAACAAATTACAGATTTGGTTGTTCTACTCAAAGAATTACACAAATCTACACAGGGTCAGAAAATACCCATACATGCTGAATCCTCCACACAAGGAGGAATCTCGATCATTACCATACCTTAACTACAGTTGGATACGACCAACAAAATTCATAATGCTGCCCATCCCACTGGAGATCTAGACATTGGTGACATCAAAAAGAACGTCCTCCAAATGGAAGAGACCCTTCGCGCTATCAAAGGAATTGAAACACACGGGAGTGTTTCATATGTTGATCTATGTATTTTTCCTAGTGTTCATTACCCAGAAAAATTTAAAACTCCTGACTTTGAAAAATATGACGGGTTAGGAGATCCTTATACACATTTAAAGGTGTTTATTGGAGAACTGGGATCTTATGCAGAGGACGAGAAGCTCAGAATGCAATTGTTCCAACAGAGTCTAACTGGAAAAGCCCGTTCGTGGTACACAAGATTATACAACTCCAAAATCCATAGCTAAGAAGAGCTAGCACATGCCTTCCTCACTCAATACAGTTTTCAAACTCAAATGGCTCCTGATCGGTATCAGATTACCAAGATTAAGAAACAGTCTAACGAGTCTTTCAGAGAGTATGCCTAGAGGTTGAGATGCCTGGCTACCCAAGTTAGTCCTACCATGACGGAATCAGGAATGGTCATGACTTTCATCGACATACAAAAATCTCCCTTCTATGAGAGAGTTTTAGCCGACATTGGCAAACCATTTTCTGAAATGGTCAAGCACGGGGAGATGGCTGAAATGGGATTGAAGTCAGGAAAGACTCAAGACCTAGCCGCACTTAAAGTTTTTCCTGATCACATCCAATCTGAAAATTATGGGAACAACCCCCGGAGGGTCCATAAAAAGAAAGAGGAAGATGTTTCCCTGATACCACAGGGGCGAAAAAGTAATCACAATATGCCTATTCAAAGGAGAAACTACACTCCCTTTCCAGCACAGTCTGCAAACCCTCAAGTACCAAAAGGTGGAGAAGTCAAACGCCCTAAAGTGTTTACACCCTTAGAGGATACCCTCGAGAACATTTTTAATCTTCTGACAACACAGAAGAAAATCACGCATCTTCTTCCACCAACCAGCCCTAAAGGACGGGGTTTTAATGCAGCTAGGAAATGTGTTTATCATGGCAGGACACCTGGACATGATACTCAAGATTGTTGGGCCTTGAAACATAAGATCCAGGACCTAATAGACAACGGGAAGATCGTAGTCACTAAACCAGATCAACCTCACGTACAAGACAACCCTCTTCCTCAACACAAAGAAGAAGAGGTCAACATGATTAATTAGAGCAGTGGACAAAGTTCCAACTTCAGCAGTGATTCTTCCCAGACCATCAAAGATGGTGATGACATATGGGATTATGCTAAGTTCCAGTTCACAATGGAACGAAAGATGAAAGCTCTCTGCAAACAAATTGATCAGCCAGGAGCATGCCAGTCTCCTACCTTTTGTCATGAATATTCCCTTGTCACCTTCATAAACTGAAATGCTGGAAGACAAAGTGACGAAGAGAGCAAATGCCAAAGCCCGTCGGGATTTTGCCAACAAAAGGGAATTCACCTATCTGAGCCAACCTGTGGAGGAAATTCATCATATGTTAATCAATGAAGGAAGGATCAGTTCACTTCTACCTCCAATCAACCCCCATTCGGGACGGTACAACTCTGATGGAGTATGTTAATACCAATCCCAGTCTCGCGGTTACAGCACAGGAGAATGCTGGGCACTCCGCCACCTTATTCAAAATCTAATCGACAGTGGTGTACTAGGCTTGGCAGATAACGACACTGTGTTACGTGCCAGTGAGAATGCAGGCCCTACTAAGTGGAAAAGTGTGGTAGCAGTCATATCCACTGAAGATGATGGGATTAATACCTTACTCACAACGCCAATAATTCAACTTAAAGGAGGCAACGATCCTTTGAAAGTGGTCGCTCCTGAACCAATCAATTTGTCGTGCAGAGCACAATATCCTATTGTTAGCTTGCGTACAGTTCCGTGGAATTATGGAGAAGGTGAAGGATCCACCTCACATACAACTGCTGTAGTGTCAAAGGAAAATCCACTGTATCTTCCCCAACGGGTGATGAAACCTACCACCAAATCAAAGGGGAAAATACCCATGGAGAATATTGAAAAATTCCTCCGCGTTATAGGTTATAACGAAGCCACGGTGGTTTTAAGATTGAAAGAAGCTCCACAACAAATATCAATTTTGGACTTGGTCCTAACTTCTGAGAATCACCGGAATTGGAAGAAGCCTATCTCCCGACATCAGTGGATACGAAAAAGTTTTAACATCTGGTTGATCACATTTTTAACAACAATGTGATATCCCTAACTGATGATTACATACCATCCGAAGGGACCGGTCATTGCAAGCCGTTGCACATTGCGGTCTTGTCCTCCGGATATATAGTAGTAGGAGTCCTAATAGATGGTGGGTCCTCTCTGAATATCTGCCCGTACGCTACCTTGGTGAAGATGAATATCAATCTCAACCGAATTTGGAGTTGCCATACTATCATCAAAGTTTTTGAAGGAGCCCGCCGAAATTCGGTCGGAGTAATTGAGCTGCCAATCGAAATTGGTCCTCACACATTCTGCGTATCTTTCCATGTACTCAAGATAGTCTCGGGATACAACCTACTCTTGGGACTACCATGGATTCATATGGCTGGGGTAGTCCCCGCCACTCTTCACCAACAGTTGAAATACATTATCAACAATAGCCTGGTCACAGTCAACGCTGAACCAGAGATTCCTCATCACGGAGACATGCCATTCATCAATGCCAATGCCGATGTGGAACCAGTTAGTTTTCATGCTTTGAAAATAAGCAACACCCAATACCATGATATTGGAACGCCATTGCCCGAACCCCAGATTTCTGCCAAGGTGATGTCAGCCACTCAAGAAATGATGTCATCAGGTCATAAGCCGGGACAAGGGTTGGGTAAGAATTGCCAGGGTATCAAGTACCCCATTCGATTAACCAAGCAAAGTGGAACTGCTGGACTAGGCTATTCTGTCAGCTCTAATCACAGGAATCCTCATAAGCATCAGCGGATTCCCTCAACTTCAATCATGTGGCATTTGGCTTCGCCTTCAAACTCTGAGTCCGCATAACCTCCCGTAAAGGTTCCAGCCAATGTGATGGCTATGTTATGTCCCAAGCCGGTACCGGTGAAAGGAAAAGAAATCTTTGTTCCAAATCCCATAGTGGAAGAAGAGGAACGAAGAATCAAGCAAGACGTCATACGGATGATGTCCGGTATGCGCATCATCATTCATGATGAATATACCAACAGATACACCCCAGACGATGATTGCCCAGATGTAATGGACATCATTCGGCACAAGGAGGATGATGACAATCCCTCCATCACTGTGGTCCACCCGGACTTTACCCTTGCCAATTGGAACAACATTCCTTGCATTGGTCGTCAAGGGTAAAGCGGGCAGAAACTCTTTCTACCCTGTAGATATAATAATTGCTTACTTTTCTGTACAGTATTAGTAGTTTATTTTGCCAGTATATGCTAACACTGTGTATGATCAACGCATTTCATATATACTAAGTGAAAGCATATTTTTTTCCAGGACTCTGAATTTAAATGTGCTCGTACTTGCTGATACGGTACCTCTTCTACACAGGGATTGTACCTTTGATGTAGAGATGAATTCAGCCTTGATGGATATACAGGATGACATTGAGGTGCCTCCAAAAATTCAGGAATGGGTCAAAGACAAACCCAAACCCAACCTTGATCAAACCACTTCTTTCAATCTCGGAACCTTAGAAAGCCCTAAGTTAAATAAATTGGTTCAGACCTTACCCCAAACCAACAGAATGACATGGTTATGCTATTAACCCAATTCCATGATATGTTTGCATGGTCTCATGAAGACATAGTGGGTTTGTCCACTAACATTGTCCTTCATCGCCTTCCCATTAAAGAGGGATTTAAGCTAGTCAAGCAGAAACTCAGGTGACTGAAACCTGAGTGGAGTTTATAGGTGAAAGAAGAAATTGTGAAACAATTTCAAGCTGGCATCATAATGGTGTCTACATATCCTGAGTGGATATCCAACATCGTGCCCGTACCGAAACCTGGAGGGAAGGTGCGAGTTTGCGTGGATTACAGGGACTTGAATAAAGCTTGCTTAAAAGACAGCTTTTCCGTGCCATTTATCCACATTCTCATTGACAATACTTCGTAATACGACATGTACTCCTTTGCTGATTGCTTTACGGGGTACCATCAGATTATGGTTGCTAAGGAAGATCGTGAAAAGACTGCTTTCATCACGCCTTGGGGAACTTTTTGCTATAGACGGTTGTCATTCGGCCTCATCAATGCCGGAGCCACCTATTAATGAGCTATGATGGCTCTTTTCCACGACTTAATGCATAAAGAGATCGAGATCTATGTGGATGACATCATTGTCAAGTCCCGGAAGGAGGATGACCATATAGACCATCTCAGAAAGTTGTTCAACAGGTAACGTAAGTACAACTTAAAGTTGAATCCAGCTAAGTGTGCCTTTGGCGTCAAATCAGGCAAGTTGTTAGGATTTCTAGTCAACCACAAAGGCATAGAGCTGGATCCTGCCAAAATCCAAGCCATCACAGAAATGCCCATTCCTCAGACAAAGAAGGAAATACGGGGATTTTTGGGAAGGATCAACTTCATCGGCAAATTTATCTCCCAACTCACAACAACCTGTGAGCCAATCTTCAAGCTATTAAGGAAGAACTCCTCCATGAAATGGAATGATGAGTTCCAGAATGCCTTCCTTACAATCAAGAAACAGCTAGTCAAAGCTCCCTTCTTGGTACCACCCAAGGATGATGTTCCCCTGTTCATGTATCTGTCCGTAAGTTACAACGTCATGGGCTGCATGTTGGGAAAGAAAGACGATAGAGGCCAAGAACGAGCTATCTATTACCTCAGTAAAAGGTTCAGCAATAGTGAACACAAGTACACTCTAATCGAAAAGACGTGTTGTGTTTTAGCCCGGGCTTCCATTAGGTTACAGCATTACCTCCATGGTCACACAACCCATCTCATATCCCGCGTGGATCCTCTCAAGTATGTGTTCAACAAACCTATGTTAAATTGCCGGTTGTCCAGATGGCAGTTGATCCTACAACAATTTGACATCGTATATGTGACTCAAAAGTCCTTCAAGGGTCAAGGAATCGCGAATCAACTGGCCGTCACACCTTCAGGGGATTTCAAACCCTTGGAAACATATTTCCCTGATGAAGGAGTAATGACAGTGCAGCAACACCATCAGTACGATACACGCCAATCATGGAAGATGTATTTTGATGAAGCTGTTAATATGGAAGGTTCTGGAGCTAGAGCAGTTCTAATATCTGATACGGGGGAGCAGTATCCCGTTGCCGTCAAATTACAGTTTGTCAGCACTAATAATACGGCTGAGTATGAAGGCTGTCTCATGGGGCTAAAACTTGCCCGTTCGATGGGATGATGGTTAATTGTCCTTGGAGATTCAGAGTTGGTAATCAGACAATCCACCGGAATCTATCAAACCAAAGAACTACATTTGCTGCCTTACCATCGACAGGTTTTGAGGATAGCTTCGGAGTTAGAAGAAATCTCCTTTCTACATGTTCCTCGTAATAGGAATGACTTCGCGGATGCATTAGCAACTTTGGCCTCCTTGATTCACATATCAGACAAGGAACACTTGCCAAGTGTCACAATTGCCCTGAACAAGGCCCCAGCCTATGGGAATTATGTTGGAGAAGTATCGGATGAGCTACCTCCTATCCAACCTCCTTGGTATCAGCATATCAAGGAATATCTGGAAGATGGATCTACACCCGCTGAGGCAAACCTGACTTAGAAAAGGCAGATCCATCGACTTGCTATGAAGTTCTACCTGAGTAGAGATGCGCTCTACAAAAGAGATGCAGGACTAGGTCTCCTCAGGTGTCTAGACAAAGACCAAGCCCAAAGGCTTATGGATTAAATCCATGGTGGAGTCTGTGGCCCCCACATGAGTGGCCCCCTCCTTGTCAAGAAAGTCCTCAGGACAGGACATTATTGGCTATCTCTCAAAGCTGATTGCAACGACCACGTCAAAAGATGCTATCAGTGCCAGATTTATGGGAATGCTATACACGCCCCTCCGCGGGAACTCCACAATATGAGTTCGCCTTGGCCCTTCTCAATGTGGGGAATAGACGTTATCGGGCCCATCGAGCCTAAAGCCAGTAATGGTCACCGATTTATCTTCACCATAATCAACTACTTTACCAAGTGGGTATAAGCAGCCTCCTTCCCCAGGGTTACTAAAGAAGTAATCATTGCTTTCATCAAAAACAATGTCGTTTGTCGATATGGACAACCAGAGGTGATTGTAACAGACAATACCAAGAACCTCAACAACAAAATGATGAAGGAATTATTCAGTAAATTCCACATCAAACATCTCAACTCTGTCATCTATCGTCCGAAGATGAACGGTGTTGTTGAAGCGGCTAACAAAAATATCAAGAAGATTATGCAAAAGATGTACGCCAACCACAAAGATTGGCCTGACCTATTGTCTCTAACTCTGTTAGCCTACAGAACCTCCATGCACACTCCAACTGGGGCAAACCCCTACGTTGTAGCCTATGGGATGGAAGCAGTGCTCCCCATAGAAGTTGAGATGGAATCTCTCAGAGTATTGATCGACGCTCAGTTGGATGAAGACCAATGGGTACAAGACAGGTATCACCAATTGTCTCTAATAGACGAAAGGCGAACCGCGGCTATCTTCCATGGTCAGTTATATCAGCAAAGGATCGTCAGATCCTATAACAAAAAAGTCCAGCTACGGCAGTTTAAACAACATGACTTGGTTTTGAAAAAGATCCTTGACAACCAAAATCAGGCTAAAGGAAAATTTGCTCCTAACTGGGAAGGCCCGTTTATTGTCAAGGAAGTATTGACAGGAGGCGCTCTCAGATTGCAAGAGATGGACGGCAATGAATTTTCGCAACTCATCAACTCAGACACCGTGAAACGGTATTATGTCAGAAGTAACCAGCAAATACCCTGGTGCATAATCATCACATCACCAGTAATTCTGGTAATTCTGGTTCTTCAACCCTTTACCACATACAACTTATCTACACTTTTCCCCTCAGGGAAACGTACTCTTCAAGCCAACAGCCTGGCTTTCTCCTTTGCGCTCATACAATTCAGGTCATCCCATCGCGAATTGAACCTCTTGCGTTTGCAGTTTGGCTACCCTTACCTGGGATTAAACTTCTCGTACCTAAAGTTTATCCTCAACTTAGGATTAAACTTTCTCCTCCCCGCACTATGACCTGCACATGGGATTACGCTTTTCATCTCTCCCTGAGGGGCGAACTACGTCGACATGATCTCATCTTCAATAGGAGTACGTAGGCAACCATTTCAGATGGCCCGGTCGCAATAAAACGAAAACAACAAAAACATTTATACCCTCTTCTCCTAAGAAAAACAACCAAAAACATTCCTACTCCACTCCAGCTATATACAGCGTTGAACCTTTTCAATAGGAGTACGTAGGCAGCCATTCATGGTGCGGTCTCACCCCCTACCAAAATACAAACCATTGTCAACTGGTACTGGGATTCTCTTTCAATCCACTACATTTCATTTGGCTTCAGACCAAAGGGATGGAATTACATGAAAACCTCTCAAATAGGAGATTCGGCGACCATCTAAGCTGCGGTCATACCTTGAAGAGCAACACCAATCCATAAGAGGTGGAATTAAATAGGCTTCTCCTAAATAGAAGTAATGGCGACCATCTGTGGTGCGGTCAATCTCAGAGAGGAAAGCCACAGTCCTCTCCATATTTCCATTCAGAGACTAGTCCCAAGACACCAAAGATGGTAGGGATACACATAGATCAATGATCCATTCTGAACTATCCAGAGACAACTCAATTTCCATCCATCCAGGAGGAATTCAGAATACATCAAGATCACAAGCCCTGAAGCTACAGACAAAATATCAAGCAAATACCAAGGAATATCTAAAAGGGAAGTGATCCAAAAATATATTTCCCTGTTATATATAATGTTGTTTGATATATATACAATGTAAATTGTACATGACAAAATGGCTAAGCTAGTCTGTGCAGTTAAATACAAGCTCATTTATAAGTCAGGATATATGCGAGCCAACAAGCCCAAAAGATCTGTAGCCATCTGCATGGTGACCATATGATCATCAATATAAGCGCTCATCTCTGCAATCATGCCAGTGGTAAGGGACCTCATTGTAGTCCTATATGTGATGGCTACATCCCGAGCAGATATAGCACTATCCCGCTCAACTATCACCGCATCTCTGGCTGATATAGCCTCATCCCGCTCAACAACAGTGGCATCTCTGCGATCTAATGCCTCGTCTCTCTCAAATAGAGCGGCGTCCCTCACATCAAGAGCAGTCGACATCATAGATAGAATCTGATCTCTCTCAAAGGTCATCAGATGAAGACTCTGCTCTAAATATTGTGCCGAGTGCTGGATCACAAAAGTACTGGTACTAGGAGAATTCGGAAGAAATGCTGGCAACCCAGCAACGGGCTCCTCTTCGATGTAGGTATCAATATCCTCCGTAGGCTCTACATCGTCTAACTCAATCTCTGGTACTGTAAATAATGCTTCAGTCGATAAAATCTCTGTCTCCATTCATGTGGAATACTCTGCAGAATAACCGGAATGACGGACAGAAAAAACAGCTATCTCACACTGATCCCAGCAAGCGTATACATGAGATCGGTCCTCTGCCGAGAGGTATCGAGAAGCTGAACGCTGGCATATTGCCCCCTCAAAAGGGTAAAAATCCTGGAACTGGTTAAACTACGACATCACAGCCTGTGGGTGATAAGTAGTCACGCCCCTCAAACCAGCTAAAGGAAGGAAATCTATGCTCAGAGCGTGAGTAATGAAGCTGTATGGTGAGAAAAGTCCCGAGCATAACAATATGCTAAATGGATCTCTGATATCTGCCAAAAATGCGGACCAGGACTGAGCATCTATACACTCCGACGGCTGAAAGGAGTATGACATGGCCACATCATGGAAGAAGCAATACCCATGTCGTCTAAGGGTACCAACTGGTCGCAAGTGTGACATGAACCACACATACAGCATGACCGAACTCCTAGTGAACACTCATGATGGGTAAGTACAGCAGTAGGATGCTGACCGTAGAGTCTCTACTACAATCATAGGCACAATGGTACGACCCTCCCTGAGAGCTCTCACGGCCATGATAACGCTTATGTCTATCTCATCCATATACCGCAACATATACACATATGACAGTACGCATAGCATCAGTACATCAACTCTGGCCAAACGCTAATGATCCTCCAACCCGGTGAAATCCCCAGAATGTCGTGAGTAGCCATCCTCCACGCAAAATTTTTCATACAGAAAACGCTGAGATATCACGTGGCCAGACGTCAGCTCATCTTGTACTACTCTGCGCCGCAACCCTATGAGAGTCATGAATCGTCTGCTCATGTCTCCCAAAGGCATGTGCACGCAAGGTCTGTCTAAAGGCAGCATCGACAATCGTGCATACTCCTCTAGGGTAGGAGTCAGCTCATGGGTGCCAATCAGAATACCTACCTAGCTGGTAGCCAATGCTCTAGCATCCCGTCTACAAACCCTGCGGGAACCTGAAAAGCTAATAGGGTCATGGTATGCTGCATCAACATAGCTACAGTCACCCTGTCTGGTGGTGACATGCTATCGTACCATGATCGTATACCTAATGCCACCACTGACGGTGGGGTATGATTTATATGGCTAACTGTCGAAGAAGACATCTGTGCGGGCCGTGTCATAAGACCATCCAGGGGTCAATGCCGAATATCTCTGGACATACATACATATACATAACATGATACTTGCATAACAGATAATGGATGACAATATGATATAGGGAATGAAAAAAACGGTGCATACATTCCTAAATATATCATCATCTAATACATCAGCTATGTATAGCTACAAAAACATGAAAATGGGGCACAGACGTCCTACTACTAACAGAAGCCTATCAAAAGATATAGCGAAAATGGGGAACAGCCACCCAAAATCTAACAGAGGCCTATCAAAAGATATAACGAGAATATACATCAGAAGAAGACCAGGGTCTCGATGTCCACGTCCTCAATCCTGTCCACCTGATGTAACTCCTTCTGAGTCACTGGATCTCTATCAACAGGGATGTCAGGCCTATAAAGAGGAGGATCTGCGCCGGAAAAAACCAAATGGGTCGTCTAAGGGGCCAGCAATTGAAAGTATTATGCATACAAGCCAATCATGTATGATGATAAAGCATATACTGTGTAATCAATCTTATTTATTTATTAATAAAAGAATTATTTATTAAAGGCATTTATTATCAACATGGTGCTGTTTTAATAATATGTGATAAACCCATAGTTTTAAGCAATGCTTTTAGAATCATGATGAGATCTTGCTAATGAGATCTAAATTCTTAGATAGCTTAAAACTAAAATGTTCCCAATCAATGGATTACTAAAAAGGGGATTAGTGAATCCGGATAGATTGGTACGTACGTTGCTTGCTCATTGGATGAGGATGATTGATCTCATGATCATTTGTGTGGAGACACTAAAGCAAGTATGTAGGTGCTTATTAGAGAATAAGTTCACTGAACGTGACTCGCTAAGGAATACCTAATGGAGTTTTACATGCCTGTCAATAGGAATTCCTGTAGTGATAGTAGTACAAATGATCCTTAGACTTGAGATCGTCATAGTATCTTATATATAATTAAGTACACTTTGACTTATTCCTTAAGACTCTTAGACTATATCAAAGGGTATGCTTGGGTGTAATAAGTCATATATGAAGATAATGAATGATCAATAAAGAATCTACCACTTCTAGTAAAAGAAGAGAAATGCCCTATGTGATTCGATAAATGACAACCCAGGAATCCTTGGCCAAGGTGGAATGAAATTAGAAAGCAGTTTCTAATTTGCATTCATTAGGAGTTGTGCATTTAGGAATCGAAATATATATAATTAAATAAAATAAGACTTGACAGTAATTCCATGTCTTATATTTAATTGGGACATTATATGGTGGAAGGATTGAATTGTATGGTAACTATTTACTCAAAGGTTCTTTTATGATTAATGTTGAAATCTATATTATCTGAAAAGTCGTTGATCGCTAGGGAGGCTTATCCCTATTGTAGAATAAATATTATTTATTTAAATAAATTATTCGTTTAATTTATTTATTTAAATGAGATTAGAATTGTTCTAATTGATTTATTCACAACCGGTTTAATATGGAGAACCTAAAGGGTCACACCATAAAAGGAAGAATAATTATTTAAGAAGTTAATGGCATAATTATAATAATATGTTAAGTATATTTAATTTAATCTATGGTGATAGAATAAATTGAATAGCTTAATATTTATTATTTAATATTTTAGAAATATTAAATATAAATTAATAAGAGGAGTCTTATTAATATTATTACAATTATTATTATTATTTTAATTTCTAAAAGGGTTTAGGAATTAATTTAATATAAGTACTCTCATTTATTCCTAATTGGATTAGGAGGAAAAATCAGTTAAAGGAGTTTAATTAATTATCCCTAATAGGATTAGGGAGCCCATTTAATTAAAAGAGTTTAATTAAATAAATAATACCTTATTTTAATTAAAATAGGGTTATATGATATCTTTATAAGAGGAGTCTTATATCAGAGATAAAAGATACGTAATTCCAAGAGTTGGAGAGTACGTCTCCTTTTCTATACAGATAGGAAAAACTAGGGTTTGAGCCAATACCCCTTCTTCTTGAAAATTCTTCTTCCTTGGTGGATCACTTCTAGAGGCCATACACTTGGGTGGCTTACATTGATCAAAGGAAGGAATCTACCCGGAGATTCAAGCAGATCGCGGAGAAGTAGGAGGTGAACTCGTACCTGAGGAAGCTCGTTTCTACAAGGGTATGATTTCATAATTTCTTATTCTTCACTTAATTAATAATATGCATAAAGAATGATCCGGGTAATTGGTTTGTGAAAAAAAATTTAAAATCTGATTTTATTACGCTTCCGCTATTTTTGCAATTTGATTGCTACTTTGATTTTCACAAAAACCTATCAGTGGTATCAGAGCCAAACTTTATGCGAATTATTAATTATTTTGATTCCATATATGTATGAGTATAAATTTAGAATAATTTATTGGGCATAATTTGTTGTATAAAATTATTATTTTATGAAAAAAAAAATTAATAATTTAATTTTGCCGAAAACTGTTTCGAAAAACTTTTTTTTTTTCGAATCCGTGCGTGTCATGTTTTTTGAAGGGATCCGATTTCCTACGCCTTCAAGAATCTATATTATATATATATATTTGATCCTAGTTCGGTTGTTCATGATCAAAGGCAGGCGGATTGTTTTTTTTTTTTCAAAGTCACGTGGACAGCAGGTTGGGCCATTTGATAGTCACGGATTTCGTGTATGGGCTGTTTCAAGTTTCGGTTTTATAATATATATAATATATTTGATACATATGTATATATATTATATTATCTATAATAGTATTCGGTTTCTCAACTTTTAGTTTTCAAGCTCATGAGCTGCTTCACGTGATTTTGGAATATTATATATATATATATATATATATATATATATATATATATATATATATTAATCTTAATAATTTTATAATAAAAATAAAGAGTTTATTTTAATCTTGAAATTGGATTTCATGCAACTTGATATTGCCCATTAAATGATACTCATATATATATGGAATGATATGATTTATTGATACATATGTTGATATGTATGAAAATAAATGGGATTGATTATGGACTATTGACCAATATGATTGGATTTATTTTAGTTGGATGTTTGAATGAATGGGTTTTATTAAATGGGGTCTGCATACCTCGTCTTTTCTAGTTTTCTTCTTGATGTAAATTCTATCTCTCTTCTATGTACTTCCCCTTGACTACTGATCAAGGTTTCTATTTAAATTAAATAGTTTAATGTAATAGGATTAGTTAGAATTTTTTCGAAGAACCAGAGATCAAGGATCGAGGAGCGTTTGAAGACTCGTTTGTAATGGAGCCCGGGTTTAAATGTAATAGTTATATTTAAATGTTTATTCTTGCACACTAGGGTTTGACCTTTTGGTTCACTTGGTGGCTCTAGTGAACCAAACTAGAATAAATTCCATAATCAATCTGGGTAGAATATAGTATTCTATAAGTGCATGCTAGTATTATATATATTATATATTATGCAAACATGCTTCGCATGTTTAATAATATGACGCGTATTTTATATATATATATTTGCATGCGCGCTAAACAAGATGAGACTAATAATAACAAACCCCTCAATAAAATTATATTAAGTTGTAACGTTCAAAGATATTTGGAATATCGAACGTAGCCTTCTAGCATGATAAAAATAATAGAGCATTGAATATTTAATATGAGTTTGTTGTGCACACACAAGGCGAGTATTAAATATTTGAGATGTTATTTTTATTACATATGATGTTTATAAGGAATTGAACATTACTGCTTTGTTGTGCACACATAAGGGCTGTAGTTTTCTCTTCACTTATATGGAAATGCTGGGTTTGACTTAACTTAAATCATTTTAGTTCAGATGTGCACACACTTGACCATTATGAATTAAGAGGCAAAATACAAGGAATTACATAGTTGATGTAATTGACAAGAGTTGTCTACCTATTTATTTATATATAGTTTGTTGTGCACACACAAGGCTATATACATTTGAAATGGGATCCTTATTCTCACTAGCAAATCTTTAATTAGATTTTGCCGAACTATATAAATGAGGGTAATATAGTTTGAAGAAAATAGTGGGAGATACCAATATAAAATAAGACCTAATTTATTTTGGTAATTAATTAAATAAATGTTTGCTAAAATATTGTCTTTTTACATGCAGAATTTTGAAAATGTCACATTCACTAATTTCACTGCGTAGCATACTTGATGCTAACAAACTAACCGAACCGAACTACACGGACTGGTTAAGGAATCTGAGAATTGTTCTCACTGCTGAAAAGATTTCTTATGTCCTAAATTCGCCCGTACCTGCAAAAGTTGCAGAGACAGCCTCTGAGGAAGAGATTGCTACTTTTAAACAGTGGCAAGATGATGCATCTGTGGCTCAATGCATCATGCTCGCATCCATGAGTAACGAGCTTCAGCGTCAGCATGAAAACATGGATGCTCCTACTATACTGCTGCACCTGCAAGAGCTGTATGGTGAGCAAAGTAGGACTGCTATATATCAGATATCTAAGGAGCTCTTCCGATCTCGGATGACCGAGAGTACTACTGTTGAGACTCATGTCCTAAAGATCATCAATCTGATTGAACGTCTTGGACAGCTTGGGTTCGTCATGGATGGGGAGTTGAGTCAAGATTTGATCTTGCAGTCACTCCCTGACACCTTCTCACAATTTGTTGTGAATTTTCACATGAATAAGTTGGACGTCAGCTTGCCTGAGTTACTTAACATGTTGAAAACTGCTGAAGGTCACTTCCCATCCAAGAAGAACCATGTCTTACTGGTGGATGATTCTTCCAAGAAAAGGAAGACGCCCAAGGTATCTTCTGAAAAGAAGAAATCCAAGAAGGCTAAGGGAAAGGCGAAAGTGAAGGATCAAAAGAAACCTGATCCAGCTAGCAAAGGAATTTGCTTCCATTGCAACAAGCCGGGTCACTGGAAGAGGAACTGCAAGGATTATCTTGCGGAACAAAAGCAGAAGAAGCTTGGAGAAGCTTCGAATCCTAATCAAGGTTTGTTTATGATTGAAATTAATTTTTCTGAAAGTCAATCTTCTACTTGGGTATTGGATACCGGCTGTGGTTCTCACATATGTAATAATATGCAGGGACTGGTCAGAAGTAGAAAGCTGAGCAAGGATGAGGTGGTCCTACGAGTGGGAAATGGAGCAAAGGTTGCTGCATTAGCTGTAGGGACTTAATATTTAGCACTGCCTACGGGCAAGTCCATTAGTTTAAATAATTGTTATTTTGTTCCGTCACTTATTAGAAACATTATTTCAATATCTGTATTGGATATGGATGGTTTTGACATTATAATAAAGAACAATAGTTGTTCTATTTATAATAATAATGTTTTATATGGTGTTGGTAATTTACGAAATGGACTTTACATTCTTGACTTGCATGAAAATATACTTCAAATTGAACAAACTAAGAAAAGGAAAAGAGATGATGTTAATTATACCTATATGTGGCACTATAGATTTGGTCATATTAACGAAACAAGATTATCTAAGTTGTATAAAGATGGGCTCCTAGAGCTATCGGATTATGAATCATATCCAACTTGTGAATCTTGTCTCATGGGAAAAATGACTAAATCTCCTTTTAGTGGAAAAGGAGAAAGAGTTACAGAGTTGTTAGCGTTGGTACACACAGATGTATGTGGACCTATGACAACGAATGCACGAGGAGGGTATTCTTATTTTATTACATTCACTGATGATCACTCAAGATTTGGATATGTGTATTTAATGAAATACAAATCTGAATCATTTAAAAAGTTCAAAGAGTTCAGAAGTGAAGTAGAGAAACAAACGGGAAAAAGTATTAAGATTCTTCGATCAGATCGAGGTGGTGAATACTTAAGCAGTGAGATTCTCGATTGTCTCAAAGAAAATGGTATAATTTCACAATGGACTCCACCAGGGACGCCAAAGCTGAATGGTGTGTCTGAAAGGAGAAATCGAACACTGTTGGACATGGTTCGTTCCATGATGAGTTTTACCGATCTTCCGGTGTCATTCTGGGGATATGCTCTAGAAGCGGCCATATATCTACTAAATAAGGTTCCCTCGAAATCCATCCCTAAGACTCCATATGAGATGTGGACAGGGAAGAAACCTAGTCTTAAGCATGTTAAGATTTGGGGATGTCCAGCTTATGTGAAAAAGTTTCAGAACGATAAGCTTGGGGCAAGATCTGATAAGTGTACTTTTGTGGGATATCCTAAAGAAAGTTTAGGATATTATTTTTTCAATCCTACTGAACAAAAGGTGTTTGTTGCCAAACATGCTGCCTTCTTGGAAAAGGAGTTTATCCTTGAAGGGGTTAGTGGGAGGAAAATAGATCTTGAAGAAATTCAAGAACCACAAACCACTACAGATCAAAGTGAGGTACCTAACCAAGTAGAGATTCCTTCTGTACCACACCCTATTCATAAATCTGGAAGAGTACCAAAGATACCAGAGAGGTATGGACTTGTCATAGAAGATGACAATGAGGTACGCATCATAGATGATGATGATCCATTGAATTACGAACAGGCTATAAGTAGTTAAGACTCAGAGAAGTGGCAAGAAGCCATGAAATCCGAGATGGACTCCATGTATGAGAACCAAGTATGGACTTTGGTTTCACCACCTGAAGGCATTAAGCCTATTGGGTGTAAATGGGTCTTTAAAAGAAAGACTGGAGCAGATGGCAAGGTAGAGACCTATAAGGCCCGACTGGTCGCAAAAGGTTTCAAACAAAGACAAGGAGTTGACTATGACAAAACCTTCTCACCAGTAGCAATGTTGAAGTCCATTCGAATTTTGCTTGCAATTGCAGCTTACCATAACTACGAAATCTGCCAGATGGACATGAAAACGGCCTTCCTCAATGGAAAACTTGAGGAGGATGTGTATATGACACAGCCAGAGGGATTTGTTTCAAAGGTTGGAACAAATCAAGTCTGTAAGCTACAACGATCCATTTATGGATTGAAGCAAGCTTCTCGTAGGTGGAACATCCGTTTTGATGAGACAATCAAAGAGTTTGATTTTATCAAAAATGAGGATGAACCATGTGTGTACAAGAAGGTTAATGGGAGCGCTGTTTCATTCCTTGTATTATATGTTGATGATATATTACTGATAGGGAATGATATTCCTATGCTACAATCAATTAAAATCTGGTTATCTAAACACTTCTCCATGAAGGACTTGGGAGAAGCATCATATATTTTGAGGATAAAGATCTATAGAGATAGATCTAAAAGGATGCTTGGCTTGTCCCAAGGAACGTACATTGACTCGATGCTAAAGAGGTTTAGCATGGAAGATTCCAAAAGAGGTCTCATGCCGATGAGCCATGGAATACATTTCTCCAAGAAACAGGCCCCAAAGACACCTGAGGAGAGAGACTGTATGAGTAAGATTCCTTATGCTTCAGCAATAGGATCTATCATGTATGGTATGATATGTACTAGACCAGATGTCGCTCATGCACTTAGTGTAACAAGCAGATATCAGTCGAATCCAGGAGAAGAACACTGGAAGGCAGTGAAAAATATCCTAAAGTACTTAAGAAGAACTAAGGATGTATTTCTTGTCTACGGTGGGTCTGAATTGAAACTAGAGGGCTTCACAGACTCAAGTTTTCAAATAGACCAAGATGACAGTAAATCCGTTTCGGGGTATGTGTTTACCTTAAACGGTGGCGCAGTGAGTTGGAAGAGTTCCAAACAGCAAACAGTTGCTGATTCAGTGACAGAGGCAGAGTACATAGCTGCAAGTGAAGCTACAAAGGAAGCTGTTTGGATGAAGAAGTTCATTACCGAACTTGGTGTGGTTCCTAGCATTACAGGACCAGTGCCTTTATTCTGTGACAACACTGGAGCTGTTGCGCAGGCTAAGGAACCCAGGTCTCATCAGAAATCCAAACATGTGTTGCGGCGATTTCATTTGATTAAAGAGATCATTGAAAGAGTAGACGTCACCCTGGAGCGTGTGGACTCTCAAGACAATATTGCAGATCCATTTACTAAAGCGTTAACACAACATCAGTTTGATCGCCACTTAGAGAAGATGGGTATGAGATACCACGACGATTGGCTTTAGTGCAAGTGGGAGATTGAAAGTATTATGCATACAAGCCAATCATGTATGATGATAAAGCATATACTGTGTTATCAATCTTATTTATTTATTAATAAAAGAATTATTTATTAAAGGCATTTATTATCAACATGGTGCTGTTTTAATAATATGTGATAACCCAAAGTTTTAAGCAATGCTTTTAGAATCATGATGAGATCATGCTAATGAGATCTAAATTCTTAGATAGCTTAAAACTAAAATGTTCCCAATCAATGGATTACTAAAAATGGGATTAGTGAATCCGGATAGATTGGTACGTACGTTTCTTGCTTATTGGATGAGGATGATTGATCTCATGATCATTTGTGTGGAGACACTAAAGCAAGTATGTAAGTGCTTATTAGAGAATAAGTTCACTGAACGTGACTCGCTAAGGAATACCTAATGGAGTTTTACATGCCTGTCAATAGGAATTCCTGTAGTGATAGTAGTACAAATGATCCTTAGACTTGAGATCGTCATAGTATCTTATATATAATTAATTACACTTTGACTTATTCCTTAAGACTCTTAGAGTATATCAAAGGGTATGCTTGGGTGTAATAAGTTATATATGAAGATAATAAATGATCAATAAAGAATCTACCACTTCTAGTAAAAGAAGAGAAATGCCCTATGTGATTCGATAAATGACAACCCAGGAATCCTTGGCCAAGGTGGAATGAAATTAGAAAGCAGTTTCTAATTTGCATTCATTAGGAGTTGTGCATTTAGGAATCGAAATACATATAGTTAAATAAAATAAGACTTGACAGTAATTCCATGTCTTATATTTAATTGGGACATTGTATGGTGGAAGGATTGAATTGTATGGTAACTATTTACTCAAAGGTTCTTTTATGATTAATGATAAAATCTATATTATCTGGAAAGTCGTTGATCGCTAGGGAAGCTTATCCCTATTGTAGAATAAATATTATTTATTTAAATAAATTATTCGTTTAATTTATTTATTTAAATGAGATTAGAATTGTTTTAATTGATTTATTCACAACCGGTTTAATATGGAGAACCTAAAGGGTCACACCATAAAAGGAAGAATAATTATTTAAGAAGTTAATGGCATAATTGTAATAATATGTTAAGTATATTTAATTTAATCTATGGTGATAGAATAAATTGAATAGCTTAATATTTATTATTTAATATTTTAGAAATATTAAATATAAATTAATAAGAGGAGTCTTATTAATATTATTACAATTATTATTATTATTTTAATTTCTAAAAGGGTTTAGGAATTAATTTAATATAAGTACTCTCATTTATTTCTAATTGGATTAGGAGGAAAAATTAGTTAAAGGAGTTTAATTAATTATCCCTAATAGGATTAGGGAGCCCATTTAATTAAAAGAGTTTAATTAAATAAATAATACCTTATTTTAATTAAAATAGGTTTATATGATATCTTTATAAGAGGAGTCTTATATCAGAGATAAAAGATACGTAATTCCAAGAGTTGGAGAGTACGCCTCATTTTCTATACAGATAGGAAAAACTAGGGTTTGAGCCAATACCCCTTCTTCTTGAAAATTTTTCTTCCTTGGTGGATCACCTCTAGAGGCCATACACTTGGGTGGCTTACATTGATCAAAGGAAGGAATATACCCGGAAGAAGAATTTTCAAAAAGAAGGGGTATTGGCTCAAACCCTAGTTTTTCCTATCTGTATAGAAAATGAGGCGTACTCTCCAACTCTTGGAATTACGTATCTTTTATCTCTGATATAAGACTCCTCTTATAAAGATATCATATAAACCTATTTTAATTAAAATAAGGTATTATTTATTTAATTAAACTCTTTTAATTAAATGGGCTCCCTAATCCTATTAGGGATAATTAATTAAACTCCTTTAACTAATTTTCCCTCCTAATCCTATTAGGAATAAATGAGAGTACTTATATTAAATTAATTCCTAAACTCTTTTAGAAATTAAAATAATAATAATTGTAATAATATTAATAAGACTCCTCTTATTAATTTATATTTAATATTTCTTAAATATTAAACAATAAATATTAAGCTATTTAATTTATTCTATCACCATAGATTAAATTAAATATACTTAATATATTATTACGATTATGCCATTAACTTCTTAAATAATTATTCTTCCTTTTATGGTGTGATCCTTTTGGGTCTCCATATTAAACCGGTTGTGAATAAATCAATTAGAACAATTCTAATCTCATTTAAATAAATAAATTAAACGAATAATTTATTTAAATAAATAATATTTATTCTACAATAGGGATAAGCCTCCCTAGCGATCAACGACTTTCCAGATAATATAGATTTCAACATTAATCATAAAAGAACCTTTGAGTAAATAGTTACCATACAATTCAATCCTTCCACCATACAATATCCCAATTAAATATAAGACATGGAATTACTGTCAAGTCTTATTTTATTTAATTATATGTATTTCGATTCCTAAATGCACAACTCCTAATGAATGCAAATTAGAAACTACTTTCTAATTTCATTCCACCTTGGCCAAGGATTCCTGGGTTGTCATTTATCGAATCACATAGGGCATTTCTCTTCTTTTACTAGAAGTGGTAGATTCTTTATTGATCATTCATTATCTTCATATATAACTTATTACACCCAAACATACCCTTTGATATACTCTAAGAGTCTTAAGGAATAAGTCAAAGTGTAATTAATTATATATAAGATACTATGATGATCTCAAGTCTAAGGATCATTTGTACTACTATCACTACAGGAATTCCTATTGACAGGCATGTAAAACTCCATTAGGTATTCCTTAGCGAGTCACGTTCAGTGAACTTATTCTCTAATAAGCACCTACATACTTGCTTTAGTGTCTCCACACAAATGATCATGAGATCAATCATCCTCATCCAATGAGTAAGCAGCGTACGTACCAATCTATCCGGATTCACTAATCCCCTTTTTAGTAATCCATTGATTGGGAACATTTTAGTTTTAAGCTATCTAAGAATTTAGATCTCATTAGCACGATCTCATCATGATTCTAAAAGCATTGCTTAAAACTATGGGTTTATCACATATTATTAAAACAGCACCATGTTGATAATAAATGCCTTTAATAAATAATTCTTTTATTACCCGAGTAGAAGATTGACTTTCAGAAAAATTAATTTCAATCATAAACAGACCTTGATTAGGATTCGAAGCTTCTCCAAGCTTCTTCTGCTTTTGTTCCGCAAGATAATCCTTGCAGTTCCTCTTCCAATGACCCGGCTTGTTGCAATGGAAGCAAATTCCTTTGCTAGCTGGATCAGGTTTCTTTTGATCCTTCACTTTCGCCTTTCCCTTAGCCTTCTTGGATTTCTTATTTTCAAAAGATACCTTGGGCCTCTTCCTTTTCTTGGAAGAATCATCCACCAGTAAGACATGGTTCTTCTTGGATGGAAAGTGACCTTCAGCAGTTTTCAACATGTTAAGTAACTCAGGCAAGCTGACGTCTTACTTATTCATGTGAAAATTCACAACAAATTGTGAGAAGGTGTCAGGGAGTGACTGCAAGATCAAATCTTGACTCAACTCCCCATCCATGACGAACCCAAGCTGTCCAAGACGTTCAATCAGATTGATCATCTTTAGGACATGATGAAAGTAATATGCACACAAGCCAATCATGTTTGATGATAAAGCATATACTTTGTAAACAATCTTATTCATTTATTAATAAAAAGTATTAATTTATTAAAGGCTTTTAATTATCTACATGATGCTGTTTTATAATATGTGATAAACCCATAGTTTTAAGCAATGCTTTTAGAATAATGATGATGATCATTATAATGAGATCTAAATTCTTAGAAAGCTTAAAACTAAAATAGTTCCCAATCGTTAGATTACTAAATTGGGGATTAGTGAATCCAGATAGATTGGTACATACGTTGCTTGCTCATTGGATGAGGATGATTGATCCCATGATCATTTATGTGGAGACACTAAAGCAAGTATGTAGGTTCTTATTAGAGAATAAGTTCACTGAACGTGACTCGCTAAGGAATACCTAATGGAGTTTTACTTGCATGTCAGTAGGAATTCCTGTAGTGATAGTAGTACAAGTGATCCTTGGACTTGAGATCATCATAGTATCTTGTGTATGATGAGTTATACTTTGACTTATTCCTTAAGACCCTTAGGGTATATCAAATGGTATGCTTGGGTATAATAAGTTGTACATGGAGATAATGTATGATCAATAAAGAATCTACCACTTCTAGTAAAAGAAGAGAAATGTCTTATGTGATTCGATAAATGACAACCCAGTAGTCCTTGGCCAAGGCAGAATGAAATTAGAAAGGAGTTTCTAATTTGCATTATTAGGAGTTGTGCATTTAAGGATCGAAATACATATAATTAAATAAAATAAGAGTTGACAGTAATTCCATGTCTTATATTTAATTGGGACATTGTATGGTGGAAGGATTGAATTGTACGGTAACTATTTACTCAAAGGTTCTTTTATGATTAATGTTGAAATCTATATTATCTGGAAAGTCGTTGATCGCTAGGGAGGCTTATCCCTATTGTAGAATAAATATTATTTATTTAAATAAATTATTAGTTTAATTTATTTATTTAAATAAGATTAGAATTGTTCTAATTGATTTATTCACAATCGGTTTAATATTGAGAACCTAAAGGGTCACACCATAAAAGGAAGAATAATTATTTAAGAAGTTAATGGCATAATCGTAATAATAAGTTAAGTACATTTAATTTAATCTATGGTGATAGAATAAATTAAATAGCTTAATATTTATTATTTAATATTTTAGAAATATTAAATATAAATTAATAAGAGGAGTCTTATTATTATTATTACTATTATTATTATTTAATTCCTAAAGGAGTTTGGGAATTAATTAATAAAAGTACTCTCAAATATCCTAATAGGATTAGGAGGCAAATTAATTAAAAGAGTTTAATTAATTATCCCTAATAAGATTAGGGAGCTTAATTAATTAAAAGGTTAATTAATTATTCCTAATAAGATTAGGAGCCTAATTAATTAAAAGAGTTTAATTAATTAAAATAAAACTCAATTCCTTAATTGTTAAGGATGGGTTGCTCACATCTATAAATAAGAGGAGTCTTATTATGGGTGAGGGAGAGGTTGACGTATTATTAGAATACGTAATTTCAATAGTTGGGAGAGTACGCCTTTTTCTATAGAGATAGAAAACTAGGGTTTGAGCCAAATACCCATCTTCTTGAATCCTTCTTCTTCCTTGGTGGATCACCTCTAGAGGCCAAACACTTGGGTGGCTGACGTTGATCAAAGGAAGGAACCAAACCCGGTGGATTCAAGTTGAACGCGAAAAGGATTGGAGGTGAACTTGTACCTGAGGAAGCTCGGATCTTCAAGGGTATGATTCTTATTCATATCTTTTCGTTTAATTAATAATTATGCATAAAGGGTGATCCGGGTATATGGTTTGTAAAATTTTAAACTCTTATTTTTACACGTTTCCGCTATTTTTGCAATTTGATTGCGTTCTTGAATATTACAAACCTAACAGTGGTATCAGAGCCAAACCTTTATGCAAATTATTAATTGTTCAAATTTGATATGTATATTGATATGTGTTTAGAACAATTTAATTGGGCATAATTTTGTTGTAAAAAAAAATAAAAAAAAAATATTTTTACCGAAAACTGTTTTCGGAAATTGTTTTTTTTTATACCGAGTTCGTGGGTCACTTTAATTTAAAAACTTATCTGACTCGGGGCTTGTTTTTTTTTTTTTTTGAATCATACTGCATTGATCTCATGAATCAAAAGTTAATGATATAAACCTTAATGATTAAAGTAATCATTAGGTTATAATGATTAAAGTAATCATTAGGTTGTAATGATTAAAGTAATCATTAGCATGTAATGATTAAAGTAATCATTAGCAAGTGATTAATGGATTGCACGGAAATCAAGAAGCTTTGATTATATATATATATATATATATATATATATATATATATATATTCGGTTATATATATATATATATTATATATAATAGTTATATTATATATATATATATATATATATATATATATATATAACGGTATATATAATAATTTTATTATTTTATTATTAAAATAAAAGTTTATTTTAATCTTAAAATAAAAGGTTTATTTTAATTTTAAAATAAAAGATTTATTTTAATTTTAAAATTAGAATTTCATGCTAACTAATTAGAGTTGGAATTTGATTCCATGATAACTAATTGGAGTTGAAATTGGATTCCATATTTCTTAAATAAAGGAGTTTATTTAGATATGAAATAAGATTTCATATTATTCAAAATAAAGGAGTTTATTTGTGAATAGGAAAGTGAATCCTAATTTCCTTAAATAAAGGAGTTTATTTAGATATGAAATAAGATTTCATATTATTCAAAATAAAAGAGTTTATTAGTGAATGGGAAAAGAATTCTAATTTCCTTAAATAAAGGAGTTTATTTAGATATGGAATAAGATTTCATATTATTCAAAATAAAGGAGTTTATTTGTGAATGGGAAAGAGAATCCGTGTTTCCTTTAATAAAGGAGTTTTATTTTTTTATTTTTTTTACATGGAATTGGATTCCATAATTAATTAAAATAAAGGAGTTTATTTTGATTAAAAATTTTGATTAAAATAAAATAGTTTATTTTATTCAAAATTGGATAAATTAAAATAAAATAGTTTTATTTTGATTTAAATTTGAATTAAAATAAAGGAGTTTATTTTGATTCAAAATTAGATTTTATACTAACAAAATTTGCCCATTAAATGATATCAATATATATATTAAATTTTATTATTCATGAGATGAATGTTATTTATTGATACATATGGTGATGTGTATGATAATAAATGGGATTGATTGTGGACTATTGACCAATGTGATTGAATTTTATTTTAGTTGGATGCATGAATGTATGGGTTTTATTAAATGGGGTCTGTGTACCTCGTCTTCTCTAATTTTTCTTAATGTAAATTCTATCTCCCTCCTATGTACTTTCCCCTTGACTGCTGATCAAGGTTTCTATTTATTTTAAATAGTTTTGTAATAGGAATAGTTAGAATTAATTTTGAAGAATTAGAGATCAAGGAGCAAGAAGCGCTTGAAGACCCGTTTGTAATGGAGCCCGGGTTTAAATGTAATAGTTATATTTAAATATTAATTCTTGCACCCCTAGGGTTTGACCTTTTGGTTCACTTGGTGCTCTAGTGAACCAAACTAGAATAAATTCCATAATCAATCTGGGTAGAATATAGTATTCTATAAGTGCATGCTAGTATTATATATATTATATATTATGCAAACATGCTTCGCATGTTTAATAATATGACGCGTATTTTATATATATATATATATTTGCATGCGCGCTAAACAAGATGAGATATATTAATAACAAACCCCTCAAATATTTTATATTAAGTTGTAACGTTCAAAGATATTTAGAATATCGAACGTCGCCTTCTAGCATGATAGAAACAATAGAGTATTGAATATTTAATATGAGTTTGTTGTGCACACACAAGGCGAGTATTAAATATTTAAGATGTTATTTTTATTACATATGATGTTTATAAGGAATTGAACATTACTGCTTTGTTGTGCACACACAAGGGCTGTAGTTTTCTCTTCACTTATATGAAAATGCTGGGTCTGACTTAACTTAAATCATTTTAGTTCGGATGTGCACACACTTAACCATTACGATTTAAGAGGCAAAATACAAGGAGTTACATAGTTGATGTAATTGACAAGAGTTGTCTACCTATTTATTTATATATAGTTTGTTGTGCACACACAAGGCTATATACATTTGAAATGGGATCCTTATTCTCACTAGCATATCTTTAATTGGATTTTGCCGAACTATATAAGTGAGGGTAATATAGTTTGAAGAAAATAGTGGGAGATACCAATTTAAAACAAGACCTAAATTATTTTGGTAATTAATAAAAGAATGTATGTTAAAATGTTGTTAATTACAAATTCATTTACAGAATTTTATAATGTCTAAATCACTATCACTGCGAAGCATATTAGATGCTAAATTAACCGGACCGTATTAAACGGATTGGTTAAGGAATTGAGAATAGTTCTCATGGCTGAAAAGCTATCTTATGTCCTTAATACGCCTATCCCTGCAATGGTTGCAGACAATACCTCTGAGGAAGATATTGCTACTTTTAGAAAGTGGCTAGATGATGCATAGTTGGCTCAATGCATCATGCTCGCATCCATGAGTAACGAGCTTCAGCGTCAGCATGAAACTATGGATGCTCCTATTATATTCCTGCACATCAAGTAGTTGATGGTGAGGAAAGTAGGACTGATAGATATCAGATATCTAAGGAGCTCTTCCGATCTAGAATGACCGATGACACTACGGTACAGATAAAAGTCCTTAACATAATCAATTTGATTGATCAATTAGGACAACGGGTTTTGTCATGGATGGAGAGTTGAGCCAAGATTTGATCTTGCACTCACTTCCGGACTCCTTTCACAATTGTTGTGAATTTTTCATATGAACGAGCTAAATATCAGCCTCGCTGATTTGCTTAACATGTTGAAAAATGTTGAGAGTCACTTTCCAAACAAAAAAAAAAGACCATGTCTTACTGGTAGGGGCCAAAGGATCTTCTGAAAAGAAGAACGATTCTAAGAAGGTAAATATAACCGCAAAAACAAAGGATAATAAGAACAAAACTGATACGGATAGCAAAGGTGTTTGCTTCCACTGTAATAAGCCTGGGCACTGGAAAGAAACTGCGAAAAGCATCTTGCAGAGGCTAACCAAAGAAGCTTAGTGAAGTTTCAGGTTACAAATACAATTTTGTTCATGATTTAAAATAAATTTTTCTTTAAGTCAAGGTTCTACTTGGGTATTGGATACCGACTTTGGTTATCATAAATATAGATTTATGAAGGGACCAAGTAGAAGTAGAAAGCTAAACAAATATAAGTAAACATATGTGTGGGAAATGAAGCAAAGGTTGCTGCATTAGCCATATGAACTTATAGTTTAGCAATTCCTACGGGCAAGTCTATTAAGTCAATAAGTTGTTATTGTATTCTAGTTCTCGTTGGAAATATTATTTCTATTTTATTGTTGGACAATGAAATCTTTGGTATTATAATTAGGAACAATTATTGTTCTATTTATAATAATAATGTTTTGTATAGAACTGAAATATTACTTAATAGATTTTGTATACTTGACTTACGTAAAAAATTATTTTACAAATTGAACAAATTAGTATAAGAAAAGGAGATGATCATTCAAAGAGTTGAATGTTTGTATTTGATGAAATACAAGTGTGAATTATTTGAAAGGTTCAAAGAATTCAGAAGTGAAACAAATTGGCAAAGTATTAAGATTCTTTGATTAGATCAAGGAATAAATACTTGAGCAATAAGTTTCTAGATCATCTCAAATGATTTTCTCACAATGGACGCCTCCTAATAAGCAATAATTGATTGATGTATCTGAATGGAAAAATCGTACCTTGTTGGACATGGTGCGGTCCATAATGATTTTACCAACATTCCAGTATCCTTCTAGGATCATGTCCTAGAAATGGCTGCATATCTACGGAAAAGGTAACCTCAAAATCCAGCCCCAAGACTCCATAAAAGTTATGGACAGGGAGGATTCCTAATCTTAAGTATGTTAAGATAAGGGGTTGTCCAACTTATGTGAAACGGTTTCAAAGGATAAGCTTGGGACAAAAATTTGACAAGTACAAATTTGTGGGACATCCTAAAGTAAGTTAAGGGTATATGTTCTATAATCCTACTTAGCAAAAGGTGTTTGTTGTGAAACATGCTGCCTTCTAAGATAAAGGTGTTTATCATTGAAGGGGCTAGTGGGAGGATAATACATCTTGAAAAGTTCAAGAACCACAAAACACTACAAGTCAAATAAGAGGAACCTATAGATAGACCTATTGTACCACAACCGAATCGTAAATCTGGAATAGGTACCGAAGATACCTAGGAGGTATGGATTCATCATGGATGATGATGATGAGGTACGTATCATAGAAGATGATGATCCAGTTACATACGATGAGGTAAGAGTTGTAGACACTCAGAGAAATGGATTGAAGCAATCTTCTCAAATATGGAATATTCGTTTTGATGAGACAATCAAAAGAGTTTGATTTTATCAAAAACAAAAATGAACCTAGTGTGTACAAAAGGGTCAGTGGGAGCGTCGTGACATTCCTAGTATTATATGTTGATATACTATGGATAAGGAATGACATACCAATGCTACAATCAGTAAAGATAAAGTTGTCTAAACATTCCTCCATGAATGATTTGGGAAGAGTATCTTAATTGGGGATGCAAATCTATATAGATAGATTTAAAAAGGATGCTCGGCTTAACCCAAGGAACGTATATTCATTTGATGCTAAAGTTGTTTAGCATGGCAAACTCCATGGAATGTCTCATGTTGATGAGCCCTGGAGTGTATCTCTCTTAATAGTCCCCATAGACTCCTAAAAGAGAGATCGCATGAGTGACAATCATGTATGCAATGAAATATATGTGACTGATGTTGATCAGTCATATTCTGGAGAAGTTCACTATGAGTCAGTGAAAAACATCTCAAAGTACTTAACCAGCACTAAGGATGTGATATAATTCATGGCGGGTCTGAATTAAAACTAGAGGGCTTAACAGACTCAAGTTTTTCAGACGGACCAAAACAACAGAAAATCCACTTTAAGGTAAATCGTTACCTTGAACGGTGGTGCAGTGAATTGAAAAGGTTCCAAACAACAAAGAGTTGTTGGTTTAGTGATAAAGACAAAGTATATTGCTATAAATGAAGCTACAAGTTGATTGTTTGGATGAAAAGTTCATTACAGAACTAGGAATAGTTCCTAAGTCTCATCTTGGATCCAAACATGTGTTGTGGCACTTTCATGTGATTATAAGAATCATTGAAAGATGAGAAATCACTATAGAGATAGTGGACTCTCAAGAACAACATTACATTTCCATTAACTAAAGCTTATCCAACAGCAGGATGATCGTCACTTAGAGAAGAAGAGTATGAGATACCATGACGATTGGCTTTAGTGCAAGTGGGAGATTGAAAGTAATATGCACACAAGCCAATCATGTTTGATGATAAAGCATATACTTTTTAAACAATCTTATTCATTTATTAATAAAAAATATTAATTTATTAAAGGCTTTTAATTATCTACATGATGCTGTTTTATAATATGTGATAAACCCATAGTTTTAAGCAATGCTTTTAGAATAATGATGATGCTTATTATAATGAGATCTAAATTCTTAGAAAGCTTAAAACTAAAATAGTTCCCAATCGTTAGATTACTAAATTGGGGATTAGTGAATCCAGATAGATTGGTACATACGTTGCTTGCTCATTGGATGAGGATGATTGATCTCATGATCATTTGTGTGGAGACACTAAAGCAAGTATGTAGGTGCTTATTAGAGAATAAGTTCACTGAACGTGACTCGCTAAGGAATACCTAATGGAGTTTTACTTGCATGTCAATAGGAATTCCTGTAGTGATAGTAGTACAAGTGATCCTTGGACTTGAGATCATCATAGTATCTTGTGTATGATGAGTTATACTTTGACTTATTCCTTAAGCCTTAGGGTATATCAAAGGGTATGCTTGGGTATAATAAGTTGTACATGGAGATAATGTATGATCAATAAAGAATCTACCACTTCTAGTAAAAGAAAAGAAATGTCCTATGTGATTCGATAAATGACAACCCAGTAGTCCTTGGCCAAGGCAGAATGAAATTAGAAAGGAGTTTCTAATTTGCATTATTAGGAGTTGTGCATTTAAGGATCGAAATACATATAATTAAATAAAATAAGACTTGACAGTAATTCCATGTCTTATATTTAATTGGGACATTGTATGGTGGAAGGATTGAATTGTACGGTAACTATTTACTCAAAGGTTCTTTTATGATTAATGTTGAAATCTATATTATCTGGAAAGTCGTTGATCGCTAGGGAGGCTTATCCCTATTGTAGAATAAATATTATTTATTTAAATAAATTATTAGTTTAATTTATTTATTTAAATAAGATTAGAATTGTTCTAATTGATTTATTCACAACCGGTTTAATATGGAGAACCTAAAGGGTCACACCATAAAAGGAAGAATAATTATTTAAGAAGTTAATGGCATAATCGTAATAATAAGTTAAGTACATTTAATTTAATCTATGGTGATAGAATAAATTAAATAGCTTAATATTTATTATTTAATATTTTAGAAATATTAAATATAAATTAATAAGAGGAGTCTTATTATTATTATTATTACTATTATTATTATTTAATTCCTAAAAGAGTTTGGGAATTAATTAATAAAAGTACTCTCAAATATCCTAATAGGATTAGGAGGCAAATTAATTAAAAGAGTTTAATTAATTATCCCTAATAAGATTAGGGAGCTTAATTAATTAAAAGGTTAATTAATTATTCCTAATAAGATTAGGAGCCTAATTAATTAAAAGAGTTTAATTAATTAAAATAAAACCCAATTCCTTAATTGTTAAGGATGGGTTGCCCACATCTATAAATAAGAGGAGTCTTATTATGGGTGAGGGAGAGGTTGACGTATTATTAGAATACGTAATTTCAATAGTTGGGAGAGTACGCCTTTTTCTATAGAGATAGAAAACTAGGGTTTGAACCAAATACCCATCTTCTTGAATCCTTCTTCTTCCTTGGTGGATCACCTCTAGAGGCCAAACACTTGGGTGGCTGACGTTGATCAAAGGAAGGAACCAAACCCGGTGGATTCAAGTTGAACGCGAAAAGGATTGGAGGTGAACTTGTACCTGAGGAAGCTCGGATCTTCAAGGGTATGATTCTTATTCATATCTTTTCGTTTAATTAATAATTATGCATAAAGGGTGATCCGGGTATATGGTTTGTAAAATTTTAAACTCTTATTTTTACACGTTTCGCTATTTTTGCAATTTGATTGCGTTCTTGAATATTACAAACCTAACACATGAGTCTCAACAGTAGTACTCTCGGTCATCCGAGATCGGAAGAGCTCCTTAGATATCTGATATCTAGCAGTCCTACTTTGCTTACCATACAGCTCTTGCAGGTGCAGCAGTATAGTAGGAGCATCCATGTTTTCATGCTGACGCTGAAGCTCGTTACTCATGGATGCGAGCATGATGCATTGAGCCACAGATGCATCATCTTGCCACTGTTTAAAAGTAGCAATCTCTTCCTCAGAGGCTGTCTCTGCAACTTTTGCAAGTACGGGCAAATTTAGGACATAAGAAATCTTTTCAGCAATGAGAACAATTCTCAGATTCCTTAACCAGCCCGTGTAGTTCGGTCCGGTCAGTTTGTTAGCATCAAGTATGCTACACAGTGAAATTAGTGAATGTGACATTTTCAAAATTCTGCATGTAAAAAGACAATATTTTAGCAAACATTTATTTAATTAATTACCAAAATAAATTAGGTCTTATTTTATATTGGTATCTCTCACTATTTTCTTCAAACTATATTACCCTCATTTATATAGTTCGGCAAAATCTAATTAAAGATTTGCTAGTGAGAATAAGGATCCCATTTCATATGTATATAGCCTTGTGTGTGCACAACAAACTATATATAAATAAATAGGTAGACAACTCTTGTCAATTACATCATCATGTAACTCCTTATATTTTGCCTCTTAAATCATAATGATCAAGTGTGTGCACATCTGAACTAAAATGATTTAAGTTAAGTCATACCCAGCATTTCCATATAAGTGAAGAGAAAACTACAACCCTTGTGTGTGCACAACAAAGCGGTAATGTTCAATTCCTTATAAACATCAAATGTAATAAAAATAACATCTCAAATATTTAATACTCGCCTTGTGTGTGCACAACAAACTCATATTAAATAGTCAATGCTCTATTATTTTTATCATGCTAGAAGGCTACGTTCGATATTCCAAATATCTTTGAACGTTACAACTTAATATAATTTTATTGAGGGGTTTGTTATTATTAGTCTCATCTTGTTTAGCGCGCATGCAAATATATATATAAAATACGCGTCATATTATTAAACATGCGAAGCATGTTTGCATAATATATAATATATATAATACTAGCATGCACATATAGAATATTATATTCTACCTGGATTGATTATGGACTTTATTCTAGTTTGGTTCACTAGAGCCACCAAGTGAACCAAAAGGTCAAACCCTAGGGTGCAAGAATAAACATTTAAATATAACTGTTACATTTAAACCCGGGCTCCATTACAAACGGGTCTTCAAGCGCTCATTGTTCCTTGATCTCCGGTTCTTCAAAAAATTCTAACTAATCCTATTACATAAACTATTTAATTTAAATAGAAACCTTGATCAGCAGTCAAGGGGAAGTACATAGAAGAGAGATAGAATTTACATCAAGAAGAAAACCAGAAAAGACGAGGTACGCAGACCCCATTTAATAAAACTCATTCATTCAAACATCCAACTAAAATAAATCCAATCACATTGGTCAATTGTCCATAATTAATCCCATTTATTATCATACATATCACCATATGTATCAATAAATAAAATCATTCCATATATATATGAGTATCATTTAATGGGCAATATCAAGTTGCATGAAATCCAATTTCAAGATTAAAATAAACTCTTTATTTTTATTATAAAATTATTAAGATTAATATATATATATAACTATTATATATATATATATATATATAATAATATTCCAAAATCACGTGAAGCAGCTCATGAGCTTGAAAACTAAAAGTTGAGAAACCAAATACTATTATAGATAATATAATATATATACATATGTATCAAATATTTTATATATATTATAAAACCGAAACTTGAAACAGCCCATACACGAAATCCGTGACTATCAAATGGCCCAACCTGCTGTCCACGTGACTTTGAAAAAAAAAACAATCCGCCTGCCTTTGATCATGAACAACCGAACTAGGATCAAATATATATATATATAATATATATTCTTGAAGGCGCAGGAAATCGGATCCCTTCAAAAAACATGACACGCACGGAGTCGAAAAAAAAAAACGTTTTCCGAAACAGTTTTCGGCAAAATTAAATTATTAATTTTTTTTCATAAAATAATAATTTTATACGACAAATTATGCCCAATAAATTATTCTAAATTTATACTCATACATATATGGAATCAAAATAATTAATAGTTCGCATAAAGTTTGGCTCTGATACCACTGTTAGGTTTTGTGAAAATCAAAGTAGCAATCAAATTGCAAAATAGCGGAAGCGTAATAAAATCAGATTTTAAAATTTTTTCACAAACCATTTACCCGGATCATTCTTTATGCATATTATTAATTAAGCGAAGAATAAGAAATTATGAAATCATACCCTTGTAGAAACGAGCTTCCTCAGGTACGAGTTCACCTCCTACTTCTCCGCGATCTCCTTGAATCTACGAGTAGATTCCTTCCTTTGATCAATGTAAGCCACCCAAGTGTATGGCCTCTAGAGGTGATCCACCAAGGAAGAAGAATTTTCAAGAAGAAGGAGTATTGGCTCAAACCCTAGTTTTTCCTATCTGTATAGAAAAGGAGGCGTACTCTCCAACTCTTGGAATTACGTATCTTTTTTCTTTGATATAAGACTCCTCTTATAAAGATATCATATAACCCTATTTTAATTAAAATAAGGTATTATTTATTTAATTAAACTCTTTTAATTAAATGGGCTCCCTAATCCTATTAGGGATAATTAATTAAACTCCTTTAACTAATTTTTCCTCCTAATCCTATTAGGAATAAATGAGAGTACTTATATTAAATTAATTCCTAAACTCTTTTAGAAATTAAAATAATAATAATTATAATAATATTAATAAGACTCCTCTTATTAATTTATATTTAATATTTCTTAAATATTAAACAATAAATATTAAGCTATTTAATTTATTCTATCACCATAGATTAAATTAAATATACTTAATATATTATTACGATTATGCCATTAACTTCTTAAATAATTATTCTTCCTTTTATGGTGTGACCCTTTTGGGTCTCCATATTAAACCGGTTGTGAATAAATCAATTAGAACAATTCTAATCTCATTTAAATAAATAAATTAAACGAATAATTTATTTAAATAAATAATATTTATTCTACAATAGGGATAAGCCTCCCTAGCGATCAACGACTTTCCAGATAATATAGATTTCAACATTAATCATAAAAGAACCTTTGAGTAAATAGTTACCATACAATTCAATCCTTCCACCATACAATGTCCCAATTAAATATAAGACATGGAATTACTGTCAAGTCTTATTTTATTTAATTATATGTATTTCGATTCCTAAATGCACAACTTCTAATGAATGCAAATTAGAAACTGCTTTCTAATTTCATTCCACCTTGGCCAAGGATTCCTGGGTTGTCATTTATCGAATCACATAGGGCATTTCTCTTCTTTTACTAGAAGTGGTAGATTCTTTATTGATCATTCATTATCTTCATATATAACTTATTACACCCAAGCATACCCTTTGATATACTCTAAGAGTCTTAAGGAATAAGTCAAAGTGTAATTAATTATATATAAGATACTATGACGATCTCAAGTCTAAGGATCATTTGTACTACTATCACTACAGGAATTCCTATTGACAGGCATGTAAAACTCCATTAGGTATTCCTTAGCGAGTCACGTTCAGTGAACTTATTCTCTAATAAGCACCTACATACTTGCTTTAGTGTCTCCACACAAATGATCATGAGATCAATCATCCTCATCCAATGAGCAAGCAACGTACGTACCAATCTATCCGGATTCACTAATCCCCTTTTTAGTAATCCATTGATTGGGAACATTTTAGTTTTAAGATATCTAAGAATTTAGATCTCATTAGCACGATCTCATCATGATTCTAAAAGCATTGCTTAAAACTATGGGTTTATCACATATTATTAAAACAGCACCATGTTGATAATAAATGCCTTTAATAAATAAATTCTTTTATTAATAAATAAATAAGATTGATTACACAGTATATGCTTTATCATCATACATGATTGGCTTGTATGCATAATACTTTCAATCTCCCACTTGCACTAAAGCCAATCGTCGTGGTATCTCATACCCATCTTCTCTAAGTGGCGATCAAACTGCTGTTGTGTTAACGCTTTAGTAAATGGATCTGCAATATTGTCTTGAGAGTCCACACGCTCCAGGGTGACGTCTCCTCTTTCAATGATCTCTCTGATCAAATGAAATCGCCGCAACACATGATTGGATTTCTGATGAGACCTGGGTTCCTTAGCCTGCGCAACAACTCCAGTGTTGTCACAGAATAAAGGCACTGGTCCTGTAATGCTAGGAACCACACCAAGTTCGGTAATGAACTTCTTCATCCAAACAGCTTCCTTTGCAGCTTCACTTGCAGCTATGTACTCTGCCTCTGTCACTGAATCAGCAACTGTTTGCTGTTTGGAACTCTTCCAACTCACTGCGCCACCGTTTAAGGTAAACACATACCCCAAAACGGATTTCCTGTCATCTTGGTCTGTTTGAAAACTTGAGTCTGTGAAGCCCTCTAGTTTCAATTCAGACCCACCGTAGACAAGAAATACATCCTTAGTTCTTCTTAAGTACTTTAGGATATTTTTCACTGCCTTCCAGTGTTCTTCTCCTGGATTCGACTGATATCTGCTTGTTACACTAAGTGCATGAGCGACATCTGGTCTAGTACATATCATACCATACATGATAGATCCTATTGCTGAAGCATAAGGAATCTTACTCATACAGTCTCTCTCCTCAGGTGTCTTTGGGACCTGTTTCTTGGAGAGATGTATTCCATGGCTCATCGGCATGAGACCTCTTTTGGAATCTTCCATGCTAAACCTCTTTAGCATCGAGTCAATGTACGTTCCTTAGGACAAGCCAAGCATCCTTTTAGATCTATCTCTATAGATCTTTATCCCCAAAATATAGGATGCTTCTCCCAAGTCCTTCATGGAGAAGTGTTTAGATAACCAGATTTTAATTGATTGTAACATAGGAATGCCATTCCCTATCAGTAATATATCATCAACATATAATACAAGGAATGAAACAGCGCTCCCATTAACCTTCTTGTACACATATGGTTCATCCTCATTTTTGATAAAATCAAACTCTTTGATTGTCTCATCAAAACGGATGTTCCACCTACGAGTAGCTTGCTTCAATCCATAAATGGATCGTTGTAGCTTACAGACTTGATTTGTTCCAACCTTTGAAACAAATCCCTCTGGCTGTGTCATATACACATCCTCCTCAAGTTTTCCATTGAGGAAGGCCGTTTTCACGTCCATCTGCCAGATTTCGTAGTCATGGTAAGCTGCAATTGCAAGCAAAATTCGAATGGACTTGAGCATTGCTACTGGTGAGAAGGTTTCGTCATAATCAACTCCTTGTCTTTGTTTGAAACCTTTTGCGATCAGTCGGGCCTTATAGGTCTCTACCTTGCCGTCTGCTCCAGTCTTTCTTTTAAAGACCCATTTACACCCAATAGGCTTAATGCCTTCAGGTGGTGAAACCAAAGTCCATACTTGGTTCTCATACATGGAGTCCATCTCGGATTTCATGGCTTCTTCCCACTTCTCTGAGTCTTTACTACTCATAGCCTGTTCGTAATTCAATGGATCATCATCATCATCTATGATGCGTACCTCATTGTCATCTTCTATGACAAGTCCATACCTCTCTGGTATCTTTGGTACTCTTCCAGATTTACGAATAGGGTGTGGTACAGAAGGAATCTCTACTTGGTTAGGTACCTCACTTTGATCTGTAGTGGTTTGTGGTTCTTGAATTTCTTCAAGATCTATTTTCCTCCCACTAACCCCTTCAAGGATAAACTCCTTTTCTAAGAAAGCAGCATGTTTGGCAACAAACACCTTTTGTTCATTAGGATTGTAGAAATAATATCCTAAACTTTCTTTAGGATATCCCACAAAAGTACACTTATCAGATCTTGCCCCAAGCTTATCGTTCTGAAACCTTTTCACATAAGCTGGACATCCCCAAATCTTAACATGCTTAAGACTAGGTTTCTTCCCTGTCCACATCTCATATGGAGTCTTAGGGATGGATTTCGAGGGAACCTTATTTAGTAGATATATGGCCGCTTCTAGAGCATATCCCCAGAATGACACCGGAAGATCGGTAAAACTCATCATGGAACGAACCATGTCCAACAGTGTTCGATTTCTCCTTTCAGACACACCATTCAGCTGTGGCGTCCCTGGTGGAGTCCATTGTGAAATTATACCATTTTCTTTGAGACAATCGAGAAACTCACTGCTTAAGTATTCACCACCTCGATTTGATCGAAGAATCTTAATACTTTTTCCCGTTTGTTTCTCTACTTCACTTCTGAACTCTTTGAACTTTTCAAATGATTCAGATTTGTATTTCATTAAATACACATATCCAAATCTTGAGTGATCATCAGTGAATGTAATAAAATAAGAATACCCTCCTCGTGCATTCGTTGTCATTGGTCCACATACATCTGTGTGTACCAATGCTAACAACTCTGTAACTCTTTCTCCTTTTCCACTAAAAGGAGATTTATTCATTTTTCCCATGAGACAAGATTCACAAGTTGGATATGATTCATAATCCGATAGCTCTAGGAGCCCATCTTTATACAACTTTGATAATCTTGTTTCATTAATATGACCAAGTCTACAGTGCCACATATAAGTATAATTAACATCATCTCTTTTCTTTTTCTTAGTTTGTTCAATTTGAAGTATATTTTCATGCAAGTCAAGAATGTAAAGTCCATTTCGTAAATTACCAACACCATATAAAACATTATTATTATAAATAGAACAACTATTGTTCTTTATTATAATGTCAAAACCATCCATATCCAATACAGATATTGAAATAATGTTTCTAATAAGTGACGGAACAAAATAACAATTATTTAAACTAATGGACTTGCCCGTAGGCAGTGCTAAATAATAAGTCCCTACAGCTAATGCAGCAACCTTTGCTCCATTTCCCACTCGTAGGACGACCTCATCCTTGCTCAACTTTCTACTTCTGACCAGTCCCTGCATATTATTACATATGTGAGAACCACAGCCGGTATCCAATACCCAAGTAGAAGATTGACTTTCAGAAAAAATAATTTCAATCATAAACAAACCTTGATTAGGATTCGAAGCTTCTCCAAGCTTCTTCTGCTTTTGTTCTACAAGATAATCCTTGCAGTTCCTCTTCCAGTGACCCGGCTTGTTGAAATGGAAGCAAATACCTTTGCTAGCTGGATCAGGTTTCTTTTGATCCTTCACTTTCGCCTTTCCCTTAGCCTTCTTGGATTTCTTCTTTTCAGAAGATACCTTGGGCCTCTTCCTTTTCTTGGAAGAATCATCCACCAGTAAGACATGGTTCTTCTTGGATGGGAAGTGACCTTCAGTAGTTTTCAACATGTTAAGTAACTCAGGCAAGCTGACGTCCAACTTATTCATGTGAAAATTCACAACAAATTCTGAGAAGGTGTCAGGGAGTGACTGCAAGATCAAATCTTGACTCAACTCCCCATCCATGACGAACCCAAGTTGTCCAAGACGTTCAATCAGATTGATCATCTTTAGGACATGAGTCTCAACAGTAGTACCCTCGGTCATCCGAGATCGGAAGAGCTCCTTAGATATCTGATATCTAGCAGTCCTACTTTGCTCACCATACAGCTCTTGCAGGTGCAGCAGTATAGTAGGAGCATCCATGTTTTCATGCTGACGCTGAAGCTCGTTACTCATGGATGCGAGCATGATGTATTGAGCCACAGATGCATCATCTTGCCACAGTTTAAAAGTAGCAATCTCTTCCTCAGAGGCTGTCTCTGCAACTTTTACAGGTACGGGCGAATTTAGGACATAAGAAATCTTTTCAGCAGTGAGAACAATTCTCAGATTCCTTAACCAGCCCGTGTAGTTCGATCCGGTCAGTTTGTTAGCATCAAGTATGCTACGCAGTGAAATTAGTGAATGTGACATTTTCAAAATTCTGCATGTAAAAAGACAATATTTTAGCAAACATTTATTTAATTAATTACCAAAATAAATTAGGTCTTATTTTATATTAGTATATCCCACTATTTTCTTCAAACTATATTACCCTCATGAATATAGTTCGGCAATATCTAATTAAAGATTTGCTAGTGAGAATAAGGATCCCATTTCAAATGTATATAGACTTGTGTGTGCACAACAAACTATATATAAATAAATAGGTAAACAACTCTTGTCAATTACATTATCATGTAACTCCTTATATTTTGCCTCTTAAATCATAATGGTCAAGTGTGTGCACATCCGAACTAAAATGATTTAAGTTAAGTCATACCCAGCATTTCCATATAAGTGAAGAGAAAACTACAACCCTTGTGTGTGCACAACAAAGCGGTAATGTTCAATTCCTTATAATCATCAAATGTAATAAAAACAACATCTCAAATATTTAATACTCGCCTTGTGTGTGCACAACAAACTCATATTAAATATTCAATGCTCTATTATTTTTATCATGCTAGAAGGCTACGTTCGATATTCCAAATATCTTTGAACGTTACAACTTAATATAATTTTATTGAGGGGTTTGTTATTATTAGTCTCATCTTGTTTAGCGCGCATGCAAATATATATATAAAATACGCGTCATATTATTAAATATGCGAAGCATGTTTGCATAATATATAATATATATAATACTAGCATGCACATATAGAATACTATATTCTACCCGGATTGATTATGGACTTTATTCTAGTTTGGTTCACTAGAGCCACCAAGTGAACTAAAAGGTCAAACCCTAGGATGGAAGAATAAACATTTAAATATAACTATTACATTTAAACCCGGGCTCCATTACAAACGGGTCTTCAAGCGCTCATTGTTCCTTGATCTCCGGTTCTTCAAAAAATTCTAACTAATCCTATTACATAAACTATTTAATTTAAATAGAAACCTTGATCAGCAGTCAAGGGGAAGTACATAGAAGAGAGATAGAATTTACATCAAGAAGAAAACCAGAAAAGACGAGGTACGCAGACCCCATTTAATAAAACCCATTCATTCAAACATCCAACTAAAATAAATCCAATCACATTGGTCAATAGTCCATAATCAATCCCATTTATTAACATACATATCACCATATGTATCAATAAATAAAATCATTCCATATATATATGAGTATCATTTAATGGGCAATATAAATTGCATGAAATCCAATTTCAAGATTAAAATAAACTCTTTATTTTAATTATAAAATTATTAAGAATAATATATATATATATATATATATATATATATATATATATAATATATATATATCATATAAATTCCTGTTGGGCTTCACGGTTTGGATTATATATCTAAATATATAATGTAAACCATGTTAATCAAAAAAAAATGTTGCAGTCATGTTACACAAATCACTAATATAATACTATATATATATATATATATGTATAAGCCGTCCGTGCATGTTAACTTTAAAAAAATGTGTTCCATGCTGCTTCAAAGTACCAGCCTCGTGATCCGCGCAATATATTATATAACATATAATAACAATCAACATCACGCGGACAAATGAGACACAGGTAAAGACGAAAAAAAAAACAGTACTGCGAAACGGTACAGCCAAAAAAACGTTTTTCTAAAACTTGTGTTTCGGCAATTTTTTTTTTCATAAAATAATAATTTTATACAATAAATTATGCCCAATAAATTATTCAAAATATATATCCATACATATATGGAATCAAAATAATTAATAATTCGCATAAAGTTTGGCTCATGATACCACTGTTAGGTTTTGTGAAAATCAAAGTAGCAATCAAATTGCAAAAATAGCGGAAGCATAATAAAATCATATTTAAAATTTTTCACAAACCAATTACCCGGATCATTATTTATGCATATTATTAATTAAGCGAAGAATAAGAAATTATGAAATCATACCCTTGTAGAAACGAGCTTCCTCAGGTACGAGTTCACCTCCTACTTCTCCGTGATCTCCTTGAATCTCCGGGTAGATTCCTTCCTTTGATCAATGTAAGCCACCCAAGTGTATGACCTCTAGAGGTAATCCACCAAGGAAGAAGAATTTTCAAGAAGAAGGTGTATTGGCTCAAACCCTAGTTTTTTCTATCTGTATAGAAAAGGAGGCGTACTCTCCAACTCTTGAAATTACATATATTTGATATATGATATAAGACTTCTCTTATAAAGATATCATGTAACCCTATTTTAATTAAAATAAGGTATTATTTATTTAATTAAACTCTTTTAATTAAATGGGCTCCCTAATCCTATTAGGGATAATTAATTAAACTCCTTTAACTAATTTTCCCTCCTAATCCTATTAGGAATAAATGAGAATACTTATATTAAATTAATTCCTAAACTCTTTTAGAAATTAAAATAATAATAATTGTAATAATATTAATAAGACTCCTCTTATTAATTTATATTTAATATTTCTTAAATATTAAACAATAAATATTAAGCTATTTAATTTATTCTATCACCATAGATTAAATTAAATATACTTAATATATTATTACGATTATGCCATTAACTTCTTAAATAATTATTCTTCCTTTTATGGTGTGACCCTTTAGGTTCTCCATATTAAACCGGTTGTGAATAAATCAATTAGAACAATTCTAATCTCATTTAAATAAATAAATTAAACGAATAATTTATTTAAATAAATAATATTTATTCTACAATAGGGATAAGTCTCCGTAGCGATCAACGACTTTCCAGATAATATAGATTTCAACATTAATCATAAAAGAACCTTTGAGTAAATAGTTACCATACAATTCAATCCTTCCACCATACAATGTCCCAATTAAATATAAGACATGGAATTACTGTCAAGTCTTATTTTATTTAATTATATGTATTTCGATTCCTAAATGCACAACTCCTAATGAATGCAAATTAGAAACTGCTTTCTAATTTCATTCCACCTTGGCCAAGGATTCCTGGGTTGTCATTTATCGAATCACATAGGGCATTTCTCTTCTTTTACTAGAAGTGGTAGATTCTTTATTGATCATTCATTATCTTCATATATAACTTATTACACCCAAGCATACCCTTTGATATACTCTAAGAGTCTTAAGGAATAAGTCAAAGTGTAATTAATTATATATAAGATACTATGACGATCTCAAGTCTAAGGATCATTTGTACTACTATCACTACAGGAATTCCTATTGACAGGCATGTAAAACTCCATTAGGTATTCCTTAGCGAGTCACGTTCAGTGAACTTATTCTATAATAAGCACCTACATACTTGCTTTAGTGTCTCCACACAAATGATCATGAGATCAATCATCCTCATCCAATGAGCAAGCAACGTACGTACCAATCTATCCGGATTCACTAATCCCCTTATTAGTAATCCATTGATTGGGAACATTTTAGTTTTAAGCTATCTAAGAATTTAGATCTCATTAGCACGATCTCATCATGATTCTAAAAGAATTGCTTAAAACTATGGGTTTATCACATATTATTAAAACAGAACCATGTTGATAATAAATGCCTTTAATAAATAATTCTTTTATTAATAAATAAATAAGATTGATTACACAGTATATGCTTTATCATCATACATGATTGGCTTGTATGCGTAATACTTTCACTGGAAGGAACAAATGACTCCACCTCTGCTGGATCTATGCCCAAATGCCGAATAAATACATATGCCTGATCCAACTACCGGGTCAAGCTATCAATCTGGGTCATATGAGTTAGAGCTCGGACACAAGCTACCAAATTCGTCATCATCAAAGATCCTGGAACCATGTCCCCCATAAACTGTGTAGCACGGGACTGGGCCCCAATTGTGCAAGGGAGCCACCAACAATGGAATATCTACTGAGTACATGGACCCTCTGATAAAGCAAAACTGTCAACTCCCAACAATGGAATATCAGTGATTGGTGTCTGTGATATGGGCCAATGACGCTTGACATGAGGCAGGATCGGTATACGGATCTACCCTGTGATGCTCTTAATAGCACGCTCGCCTAGTTAGAGCTCCCAGCCTCCATCTGTGAAGAGAGGAACTCTCCTAGTGGAAATCAAATACTCGACTCCAGTCGGATGTCCATCCTCAAATCTGATAGTCAAATGTTCCCCTGAATAGGGAATCCATGTAATGGTTCCCGTCGTCAGCAACTCCAGCTGCATACGACAGTGAGCGAAGCCCTCAGCTACAAGGACCTCCGGCAAGATAGAATGGTGACATCGTCGTCCTCGTAGATAGGTGTCTAAACCTAACACACTCACATGACGCAAACATGGGAGCCTCTTATAGGCCCAAAACTGCCAACACAATGGCAAAACATCTGCTATTAGTAAACACTCTTAACCTATGAATGGGAAAAGACAAGAGAAATACTCAACAGCAGAAATGGGTAAAATCCTAACCAAGCCTCGGTCAAACCCTGTGAGCGCAGATGCGTGCCCCAGAGGAAATAGGCAAAGGTGTAATAGCCCCAAACGTACTCTCTAATACGGTCCACATCGCGTGTGGCGCTGACCAAAGCGAAAGATACCATGGAAGAATTATCTGCTATGAAGTAGCCTCGAATGATAATCAAGAACAATCGCCGCAGAATGCGATCCCTGATCCTGACATCATCAGGCATGGGCTCACTCAATACCCCGCTCATAACATCTACGCTCAGAGGACCTGAACATACAGTCCTACCTTTGAGCGCCTCCGCCTGCACTCTTAGTAAGGATTAGACAGCAGTAGGGGTGATATTCGCCATGCAAGGCAATGGCTCCCCTCCAAATTCCATACCTATGATAAATCGCCAATCCATAGGCGTCATCATCACCTCGCAATCCAGTAGGTGGATTGACTGAGTTTGATGAAACCATCGCTCAGACAAAGCCTTGAGGTAACCTCAAGGACAACGATGGGGAAGGATGGAGAAAAATGCCCCGAATCCCCATTCACGCACTACCTCTCTATAATCAGAATGAAGCGCCTGTTACATAGAGTGAATGCTGAACCAGTTCCCTCGCGGTTGTGTAAAACCTGGAACCTGCATAAAATGCAGATCAACGTCAAAACCCTTTAAATCCTCATCAATGGGAAAGAAGGAAGATCAAAGTCTAACGCCATACCTCGTTAGCATGCAAGTACATCGATGGATGTCTGCCCAAATAACCCAGCAACTCTGGGTTTGCCACCTGAATGTTCAGAAGCTCCCTGCGAGGGACATATGCAGCAGGAGCGGGATCCTCAATCGGAATATCCACCTTCTCATCCTCAACGTCTGGAACATCTACCTGGATGGGACTTATCACAGCCTCTACCAACCGACAAGGCTGTCTGATAGAACGGGGATGAGGCACTTTAGAAGCCTTCCGCCGTATGCCAGAAGTGGTCCTATATGATCTGCTCGACTGATCCAGATCCATCAATATCTGGACAACAAGTCTCCAAGTCACCTCAAAAAGGGTGAGGTATTTCCTTACCTGGAGCTTTTTAAATGTATTTGTGACTATATGCGTGTATGCATTTACTTTAACATATAATGGAATTAGAATGCATGACTACCCAATGCCTACATTTGGAAAAATTTCGCCATAGTCCCCTTTGAAAATAGGACTATCCACATGCACACATGCATGCCTAGGTGGCCATTCAGTAGCACACATGTCCCAAGGTCATATACATAATATATGCATTAAAAATCAAAATCATCATGCATAAGGCCAACCTCAATGCTAGGAGTACTTTGCCTTTCTTATCTTTTGCTCATTGGATCTCAAATAGGACAAAAAATAGCAGAAAAAGGTGCCAATTTGACTGTCTCAAAAGTCAAATTTTTTCACATCATTATGTTCAGCATAGTTTAATACTAACATTTACTATGTTGAATATTTTTTATCAAGTTAGTTGTGCATACATAATCACTACTATATGTTTAGATGCATTTCGTGTGATAACCCACAATCCAACGGACAGAAATTGGAAAAAAAATACATGCATACGTTACCGGAATAGTTTAGAACACTCGTACGGTGACAGAATTTGTAGAAAGTAGCCCGAACTCAGTAGATCTGAAGATGGCTCGCGATTCTCTCTTTGCGAAACGAGTTGGAAATGAACCTGTGAAGGCTGGCTGCAGGATTTATCATCCATGCCTGGCCGCAGGCCCACCTGCGGCTACTGCAGGTGCACCTGTGGCTCCTCTATGTGGGTCCCACCCCTCCGGCTCAGTCCAGTTCGAGTTGAAACGTAGTTCTTATGGACTAGAAAGGTCAAATTGAGAATAAAAATGCCACGGGATTGAGCAAAATAGCATACAATCCTGGTTTTCTCGGATGAGACTTTAAATCTGTACATCACCCATTGGTAGTCACCCGAACACGAAGTATACCCTGCCAATGATCTCATTTGTCACAAAATCACATCCAGCAATACCTCGTATAGGTCCTATGCCGCCAACTCTGGGTCTTTACCTTAAGTAAGTCCCCGATGGGGGTTACAAAGTAGATTCCCGGTGGGGGTTACAACACATTCTTCCGTTGGCATCTCTATCAATGAAGGTCAAGTAGCCTTGACGATATTCCAGCCGATGGAAATTAAACCCATCGAAGCATTAAGAACTATTCGAGAGTTACGTATTTACTCATGCATCCCCAGTAGATTCCCGACAGGGGTTACAACATATATCTCCGGTAGTAGTAGCAATGCATGCTCAGCCGTTGACACACATATCAATGAGGGTCAAGCAGCCTTGACGTCATTTCAGCCGATAGCGATTAAACCTATCAGAGCTCTAGAGCTATTCGATGTCTTCATACCCAACTTCTCATATTCCCTAGCGGACCCCCCGGCGGGGGTCACAACGCAATGCTTCGTTGATCTACACGTCAGCGAAGGTCAAGCAACCTTGACGATCTCCTTGTAAAGTCTCAGCCATTGACTCACACGTTAGCGAAGGTCAAACAACCTTGACAGTATATCCCACATGATGTTTTAGTCATTGATTCACACGTCAACGAAGGTCAGGCATCCCTGGCAGCATTTGCTATTGGCAGTAAATCCAATAGAATCATGACATATTCTGACGATACTAACTAGGAGAGGTCAACATTATCAAAGAGGATAGATGAAGGAATATGTTATACACATCCTCAAACAGATCAAGCTTTATCCCCATAGATCTCTTGCACACAAGAGGTACCTCTTTAGGATCAAGTCGTTATCAAGAACACAGGAATTTGGTGATAACTCCTACATCAACATCCTAACAGATTCGGCTTACACCTCAGATCTGGTCAGTATTATCAATCCCCAGCTAAAGCAACAGGGATCCAGCAGTCATCCCCAGCATGTTGGGCTACAACCCCAGTACACATGCATCATACATTTGCATCATTTTGGTTACCCATAATACCACGTTCGTTTTGTTGTGTTTCAAGTGTCTAGGATTCTTTATCCCACCCATGCATCGCCATGCATGAGTATGATAAAGAGGGGCATCTGTAGAGACTCGAAATTTTTTGTACCACTGTCACTAACATTATAGGAAGACAGATTCGTCTTTTAAGAGAGAACCCTGAAAGACAATCCAAATCCATGCTGGATACTACAGAAAGTTCAGCATCAACCCCGGATCGCAATCTGGGAGTAACAAATCCAACCTCGGATGTAACCCCGAGGCATGCAGATACAACACCGGAACACACACCGAAGAAGACCGATTAATCTCGAAGATAACCCTGAGGTATCCAGTCTCAGTCCTAACCATGGGAATAGCCACCAACCTTGGTGATAAGCCTAAGGAAAGCAGTTTCGGAGATAACCCCAGAAATGCTTGTTTCAAATTCCGACCAACTTCAATCTCGGCGCTCACAACGAGATGCACTGTACCAATCCGGCAATAACATCGGAAAGACAGGCACACCTCAAAGATGATAATGAGGACCTTCAACAATTGCAGTAGTTCAGTCCCAGCGAAGCTAAGCAACGTATGCTTTATCGGCCCAACCCGGCGATAACACCGGTAAGGGGTAATATCGTCATCTGACCAAAGCGATGCGATGTCACGTCTCTACGCAAAGATGTCTCACAAGGCTAACCAATCCCAAGTGACTATTGTACGGGGTAACGGATGAAAGTTGAGGCTTGAAGACCGGAGGGCATCGTCCCATCTTCAATGACTTCACACAAACTATAGTCTCATGTCGTCGTACAACTCTCGACAACGGCGGTCCGAAATAGGTCCTGTATACCTCAAACGGATGCCCAGATTGCACTTCTGAAAAATTGAGTGGACATTATTGTGCCTGAGTGCACGTACTTCGAGACGACCTGACCTGACAAACCCGGGCCAAACCCGATTGCCTCTGGTACACCTGCGGCTCATATTGCCTATAAATAGAGGGCTTGGGGTGCTAATTTTCTAAGAGAAAAAGACGGGGAAACCCAGCACAATTTACTCTGCACTCGTCATACAGTGTATTTTCCCACTTTTAAACACCTATGAGCTCATATATAGCCTCTTTTGTACCCAAAAAAGCCACTGTTTACCCACTCTAAAGATATAGAAGGCTTTTTTAGCAATCAGATGTACGCCTTCTCACACACTTTAGAGTCTTTCTCTTCATCTGTGTACACACCCTTCTACACGTTGAGAGTCGCCCGGACTTCGGTCCGTGGTTTCATTCCAGTCTATATATTTATATATATATATATATATATATATATATATATTGTCTCACCTGGAGTTTACTTCGTGGTAGTTGACCGTTTTAACAGTTTTATTTATATTTTTGATCCACCATGGAGGTGCTTCGTGGTTGGTGATCCTATCTGTATATATATATATATATTTACAGATTTTATATATATATACCTGCTAATTGCTTTCATATAACCTGCAGTATCTTGTGAGCCTAGGAATCATGTGATCACAGATTTATCCCATTGAATCTAGATTCGGTTCCCGTGATGGATATTTTCAGATGTAAGCGGCTTGTAAATTATTCTACGATGTCTGAATTTCCTCAGATGGTTTCCATACCCACGAGGAAGTCGGCATTATTTTTATATATTATTTTCGTACGGATGCCTCGCATCCGTCAAATAAAATCAATCAAGCCGATCACTTAATAAAAATGGTAGTGTAAAAGGTCTCAATTCCTATTGAGCATCAGGGTTTGAAAAACCTCTTTTATAAAACATCATTGCCATATCTTGCTAAAAACTAAATTGTTACATAAATTCAAACCCTATGTATATAGGTTCAAACAAGACCTCGCACAACTTCCATATAAAAGCACATTGACCCACACACACACACACACACTCAGATAACAGTTTCTTGAAAAGAGGAGGTCACCGTGGTAACACGGATGTCGGGGGGTGCCTAACACCGTCCCCCTCGCATAACCAAGTCCCCGGACCCTAAATGAATCTCGATTTTACCGACCCATATAACAGTGTCACATCACTGGGTCAATGTGCAAGCCTTTTATTGGTTGTGTTGGTACAACCATTTAAAAAACCAACTGGCGACTCTTAATAGTCTCATTGTCGACATCATACATGTCGGACCTTTTTTCACTTGTTTTTTCAAACAAATCTCACCTAAAACGAGAACATCAAAGAACAAGTAACGGAAATGGACATCCAAAAATCCCGACGTCGACATATATTATAAAGCTTTTATTAAATTAAATGACTTTGAATCATTTAAGGGTTGCCAAACAAGGCCCTAGTAGTGGTTGGATGCAATCACCCATGTTTGGGTTAACTGACCATTACGCGCATCAGTTCCCTTCTCCCTCTGTTATATTACGTATTCTTTTATTTTCTATATTTATAAGTCTAAGAACAAAGCAATCATAGAGAGAGAGAGAATTAAAAATTGAGAGAATTGTGAGAGTGTAATCATCAGGTATTTGTGAAAGGATCATCATCGATCATATCTTCTAATCTAAGCTTTGGGTAATTTCTTTAAACCAAATTCTGTTTTTACGTCATTGAGTTTTCATAGAAAAATGGCTTTCAAGTTTTCTGTAAATCTCTGTATTTGGGAAACGATATGATTATAAGTTTATATATGTGTTAAATGTTATCAAATTGTATTTGATTATATATATTACGTAAACCATATCATCTGTTTCATTAAAATACATGTCGTATATGTTTTTCAAAATTACAGAGTTTGGGTTTTGGCCATATGGCCTTATACGTGATATTTCATGTGTTGATCGTATATTATCCCTAAATTATACACCCTTATATTATTATGCATGTTGATACGAAGAGACCAAAGTTTAAATAAACGGATTCGGTGTTATAACGAGTCCGTAGTGATAATTTTCATGTTTTATTTTCAAAACCTTCAAGAACATCAAAGTCAGTGAAATTGCATGCTTAAACTCTGTGATTATGTGTTTTAATGGGTTAAAATCACTTTATAAATGTTGGGTAATGATTATATACGAATTCTAACATGTGGGTATGGTTAAATTCGTGTAGTGATAATTTAATTGGAATATTTTGGCTGTGTTCTGTAATTTTCACGAAGTGCAGAATAGTTTCTGATTCGCCACGCCACGGCGCCAGTCCAACGCCTTAAGTCCCGCGCCGCAGCACCACCGCGCCGCAGCGCCAAGTGTCCAGCCGCAATGCCACGACGCCGCAGCGCCACTCTGCAGAATGGTCCAGAAATGAAATTTTTAAGTCTAGCAATGTATTGTTAACTTAATGTAATGAACATGTAAACATGTTAGAAGTATAATGAGATATAAAATAGATGTTTAACATGTAAATAACATAATTGCATGTGGATCTAATTATTGAATACATAATTAGCTTGTTATTCATGACGTGTGAATTATGGGACAAAATGGTAAATTAACTAAGTATAGTTAACAATCAAAGTAGACAAAGAGAATGAGTTTATGATGATTAGTTAAGTTATAATTAACTGGTATTGTGAATGTGAATGATATGTAAGATTTAAATCAAAGAACGAGTTTAGTTAAAGTGTAATCTACGCACGAGAAAAGTTTTATAACCCTACTTGTCATTATTATTCAAGTTTATTATTTACCTCGAGTAAATTATCATTACTATTATTCAAGTTCAAATTATTATATTAAAGATTGATTATCCTTTCGAAGTATGATTTTGTTATACAATAATCGTTCTATTGTATACTCTTGAGATTATTATTATGACGCCCCCAAAATAGGTATACATCACCTATTCTGAGACGCCAAATACATGGTACAGAAAAAAATACAACTTCATTAAACTGCGAGTTTAAATACAAATAGAGAGTATAAAAACTCAAAAGGAGTCCTCATTACAATTATTGATACACTATTTGAAAAATAGTGAGGACTGCTAAAACAACTTTCTAGAACCATCACTCCGTACCCCGACTAGTTCCTGCTATGTTCTCACCTCCTGAGAAGAAAAATGGAATAAAAGTGTGAGCTCAACTAGCCCAGTAAAAAATATTATGACTAAGATAATATACAACAAATTATCATTAGTCTTCAACATGGAATAATCTGATAAAATATAATAAACAACAAGTTTTAGATCAACAACTGTAGCGGAAAACAGCAATCCATTAGAAGAGTCAAGTAGAGAAAGAATTCTACTATCTTCTAAGATTTAAAAGTCCATCATCAATATTTTATCCATGTAACATCAATCAATATACATCTTAAATCAAATATTCATCTTTGCACTACAGGCCAAAGATATTCATTTGTATCACCAGTTGGTCATGTTCATCTCAACACCTATTTATCTTTGCACAACGGGCCAAAGATATTCATTAGGTAATCATTCATCTTTGCACTACAGGCCAAAGATATTCATTTGTATCATCATTTAGGACTGAGGATGATGAAAAATATTTTAAAGAAAACGAATCCAGTGAGATAACAAATCAAATATTAAGGATTCGTATTACAGTTTATCCAAGTTCAATAATATTCCGAAATAACCAATTTTGAATAAGAATTCAAAAATAATGATCAAAACATGGATACAATCAAAGATAGTAACCATAATAGACAACTTGGATAAAAAGAAGAAAATTTCATTTTTCGATGAATATTGTCGTATTCGTGAATAGTGCCGTATACGTGAATAGTAACCCCGACACAAAAAGTTCCAAATTTGATAAAAATGTCATACCAATATTTCGGCATAATGATATGGAAGAAAATATCTTTTAAGAAGAAGATAATATCCCTTACTTCAAAATATCAGTACTTCTGATCGGAATATCGGTATAAGGCTGAAGAAAACTTGTACTGATTAACAAAAACTCACAAAGTATCTTAATACTCACAAAATACAATCAATAATCTAGAGAGAGAAAACTTGTTTCTGGTGTGCTTTTCAATTCTAACTTAGCCCTCTATTTATAGGAACATGTTAGCACGTCGAAGCAGACTTAACCTGCTACCTGATGGCTTTACCTGCTACTATTCCCACCCACCACATTTGAATAAAAATATCAGCACATTTCTTCACCAACCAAGAGTGGGGCCCACCAATTCTAGAATTTTCCACCAAAAGAATTTATAACCTAATTTCTGAATCAGTCACCTCTTAAAATTCATAACAAATCATACGCTCATTTTTAACGGTTCAAAATTTATGGACATATAATCAACTTATATATGTATAACATATCCAAAAATTACAATGATCCAACGGTCGGATTAAAAATTATAACTCCTGCAATATATCTCAAAAAACACTGGTTTGATATTTAATACCTCCAATCCGACAAAATACTAATAAAACACCTCAACATTAATTTCTTCATTTATAACCACATAAATAAATCCATCATTTATATCCACATAAAATAAATATTTCCTTATCATATGAATCAATGATTAATTATTCACAAATAATATTACAGGATCACATTTATGACAACCAGGCTGTTCCCAGGAAAGAGGGGGCTTTCCAATAAGGATTTCTCCTTACTGGCGCGCAATTAGGTGACCAAACCTCTCCTTGACAGAACTTTCTAGACATTGCCAATAATGTTATCTAATAATATTATTCCAAATAATCTGAATTACTGATCTGATAAAGGAGATAATGTGCAGTGACGATAATTGAAACAACAATAATATAAAATATCAATGCAGCAATTATTGAATTAATAAAATAAAATATTGAACAGTAACTACTGTGACAATTATTGAGTAGCTCCTTCTTACGTAAGGATCAATAATTCAACAATACTATACAACAACGCGTATTACTTTACTTTAACCACCGGGTATTCCAACAGTGTTAACGGTAACAACTACGCCGTTATTCAATTTTATCGTTTTCTTCATTCGACCATTATCCGTTATGGGACCCACAATTGGCTGCGCTTCGTACGAATATTCTCCGACAGAAAGAATATTCCACCGACAAAATGAATATTTTATAGCCACTTGCTTATTTTGCAAAATTTTCACATTTCACCCATAACCAAAGTTATTATATCAAATTAATACCATATTATTCACAATAATAAATGAAGGAAATTTGATTTTATTCATTAAAAAGTTGGGGTCTTACAACCTCCCCTCCTTATGAAATTTCGTCCTCGAAATTGATGTACGTACCTGGTGTTTCGAAAAGGTGAGGATACCTCGCTTTCATTTCTGATTCCAATTCCTAGGTCATCTCTTCAATAGCATGGTTTCTCCACAAAACCTTAACTTGTGGTAAACCTTCGTACGTAGGACATGCTTTTTCCTATCTAAGATCTTAACAGGTACCTCATCGTACGTTAAATCTTCAGCTATCTCGTCTGGTTCTAACTCAATAATGTGGTTCGGGTCTTTAACACATTTACGAAGCATAGATATGTGAAAAATATTATGAACACGAGACATACTTGGAGGTAATGTGAGTCTATAGGCCACATTTCCTATTCGACCAAGAATCTCAAATGGACCAACAAATCTTGGATTGGGCTTTCCTCTCTTCCCAAATCTTGTAACTCCCTTCCATGGTGCAACACGTAACAATACACGATCCCCAATATTAAATTCCACGTCCTTCCGATGAAGATCCGCATAACTCTTTTGTCGATCCTGTGCCATTTGTATACGTTGTTGAATCGTTTGGATCTTCTCTGTAGTCATGCGTACCAAATCTGGTCCCAACAATGTTGCTTCACCCACCTCGTCCCAGCATACTGGAGAACGACATTTTCTTCCATACAATGCCTCGAATGAAGCCACACCTATGCTCGCCTGATAACTGTTGTTGTAGGAGAATTCCACCAATGATAGGTATTTATCCCAACTCCCTTTGAGATTTAGGACACAGAGTCTTAATAGATCTTCAAGAGTTTGAATAGTCCTCTCTGATTGTCCGTCCGTTTGAGGATGGTATGCCAAACTGAATCGTAAATCCGTGCCCATAGCTTTCAGTAACCTAACCCAAAATCGTGAAGTGAATCTTGGGTCACGATTCGAAACTATGGATACTGGCATACCGTGCAATCTCACAATCTCGATCACGTACATACTAGCAAGACGTTCAAGGGAATAAGTTTCACGTATGGGCAAGAAATGGGCAGACTTGGTTAATCTATCAACAATAACCCAAATCGCATCTATGCCTTGAGAAACCTTGGGAAGACTCGTAACGAAATCCATAGTGATATGTTCCCACTTCCATTTCGGAATCTCAAGTGGTTGTAATGGACCCTTTGGCATTTGATGCTCTGCCTTTACATGTTGACAAGTTAAACACCTCGAGATAAACTCCGCGATCTCTCTTTTCATATTTCTCCACCTAAAATGTATGTTGAAGATCATGATACATTTTGGTACTCCCAGGAAGGATTACAAACGGTGTGTTGTGTGCTTCTATCATGATTTTATGCTTCAAGTCAGAATCGTTAGGAACGCAAAGTCTGGAGTTGACTCAAAGTATTCCTTCTTCATCGATTCTTGCTTTTGGAATAGCACCTTCTTGCACTTTCTTCTTCATATGCATCAGCTCCATGTCCGTAGCTTGAGCAGCTTTAACTTTATCGATTAAAGTCGATTCTACTCGCATGTTTGATATCATCACGTGGGTACTTGAAGCCTTCATCTCTATCTCCATCCTTTGCAAGTCATACAAAATGGACCTTTCTGTTAACAACATTGCACTCGTACCCGCATATGATCTTCTACTTAATGCATCAACTACCACGTTTACTTTTTCAGGATGATATTGGATGGTGTGATCGTAATCTTTCAATAGCTAGAGCCAACGTCGTTGCCGCATATTGAGTTCCTTTTAAGTGAAGAAATATTTGAGGCTTTTATGATCTATATAGATCTCCACTTTCTCCCCATACAGGTAGTGTCTCCAAATCTTCAACGCGAAAAAGACTGCTGCCAACTCCAAATCATGAGTAGGATAATTTCTCTCATATTCTTTGAGTTGCCGTGAGGCATAGGCTATGACTTTCCCACATTGCATGAGAACACATCCTAACCCTTTGCCTGAAGCATCGTTGTAGATAACAAATTCATCTGAACCAGATGGTATTGTCAGAATAGGTGCCGAAATGAGTCTTCTCTTGAGTTCTTGAAAACTCTTCCCGCAATCCTCATTCAAACCGAATTTTATATCTTTACGAGTTAGCTGAGTTAACGGAGTAGCGATTCGAGAAAATTCTTCCACGAATCTCCGATAATAACCAGCTAAGCCTAGAAAGCTACGTACTTCGGTCACCGACTTTGGTTGCTCCCAACTTTGTATGGCTTCAATCTTCGTCGGGTCGATAGATACTCCATGTTTTGACACCACGTGTCTAAGGAATGCTACTTCCTCAAGTCAGAACTCGCATTTTTTCAACTTGGCATACAACTTGTTATCACGAAGCCTTTGCAGTACCAGCTTCAAATGGTGCTCATGATCTTCATGGCTTTTGGAATAGATGAGGATGTCATCAATAAAGACAACAACGAACTGATCCAGGTATTCTTTAAACACACGGTTCATCATATCCATGAAAGCAGCAGGAGCATTAGTCAATCCAAAAGACATGACTAAGAATTCATAATGCTCGTACCGAGTTTTGAAGACAGTCTTTGGAATATCCTCAGTTTTAATCTTCAGCTGATGATATCCAAAACGAAGATCGATCTTTGAAAAGAATTGTGCTCCTTGCAACTGGTCAAACAAGTCATCCATGCGAGGTAGCGGATACCTATTCTTGATAGTGACATGGTTCAACTCTCGGTAGTCAATACAAAGTCGCATACTCCCGTCTTTCTTCTTTACGAATAACATAGGAGCACCCCAAGGAGATGTACTAGGATGAATAAAACCGATGTCCAACAACTCCTGTAGTTGGACCTTTAACTCCTGAAATTCAATAGGATCCATTTGATATGGGGTTTTAGAAATGGGCTTTGTACCAGGTTCAAGGTCAATAAAGAATTCAATTTCACTTTCTGGGGGTAGACCGGGAAGTTCTTCAGGAAATACATCAGGAAATTCACTAACAATAGAAATAGTATTCAAATCTGACGTGTTTTTGTTGAAGTCCGTGACATGGGCTAAGAAAGCTTGACATCAATTTTTTAATAAACGAATAGCTTTATGGCTTGATATGACAGTGACTGATTTTAGTGGTTTGGTTGTTTGAATTCGCATAATAGGTTGGTTAGGAATATGAAAACTAACAACCTTACGAAAATAATCAATTTTAACATGATGCGTGGTTAACCAATCAATCCCTAAAATCACATCAAATGCAAGAATTTTCAACTGAAATAAGGTCGGCAGGTAATGTGATGGTACCTACTTGAATCATGTAAGATTTAAAAATAGTAGATGTAACGAAAGTTTCTCCTAACGGAGTCTCAACAGATAAGTCAAAGTCTAATTTCTCCGGAGTCAAGTTTAAACATTGAGCACAAGCAGGAGAGATAAAAGAATGGGTAGAACCGGTATCTGATAAGGTATAAACTTCGCAAGAGTTTATGATTAGCTTACCCGTGATCACCTCGTTTGGGTTCCTCACGTTTTGGGCAGTCACGACAAACGCCCTTCTAGGAACCACCGACTTTAACTTGTTCGGGACAGCCTTTGGAGTCACCATCCCTGTTGAACTTGGTTTTACAACTAGACAATCTCTAGCTATACGACCTTCCTTTCCACAGTTATAACACACCTTGGATTGTTGTGTTCAGTTTGGGTTGATGTGTCCCTCTTTCCCGTATTTTTAACATACAACCGGTGGTCGTTCTCCTCCCCTAGAAACAGTTGATGTTTGTACTGACGTCTTTACTGCTATCATTGTTATACCTTCTCCTTTTGAAATCTCCTCCTGACTCTCTCCTTCTATTATCACGGCCACGATTACCACCAGAGTGGTTACCGCTTTTGTCCGAATGCTTTCCTTCCCTCTGGTTGTCATTGCTCCGATGACCGATGCCACTGGTATGACCCTGGTTGTGTTCCCTCGGTTGAACATACTTATTATCTCGCTCTAATAATTGAGCCTTGTTTACAACATCTGAATACAAAGAAAATTTATGACAGATAAGATATTGTCGAATCTTGGGCTTTAGACCTCTCAGAAACATCCTCATCATTCGTTCCTCATTTTCGACCAAATGAGGTGCAAACCTGAATAACTCTGCAAAATTTTCCTCGTACTGGGACACCGTCATGTTGTTTTGTTCCAGTCTGATAAACTCCACCTCCTTCACATGATGAATACTTTCAGGAAATTACTTGTCATTGAATAGTTTTTGAAATGTTTCCCAAGACAAACTGAGTGCGGCTAGCTGGGTACGCTTCACAGAATCCCACAAGTAGTCTGCCTCACCGTCGAATATCTTGGTAATTTGTTTGACCCACGTTTCCGCCATGATCGGATCCGGCTTTCCCTTAAATTCTGGTGGTCCCAACTCTTTGAACTGCTTGGCTGTGACAAGTCACGCATTGCTAGCATTTCCACCCGTATTTTGTGTACCAGTCTCCCTCGTCTGGTTTTGCATGAACTGCAAAAAGCTTCTAAACATCCCATCATTCATTATTTGTTCGGTAACGTTGTTTACAGGAAGATTATTGCCTTGTTGTTGCACCCTAGGTAGTGATCAAAGGTGTCTCCATGGTCTGATTCGCTACATTATTAACGTTCTCAACTGCCATTCTTAAATACTACCATAAAACAAGGGTTAATAATCATGCAACATATTATCCATATACTCTGGCCGACCAAATAAATACCAAATAAACTTAGTCATGGTATACTAGCTAAGGAATTCCCGTCTCTCCCCTCCTAGTTCTTGTCTCACATCTCAGCCAAAGATCATATCCCTAAGCTTTGATACCAACTGTGACGCCCCCAAAATAGGTATACATCACCTATTCTGAGACGCCAAATACATGGTACAAAAACAAATACAACTTCATTAAACTGTGAGTTTAAATACAAATAGAGAGTATAAAAACTCAAAAGGAGTCCTCATTACAATTATTTATACACTATTTTAAAAATAGTGAGGACTGCTAAAACAACTTTCTAGAACCATCACTCCGTACCCCGAGTAGTTCCTGCTATGTTCTCACCTCCTGAGAAGAAAAATGGAACAAAAGGGTGAGCTCAACTAGCCCAGTAAAGAATATTATGACTAAGATAATATACAACAAATTATCATTAGTCTTCAATAGGGAATAATCTGATAAAATATAATAAACAACAAGTTTTAGATCAACAACTGCAGCGAAAAACAACAATCCATTAGAAGAGTCAAGTAGAGAAGAATTCTACTATCTTCTAAGATTTAAAAGTCCAGCATCAATATTTTATCCCTGTAACATCAATCAATATACATCTTGAATCAAATATTCATCTTTACATTACAGACCAAATATATTCATTTGTATCACCAGTTGGTCATGTTCATCTCAACACCTGTTCATCTTTGCACTACGAGCCAAAGATATTCATTAGGTAATCATTCATCTTTGCACTACAGGCCAAAGATATTCATTTGTATCATCATTTAGGACTGAGGATGATGAAAAATATTTTAAAGAAAATGAATCCAGTGAGATAACAGATCAAATATTAAAGATTCGTATTACAGTTTATCCAAGTTCAATAATATTCCGAAATAACCAATTTTGAACCAGAATTCAAAAATAATGATCAAAACATGGATACAATCAAAGATAGTAACCATAATAGACAACTTGGACAAAAAGAAGAAAATTTCATTTTTTGATGAATAGTGCCGTATTCGTGAATAGTGTCGTATACATGAATAGTACCGTATATGTGAATAGTAGACATAAAAAGTTCTAAATTTGATAAAAAGTTCATACCAATATTCAGATGTCTTTGATTTACTCGCATGTTATTATACTGTTATTTCATTGTTATACTTGTGGGCAATAGTGCTCACTCTTGCTTAATAATAACATTGCAGTTAAGAACGAAAGAACCGATGAACCTTCCACTAGTAAAGGCAAGGGCAAAGTTAGCGAATGATGAAGACTTGTAATTTTATTTGACGATGTATTTATGTTAGAGTTGAGTTAATGATGTTGTGTAAGACTTATTATTTATATTTCCGCACAGATGTACAGTGAACACCAAATCCCGTGGAATCGAAGTACCCGGATTTGGGGGTGTCGCATTCGTTCTTTTGAGGCTTTTCAATTGAATGTATGTGTGAACTGTAGCACCGTGTAGCACCATATGTCGGGTTGAAAGATACCCAGATTTGGGGGCGTCACAAGTTGGTATCAAAGCATTAGGTTATAAAACTTAATGGGGGAATTAGAACCTTAAGTCATAACCTTAAGAAGAGTTAAAGAAGTAAAAGATGGAAACTAATCCTAAAAATGCATTATATATTGTTGGGAGAGTGCATATGTTGATTTGATGTTTAAATATAAATACTCATGATTATTTGTAAAGTCCTTCAAGGAATATATGTACAAGGACTTGGTGATAAATCAAATTTGTTAGGTTGATCTAAGCTCTTAATGTGTATCATTCTATAAATGAATGTATAGATAGAGAGATCAAAGTTGTTAGGTTGATCTTGAGATGTAATAGATAGGTTTCGAAGAATTTTTAGTGTACCAATCTAATCAAGATAACAGAAGTCAAGGAAAAAACGTAGAGCTTCGAGGATCGTAGTGTGCCTGCCTTGAAGGGCCTCTTCGATGGTCCCAACGTTTGCCGAGCCAACTCAGAGATAGTAGTGTACTATCAGAAATGTAGAGTTTACAACTCAAGCAAGCAAAGATCCTAGTGTGCAAGTATTTAAGAGAAATCGTAGTGCTCTCTGCTGATATCATCAAACCAAGCACCAAGGCGACAAGTCACCACGATCTGAATCGTAGAGTATCCTCTGCCTTGTGTTAGAAGCATCAAGCCTCACGTTTTGTATGGAGACAAAATCTAACAAATGTGGAATGGGTTTCAAACATTGAAGTCCCCACCATTTCCAACGGTATAAAAGATATCCTTAGTATGCAACAAAGAAGCGTATTGAAGAAGCTAAGGAAAGTACCATTGGTAAGAGAAAAACACCTTTTCAGGTGTTAGGTGAGAAAGCAATATGCTGTGTCAGTGGGCCAAAATGCAATTCTAAAGATGTGCAGAAAAGTCTCTATCAAAGTATAGAAATGTCAAACGCATTTAATGCTTCAACGGACTGATCAAACGTATAGATTTCAAGATCACATATATGCAAAAGAGATGCAGATGAGAGAAGCAAGCAAGCATTGAACAAAAATGTACAAGAACTCTCAATGCTCAACTCTACGATCTGAGAAAAAGAAAAGCTTTCTCCGCTACTCAGTTCTTCTGAACAAGTGCTTAACATCAACTGAGTAGCAACCAACAAGAACTCAACAACTACCAATCAACTGAAGTAAAAGTTCCAAGTCAAAAGGACTTGAAGAGTTCTAACTGAATTGTAAAGAGCCAAGTTTGCTAGACTTGAAGAGTTCAAGAGTGAACTAAGAAGTTCCTGGACAGCTGGTCTAGAAGGAATCTGAGTGATTCAGAAAAGTATAAAAGACATCCTTAGTGGATTTCCTACTCGAGGAGTAGAAGAGTGGACTAGGAGCTTTAAGTGTTGTGAACCACTTAAAACGACTGTGTCTACTACATTTTTGCAATAACTGCCATAACTGCTATAGCTGCCTCACTCTCGTAAACTCACTATCTTAAGGGAGATTAAAACAAATATTAGTTCCGCTAAGTTTTAATCAATATCAATTAACAAGTTAAAACGAAAAGATTTTTAAATATCTATTCGACCCCCCCCCCCCTTCAAGATAACTATTGTGCCTTCGGGAATTAAAATTGGTATCAAAGCAGGTTCTATTGTACAGCCTACAAAGCTTTTGTAGATCCAATGGCACACTTACCAAGTGAATCAAGAACTGGAGGAGGCAGCAAGCCACCAATGTGCAATAAAGATAAATTTGAAAGTTAGGATGCAAGCATACATGGACTCAATAGATGAAGATCTATTTGAGACTGTTCAGCATGGGCCCTATGCTCCAACTAAGCTTGCACCAACCACAAACGATCCTAACAGAATACAAATCAAAGTCAAAGAGGAGTGGACTGACAACGAGAAGAGAGCTGTCCAACTCAACAAGAAGGCCAAGAACATTTTGTTTCAATCCTTAGAAGACGATCTGTTCGAAAACGTTGTCAACATCAAAACAGCAAAGGTGGTTTGGAAAGCACTACTCATCATACACGAAGGAACGAAAGAAGTAAGAGAAAACAAACAATCACTCCTCACACAGCAGTATGAAATGTTTGCTCATGTTCAAGGAGAAAATGTAACTGCCACCTACGAGAGATTCAACGTTCTACTCAACTCTCTACGAGCCTATGGGAAGATCTATCCAAACAAAGATCTAATCATAAAGTTCACGAGAGCCCTACCAAGCAGGTGGGATACCAAAACCACCGCTATTATAGAATCAAAGAATCTTCATGAGATGACAGTTCAACAGCTATATGGCAATTTTCTGACATACGAACTAGAGCTGACTCAACGTGCTGAAACCTTATCAGAAGGAAAAAAGAAGGATAAGGGTGTTGCTCTCAAAGAAACTGAAAGTGCATCCAAGGACAACACTGAGATTGACTTTGACTATGATGAAGACGATGATGAAGACTTTGTTATGCTGGTAAAAAGACTAAGAAGGTTCATGCGTCAAGGCAAAACCAGCAAGCCAAAGAAGGTCAGCAACTACAACAGCCACGAGCAAATGAATGATCTATACTACAACTGCAAGAAGCCTGGCCACTTCATTTCCAACTGCAATAAACATCTCAGAGAAGAATTAAAGAAGAAAACACATGCAAAGAAGGAATACAAAGGCAACAAAAGGCCTTAGAAGAGAGACAAAGGCCTGGTAGCTGGAGGATCGTGGAGTGATTCAGACAATGACTCCAATCCTGAATCTGGAGATGATGAAGAACCACAAATGGCTAATATGTGCCTAATGGCCAAACATGCAAGGGAAAAACTAAACTCCACAATACATGAAGTAAGTCTAGATGAGGTATTTGACTTCAACTCTCCTGATGTAGACATTAATGATTTGAGAACTGCACTGCATAGCATAACAACTGATATACATCAATACATGAAGTGGTTCAGAGTTCTGTCTAAGGATTATTCACTTCTTCAAGAGGAGAAAAAGAAAGTTCAAGAAGAGCTAGAAATAGCTCTTCTAAGTACTAACTTTCTCTCCAAGCTTGAGGCTGAGATCTTAAAACAAACTAATGAGCTTAATGCACAAATAGAGTCCAATTTAACCACTAAAATTGAGTAACTAGAAAAGACTATCTCTAATGGAACAAATTCTCATCATCCATGGACTCCCTGCTCTTTAGTCAGAGAAGTGTATTTGACAGAACAGGTTTAGGCTTTGGGGAATCTACCTCAGAGCCATGTGTGGAAAAGACAAAGGAAACTAGCACTAGTAATGCCTCAAGTTTTAGTAGAAGCATTACCTTTGTGAAATCATCACTGAAGGAAGAACCAGTCCAATCTTCTTCTACTATTTCCATCCATACTCCAAGGAGTAAAGGATCTCATGTTGGCCTGGGCTTCAGAAAAGAGAAGAGTACCCCATCCTCTACTCACCAACCTCTAAGGATCGTAGAGTTAAATAAAATCAACTCTACGAACCAACTGGGAAGTACAGTAGAGGTAAGATACAGTCCTCACATTTAATGAGACCCAAGGACATGTGGAAGAAGGAAAATCAGTTTAACAGAAGAATGACTAAAGAACTACAAAAGTTCAAATAGAGGATGAACTCTCTCACACACACAGGCATGCATCATACTAAGTGTTTTGTTTGCAATAGAGTTGGCCACAAGGCTACAAGATGTTATTATAATTCCATGCATGTGAGACCCAAGATCAAATATCGGTATCAACTAAGTATGACTCATGCAAATATCGGTACCAAAATGAAGGTTCAATGTTTTGATAGGAAAAGAGCTCCACGATCACAACCTGGTATCTGCACAGTGGATGCTCAAGACACATGATTGGGAACGAAGTACTTCTGTCTAACTACATAGAGAAGGTGGGTCTCTCAGTCATCTTTGGAGACAACGGCTCAGGCAAGACAAGAGGATATGACTCAGCTGTTAATAGTGCAGTGTCTTTCAGCAAAGTGGTATATGTGGAAGGTCTCCAATACAACCTTCTAAGCATTAGCCAACTTTGTGACAAGGGTCATCAAGGAACATTCCTCAACAACTAGTGTCAAGTCAGAGATTTAAAGACATCTGCTGTAAAGTTAACCGGGACAAGAGAAGGAAATGTCTACACAGTGAATCTTGGAAAACTAAGCTCAGACGAGACAATATGCTTTCTGGCAAAAGCATCTAAAGAAATGAGCTGGCTATGGCATAGACGGTTGTCCCACTTAAACTTCAAAAGCATGTCCAAATTGGAATCAAAAGATCTCGTTGCAGGCCTACCCAAGTTCAACTTCGTCAAATAAAGGCCATGCAATGCCTGTCATCTTAGAAAGCAAACCAGAAGCTCATTCAAGAGCAAAAGTGCCAACTCAATCGACAAGCCCTTATAGTTGCTTCACATGGATCTATTTGGGCCAATTCCAACAACAAGTCTTGGAGGGAAAAGGTACTCACTAGTTATAGTCGACGACTACACCAGATTCACATGGGTATTCTTTTCAACCTCAAAGGATGAAACAAGCTCCCAACTGATCAAGATGTTCAAGCTGGTAATGAATGAGAAAGGAAAGAAAATCAAAGTCATAAGGAGTGATCACGGAAGAGAATTCGACTTCTCAGAAATGGACCAATTCTGCACAGACAATGGCATTAGTCATAACTTCTCAGCTCCACGAACTCCTCAACAAAATGGAGTAGCTGAAAGAAAGAACAGAACTTTGGTAGAGGCAGGAAGAACTATACTAGCAGCAGCTCATCTGCCTGAATACTTCTGGACAGAAGCTATCAACACTATATGCTACACGCAGAACAAATCACTGATATACTCTACAATCAAAAAGACACCCTACGAACTGTGGAAAAGAAGAAAACCAAGTGTCAGCTACTTTCATGTATTCGGATGTGCATGCTACATTCTCAACAATGGAAAGCAGTACTTGACAAAATTTCAATCCAAGTAAGACGAAGAAATCTTTCTTAGATATGCCACAGACAGTAAGGCCTACAGAGTGTTCAATAAGAAGACGTTGAATGTTGAAGTCTCGATTCCCATCATCTTTGATGAAACAGACTTAGACAAAACAGTGCTTCAAGACACTACGACCGACAGTGCAGACGCTACGAATGAAGTCATCGAGCTCAACACTACGATCGTAGTGCCATACAGTGAAATTGTTAAGCAAGAAAATGAGATCGTAGAGAGGCATATGCAAGACAACGAACCACCACACCGAGAAGAAGAAATAGATCTTAAATATTTAATACAAGAAGGTATCAGGATAGATGTCTCAACCGAAAATAGATGAATGCTTTTACCTAAGCTGCCACCCAGAATGAATGCTTTTACCTAAGCTTCCTGTCACTAATGGAACCAAAGAAGATAGAGGATGCTATGGAAGACTCCAGCTGGATAGAAGCCATATAGGAAGAACTCAACCAATTTGAAAGAAGCAAAGTATGGAGATTGGTACCAAGACCAAAGAGTCATCCTATCATTGGAACCAAATGGGTCTTCAGAAACAAGATGGATGAAGATGGAGTAATAACCAGGAACAAGCCAAGATTAGTGGCCAAGGGTTACTCTCAGGAAGAAGGCATTGACTACGATGAGACATTCGCACTTGTTGCTAGACTAGAAGTTATCAGAATCTTTCTTGCCTTTGCTGCTCACATGAAGTTCAAGGTCTTCCAGATCGATGTCTAAAGTGCATTCTTGAATGGAGAACTTCAAGAAGAAGTATATGTAGAGCAACCTCCAGGTTTCATCAATCCATCTCTTTCTTATTATATTTACAGATTAGACAAAGCCTTATATGGTCTTAAATAAGCACCTAGAGCATGGTATGAAACACTGACTAACTTCCTTATTGAAAATGGATTCACTTAGGGTAGAGTAGATACCACATTATTCCTTAGAAAGCATAAAGACAAAGTCTTATTGGTTCAAATATAAGTTGATGATATTATTTTTGGTTCTATGGATGAAAAGCTATGTAAGAGATTCTCCAAGCTTATGCAGAGCAAGTTTGAAATGAGCATGATGGGTGAGCTGAACATCTTCCTTGGACTGCAAGTGAAGCAGACTGATGAAAGAATATTTATAAACTAAGCCAAGTACATCAAAGATTTACTTAAGAAGTATGGCATGGAATCATCATCTCCCATGAAAATCCCAATTGCTCCTGCAACTAAGCTCGACAAAGATGAAAATGGTAAAAGAATTGATATAACTCAATACAGAGGTATGATAGGCTCTCTTTTATATCTAACTGCCAGTACACCAGATATAATGTTTGCAAAATATATATGTGCTAGATTTCAGGCTAATCCTAAAGAATCACATTTAACTGCGATTTTCAGGTATCTCAAGGGTACACCTCACTTGGGGCTTTGGTACCCCCAAGGAGTCCTGATTTGAACTAACAGGATACACAGATGCTGATTTTGCAGACTGCAAAATAGATAAAAAGAGTACCAGTGGCACCTGTTATTTGCTAGGAAACAGACTTGTGTCCTGGTTTAGTAAAAAACAAAACTCAGTATCTACTTCAACTGCAGAAGCTGAATTCATTGTTGCTGGTAGCTGCTGTGCTCAGATCCTATGGATGAAAAATCAGCTAGCAGATTATGGGTTTGAATTCAAATCCATACATATTCAATGTGATAGCACAAGTGCAATTGAAATAACTCATAATCCTGTCATGCATTCTAGGACTAAGCATATAGAAATCAGATATCACTTCATTAGGGATCATGTGCAAAATGGAACTATATCTTTACAATATATTCCTGCTGAAAACTAACTTGATGATGTCTTTACAAAGCCTCTAGATAAATCCAGGTATAACAAGTTAATAAGTGATCTAGGAATGCTTAATTTACAACCATGAAATATATGCTCTAGTATGTGCTAACTATACAGATACAAAGGCTATGGTTGAAATCATAGACATTATTGAGGGAAGTCCACGATCGTAGAGCTGAAGTGAGATGAAAGAAAATGATCGTAGCATAGACTCAACAATCGTAGTCCAGACTCAACGATAGTAGAACCCCATCAACAAGAGGAGCATCATGTGATGATAAGTTTCAAAACAAAGCAATCTCTCTGATAAGCACCCCAGGAACAAACCTAACCCTTGACTCACTCCAAGAGGTTGGCCCTTCCTGAGCTACCTTAAAAGAATGCTAAGTCAAAAACTCATCACAAGGATCAAGTCAGACTCGACGATCGTAGTTCAGACACGATAATTGTTGGAACAGACTCGACGAATACTAGACAGACTCAACGATCGTAGCTCAGACACGACGATTGCTGGACAGACTCAACGATCGTAGGTCAGACTCGACGAATACAAAGCAGACTCATCGATAACAAAAGCTACCTCAACAATCGTAGTCCTCCCTAAGGACACATCAGCTCTACATGAGCTAAGGGCAAATCAGTACAATCCTTCTCAGTTAAATTCGTAGAGGCAAGATGTGACGCCCCCAAAATAGGTATACATCACCCATCTTGAGTCGCCAAATATATGGTATAAAAATCAAATACAACTTAATTATACAACAGTTGTGTAAAATACGACAAAACTTAATCTAAGAGTTTTAATAAGAATATTGTTATCTAGACAATATCCACACTCAATGGAGTCCTCGTTACATTTATTGTAACACTATTTAACAGAATAGTGAGGACTACTAATGCTATCATCTGGACCGTCACTCCGTTCCCCGACTAGTCCTGGCTACGTTCTTATTTCCTGAAGAGAACAGTGAAATAAAGGGTGAGCTCAACTAGCCTAGTAAGAAATATTATGACTAAGATAATGCAGAATAAATTATCATTGGCCTTCAACAGTGTTAAACTGATAAAATATAATAAACATCAAGTTTAACTACAGCGGAACAAGCAATCCATTAGAAGAGTCAAGTAGAGAATAAAATCTGCTATCTTCTATGATTTAAAAGGTTTTTCATCACTTTTATTGCTGAGACCCAACTTAATAAATAAACCACATCATCCCTGCACTACGGCCAAGGATATTCATTAGTATCACGACCATAAATTATCCATGCACTACGGGCCAAGGATATTCGTGTATTCATCAATAGTCATGATCATGCCAACAACTGTCCATCAATGCACTACGACCAATGAGGACTTTTACCACATAATTTGTAACATTACGGTCATGATTATACCGAATAATCCCTGGTCATAATCACACCAAGCCCATCTATGTACTACATGCCACAGATGACTTTCAACATATTATAAACATGAGGATGATGACAATGATATAAGAATTCAATAAAACAAGTTCAAGGATAAATTTGTAAAAATTTATAATTTAATTTATCCAGAAATCAATAACGTCCAAATTGTCAACATGATACTGCTTTGTGGAGTAAAATTCAAGAATGCTCAGAAGAATATTTCTATGAAAAGATACTGGATGAAGCGCAAATATCAAGGATATTCCACTAATTTCATGAAGTATAGAAGCCAAAACTTTAATCAACTGAGTATAATAGAATATATGAAACCGCAACTGGATTTTTGCCACCATGCGATAATCCACGTAGACAGATTATTCCAACAGAATAATAAAGAATGAAATAATTGAAGAATTCACCAGGCATGTGTAATCCGCACAAGCAAGTTATTCCAACAGAATAATAAAGAATGGAACCAGGTCATACGTAATCCGCACAGACAGGATATTCCGACATAATAATAAAGAATGGAACCAGGTCATGCGTAATCCGCACAGACGGGATGTTCCAACAGAATAATAAAGAATGGAATAACAACAGAATTCACCAGGCATGCAATAGACCGCACAAACAGGTTATTCCAATAGAATAATAAAGAATGAAATAACAGAAGAATTTCACCATGTATGCGGTACTTCGCATAGACAGGTTATTCCAACATAATAATAAAGAAAGAAATAACAACCCTTACGAGTATTGAAAGAAAATAACTCTCTTCATGAATACGAAAGAATAATACCCCTTACCTTAGAAAAATTGGATACTGGAATAGTGAGGTAGTTGACTTCTCTTCTTCTTTCTCTCTATAATAATTACTCTAAAGATTTTGTGAATTGGTGAGAAATGAAGGAAGAATGAGCTTCTATTTATAGGAAAATATAGTTTCAATAATTGCACGTTTTGGGGCTTAAAATATTAAAGTATAATACCTTCCTCTTTTTCTTTATTTTTAATTTAGTCCTACAAGTATTATCAAACTTGCACCACCTCCCCTAATAGTAAATAATGTGAATTAATAGTTCATTCATGTGACTCAATAGTATAATCATATGAAAAAAACTAATTACAGTATAGTACCTTCAACTATACCTCTATTTTTAATTTAGTCATGCAAGTATTATCAATCTTGCACCACCTCCCCTAATAGTACATGAATGTGAATCAATAGTACACACATGTGAACAAATAGTTATAAGCATATGAAATAATAGCAATTAATTGCTCATTTATCCAATTAAATACCCGATTGGTCAATATAACCTCTAGACATCAATTATTATCAAAATAAATGTCGATTTCTACTAACACTAATAATCTCAACATAATGGAACTATCAATTTCATCTTTAATCAACACAACTTATTCATCATTAATATTATAACTCACAATATTTAACAACCAGGTCGTTCCCAGGAAAGAGGGGGCTTTTCGTTAAGGATTTCTCCTTATTTGCGCGCAATTAGGTGACCAAACCTCTCCTTGACAAAACTTCTAGACATTGTCAATATTGCAAATAATAATATGAATAACTTTGTCATCTCAATTATTGATTTAATAATAATAAATATTATGCAGATGATACTGTGACAATAATTGAATCAATAATATGAGAGATATGATGCAGCAATTACTGTAGCAATAATTGAGTATAACTAAGTGACTTCTCACGTAAGCATCAATAATCAATATCATGTGCTACAATGCAATCAGGCGTATTACTGTACTTTACTACCGGGTAGTTCAATAGTTTTAACGGTAACACTTTCACCGTTATTTTTATAAAAAGATAATTCTGTCATTTTCTAACTACGACAATACTTCCGTTGTGGGGTCCACCAATGATTGTGTCATCGTACGAATATTCCCTATTAAAACGAATATTCCCTGACCAATCGAATATTATATAACCACTTGCTTACTTTGTAAAATTTATAAATATTACCCACAACTATAACATTATATCAAATCCACACCATAATATTCAAAAATACGTTTTGAGAAAATTATTCTTTATTCATAAAAGTTGGGGTCTTACAACATCCCCTTCTTATGAAATTTTGTCCTCGAAATTAGGGTACATACCTGGTATATCGAAGAGGTGAGGATACCTTGATTTCATTTCAGATTCTAACTCCCAGGTCATTTCCTCAACATCGTGGTTTCTCCACAAAACTTTGACTTAAGGTATAACTTTAGAGCGTAGAATATGATCCTTCTTATCCAAGATTTTAATAGGCAACTCTTCATATGTTAAATCTTCATCTATCTCGTCTGGTTCTAATTCAATAATTTGGTTTGGGTCTTTCACATATTTACGTAACATATATATGTGAAAAATGTTATGTACGCAAGACATACTTGGCGGTAAGGCGAGTCTATAGGCCACAGTTCCTACTCGATTAAGGATTAAAAATGGGCAAATGAATCGAGGGTTGAGCTTTCCTCTCTTTCCAAATCTCGTAACTCCCTTCCATGGAGCAACATGTAACAACACATGATCTTCTAATATCGAATTCCACGTCCTTTCGATGAAGATCAGAATAACTCTTTTGTCGATCTTGTGAGGTTTTTATACGTTATCGGATTGTTTGAATCTTTTTCATAGTCATATGTACCAACTCCGGTCCCAACAACGTTGCTTCACCCACCTCATCCCAGCATACTGGAGAACAACACTTTTTTCCATACAACGCCTCAAATGGAGCCATTCTAATACTTGTTTGATAACTGTTGTTGTAGGAAAACTCCACCAATGGTAAAAACTTGTCCCAAATTCTTATGAAGTCAAGGACACAGAGTCTTAATAAATCTTCAAGATTTTGAATAGTCCTCTCCGACTGCCCGTCCGTCTGAGGATGATATGCCGAGCTAAATCGTAAATCTGTGCCTATAGCTTTTTGCAAACTAACAGAAAATCTTGAAGTAAATCTTGGGTCTCGATCAGAAACTATGGATACCGGCATACCATGCAGTCTTACAATCTCGTTTATGTACATACGAGCAAGTCGTTCAAGTTTATAAGTTTCTCGTATAGGTAGAAAATGAGCAGACTTGGTCAATCTATCAACAATGACCCAAATTGCATCTATGCCTTGAGAAACCTTGGGAAGACCAGTAACGAAATCCATGGTAATGTGCTCTCACTTCCATTCTGGAATTTCAAGTGGTTGCAATGGACCTTTTGGTACTTGATGCTCCGCCTTGATTCGTTGACAAGTTAAACACCTTGAGATAAACTACAATATCTCTCTCTTCATATTGCTCCACCAAAATGTATGTCGAAGATCACGATACATTTCTGTACTCCCATGATGGATTGCAAATGGTGTATTGTGCGCCTCCATCATGATTTTATACTTTAAATCAGGGTTGTTAGGAACACAAAGTCTGGAACTAAGTCGAAGTATTCCTTCTTCATCAATTCTTGCTTCTGGCATATCACCTTCTTGCATTTTCTTCCTCATACGCATCAGCTCCAGGTCTGTAGCTTGAGCAACTTTAACGTTATCGATTAAAGTCGGTTCTACTCGTATATTCGCCATCATCACATGGGTCCCTAGAGTCTTTAACTATATCTCCATCCTTTGTAAGTTATATAAAATGGGCCTTTGCATTGACAATAATGCACTCGTACCCGCATATGATCTTCTACTCAATTCATCAGCTACTACGTTCGCTTTTCCATGATGGTATTGAATGGTATGATCGTAATCTTTCAACAACTCAAGCCATCGTCGTTGCCGCATGTTGAGTTCCTTTTGAATGAAGAAATATTTGAGGCTTTTATGATCCGTATAGATTTCCACCTTCTCTCCATACAGGTAATGCCTCCAAATCTTAAGCGCAAAAACGACTACTGCCAACTCTAGATTATGAGTAGGATAATTCCTCTCATATTCTTTGAGTTGTCGTGAGGCATAGGCTATGAATTTCCCATGTTGTATGAGAACACATCCTAACCCTTTGTCTGAAGCATCACTGTAGATGACAAATCCCTCCGAGCCAGATGGTATTGTCAGAACAGGTGCTGAAATGAGTCTCCTCTTGAGTTCTTGAAAACTCTTCTCACATTCCTCGCTCCAACCGAATTTTTAATCTTTTCGAGTCAACTGAGTTAATGGAGTAACGATTCGGGAAAACCCTTCTACGAATCTCCAATAATAATCAGCTAAGCCAAGAAAGCTACGTACTTCGGTCACTGATTTAGGTTGCTCCTAGCTTTGAATTGCTTCAATCTTTGCCGGGTCAACAGATATCCCATGATTTGATATCACGTGCCCAAGGAATGCAATAAACAGTGGATGTAATAAAGGTTTCTCCCAACGGAGTTTTAACCGATAAGTCAAAGTCTAATTTCTCCGGAGTCAAATTTAAACGTTGAGCGCAAGTAGGAGAAATAAAAGAATTGGTAGAACCGGTATCAAATAAGGTATAGACTTCGCTAGAGTTTATGATAAGCTTACCCGTGATGACCTCGTTCGGGTTCCTTGCTTTTTGGGACTTTACGACAAGCGTTCTCCCTTGAACTACCGACTTTGACTTTTTTGGGATGGCCTTTGGTGCCTCCATCCCAGCTGGACTTATCTTTGGTGCACGATAAAATCGGGCTAGGTGACCTTTTCTTCCAAAATTATAACATGCTTTGGACTGCATTGCGCAGTTTGGACTGATATGTCCCTTCCCTCCGTATTTGAAGCATATGATAGGTGGTCATTCTCCTTCCTTAACAACGGGTGCTGGTGCTGACGTCTTTCAATCATTGTTGAATCTCCTTTTCTTGAAATGTCCATTTTTACTGTCTTGGCCATGATTACCACCAAAGTGGTTACCATTTCTGGCATGTTGATTCCCTCCACGTTTGTTGTCACCGCTTCGATGACTGCTACCACTGGTATTATCATTTTGCCGGTTGCGTTCTCTTAGTTGAGTTGACTCATTATCGCACTCTAATAACTGAGCCCTATTAACAACATCTGAATACAAACACAGTTTATGAGAAATTAAGTATTGACATATCTCAAGTTTCAAACCTCTTAGAAACATCTGCGGCATTCTCTTCTCATTATCAACTAAATGAGACGCAAATTGGGATAACTCGGTAAACTTAGCTTCGTATTGTGACATGATCATATTGTTCTGCTCCAACTTGATGAATTCTACCTCTTTCATGTGTTGAATACTTTCGGGAAAGTACTTGTCGTTGAATAGTTCTTGGAACTTCTCCTAAGACATCTTCAGTGCGGCAGGTTGAGTACGCTTTACCGATTCCCACCAGTAATCTGCCTCTCCTCGCAACATAAAGGTGGCAAATGGAACCTTTTGCTCCTCGGAGCATCCCAAAACATCAAATATCTTGGTTGTCTACTTTATCCATGCTTTTTCCTTAAGTGGTTTTGGCTCTCCAATAAACTCTGGTGGTCCCAGCTCTTTGAACTATTTAGCAGTGACCGTCCGAGAGTTTCCAGTGTTTCCACCTATATTTTGGATAGGAACAGCTCTCGCCTGATGTTGCATGAATTGCATAAAGCCTCTGAACATTCCATCGTTCATCATTTGGTCAGTGTTGTTGTTTACATGAGGATTGTCGCCTTCCTGATGCACATTATCCAAATTATTGATCTGTGGAGACTCAACAGTCTCCTGTGCTCCATTGCTATTCTTAACATTCTCGGATGTCATTTTCAAATACTGTTACAAAACAAGGGTTAATTGACATGTCACATATTATCCCTATACTCTGACCGACCAAATAAATATCAAATAAACTTAGGTAGGTCATACTAATGAAGGAATTCCCCGTCTCTCCCCTCCTAGTTCTCGTCTCACTTCTCAGCCAGGGATCATATCCCTAAGCTTTGATACCTACAGTGACGCCCCCAGAATAGGTATACATCACCCATCTTGAGTCGCCAAATACATGGTACAAAAATCAAATACAACTTAATTATACAACAGTTGTGTAAAATACGACAAAACATAATATAAGAGTTTTAATAAGAATATTGTCATCTAGACAATATCCACACTCAATGGAGTCCTCAGTACATTTATTGTAACACTATTTAACAAAATAGTGAAGACTACTAATGCTATCATCTGGACCGTCACTCCGTTCCCCGACTAGTCCCGACTACGTTCTCATTTCCTGAAGAGAACAGTGAAAGAAAGGGTGAGCTCAACTAGCCCGGTAAGAAATATTATAACTAAGATAATGCTGAATAAATTATCATTAGCCTTCAACAGTGTTAAACTGATAAAATATAATAAACATCAAGTTTAACTACAGTGGAACAAGCAATCCATTAGAAGAGTCAAGTAGAGAATAAAATCTACTATCTTCTATGATTTAAAAGGTTTTTCCATCACTTTTATCGCTGAGACTCATCTTAATAAATAAACCACATCATCTCTGCACTACGGCCAAGGATATTCATTAGTATCACGACCACAAATTATCCATGCACTACAGGCCACGGATATTCGCGTATTCATCAATGGTCATGATCATGCCAAAAAACTGTCCATCAATGCACTACGGCCAATGAGGACTTTTACCACATCATTTGTAATATTACGGTCATGATTATACCGAAAAATCCCTGGTCATAATCACACCAAGTCCATCTATGCACTACAGGCCACAGATGACTTTCAACATATTATAAACATGAGGATGATGACAATGATATAAGAATTCAATAAAACAAGTTCAAGGATAAATTTGTAAAGATTTATAATTTAATTTATCTAGAAATCAATAACGTCCAAATTGTCAACATGATACTGCTTTGTGGTGTAAAATTCAAGAATGCTCATAAGAATATTTTCATGAAAAGATAATGGATGAAGCGCAAATATCAAGGATATTCCACTAATTTCATGGAGTATAGAAACCAAAACTTTAATCAACTGAGTATAATAGAATATATGAAACCGCAAATGGATTTTTGCCGCCATGCGGTAATCCACGTAGATAGATTATTCCAACAGAATAATAAAGAATGGAATAACAGAAGTATTCACCAGGCGTGCGTAATCTGTACAGACAGATTATTCCAATAGAATAATATAGAATGGAACCAAGTCATGCGTAATCAGCACATATATGATTACGCACAGACAGATTCTTCTTTCTCTCTATAATTTCTCTCTATAATAATTTCTCTAAAGCTTTTGTGAATTGGTGAGAAATGAAGGAAGAATGATCTTCTATTTATAGAAAAATATAGTTTCGATAATTGCATATTTTGGGGCTTGAAATATTACAATATAATACCTTCCTCTTTTTCTTCATTTTTAATTTAGTCCTACAAGTATTATCAAACTTGCACCACCTCCCCTAATTGTAAATAATGTGAATTAATAGTTCATTCATGTGACTCAATAGTATAATTATGTGAAAAAACTAATTACTGTATAGTACCTTTAACTATACCTCCATTTTTAATTTAGTCATGCAAGTATTATCATTCTTGCACCACCTCCCCTAATAGTACATGAATGTGAATCAATAGTACACACATGTGAACAAATAGTTATAAGCATGTGAAATAATAGCAATTAATTGCTCATTTATCCGATTAATTATCCGATTGGTCAATATAACCTCCAGACATCAATTATTATCGAAATAAATGTTGATTTCCACTAACACTAATAATCTCAACACAATGGAACTATCAATTTTATCTTTAATCAACACAACTTATTCATCATTAATATTATAACTCACAATATTTAACAACCATGTCATTCCCAGGAAAGAGGAGGCTTTTCGATAAGGATTTCTCCTTATTGGCGCGCAATTAAGTGACCAAACCTCTCCTTTATAGAACTTCTAGACATTGTCAATATTGCAAATAATAATATGAATAACTTTGTCTTCTCAATTATTGATTTAATAATAATAAATATTATGCAGATGATACTGTGACAATAATTGAATCAATAATATGTGAGATATGATGCAGCAATTACTTTAGCAATAATTGAGTATAACTGAGTGACTTCTAACATAAGCATCAATAATCAATATCGTGTGCTACTATGCAACCACGCGTATTACTGTACTTTTACTACAGGATAGTTCAACAGTTTTAACGGTAACACTTTCGCCGTTATTTTTATAAAAAGATAATTCTATCGTTTTCTAACTACGACAATACTTCCGTTGTGGGGTCCACCAATGATTGTGTCGTCATACGAATATTCCCTGTTAAAACGAATATTCACCGACCAATCGAATATTATATAACCACTTATTTACTTTGTAAAATTTGTAAATATTACCCACAACTATAACATTATATCAAATCCACACCATAATATTCAAAAATATATTTCGAGAAAATTATTTTTTATTCATAAAAGTTGGGGTCTTACACAAGCAGAATTCGACACCTGTCCCACTAAGCAAATGGAGAGAGGGAAGTAATTGTACCATTTGAAAGCGCATTTTTGAAATCAGAAGTTCAAAAGCTTATCTTTCTCCTTATCTCTGCAAGAAGAAACCCTAAACCATCAAAAAAGCTCAAACAACCATACACTCTACAAAGAAATCAATGTCAACTTCCAACGTCGTCTTTAGCTACAGACTCTGTTTTGACAAATTCAAAATAGTTGAACCCAAATTTCACAAGACTAAGTCGTTATTGAAGAAAGCGGGTCTCGAAGACGCTCTAAGTACAGACACATTGATCTACCCCAAGCTAGTGAAAGAATTCTACAAGAATGGTGTGTTTAAAAATGACGCCATACATCAACCTAGCCCTAGGTCTCAAATCTGAAGGGTATTCGTTCATAGATGGCATAGACTTCCACGAGGGACTTAAAAGAATGCATCACAAGAAATCCCCCTCTGTAAAAGGATCCAAGAAGAAGGAGTTTCCTCAGAGGTATGAATTTTTAGCTGATATTGTTGGAAAATGTATATATTGCAAGAGTTCTGGTCATAATTCTGTGAATGAAGTACATCTCAAGCTCATGACTACCATATGTTATGGAATATAACTTAACTATGGAGCTCTATTGCTTGAATGGATTGGAAAGTGGATCGCCAACTCAAGGAAGTCAAAGAGATCTCAAAAGATGCTCTACGGGCGATTTATAAGTATCATTCTACAGTCTACTCCGGGTGAAAAAATTGGGGAGGAAGAAGGAGAAGTTATAAATCCAAACAGACGATGACCCAGCAACTATTCGTGAACTGGAAAAGGAATCCAGCAGAAAATATGCGTATGATGTCTGAATCCAGTGGTAGAACTGTTGATGCGAAGGAGTCAGGGATTCCAGGAAATATGTTTGTTGTCAAGGAGACTGAAGAAGAAGAAGAAGAAGAAATAAATAAAGAAGATCCCACTACCCTGATCAGAAAAAGTAAGGGCAAGAGAAAGTTAAAGGCCAGAATAGCAGAAGAACCCCAGGGATCCGCAACTGATAAACATGTAGAGTCCTGTGATATTGAGACTCTAAGGATCCTGAGAAAGAAGCAACAGTAGGCTGAGGCAGAAGAAGATAGAGCTACCATATCTCAACTGCTGAAGAAGAATAAGATCAGCCACTAAATCCAAAAAGCCATCTATCTCTTCGAATTGTAGAGTCTCTACTAATCGTAGAGACCGGACCAAACACATCAAGCAAGGAAGTAGCTGCATCAAACATTTTGGCTGATCAATAGGACAAAACTGAAGTTCAAGAAAGTCCTGAGGCTGTGGCTCAACCTAGAAAACCAAGAAGAAAACTGGTCAAGAAATATATCTTTTTCAATGAAGGAGTGCTCAAGGAGGAAGACAAGAGAATGGCTGCCAAAAAAGAACTGTCCAAAGAAAGCCAAAGCGACAAAGCTCAAGCTGAGGGGGAGACACCTAAAGCTATTATGTTAGAGAATACACCAGCTGAGGGGGAGATGTCTGAAGCTTTCATTCAAGAAAATGCTCCAACTGAGGGGGATCCATTAGTCCTGCAGATGGATGATCATGTTGAGGGGGAGCCTCATGATATCTCCTTAACAAAAGAAGCTGTTCCTACAGAAAATGAGGGAGAACCAGAGCAAGAACAAGATGAAGTCATTTAGATAATGGAATCCCCAAAAGAAGATAGTGAAGAAAAGGGATAAGAAGATGATGATGACCTTGAGATCACATGTGTGGGCCATGATGGGTATAGGAGTTATCTCTATAATCATATGTTCTCTTACCTACCCATAATGCCATATCATCAAGCCCAAATCCTAAACTCATGAAACCACATGTTTTAAAGCTTCAAAGAATATCCAGCCATCACTGTGCTAGCTCATGGATTTCCAAGAACCTTCAAATTTTCCAAGAAGCTCATCACAAATGATCCCTTCTCAAGAGTGGTGAATGAGGTATTAACTATCCCAATCCTCTTCAGAATAAACCATTATCCACTATCTTTTTCAGGCCAATTTTATGAATTTCCAAGCTGGTTGGAAGTGGTTCTAAATCCACCAAGTCAACTCCCAGTTACAGAATCCCAAAATTCTTTAATTGATGAACCAAATATTCCAAACTTCATACTAATCCCATCTCTCATCATCTTTATGATCATTGACTCTAGCCCCATCGTAGAGTCCCAATGAGGAATCGTAGAGCCACCTATTTCAGACACCCAAACACAGGCCCCTCCATCAGATATTCCCTCCATATCCACAAATGAATGCTTCCACCTTGATCTTTCCCTCTACTCCTTGCAAGATTAATTTAAGAAAACATCCCCTCCTTTAACCAGTCCTCAACTAAGTAATCTACTCTCAAATCTGCCCACAAAAGCTGAGTTAAATGAAGTGTCCAAGAACATGATAAAAGATATCGATGAAAGCCTTGAAACTCACTCAAAACACATTCATCGCAGGCTGGCATAAATGATCACTGCTGCAAATAATCTCCCAAGCACCCTAAATCCTGAGCTTACAAAGAAGCTGAGGGAGATCATCAAGGAAATGATTAAAAGCATAAAGGACAGAGATGACATTCATTTCCGCATAGCCAATAAACAAAGAGAGGCTTTTCTTGAATTACAAAAATCTCAAGAAGCCCAGAATAACCTTATGATGGAGAGCATCATCAGTTTGAAGACTGCAGTTAAAGAATTTCAAAAAGCCTATGTAAATCAAGAACAACAAACTGACACTATTTAGCCGTCCTCCAAAAAAGAGAAGCTCGATCTAAAGCACTTATCAAGGAAAATCGAGAGGACATTGCTCAAACACAAAGCTAACTCAACGAGCTTGTCCAATAAGTGACTCGACTATCTGAAGACATTCAAACCCTTGATGTTGACATAACGGGGGAGAATAAAGGCAAAGGAGAAGGAGGCCAGGGCAGAGGCAGAGGAGTTCAAGGAGGCCAGGGCAGAGTCAGAGGAAGGAGTCCTCCTGCAAGACAATTCCACCAATAGACTCCACGATCAAGCAATCAGACTCAACGATCTGATCAGCAAGAAGTCTTAATGGCTCAGCCAATAAGGAGTCAAGGGCTAGCTACCAGCTCAAAAAATGTGACCACTACAGGCCTAATAATGCCAATTGGAGATCCTGCATTCATGAATAGGCATGATCACAACCCAAGGATAAGCCCAAGTGAGCTGGAAGAGATAGCCAGAAGGGATGAAGCTAGCAGGAAAAGAAGGGATGAGGAGTACGCCAATCCTCCACGCAAAAGACCAAATAAATAGAGATAAGTTGAAACTTTGGTGAAGGAAATAGAGAAGGCATTTGTAAATAAAAATGTCGATGAGGGGCAAAAGGTTGATTTTTCCACTTATATGATGAAGGGAGAGGCCAACTTCTGGTGGGAGGTGAACCAGGCTAGGGCCGGTATAGAGAATCTTACGTGGACACAGTTCAAAGAGATTTTCTTCGAGAACTACTTTCCCACGAGTATGCAGGGGAGGATGGAGATGCGGTTTCTTGTATTAAAACAAGGGGAAATGACAGTTTCCCAATATGCTGCCAAATTCAATGAATTGGCGTGGTTTATTCCACATCTGGTGGACACCGAGGTGAGGAAGGCTAGAAGGTTTGAGCAGGGCTTGAAACCCTGGCTCTATAGCCACATTTATGTGTTCCAAAGTAATTCTTTTTGGACCATACTAGAGAAGGCAATAATTGTCGAAGGTGGTAACGAGGCTCTAAGCCAATACCACAAGGAGAAGAAGAACAAGGGAAAGGTAGATGGGGGAATAAAGCTCGAGGGAGCTAGTGGTAGTGGCGAAGGCCAGAAAAGGAAGGGATTTAACTCTGGGAATACTGGAGTGAAGCAAGGGGATCCTAAGAGGAGGATGGAGGCGTGCAAGAACTGCGGGAAAGACTCATTTATGAGTCTATCTCAAGGGGAAAGCTGTATGTTACAACTATGGACAGGAGGGGCACATTTTATGACGCCCCCAAATTCAAGTACTTGAAACCCGAATTCAGTACTTCACGATACCATTTTTTTGAGCGAAATAATAATAATATCATAAATATCAAACTTAATTTACATATCAGAGTTGTATAAATCCTAGGTACGTGACCTTTAAAATATTTCATTACATGATAGATAATAATTAATATCATCTTAATAAATTCTAATTATTACATAAGATACCATAAAGTTTATTCTGCTAGCTTTCCTTTCCCTTTATTCTTGGCAAAACCTTCTAGTTGATCATACTTAACTAAAAACATATAAATTAAGCAAGAATGAGTATTTGAGTGCCCAGCAAGTAATAGCAAACAATAAACATTAGGTGAAAGGATTAAATGTTTTCTTTGAATGTCACTTCTACAACGAAGCAATGGTTGTGAAGTAAACTGAAGCAACACTAAACAACATAACAATTTTATTTCAAATTTTGAAACTATGTACTGACTATAACTGGTGAGCAGTCGACAATCTATGAACTTTGTTTTTAATTTTCGATAAGGTTTAACAGAACTTCATCCACAAACCATTATAACTTACTGGCACGAGGGGTGATCAGCCTGTTATGCCATGTATTGATCAATACTACAAACTAGAACGATATTCTCGTTTATCTTATCCGTCTTAGGCGCACAAAGTTTTCCCATGTTCGGGATGTTCATACTTAGTCGGTAATCCGAACCAAAATAATTAGGTTGGATATCAATAAGGTTCTATCATATTCAAAGATATTTTTAAATCTGTGTTTAGCCGAGACAAATAGCTTAGACAAATTTCAATTAAGATATACATATTGGAAATCAATAAGTATGTATCGACATGTTCAATAATTATCCAAGTGAGGACACTTGTATAACCAATCTTAGAAATTTACGAACAGAATATATATTTGGATTATACAACAATACTTCAATGATAAACAATGATTGGATATAATTTAAGAACTGGCATATCTACAAAGGTATAGATGCATGAGCAATAATAATAACAATATAGTTCTGAAACTGGCTTACACATGTCTATTGCATAAAGTAAATACAAAGGGTAAGAAACTTGCATGATTTGATGCTTACACAACTTAGTTCTATCTTTAATTCAACGACCTATCATTCATAAGATTTTTTTATCGATTAGAATAACATATCATAACACAAAGTATTGTTATTTGCATTCAACACATAACCTAATCATATTGTCACATACGTTTATCAGTCATTAGGACACAAATAGACACTTATACAATCAAATTATATAGGTTCATATCAATTTCGATAGAATTTCGGTGTACCGACGGCTTTATCGGATAATTATCAAGTTTATTATTAATAAAACTCTAATATGTATGTTAAATATTACTTTGGATATTTTAAATATCAATCATATTATTTATAAATGACTTATAATAAATTTTAAATAATTATTAAAATTTATCTTGATTTTTTAAACTCTAGAATCATTATTAAATGATTTAAATATTAGATAATTCTATTATCATTAATATTAAAATATTAATATAACCATTGCTAAAATATCAAAGTTATTTATAATAACTCAAAATATTTTTAAAGTATTAATATTACCCTTAAATAATTTCTAAAACATTTAAAATCATTTTTAAACAATTACCATTAATATTTAAATATTAAGGTATTCTTCACTAAAATATTAAAAGTCATTTATAATAACTTCAAGTATTTTTAAACCATTTATATCCTTTTTAAATGATTTTTAAATCAATAAAATCATTTTTAAACTATTTATTTAATATAATTATTAAATAAATCTATTATCATTAATATTAAATAATTAATAAATTTTGCTTTAACATATTAAAAGTTATATTTTATAACTTAAAATATTTTTAAATACCTTATTATCATTTAAAATGATTTTAGTATAATAAAATCATTTTTAATTAATCTATTTAATGTATTTATTAAATAAATTAAATATCAATAATATTCAAATAATTACTAATATTTATGGAAAATATGCCAAATTATTAAATTTTAATTTTTATAACTTAAAATAATTTTTAAAACTGATTTTATAATTTTTTTGGAAATTAATTTCTATTTTTAAATGATTTTTAGAAATTAAGAAAACTAAAATAATTAAATCCGCCGCTAAAGACTTTAGCGACGGTTTCTGTCGCGGTTGGTGTTCTTGAGCTCAAGAACACTAACAATCAGTTGCTAAGGTGCCTACTCTGACCGAGTATAACTCACTGATCTTGTTGTTTCTGGACAAAGTCTTGTAATGATCGTGTAGGTTTTATGTAATACTACATGAATCAAGCATTATCTAAGTCATACAATCATGTATTAAGAAGATCTGGCCCTTCAAAGTTGCTGTCAGAGCTTTCTGGGTTACCCAGAAACCCTAGTCAGCTTTGAGTAGGCATTTTGAGGTTCATTAATCTTAGGATTCTCGTAATTGTTAATGTGTTTTAAGGGTTCAGGTTTGTAGTACACATGTCATAGTACATATATCAATCATCAAATTTGTCAACCTAGATCAAAATCACTAGCTAGCATTCGGTCAAACCATGTCAGAAAGGATGTTCTTGAGTTTTCTGGGTTTCCCAGAAAACTGAGTTCATGTTCGAGTAGGCTAGTTTGACCATCAATCATTTTCATTTTGTTAGTTATCTAAGTGATATAAAAGCATGAATATGTAGTATACATACAAGAGTATATCCTTAATATAATAACACAAGCAAATAAACAAACACATGCAAGATCTGGGCCCATGAACTTGTTGTCAGACACTGATGAACAAGTTCTGGGTTACCCAGAAAATGCAAAGTCATGGTCAGTCAACGCAGTTTGACCTTCCATAACTTGAAATCTACACATGATCTAAGCATGAATTCTAGTCCAGATCAATGTCCTTCTATCATACTACATGTTCAAACATTTAAACAACAAAAAATATAAACAGATAAAGATCTATGTGGTCTGACTTTCGGTTGTCAGACCACTTTTAAAAAAATTTTAGATTTTGAAAAACTTTAAATTCGAGCATATAAATGTTATGGATCTACTATCTAGCAACCCAGATCACTGATTCACACCTTATATAACATATTTAAATATTCAAACACCAAATCCAACATAACATACAAGATTGAAGTTTTGGTTTAGGGTTATACATTTCTATGAACAAAATCTTGATCCTATGCTCCTAACCTGATCTTAATGATCTGGGGACTCACTAAGATACTGAAATGCTAAATATTTTCGTGGGTTTAGAGAGAGGAGGTCTAAGTTAAGTGTTTGGTGATCAAATGGCTTAATTTATGAACTTTTCTCTCTTGTCCCTTATATATTTGGTGGATGCAATGGATTTGGCTGGTGAAAGTGGCTGATTTGTATGGTTTATAGGCACATGGCTAGCTAGAGTTGGTCACCAACTAAAGTTATGGCAACCTATACAAGTTATCTATTAAATAATGCAAGAAGGGAAATTATGTCATTTGGCTTTTACTTTTAGTCTCAAACTTGGTAATTCATTTCAACCCTTAGGGTTTAAACCTAAGGTTCTATAAGTTCATTTTCTAAGATTTTGTAATTAGGGCTAAAATGGAAATCTTAGTTTCTAAAAATGTGAAATAGGGTTCCCTAATTAAATTAGGTTTCACTACAAAAAAATGGGCATTTAGCAACGATTTTTCGGGCAACGAATTTATAAGTCGTTGCTAAAAGTATATGTTTAGCAACGAAAGTTGTCCTTCGTTGCAGATTATGTCAGGCTTTCATTTTTTACAACGAAATTCATAAGTCGTTGCAAAATTTCATAGTTACGTTATATAAATATTCATAATTACTTTATATATATAGTTTAATGTGGAGATTTAAGATGGGTATATATATATATAGATAGTAATAGAATTTATCTAATACAAAAAAATATATAACATAAGAAGCAAAAATATCTCAGCTAGGTTTCGAACCAAAGACCTATGCGTTATTGGGTCATTAAGCTACCACCGAGCCATTCTAATTTATTAGTTAACTAAACTACCGCCATAACTATTAGCGATAGACAGTGTAGCACATGAGCAAATGAGGCACAAATGAGTAATTTCTCATGTCGCTACAGCTTTTAGCGGCATGGGGAAATCCATTTCAATCCGTGTCATCCAATGTTGCGATCAACAGTATAGATTATGGTTGTTGAAATAGTACTCGTGACAACCGATGCAACATCACTTTAATTGGCGTTAGAATTTTTATTTTTATTTTTTACAGCTGAAGTCTTATATACTCCTTCATTTCCAACGCCGATGACAGAGAATAAATATAAACAAATGACTTATAAACACAAATTTGCTTTATAAAAAAATTTAAAAAAAGTTACAATGCCAATTAGTTTGGTATTGGATAATATTTTTATTTTTTTAAATTTCTTTAAAAAATAAAATCGTTTAAAAAATAAGATAATTTTTTTAAAAATATTTTTTAAAGTGGCGTTGGATTTTTAGACAACCATATCCGACCCCCCTTTGCCCTAACACTCTGCCCCCAACATATCCTCCCCAATCTCCTTCTAAACCTTTCCATCGAATACAAATTAAAAACTCTCAAATACTAAGCTTCAGTCGTCTCTACAACCCCTATCAGGACGTCCAAGTTCCCATTCAGAATCTCTACAAGCTCCCCACTTCCCCCGAATTTCTCTTCCAAGAAGAATCCATCGCCCATCGCCGCTCCTGGGGCGAGAATCTCACTTATAATAATAATAATAATAATAATAATAATAATAATAATAATAATAATAATAATAATAAAAATAGTACTAATAATAATAATAACAATAACAACAATAATAATAATAGTAGCATTTCATACTTTCTTTGAAAAGGATAACCCGACACTAAGTCCGTAAGTCCGGTATATCTTACGAGCACGTCTAGGTTATCAACATATAGTACTCTATATTGATCAACACTACATCCTTTAAACGTGTGTACGTTTAAGTTTTGCCAACCTCGCGTGCTCATCGAATAATCGATGTAAAATACATTTGTTTATTCATACTCAGGCTTACCTTGAATCCGTACCAAAAAATTGGCGTAGGATAGCGTTATCAATTCTATATTGAAAGACTTATAAATAAATCAATCAACTCTTCAAGATTAGTCTAACCGAGTTAAAACTGGCATCGACCCTTTCGTAAAACAATTCATACGTCTAGGCCCATGTGCTCGGGTGCAAAATAATAGCAACTAGGCCCATGTGCTCGAGTGGTCTCTTATCACATGAATTAGTAAATGAGACCCACATTTATGTGAATAAAAATTTGTAAAAATATCAAAATTGCTTTGTAGAAATAACAATTCCTTTTAACCAATAAGAATTTAATATATTTTAAAAGGGCTAGTATTTTGGAATTTAACATAATTTTTTGTTGCCATCAATTTTTTTATTCAAAAAAATATTTATTTATCGAATTATAAGAAAAAGTATCTCCTGCAAAAATAGCCCCTTTTTTCATACAATCAACTACTTTTTTTAACAGTTTGGAGCTTTTGTTGGTTGTTGCTGATAATTACGCCTCTTTCCTCAGTTAGGATCAATTGCCTCTATTGCCTCTCCCTCCATCGCTTCTTCTACACTACCTCTCCTCTATTGCCTCTCCTCTGTCGCGCCTATCCTTTCCCTATATCGCCTCCCCTCAGCCACTTCCCATCTCTTTCATCCCTCGACCCAATTCATCAACAAACCCTAGTTCTAATAGTCGTTCAATCCCTTCTTTTTCTCTCTAAATATCACAAATAAAATCAATTACTCTGTGTTTCTAGATCATTTTTGGTTCCCCCTAAAAGCTTTCTGTAAAGCAATTGAAAAGATTTGGAAATTATGCAAGTTTGAGAAAACGGGACACTAAGAGAAGGTTTGTTTCTTCTTTGCTGTGACGGTTTCTAGTTTCTTCTAATTTCTTCACATATGTGTTGGTTTATTGGTTAATTTTCTTCAAAAATTTGAACCTAATGTATGTGTATTTAATTTTCACAGGCTCTGAGCTATTTAAGTAAACTTGTTGAGTGAGTCTAATTATGTTTTTTTAGTGGGTTATTTTTGTTGTTGCAAAGATTAGTGACTTCTCTTGCCCTATGATTGCTTTGTTTGCTGTGGCTTTCTCTTGCCCTTGCCTTAAAGCGTTCTTATGTACAAGTGGCTTACCTGTGCAAACTATTTTAGTACAGTTCAGAAAATAAATCTGAATATTTAAATGGTGAGTTTTTGTTGGGCATACCCATGAAAAACTTTGAACTTGAGTATCAATGAATAGATTTGCTGATGGTTGTCTTATTCCAGGATTTTTCTATTTAGTTATTTAGAATTTATTCTCAAGGAAACATATCTTTTGGTTGTTCTCTTCCTCTTTATTAATTTTTTTAGATAAAAGTTATCTTCCTCTTTAAGCTTAGTATTTAATAGCTATGTAGCAATCTTTCAGTGAATCTAATCATATCTCAGGCAGTTTTGTTTTGACAGGACTGATAGAGGCAGCAACTTTACCATATCTGGGGCTTCAATTGGGAGAATTAAGCTTGGATGAGAAGGCAGAAATATTGTTTGTGGACCAGAGGTAAGGACCCCTGTTCAAAATTTTGTACACTGTAATCACTTTTCTAACTGAGGGCTATTTTCAATCATTGCACCCAACCTTTATGTTACTTTATTGTCAACTTACCAGTTACCACAGAGTTGGTATTTAAAGTTATTTACATTAGTTTTTGGGAGTAGGAAAGGGCTACATGTTTAAATTTTTCTTAGATCGACATTATCACCCCAGGAATTGTTGTATAGTTGAAAATAATTCAAAAAGATCACATTACTCTCCTGAATGTTTTTCTAATGGATGTAATATATGAAACCCTCTTCCAGTTCCATATGCGATATCACATAATCAGATTGACTGTTACAAAAAAATAATCTTTACATTTGCTTGGAAGTTAATCATATTCAACAGCTTTATCCGTATTATTGCTCGGAGCTTAGTCATATTCAACAGCTTTATCCATGCCATGCTGCAATCCTTTTATTTTTGTTGGCTTTTATACACCTTAGCAAAGAGTGACATTGATTCATTATTTTTTGTTTTTTGCAAACCAGAAAATGTTGGAACTATGCCTAATAGTTTATTATGTCACCATTTTTAGTTTTCTTTTAAAAAAAATTCTACTGCACTTATATTCCTTTTCTGTTTCGCTGATCTTTTAACTGAAAAAGTATGTCTAACTTTGTTTCTTATTGTTTCTTGCAGTATTACAACAGCAGCTGTACTTGCAGTTATGTACAGTCTTACCAACTACCAACCACTTCCTGATGACTTTTTCCGCTATGGTGTGTTGTATATATTTAAATATATATATAAAACTACATCAGGATGCTGAAGAAAATTTGTATTTTTGTGCTTTGAGATGCTTAGCGAAAAGTCGTTGTTGCTTATGTTATAAAAGTCCTAATATTGTTAGAGAAGTAGGATGCATTATATTCTTCTATTCTTATTTACATTTGAATAATGTTTCAGATTGGAGAGAACTTTTCAATCTTCAGAAAGGATGGCTCTTGTGGGCATGAATTGGTCTTTTAGGAGCCCTTGCATCTATTGCATTAACAGGAGCCGTCGTGTCCTTGTTTAGGGGTGAGAACCCGCAAAAAGAGGTTAGAAACTAATTTAAACTAGCTTTTCTCTCTAATTCTCATACACCCATACACACATACATGTGCATACTTACAATGATCCTTTTTTTAAGGTAAATAAAATGAACATTTTGATATATATTTCTCTGTACTTCTGTTCATGAGTACTACATGTCATCTCTCCATGAGTAGAATGAAAATTAATTCAAAGTCGGTGAACTATCCCAATTAGATGTTTGGTGCAGCTTATTACCGGAGTAGAGCTGGTTCATTTCAAAACTATAATACTCAACTTGGGTTCAGGCATGGTCATATAAAAGTTATGCATGTTCATTTCAAACCAGTACAACACCTGAACTAAGTTGGCAGGACCAAGTTAATAATATGTGAGGCCGGCATGTGTGAGTTGGGTCATTAAACTTTAGTCTGGTCATTAGAATATGCATGAAGACATCAGTTTTCAGCTGTAGTACTTTCTTTTGGATTTAATCTAGGAGCCGCAATACTCAAAGCAAAACAAGACAAGCATAAGCACCGTGAAACAAAAAAAATTGTGATCAGCTCTTTTACAGAATACATGGTGCTCAATCATTTAGCACTATTCCTACATATTCTGGGACTTGCGCAAACAAATAAAAACATGTCAATCGAGTTGGCTAGATGCACAAACCAATTACGTAAAGACGAATACATTCAATAGATAGTTTATTACATCTAAAAATGATGTCATATGACATTGGCATTCATATTGTGGGGTTGGTTTCAGGAAATTTTGTTTTATGGAAGTTCACTTTAACTACAGGGCTGGTGGGTGACCAATTCCCTTCCCTGGTTCAAAGCCAAGAATGGTTGAAAGCCTTAATCCTTTCTCCACTGCAACTTCATATATTTGTATGATGGGGCCAGAAAAACTCTGCCCCGCCCTCATCTCTAGAATTATCTTTTCTTTTCTCTTTACATAATAAATTAAAAGAATAAATCTGAAGTTCGTGTGGCTAGGGTTTCGGGTGTTCCTTAATGGAACGGGGTGTACATTTTAGGTTACTGTTTTATCTACTAACTGCTTAATTCAGAAGAATCAGAAAGATTTGGCAAATTTTATAAGTTATTTAGTTTACCTTTCTATTTCTCTATTGTGTAACAGTCTTTTATTTGGGTTTGCCAACTTATATCAGACTGATGCTCTTGTTCTCTTGCTTCCGTTGATTGGATCTTCAAGTACCAGGTACTTCCTCCAAAAGTCTTTTATAGTTTCAAAATGCATATTTTACTGGAATTGCCCAAACTGTTGATAAATACTTGTTAACTGGACTATGCTCTTCTCGGTAGTGCTGAATTTGATGTTGCAGATAAAACAATCACATAATTTCTCAATTCTGATGTAGCACTGCTTGCCTTGTCGGAATCACTGGTGTTCTTGCTCCACTTCTTGAGGAAACTGTGTTTCAAGGATTTTTTATGGTGTCTCTTACTAAATGGTATCGTTCTTTCTGATTATGAAGTTTCCTTTTCATTTTGCATCTTCTTCTCAATATGAAAGATTAAGACTTCAAGAGTTTCAAACTTCTTCATTTTTAATGGTTATAAGAAGAACATTTCAATGAGGTATACATAACATATTTTTTTGTTTGTTTTGTTTTTCTGCTTAATGATGGCCTTTGTATGTAGATTCAAATACATGCAATCTTTGAAGTGTCCCCTCTATTTTGGTAACTTGGGCCAAAATTGCTTTTAGGTTGGGAAAGCAGTAACATCATTTTAGGAGCATCAACAGCATGATTATTTTGATAGGTCGACATGCAACACTATAAGTAGGCTGAGATAGGGGCAACACTAGATATGTCTTCACCATTTGTATATTTTATTGTCCCAAAATTAGTTTAACTGAACCATATGATGAAGTTAATGATGAGAACTGAATAAGGAAATAAGTGAGAAGTAGGAGATGATTTTATTGACCTGCAAGTCAGACTCTTACCTGTAGGTTTCACAACAAGTTGAAGAAAAAGGGGTGGGGAATAGAATGTAGAGCCAATTTGTAAGAAAACAATTATGCCTATAATTAATACAACACTAGATATTGACCTAGATAGAATTTAACATGAAAAGTTGATGGGTGTTTGACTATTGCATAAAGAGCACATTTACATCCAATACAATATTTGGAAATGTGAATGCAATTTATATGCTTTCATGCTTTATAGTTTATACAATTCTATTTGCAGGTTGCCTACTCCACTTTCTGTCCTTGTAAGTGCTGCTGTGTTTGCAGTTGAACATCTCACTCCAGGAGAATTTCCCCAGCTTTTTGTACTTGGTATTCTTTCTTGACAACAAAAATTATTTTATACTTGCGCACAAAAACAGTGATATCGACTTCTTTTTTCTGGTTATTTCTTCTTTACTCTTTAGTCTTTTCTTTGGAAGGATAAACAAAAAACAGAAAGTTATAAGAGAAGTTATACATGAAATTCTTGGGCAGGCATAAACTTTATATGATAATAGGGCTCATAATATATTGTCATTTCTCATTTGAATTTAAAAAAACGCTAGTTGTTACTGAGATGGCCGATTAAGATTCCAATTTTGTCTTGTAACAAAGTAATTATATAGTCGCACTGAAGGTTCTTTTTCTATTTAGATTTGTAGCAAATGATATTGTGATTATCTATTTGTCTTTTTCTGCTTATGAGCAATACAGTGTACATTAGTTCCACGTAGCAACTCTATTGTCTTTGTGTATTGATTTTGGCACTAAGTGCCTTTGGTGACCTATTTGCTTCATTTTTCTGACTTCCTATTATTTTTAAATATGTGCAGGAAGATTGCTTCTATGACCTGCCTTACAATACTGGGTATCAAATTTCCGTGCTACGCTTACGGAAGACAAGGGACAAAATTATGAAGTGTACTCTCTCTATATATGTAGATATATACTTTGATTGAAGAATCGTGGTAGCTTTAGATGGTTAATTGTAAAGATAATGAATGATTATGTAGTGGATGATTTTATTAAGTTAATAATATTTTAGTTTTTTGTATTTTTGCCATTATTTGATATGGGGACATTTAGCCAGTCAGGTACACAAAAAGAATGTCAAATTTTGATTTGGTAACAATATAATTCGTTACCAACGTATTGAACAAGTTTTAATATAGCAACAATTTTTTATACATTTAGCAACAAATTTTGTTGCTAATGGCATTAAAAACTTTATATTTGGCAACGAAAAATTAACCTAATAACAACGGAGAGGATATTGTTGCTAATACTAAAATTAAAGGCAATATTTTTTATCGTTGTAAATCATGTCAACTTTTGTTGCACATATAAAGTAACGGTAACATATAATGTCGTTGTTAATCGACGACTTTCGTTGGTATTGAAAAATAACTAGCAACAAACATTTTCGTTGCTGATTCAGCATAATGTTGTTGCCAAATAATATAATCAGCAACGAATATCGTTGCTAAAAAGTTTACATTCCGCAACGAAAGCAAGCTTAGGCAACAATTTTCATAATTTACTGCAACGAAAAATTTCATTGCAAAATGGTGTCAATTGCAACGAAAATGCATGTCGTTGCAAAAAAAAAAAGAGTTCATTTCGTTGCCAATTAGCAGGCTTTTGCAACGAAATGGAGTTTTTAGCAACAAAATTTTAATTATTTTACAACGATACATTTTGTTGCTAAAGGATCGATGTCTCTATACGAAAGCCAAATTTCGTTGTAAAATGTATTATTTTTGGCAACGAAAAAAATACTTTCATTGCGGAACAATTAGCAACGCTCATTGTGCAACGAAAGACGCAACGACAGTAAAGTCGTTACCAAAACCCTTTAGCAACGAAATTTGGCACCTTTAGAAAGAAAAATCGGTTGTTGCTGATGCTCCATTTTTTTGTAGTGTTTCTTAATCACTTAGAACTTGTAAATTAGACTTTATAATTTACTAATTACCATTAAGCTTGCTAAATTAATAATTAGGGTTTATAACTTAGCAATTAGGGTTCTAATTTAGTAATTAGGGTTTACCTAATTAACATTAAATCTATAATAATTGTCATTAATTATATAACATAACAACTTAACAACTCTTACAATCGTAATTGACTTATGTACTAGAGTTTATCAGTAATGCTAGGGTTTTGTATTATTTCACTAATTATCATTACACACATATCATGCAAGTTTATATCACTGAAATATAAATAATATTATGTTAGTTCCCAGAGGCACAATAGTTATCTAGAAGGGGGGGTTGAATAGATATTTTAAAAATCTTTTCATTTTAACTTCTTAGTTGATAGTGATTGAAACTCAGCGGAATTAATATTTGTTTTAATCTCCCTTAAGATAGTGAGTCAATGAGAGTGAGGCAGTTATAGCAGTTATGACAGATATGGCAGTTATAGCAAGAATGTAATAGACACAATCGTTTAAGTGGTTCAGAGCACTTAAAGCTTCTAGTCCACTCTTCTACTACTCGAGTAGGAAATCCACTAAGGATGTCTTTTACACTTTCTGAATCACACAGATTCCTTCTAGACTAGCAGTCTTGGAACTTCTTAGTTCACTCTTGAGCTCTTTAAGTCCAGCAGACTTGACTCTTCATAGTTCACTTAGAACTCTTCAAGTCCTTCTGATTTGGAACTTCTTACTTCAGTTGATTGGTAGTTGTTAAGTTCTTGATTGTTGCTACTCAGTTGTTGTTAAGCACTTGTTCGAAAGAACTGAGTAGCTGAGCAAGCTTTCTCTTTTTCTCAGATCGTAGAGTCGAGAGTTCTTGTGCATTTTTGTTTAATGCTTGCTATCTTCTCTCATCTGTACATGTTCTGCATATATGTGTTGTTTGAAATCTTTCCGTTGGAGCCTTTTGTTGAAGCATTAAATGCATCTAACATTTCTGAGCTTTGATGGAGACTTTGTTGCACACCTTCTGATTTGCATTCTGGCCCACTGACAAAGCAGTCTGCTTTCTCACCTAACACCTGAAAAGGTGTTTTCCTCTGTCCTATGGTCCTTTCCTTAGCTTCTTCAATACGTTTGTTTCGTTGTATACCAAGGATATCTTTTGTACCGTTAGGACTGATGAGGACTTCAAAATTTAAAACTCATTCCACATTTGTTGGAATATGTCTCCAAACAAAAGGTAGGGCTCGATGCTTCTGACATATGGCAGATGATACTCTACGATTCAGATCATGGTGTCTTGTCACCTTGGTGCTTGGTCTGATGCTATCCAACTAGAGCACTACGATTTCTCTTAAGAGACTTGCACACTACGATCTTTACTTGCTTGTGTTTTCAAGCTCTACGTTTCTAAGAGTACACTACGATTTCTAAAGAAGTTCTTCAAGGCAGACACACTACGATCCTCGATGCTCTACATTTCTGCCTTGGCTTCTGTAATCTTGATCAGCTTGATACACTACGATCTATCTATTTTACTTCAAGATATAGATCAACCTAACAAATTTGATCTATCACTAAGTCCTTGTACACGTATTTCTCTAAGGACTTTACATATAATCACGAGCATTTATATTTCAACATCAAATCAAAATATGCACTCTCACAATAATCTCCCCCTATTTGATGTTGACATAACCAAGGAGATTTGTTGTCATGATTATTAGTTTCTAGATACATTTGCAGGAAAGTAAACATGACTTAATATTTCAGTGAGCAGCTGAAATTTCTAGAGAATAAGCATGAATTTATTGATGTTCGAAGAATAGATATTATAGTTAAGCTTTACATCAATAAGAATATAAGTTTCGAATTATCACTATTTCTTTGATCTTTTGCGAGGAGGATTGACATACTCCTCAGCTCTTCTTTTCCTACTTGCTTTATCCCGCTTGGCTAGATCTTCCAGCTCACTAGGGCTTATCCTTGAATTTTGATCATGCATATTCATAAATGCAGGATCTCCAGTTGGCATTCTTAGGCATGTGGTGGTGACATTTTGTGAGCTTATAGCTAGCCCTATACTCCTTATTGGTTGATCCATTAGAACTTCCTGCTGATCAGATCATTGAGTCTGATGGCTGGATCGTGGAGTCTGTTGGGATCGTGGAGTCTGTTGGAATTGCCTTGTAGGAGGACTCCTTGAAGCTTGAGTTTGGAATTGTCCTCTTCCCCTGCCCTTGCCTCCTTGAACTCCTTTCCCTTTATTCTCCCCCTTTACGTCAGCATCAAGGGTTCGAATGTCTTCGGATAGTCGAGTCACTCCTTGGACGAGCTCGTTGAGTTGACTTTGCATTTGAGCAATGTCCTCTCGATTTTCCTTGATCGGAGCTTCAGATCGAGCTTCCCTGTTTTTTGAAGATGGCTAGAACATTGTTAGTTTGCTATCCTTGGTTGACGCAGGATTGTTGAAATTCTTTGACGGCGGTTTTCAAATTGATGATGTTCTCCATCATAAGTTTATTCTAGGCTTCCTGAGTGTTCTATAATGCAAGAACAACATCTCTGTGTATTTTGGCTGCTAGGAAGTGAATATCATCCATGTCCTTTATGCTTTTAATCATTTCCTTGATAATCTCCCTCAGCTTCTTAGTAAGCTCAACGTTTAGGGTGCCTGGGAGATTGTTTACAGCAGTGATCATGTTTGTCAATCTGAGATGAATGAGTTCTGAGTGAGCTTCAAGGCTCTCATCGATGTCCTTGATCACTTTCTTGGACACTTCTGTCAACTCAGCTTTGGTGGGCAGATCTGAGAGTAGATCACTGAGTTATGGATTGTTTAAAGGAGGGGATGTTTTCTTGTATTGATCTTGCAAGGTGTAGAGGGAAAGATCAAGGTTGAAGTATTCTTGGTGGATGAAGAGGGAATATCTGATGGAGGGGACTTCGTTTGGGTGTCTAAAGAGGGTGGCTCTACGAGTTGAGCTTGGGACTTGATGATGGGGCTTGGGTCATCAATCGTAGAGATGATGGGAGTTGGGATCAATATGAAGTTAGGCACATTTGGTTCATCAGTTACAGAATTTTGGATTCTGTAACTGGGGTTTGACTTGGTGCATTCAAAACTTCTTCCAACCATCTTTGAAATTCATAAAACTGGTTGAAGAAAGACAGTGGATAGTGATTAACTCTGAACATGATTGGGATAGATAATACCTCATGCACCATCCTTGAGGAGGGACCATTTGTTATCAGCTTCTTGGCAAAGTTGAAGTTTCCTGGAAATCCATGAGCTATCACAGAGATGGCTGAATATTCTTTGAAGCTCCAAAACATGTGACTCCAGGAGTTTAGAATTTGAGCTTGATGATAGGGCATCATGGGGAGATAGGAGAATAACTGATTGTAAAGATAACTCCTATACCCAGCACGGCCCACGCTTGTGATCACAAGTTCATCATCATCTTTGTCTTCCTCTTCTTCTCCATCTCCTTTTGAGGATTCCACTATGTCAATGACTTCCTTTTGATTTTCTTTCTCAGGCTCTCCCTCATTTTCTGCAGGAGCAGCTTCTTCTATAATGGGGATATTATGAGGCTCCCCCTCAACATGATCATTCATCTACAGGACTAATAGCTCCCCCTCAGCTAGAGCATTTTCTATCATGAGAACTTCAGGTATTTCCTCCTCAACTTGAGTACTTTCTAAGGTGACAACTTCAAGTATCTCCCCCTCAGCTTGAGCTGTGTCCTCTTGGCTTTCTTTGGATAGTTCCTTTTTAGCAGCCATCCTCTTGTCTTCCTCCTTGAGCACTCCTTAATTGACAAGGATGTACTTCTTAACCAATTTTCTTCTTGGTTTTCTAGGCTTGGCCACAGCTTCAAGACTTTCTACAGCTTCAGCTTTGTCCTGTTGATCAGTTAGGCCATCTAGTGCAACAACTTCCTTGCTTGAGGTGTTCAGTCTGGTCTCTACGATCGGTAGAAGCTCTACATCGAAGAGATAGATGGCCTCTTGGACTTGTGACTGATTTTGTTCTTCTTCAGCAGCTGTGATATGATGCCTCTATCTTCATCTGCCTCAGCCATCTGTTCTTTTCTTCTTAGGATTCTCAGAGTCTCAATATCAAAGGACTCTATAGGTATATCAGCGGTAGACCCTTGAGGTTCTTCTACAATCCTAGACTTTAGCTTTCTTTTGCCCTTGCTTTTTTTGATAAGGGTAGTGGGTTCTCTTTTGTTGATCTCTTCCTCTTCTTCTTCAGTCTCTTTGACGACTTACATGTTTCTTGGAATCCCTGATTCCTTTATATCTCCAGTTCTTCCACTGGACTCTGACATCATGCGTACATTCTATGCTGGGTTCCTTTTCCAGTTCTTAAACAGCTACTGAGTTATTCGCCGGTTTGGGTTGATGGATTCTCCTTCATTTTCCCAATTTTATCCCCAGAGCAGACTGTAGGATGATGCTTATAAATCGCCCGTAGAGCATCTTTTGAGAGCTCTTTATCTTCTTCGAGCTGGTGATCCATTTCCTAATAAATTCAAGAAGTAAAGCTCCATAGTTGAGTTGCATTCCACAACTTATGGCAGTTATGAGCTTGAGTTAAACTTCATTTACAGAGTCGTGGCCAGAGCTTTTGCAACATATGCACTTGCCAATAATATTGGCCAAAAATTTGTACCTCTTAAGAAACTTCTTTTTCTTGTGATGCATCTTCTTTAGGCCTTCATAAAAGTCAATGCCATTTATGATCGGGAACCCCTCATTTTTGAAGCCTAGGGCTAGGTTGATATCCTTAGTTCTGAGTTTGATTTCCACGTCCTTGACCCTCGTGGTGATAACGTTATATTCGAATACCCCATTCCTGTAAAACTCCTTTATTAGGTTTGTGTAGATCCAGGTGCTCGTACCGAGGGCTTCTTCGAGACCTGCCTTCTTTATCAATGTCAGAATCTTGTGAAATTTGGGTTCAGCAATTTTGAACTCATCGAATCATAGTCTGTAACCAGAGACGACATTGGAGGCTGCCATTGATTTCTTTGCAAGGAGTATGGTTGTCTAAACTTTTTAAGGGTTAGGGTTTCTGCTTGTAGAGAGAGAGAGAGAGGAGATAGATAATCTTTTTGAACTTCTAATTTCATAAGGCATTTTTGAACTGTACTTGTAGTTTCCCTCTCTCCATTTTTTTTGTTTAGTGGAGCAGGTGTCAAATTCTGCTTGGCTATGCGAATTTGACTGAGGAGGATTGTACTGAATTGCCCTTAGCTCCTTATGAGCTAATGTGTCCTTAGTGAGGACTACGATCATTGAGTTAGCCTTTACGATCGTTGAGTCTGCTCAGCATTCGTCGTGTCTGTTCAGCAATCGTCGTGTCTGAACTACGATCGTCGAGTCTGTCCAGCAATCGTCGTGTCTGAACTACGATCGTCGAGTCTGTCCGGCAGTCGTCGTGTCTGAACTATGATCGTCAAGTCTGTCCGGATCCTTGTGATGATTTTTTGACTTAGCATTCTTTTAAGGTAACTCAGGATGGGCCAACCTCATAGAGTGAATCAAGGGTTAGGTTTGTTCCCGAGGCGCTTATCAGAGGGGTTACTTTGTTTTGAACTTTCTCATCACATGATGCCTATTTGTTTTGTTGATGGGGCTCTACCATCGTTGAGTCTGTGCTATGATCGTTGAGTTTGTGTTACTCCAGCTCTACGATCGTGCACTTCCCTTGATCATGTCTACAATTTCAACCATAGCCTTTTTATCTGTATGGTTAGCACACACTAGAGCATATATTTTGTGGTTATAAATTAAGTATTCCTAGCTCACTTATTAACTTGTTAAATCTGGATTCATCTAGAGGCTTTGTAAAGACATAATCAAGTTGATTTTCAGTAGGGATATATTGTAAAGATATAGTTCCATTTTGCACATGATCCCTAATAAAGTGATACCTTATTTCAATATGCTTAGTTCTATAATGCATGATAGGATTTTGAGTTATTGCTATGGCACTTGTGTTATCACAATGAATAGGTATGGATTTGAATTCAATCTTATAATCTGCTAGCTGATTTTTCATCCATAGGATCTGAGCACAGCAGCTGCCAGCAGCAATGTATTCAGCTTCTGTAGTTGAGGTAGATACTGAGTTTTGCTTCTTGCTAAACCAGGACACAAGTCTGTTTCCTAGCAATTGACAGGTGCCACTAGTACTTTTTCTATCTATTTTGAAGCTTGCAAAATCAGCATCTATGTATCTTATTAGTTCAAATGAGGATTCCTTGGGATACCAAAGTCCTAAGTAAGATGTACCCTTGAGATACCTAAAAATCCTTTTTATAGCAGTTAAATGTGATTCTTTAGGATTAGCCTGAAATCTAGCACATATGCATGTTGCAAAATTATTTCTGGTCTATTGGGAGTTAGATATAAAAGAGAGCCTATCATACCTCTGTATTGAGTTATATCAATACTTTTACCTTTCTCATCTTTGTTAAGCTTGGTTGTAGAAGCAATTGGGGTTTTCATGGGAGAGGCTGATTCCATGCCATACTTCATAAGTAAATCTTTGATGTACTTGGCTTGATTTATGAATATTCCTTCATCGGTCTGCTTTACTTGCAGTCCAAGTAAGAAGTTCAGCTCACCCATCATGCTCATTTCAAACTTGCTCTACATAAGCTTGGAAAATCTCTTACATACCTTTTCATCTGTAGAACCAAAAATAATATCATCAACATATATTTGAACCAATAAGACTTTGTCTTTATGCTTTCTAAGGAATAATGTGGTATCTACTCTACCTCTAGTAAATCCATTTTCAATAAGAAAGTTAGTTAGTGTTTCATACCATGCTCTAGGTGCTTGTTTAAGACCATATAAGGTTTTGTCTAATCTATAAACATAATTAGAAAGAGATGGATTGATGAAACCTGGAGGTTGCTCTACATAGACTTCTTCTTGAAGTTCACCATTCAGGAATGCACTTTTGACATCCATCTGAAAGACCTTGAATTTCATGTGAGTAACAAAGGCAAGTAAGATTCTGATGGCTTCTAATCTGGCAACAGGTGCAAATGTCTCATCATAGTCAATGCCTTCTTCCTGAGAGTAGCCCTTGGCCACTAGTCTTACCTTATTACTGGTTATTACTCTATCTTCATCCATCTTGTTCCTGAAGACCCACTTGGTTCCAATGACAGGATGACTTTTTGGTCTTGGTACCAATCTCCATACTTTGCTTCTTTAAAATTGGTTAAGTTCTTCCTGCATGGCTTCTATCCAGCTAGAGTCTTCCATAACATCTTCTATCTTCTTAGATTCCATTTGTGACAGGAAGCTTAGATAAAAACATTTATTATGGGTGGCAGCTCTTGTTTTTACTCTTGCACTCAGATCTCCAATGATTAGATCTTGAGTGTGATCTCTTGCCCATCTATTTCTAGTTGGGACATTTGTCCTGATGCCTTCTTGTCTTAGTCCTTCAAGATTTATTTCTTCTTCTTGGTGTGGAGGTTCGTTGTCTGTCATAAGCCTCTCTATGATCTCATTTCCTTGCTCAACGATTTCACTCTCTGGTACTACAATCGTAGTGTTGAGCTCGACGACCTCGTTCATAGTGTCCGAACTATCGATCGTAGTGTCTTGAGGCACTGTTTTGTCCAAGTTTGTTTCATTAAAAATGATGTGAATCGAGACTTCAACACTCAGTGTCTTCTTGTTGAACACTCTGTAGGCTTTACTGTCTGTGGAATATCCAAGAAAGATTTCATTCGTCTGACTTGGGTTGAAACTTTGTCAAGTACAACTTTCCATTGTTGAGAATGTAGCATGTACAGCCGAATACATGAAAGTATCTAACACTTGGTGTAACAACCGAGAAATTCGGATCCTTTGTAAAATATTTAAAAGAATTAAATAATGAATAAAATAATCTTATTTGTCATTATATGTGTTAATCAGATGTATGTCGTTTTATAACCTAAAAACATCGTAACATTGTAGTATTTGAACCACGTGAATGAATTAAAGTGTTTGAATTTCCAAGACGAAAATAAAAATTTTCCGAGAAAGTTTACAAAAAATACTATTCATCGTTTAACGCTCGGGAGTTATTTTTGAACTTCCGAGAAATACGTAACGTTATAATATCAAGATGAGATGGATTATCTAATAATAATCTAAATATGGAAAACACAGTATTTCGCATGCGGACTTCATTTGGGAACGTTAAGTTTATTAAGCGTTAAGGAAAGAAAGTTGTAATTGTATGATGCATATGCATTATACGAGGTAATGAACGTGAGTATAATACACGTATTATACTATTGTGTATGGAGAATGAAATAACGTATATTACAAATTAGTATACGAGCTAGCCTACGAGAATTATACGTGGTGTATATTTGTTAAGTTGTTAAATTAAATGTAATGGACTTATAAGATTATTAGCTTGATGGTAGAAGTCCAATTAGTAAGTGATACTCAAGCCCAAGTGTTTAATAAGTCATGAGTCCAAAGTATTGTAGTATAAGCCCAATAAGAAATTAGCTAGATTAATTAAGTAAGCCCAATGAATTGGCTATGATCCATGGGGCAATCCAAGTGAGATGTGGGTAGACTTGATGGGAAAACATTTAGTGTGATGACCAAGTGTTGTGATGGCCAAGTAATAGAAGTGGCTAGAAAGTAGTCTTGGTTGATAAGCAATGAATAGTAAGGAGGTGTAATAAGGAGGTGGAATGTCCAAATGACTAAGTTACCCTCACTTTGTCTAGCCTATAAATAGAGAGCTCATAATTCATTTATTGCTTGATCAAATTCCTTCCAACTTTCTCTTACAAAGTAACTTAAGTGTTAAAGAGAATAAGCACTTTTAAGTCAAAGCTTTCTTTGTTAGATTTTCCAAGGAGAAGAAGTAATCTTCAAAGGTAATTAATCTTGTCTCTTCTATCTCTATCATGGTAGGTTGATAAGAGAAGTGTAATATAATGAACTTAGATGCTAAGGACATAAGCAAAGTGGATAAGCAATGGACTTAAGCGAATAAGATGAATAAGCAACTTGAACCTAAATAAGTTGATGAACTTGTGAAGAACTTGCCATATGTTTGTCATATTATGTTAGTATGTTCAAAATAGTATGAGAACATTGATTTATGGACTTAAGTTCACAGTAAGTCATAAGCATAAGAATTTGTAGTTAGTAAGTTGAATAAGTCATTGACTTATGAGAATAAGTTAAAACCTACTTTGATGATAAGTTGGTGTAATAAGTAACTTGAAATGTTTATATGTTGATGAAAATCCACCTAGAATGATTTGTAATGAGGTTTCGCCGGAAATCACACGATTGGACGATAATCGTCGAATTCGTGAAATTCACGGAATGAAAATTGTATTTTGTGTTTGAAGTTGGAAATGTAGATTTTTGATGGAGACAAGTCATATTTGGAATTATAGAGCTGCGGACTCAAAAATGACTGGATTCTGACTTAGAACGAAGAAACGAGCGTTGAACATTCGCGAACGTTTATCGTTTTCGTTAAAATGAACTATTAGGTGAAATTTTAGTAAACAAGGTATAATAGAAAAAATTCTTGCGTGAACTCATAGAGTACGTAATTTGTGAACCGTAGGCTCTTGAACGAGCCAATTTGGACTTATAACGAAGAAGTTCTAAGTTCGGGAATCTCATATTTGAAAAAAATCTGTCAAACATTTCTGTGGCACTGAGTCCGCGCCGCGGCGCGAATCCAAGCCATTTAGCCGGCACCGCAGCGCCAAAGTGGCCTTAGTCCCCTGTATACTCGCGCCGCAATACGACACTTAACAAAGAGACTCGCGCCGCAGCACCGAGTACGAGTTTTTGAGCAATAAGAGGTAGTTCCTCAGCGCGGAGCCTAGTGTAATAGCCGGCGCCACAAGCGCCAACCTCAAGACCTAGACTATTAAGAATGTTTACAGGATGAGCATGGATAGTAATTAATGAACGCTTAACTAAATATCTTATTGAAACATTGTTAAGATTACTTATGAACGTAAGAATGACGTAATGGAAAGCCGGAACCAATAATAACAAATCTAATACGTAATTAGATTGAGAAGAAGGGTAATATTCTTTAGGAACCATATATATTATTCATGACCTAATGTACTATGCGATGTTATTAACTATTGTAGAGACCTTAAAGACCTACAGTGCACGGGTTATATTTATAAGCAGACGCTAAAGGCAAGTACTTTAACCCTTGTTCCAGTTTGATCTGGACAAGTCTTTATGATTCATGTATTCTTCGCATGAGTTAATGTTTGAGGAAGTCAAAGCTAATTCTTTCGGCTAGACGTATGCTATGTTATTCTATCAAGTGTTGACAAGGATTTACCAAACTAATATTGTTGTGGTTTTCAAAAGTAGACTGAGTATGCTAAAATGTTTTGTCGTCAAACGACAGGCATGTGAGGTTGCCACAACTTAAACGTATACACGTTTAATGAATGTAGTGTTGATCAATATAGAGTACTATAGGCTGATCACCTAGACATGCTCGTAAGCTATGCCAGACTTACGGACTTAGTGTCGGGATGTCCTTTTCAAAGTACTTATGATATGGTTACGGTCTTGAACCAGAATTGATGTTTTACCGAATATTGTGTTGTAAAATGTTTTGAATGAAAAGAAGTGTTATTTTGAGTTATGAATAGTACTTCATAGCAATTGTTCAATTATTGAAGATATATTATTCCTATGTTTCAAGCATGCTATTTTCTCAGAATTGTTGTACTTGCTGAGCTAGTTAGGCTCATTCTTGCTTGAGCCATATGAATGTAGCTAAGACCGAACAGACCGATGGATCCGGCAAGGATAAAGGGAAGGCGAAGACGAACCCGTAGATTACTTATGTAATAGTATAGGTTTTGAAAGAATAATATTTGATATTATGACAAAGACAAATGTATTGGTTGTAAAGAACCTAAGGAATGTAAATATTCTTTATATATATATAAGACATATCCGTTCTTTTGAGGTATTTCAAGTGAATGCTTATGTGAACTGTAGCACCGTGTAACACTATCTGTCGGGTTGGAAGATACCCGGATTTGGGGGCGTCACAGTTGGCTTTCTCCCTTTCCACAGTTTATAGAGAGTCTTCTTGATCGTAGAGTGTATGAGTGATCCGTTCTAAGTGTAGCATGCAATGTTGACAGCTTCTTCCCAGAAGTATTCAGGCAGATGGGCTGCTGCTAGTAGAGTTCTTCCAGCCTCTATCAAAGTTCTGTTCTTTCTCTCAGCTACTCCATTTTTTTGAGGAGTTCGTGGAGCTGAGAAGTTATGACTGATGCCATTGTATGTGCAGAACAAGTCCATTTTTGAGAAGTCGAATTCTCTACCATGATCACTTTTTATAGCCTTGATTTTCTCTCCTTTCTCGTTCATCACTAGCATGAACATCTTGATCAGTTGGGAGATTGTTTCATCCTTTGAGGTTAGAAAGAACACCCATGTGAACCTGGTGTATTCATCGATTATGACCAGTGAGTATCTTTTCCCTCCGAGACTTGATGTTGGAATTGGCCCAAAAAGATCCATGTGGAGCAGCTGCAGGGGCTTATCGATTGAGTTTGCAGTTTTGCTCTTGAATGAGCTTCTAGTTTGCTTTCCAAGCTGACATGCATTGCATGGTCTTTCTTTGATGAAGTTGAACTTGGGTAGGCCTTCAACAAGATCTTTTGAGGCCAGCTTGGACATGCTTTTGAAGTTTAAATGAGACAATCTTCTATGCCATAGCCAGCTCATTTCTTCAGATGTTTTAGCCAGAAAGCATATGTTATATCTGAGCTTAGCTGTCCAAGATTCATTGTGTAGACATTTACTTCTCTTATTCCTGTTAGTTTTACAGAAGATGTCTTCAAATCTCTGACTTGACACTGATTGTTGAGGAATGTTACTTGATGACCCTTGTCGCAGAGTTGGCTAATGCTTAGAAGATTGTGTTATAGTCCTTCCATATAGGCCACTTTACTGAAGGACATTGCTCCATTTCCAGATGAGCCATATCCTCTTGTCTTGACAGAGCCGTTGTCTACAAAGATGACTGAAGGACCTTCCTTTTCTATGTAGTTAGACAAAAGGGCTTTGTTCCCAGTCATGTGCCTTGAGCATCCACTGTCCAGATACCAGGTCGTGATCGTGGAGCTCTTTTCCTGTGGCAACCTTAAACCTTCATTTTGGCACCCATATTTGCATGGGTCCTATTTTGTTAATACCATTGGGGACCCAAATCTGTTTGATATTGGGTCTCACATGCATGGAATTATAATAGCACTTTGCAGCCTTGTGACCAATTTTGTAGCACATAAAACATTTAATATGATGAATGTTTGTGTGTGTGAGAATTCATTCTCCATTTGGACTTTTGTGGTTCTTTAGTAATCCTTCTGTTAAACTGATTTTCCTTCTTCAACATGTCCTTAGGTTTCATGAATTATGAGGAGTGTACCTTACATCTACTGTACCTTCCCAGTTGATTCATAGAGTTGGTCTTATGTGACTCTACGATCCTTCGAGGTTGGTGAGTAGTGGATGGGTTACTCTTTTCTTTTATGAAGCCCAGGCCAGCATGGGATCCTTTACTTCTTGGAGTATGGATTAAATTAGTAGAACATGGCTGGGCTGGTTCTTCCTTCTGTGAGGATTTCACAAATGTAATGCCTCTACTAAAACTTAAAGCATTACTAGTGTTAGTTTCCTTTATCTTTTCCACACATGGCTCTGAGGTGGATCCCCCAAAGCCTAGGCCTGTTCTGTCAGATGCACTTCTCTTACTAGAGAGTAGGGAGTCCATGGATGATGAGGATTTATTCCATGTAGAGATAGTCTTTTTTAGTTCCTCAATTTTAGAGGTTAGATTGGACTCTCTTTGTGCATTGAGCTCATTGGTCTGTTTTAAGATTTTATTCTTATCCTTAAGCTTGGAGAGAAATTTAGTACTTAGAAGGGATGTTTCCAGTTCTTCTTGAACTTTTTTTTTCTCTTCTTGAAGAAGTGAATAATCCTTCGACAGGACTCTGAACCACTTCATGGATTGATGCAGATCAGTTGTTATTCCATGCAGTGCAGTTCTAAAATCATTAATGTCTACATCAGGAGAGTTGAAGTCAGATACCTCATCGATACTTACTTCATGTATGTTAGAGTTCTGTTTGTCTTTCGCACTTTTGGCCATTAGTCAAAGATTTACCATTTAGGGATCTTCATCATCTTCAGATTAAGGAGTTGAGTCATTGTCTGAGTCACTCCACGATCCTCCAGCTACAAGGCCTTTGTCTCTCTTCTGAGACCTTTTGTTGCCTTTGTATTCCTTCTTTGGATGTGATTTCTTCTTTAGTTCTTCTCTGAGAGGTTTGTTGCAATTGTCAATGAAGTGGCCATGCTTCTTGCAGTTGTAGCATAGATCATTCATTTACTCCTAGCTGTTGTAGTTGTTGACCTTCTTTGGTTTGTTGGTTTTGCCTTGACGCATAAACCTTCTGAGTCTTTTTACCAGAATTGCAAGGTCTTCATCATCGTCTTCATCATAGTCTGAGTCAATTTCAGTGTTGACCTTGGAGGTACTTTCAGTTGCTTTGAGAGCAACACCCTTATCCTTCTTTCTGCCTTCTAATAGAGTTTTTGTTCGTTGAGTCAGCTCCAGTTCGTATGTGAGAAGGATACCGTATAGCTGTTGAACAGTCATCTCATTGAGATTCTTTGACTCTCTAATATTAGTGGTTTTGTCATCCCACCTGCTTGGTAAGACCCTCATGAACTTTATGATTAGATCTTTATTTGGATAGATCTTTCCATGAGCTCGTAGAGAGTTGAACAGAACGTTGAATCTCTCGTAGGTGGCAGTGACGTTTTCTCCTTTAACATGAGCAAACATTTCATACTGCTGTGTCAGGAGAGATTGTTTGTTTTCTCTTACTTCTTTCGTTCCTTCATGCATGATGAGTAATGCTTCCCAAACCTTCTTTGCTGTTTTGCTGTTGACCACATTTTCTGTAAGACCCCGAATTTTATGAAATAAAAGTATTCAAATTTTCTATTCAGTAAATGGTTAAATTGATAAAAGTTAAAGTTAAGGGTGATATATGATTTTTTTTTCAAAATACGCAAGTGGTTATAAAGTATCCATTATTGTCGAGGAATATTCGTTTAGTCGTGGAATATTCTTTCTGTCGGGAAATATTCGTACGACGGCGCAACCATTTATGGGCTCCATAACAGAATAACTGTCGGATGAAGAAAATGACAAATTTGAGTTTTTATAAATAACGGCGTAGTTGTTACCGTTAACACTGTTGGAATACCTGGTGGTTAAAATACAGTAATACGCGTAGTTGCACAGTAGCACACGGTATTGCACATTATTTTTTTCAATTATTGATCCTTACGTAAGAATGCACTACTCAATAATTGTTACAGTAGTTACTGTTCAATATTTTATTTTATTGATTCAATAATTGCTGCGTTGATATTTTATATTATTATTGTTTTAATAATTGTCACTGCACAGTATTTTTCATTATCAGATCAATAATTTATATTATTTGAACAATATTATTAGATAGCATTATTGGCAATGTCTAGAAAGTTCTGTCAAGGAGAGGTTTGGTCACCTAATTGCGCATCAGTAAGGAGAAATTCTTATTGGAAAGCCTCCTCTTTCCTAGGAACTGTTTGATTGTCATAATTGTGATTCTGTAATATTATTTGTGAATAATTAATTATTAATTTATATGGTAAGGAAATATTTATTTGATGTGGATATAAATGATGGATTTATTTATGTGGTTATAAATGAAAGATTTAATGTTGAGGTGTTTTATCAGTATTTTTTCGGATTGGAGGTATTAAAAGATCAAATCGGTGTTATTACAGTTTTATTGTGTGAGTTATAATATTTAATCCGACTGTTAGATCGTTGTTATTTTTGGATATGTTATACATATATAAGTTGAGTATATGTTCACAAATTTTGAACCGTTAAAAATGAACGAATGATTTGTTATAAATTTTAAGAGGTGACTGATTCGAAAATTAGGTTATAAATGATTTTGGTGGAAAATTCTAGAATTGGTGGGCCCCACTTTTGGTTGGTGAGAAATGTGCTCAATTGAATTTTCAAATGTGGTGGGTGGGAATAGTAGCAGGTAAAGCCATCAGGTTGCAGGTTAAGTCTGCTTCGGCGTGCTAACATTTTCCTATAAATAGAGGGCTAAATTAGAATTGAAAATCACACCAGAATTCATAAGTTTTCTCTCTTTTTTTCTCTAGATTATCGAGTGTATTTTGTGAGTATTTAGATACTTGGTGAGTTGCTATTCATCAGTGCAAGTTTCCTTCAGCGTCATATCCGATATACAGTCAGAAGTGTTGCTCTTTTGAGGTAAGGGATAGTAAGGGATATTAAGGGATGTTATATTCTTCATAATGATGTTATTCTTTCAATATCATTATACTAACATATTGGTATGGATCTTATTGTGGAATTTCTACCTTTTTGAGTCGGGGTTACTATTCACGTATACGACACTATTCACGTATACGACACTATTCATGTATATAACACTATTTACGTATATGACATTATTTACTTATACGATACTATGTATGGATACAGAGTACTATTCATGAGTTATTATTCACGAGTTACTATTCACGAGTTACTATTCACGAGTTATTATTCACGAGTTACTATTCACGGGTACTATTCACGGGTACTATTCATGACAAAATTGGTTTCTTTTTCTGACCAAATTATCGTTGATTTATGAATCTTACTCTTGAGATTAAATCTATATATTGATTATATTGTTTTTATTATCATATATAACATTTTTATAATCCAGGTGAAGAAATTTCTCTTTGACTTAAGTGTAAAGATGGGTAGATTATTGGTATGATCATGACTATGGGTTCTCTTTGGCCAATAGTGCAAAGATGAATTGTGACTGGTATGATCATGACCATTGAATTTACAATTGAATATTTTTAGCTTAAGTGCAAAGGTGAATTGATCAACATGGTTATAATTATGGTTTATATAGATTTTGAAATGATTATATATTTCTTTGAGATGTGAATATCTTTGGCCCGTAGTGCAAAGATGAATTATTGTTGAATATCTTTGGCCTGTAGTGCAAAGATGACCTGTTGAATATCTTTGGCTTGTAATGCAAAGATGACCTGTTGTTGAATATCTTTGGCCTGTAGTGCAAAGATGACTTGTTGAGGAATATCTTTGGCCCGTAGTGCAAAGATAAATTTATTAGTATGATTATGAACATGAACTGCGATTTGGTATAACCATGATCTTTGATGTTTCAGGTGATGAAAATTATCTTTGTCCTGGATGAGAAAAGGAATTTAGAACTACAATTACGATTATGAGTTATACATGTGATTGTGGACATGAATTGTTGATTGATTTTACAGGGATAAAACATTGTTGGTGGAGTTTTAACATGGAGAAGATAATAGATTTTATGGTCTATTTGACTCTTCTAATGGATTGCTCGTTCCGCTGCAACTATGGTTGAAATTTTTTATCATCTACCATATTTTCTAAATCTTTGATTTATTACTGATGAAGGCTATTGATAATTTAATTATCTTTAGTCATGATATTCTTTACTAGGCTAGTTGTGCTCACCCTTTTGCTTCACAATTCCTTTTCAGGTAATAAGAGTGTAGCTGGGTCGAGCGAGTGTAACGGGGAAATAGAACGGTGGTCTCTAGCTGTGGAGGTTCTCCCTAAGAAGTATAGAAAAGTGTTGTATACATCATTTAGTAGTTATATTTGGTGAATCAAATAGGGTGAGGCGAACCCAACGTTAGAAGGGTGTTTTGCCACTATCATACAAAATGTCTAATGACATACAACCTCGTGTCATCATAAGACAGGGATGTGCTCATCCACTTTCTGAGTATATCTACGAGCACTACCTATATAATCTTGGTGTTTGGTTGAAGTATAACTCTCAATTAGAGACAGTGGAGATAATGATATGTCAAAAGAAGACTCACAATTGGAAAGAATATGATAGTAATCTTCTTGTTTTTCTTTGTGGTCTATTGGGTCAACCAAGGATAATTTTGTGGCCATATGATACCTATCATAATCTAGACGCATGACCTCCCATGTACAAAGGTTTCCTTGAGCACTTCCCAAAGATTCTAATTTTTAAAACAGTTTTTGACTATACCTTTATGTAGGTGTCATTGTGACGTGCTATCCAAGGTTGAGATGAGAGTCACAGTTGGTAAATATTTGTATCCAAACTCACAACATAAGTGTTGTTGTATTTTGCACGACAATTGTTGTAATAAAGTTGTAGTTGTTTTCTGTACCATATATTTGGCGACTCAGAATGGGTTGGATGGAATGGACCTATTTTGGGGTCGTCACAGTTGGTATCAGAGCTTAGGGATATGATCTCTGGCGGAGATCCGGGATTAGAACTAAGAGGGGAAAGATGAGTAAATTCTTCGCTAGTGTGTCCTACCTAAGCTTATTTATTGGTCAGTCATAATATCGGGATATTATGTGATATGTTAATTTGTTCAATTAACCCTTGTTTTGAAGCTGTATTCTAGAATGATATCTGAAATACAAGAGATGAGCAATGGAGAAATCATGATGACAGGAAAGATGGAATCTGAAATGAAAGCAAGGTATTCTCGACTCTTTGAAATACCAGGTACGTAAATTTCGGGGACGAAATTTCATAAGGAGGGGAGATTGTAAGACCCCGAATTTTATGAAATAAAAGTATTCAATTTTTCTATTAAGTAAATGGTTAAATTGATAAAAGTTAAAGTTAAGGGTGATATATGATTTTTTTTTCAAAATACGCAAGTGGTTATAAAGTATTCATTATTGTCGGGGAATATTCGTTTAGTCGTGGAATATTCTTTCTGTCGGGAAATATTCGTACGACGGCACAACCATTTATGGGCTCCATAACAGAATAACTGTCGGATGAAGAAAATGACAAATTTGAGTTTTTATAAATAACGGCGTAGTTGTTACCGTTAACACTGTTGGAATACCTGGTGGTTAAAATACAGTAATACGCGTAGTTGCACAGTAGCACACGGTATTGCACATTATTTTTTTCAATTATTGATCCTTACGTAAGAATGCACTACTCAATAATTGTTACAGTAGTTACTGTTCAATATTTTATTTTATTGATTCAATAATTGCTGCGTTGATATTTTATATTATTATTGTTTTAATAATTGTCACTGCACAGTATTTTTCATTATCAGATCAATAATTTATATTATTTGAACAATATTATTAGATAGCATTATTGGCAATGTCTAGAAAGTTCTGTCAAGGAGAGGTTTGGTCACCTAATTGCGCATCAGTAAGGAGAGATTCTTATTGGAAAGCCTCCTCTTTCCTAGGAACTGTTTGATTGTCATAATTGTGATTCTGTAATATTATTTGTGAATAATTAATTATTAATTTATATGATAAGGAAATATTTATTTGATGTGGATATAAATGATGGATTTATTTATGTGGTTATAAATGAAAGATTTAATGTTGAGGTGTTTTATCAGTATTTTTTCGGATTGGAGGTATTAAAAGATCAAATCGGTGTTATTACAGTTTTATTGTGTGAGTTATAATATTTAATCCGACTGTTAGATCGTTGTTATTTTTGGATATGTTATACATATATAAGTTGAGTATATGTTCAGAAATTTTGAACCGTTAAAAATGAATGAATGATTTGTTATTAATTTTAAGAGGTGACTGATTCAAAAATTAGGTTATAAATGATTTTGGTGAAAAATTCTAGAATTGGTGGGCCCCACTTTTGGTTGGTGAGAAATGTCCTCAATTGAATTTTCAAATGTGGTGGGTGGGAATAGTAGCAGGTAAAGCCATCAGGTTGCAGGTTAAGTCTGCTTCGGCGTGCTAACATTTTCCTATAAATAGAGGGCTAAGTTAGAATTGAAAATCACACCAGAATTCATAAGCTTTCTCTCTTTTTTTCTCTAGATTATCGAGTGTATTTTGTGAGTATTTAGATACTTGGTGAGTTGCTATTCATCAGTGCAAGTTTCCTTCAGCGTCATATCCGATATCCAGTCAGAAGTGCTGCTCTTTTGAGGTAAGGGATAGTAAGGGATATTAAGGGATGTTATATTCTTCATAATGATGTTATTATTTCAATATCATTATAATAACATATTGGTATGGATATTATTGTGGAATTTCTACCTTTTTGAGTTGGGGTTACTATTCACGTATACGACACTATTCACGTATACGACACTATTCATGTATATGACACTATTTACGTATATGACATTATTTACGTATACAATACTATGTACGAATACAGAGTACTATTCATGAGTTACTATTCATGAGTTACTATTCACAAGTTACTACTCATGAGTTACTACTCACGAGTTACTATTCACGAGTTACTATTCATGGGTACTATTCACGGGTACTATTCACGACAAAATTGGTTTCTTTTTCTGACCAAATTATCGTTGATTTATGAATCTTACTCTTGAGATTAAATCTATATGTGGATTATATTGTTTTTATTATCATATATGACATTTTTATAATCATGGTGAAGAAATTTCTCTTTGACTTAAGTGTAAAGATGGGTAGATTATTGGTATGATCATGACTATGGGTTCTCTTTGGCCAGTAGTGCAAAGATGAATTGTGACTGATATGATCATGACCATTAAATTTACAATTGAATATTTTTAGCTTAAGTGCAAAGGTGAATTGATTAACATGGTTATAATTATGGTTTATATAGATTTTGAAATGATTATATATTTCTTTTAGATGTGAATATCTTTGGCCCGTAGTACAAAGATGAATTATTGTTGAATATCTTTGGCCTGTAGTGCAAAGATGACCTGTTGAATATCTTTGGCTCGTAATACAAAGATGACCTGTTGTTGAATATCTTTAGCCTGTAGTGCAAAGATGACTTGTTGATGAATATCTTTGGCCGGTAGTGCAAAGATAAATTTATTAGTATGATTATGAACATGAACTGTGATTTGGTATAACCATGATCTTTGATGTTTCAGGTGATGAAAATTATCTTTGCCCTGGATGAGAAAAGGAATTTAGAACTATAATTACGATTATGAGTTATACATGTGATTGTGGACATGAATTGTTGATTGATGTTACAGGGATAAAACATTGTTGGTGGACTTTTAACATGGAGAAGATAATAGATTTTATGGTCTATTTGACTCTTCTAATGGATTGCTCGTTCCGCTGCAACTATGGTTGAAATTTTTTATCATCTACCATATGTTACAAATCTCTGTTTTATTACTGATGAAGGCTATTGATAATTTAATTATCTTTAGTCATGATATTCTTTACTAGGCTAGTTGTGCTCACCCTTTTGCTTCACAATTCCTTTTCAGGTAATAAGAGTGTAGCTGGGTCGAGCGAGGTTAACGGGGAAATAGAACGGTGGTCTCTAGCTGTGGAGGTTCTCCCTAAGAAGTATAGAAAAGTGTTGTATACATCATTTAGTAGTTATATTAGGTGAATCAAATAGGGTGAGGCAAACCCAACGTTGGAAGGGTGTTTTGCCACTATCATACAAGATGTCTAATGACATACAACCTCGTGTCATCATAAGATATGGATGTGCTCATCCACTTGCTGAGTATATCTACGAGAACTACCTATATAATCTTGGTGTTTGTTTGAAGTATAACTCTCAATTAGAGACAGTGGAGATAATGATATGTCAAGAGAAGACTCACCATTGGAAAGAATATGATAGTAATCTTCTTGTTTTTCTTTGGGGTCTATTAGGTCAACCAAGGATAATTTTGTGGCCATATGATACCTATCATAACCTAGACGCATGGCCTCCCAAGTACGAAGGTTTCCTTGAGCACTTCCCAAATATTCTAATTTCTAAAATATTTTTTGACTATACCTTTATGTAGGTGTCATTGTGACGTACTATCCAAGGTTGGGATGAGAGTCACAGTTGGTAAATATTTGTATCCAAACTCATAGCATATGTGTTGTTGTATTTTGCACGACAATTGTTGTAATAAAGTTGTAGTTGTTTTCTGTACCATGTATTTGGCGACTCAGAATGGGTTGGATGGAATGGACCTATTTTGGGGTCGTCACATTTTCGAACAGATTATCTTCTAAGGATTGAAACAAAATATTCTTGGCCTTCTTGTCGAGTTGAACAACTCTCTTCTCGTTGTTTGTCCACTCCTCTTTGACTTTGATTTGTATTTTGTTTGGATCGTCTGTAGTTGGTGCAAGTTTTGTTGGAACATAGGGCCCATTCTGAACAGTCTTAAATAGATCTTCATCTATTGAGTCCATGTATGCTTGCATCCTGACTTTCCAGTTTGCGAATTTATCTTTTTTACATTGGTGGCTTGCTGCCTCCTCCAGTCCTTGATTCGCTTGGTAAGTGTGCCATTGGATCTACTTAAGCTTTGTAGGCTATATAATAGAACCTGCTTTGATACCAATTGTTAGTTCTCGGAGGCACAATAGTTATCTAGAAGGGGGGGTTTAATAGATATTTTAAAAATCTTTTCGTTTTAACTTGTTAGTTGATAGTGATTAAAACTCCACGGAATTAATATTTGTTTTAATCTCCCTTAAGATAGTGAGTTAATGAGAGTGAGGCAGTTATAGCAGTTATGGCAGATATAGCAGTTATAGCAAGAATGTAATAGACACAGTCGTTTTTAGTGGTTCAGAGCACTTAAAGCTCCTAGTCCACTCTTCTACTCCTCGAGTAGGAATTCCACTAAGGATGTCTTTTACACTTTCTAAATCACACTGATTCCTTCTAGACTAGAAGTCTAGGAACTTCTTAGTTCACTCTTGAACTCTTCAAGTCCAGCAGACTTGTCTCTTCACAGTTTATTTAGAACTCTTCAAGTCCTTCTGACTTGGAACTTCTTACTTCAGTTGATTAGTAGTTGTTGAGTTCTTGATTGTTGCTACTCAGTTGTTGTTAAGCACTTGTTCAAAAAAACTAAGTAGCTGAGCAAGTTTTCTCTTTTTTTCAGATCGTAGAGTTGAGCGTTGAGAGTTCTTGTGCGTTTTTGTTCAATGCTTGTTATCTTCTCTCATCTGCACATGTTCTGCATATATGTGTTATTTGAAATCTTTCTGTTGGAGCCTTTTGTTGAAGAATTAAATGCGATTGACATTTCTAAGCTTTGATGGAGACTTTTCTGCACACCTTCTGATTTGCATTCTGGCCCACTGACACAGTAGTCTGCTTTCTCACCTAACACCTGAAAAGGTGTTTTGCTCTGTCCTATGGTCCTTTCCTTAGCTTCTTCAATATGTTTCTTTCGTTGTATACTAATGATATATTTTGTACCGTTGGGACTGATGAGGACTTCAACATTTAAAACCCATTCCACATTTGTTGGAATTTGTCTCCGAATAAAAGGTAGGGCTCGATGCTTCTGACATATGGCAGATGATACTCTATGATTCAGATCGTGGTGTCTTGTCACCTTGGTGCTTGGTCTGATGCTATCCAACAAAAGCACTACGATTTCTCTTAAGAGACTTGCACACTACGGTCTTTACTTGCTTGTGTTTGCAAGCTCTACGTTTTCAAGAGTACACTACGATTGTGACACCCCCAAATCCCGGTACTTCATTTCCACAAGATTTGGTGTTCACTTAATCAAAACATTCATATCTAACTAACCAATCATAATATAATTGAATAATAAAACCTTCCCATACAGGATTACGTTAATAAAATTATCTCCCAGGTTCCTTTAAATACAATCATTCAAATGCGAAAATAAAATTATTACATCACATCATTATTAAAAGTCTATCATTATAATGATAAAACGAAATTACAAGTCTTCATCACTTGTACATTTTTTCCTTTCCTTTGCTAGTTGTAGGTTTATTTACCTTCTCAATTATAGCTGCAATAAGTATATATGTGACGCCCCAAAATCCGGGTCTCTTCCAACCCGACATATGGTGCTCCACGGTGCTACAGTTCACACAAACGTTCAATTGAAATGCCTCAAAAGAACGAATATGTCTTTTATATATTCCAAAACAATACTTCCATTCCCCAGGTTCCTTATAACCGTTACATTTGTTCTTGTCATAATATCAAATATTATCATTACAAACCTATACTATTACATAGGTAATCTACAAGTTAGCTTTAGCCTTCTCTTTATCCTTGTCGAATCCTTTGGTCCGTTCGGTCTAAGATGCATTCATATGGATCAAGCAAGAGTGAGCATAACAAGCTCAGCAAGTACAACAATTACTTTTAAAAAGCATGCTTGAAACATAGTAATTGTATATCTTCAATAACTGGATAATAGTTACGAAGTACTATCCAGAATTCAAAATAGCATTCCTTTTCCTTCAAAATGTTTTACAATGACAATATTCAGTAAGACACCAATTATGGTCCAAGACCATGAGCGTTTCATAATTTCTTTGAAAAGGACAACCCAGCACGAAGTCCGTAAGTCCGACATATGTTACGAGCACTTCTAGGAGATCAGCTTATAGTACTCTATGTTAATCAACACTACATCCATTAAATGTGTGTACATTTAAGTTGTGGCAACCTCACGTGCCCGTCGAATACTCGATGAAAAATACATTTGTTTATTCATATATAGGCTTACCTTGAATCCGTACCAAACAATTGGCGTAGGATAGCGTTAGCAATTCTATATTGAAAGACTTGTAAACAATTCAATCAATCTATCAAAATTAGTCCAGCCGAGTTAAAACTGACATAGACTCTCTCCTGAAAACCATACATGCATCTCATAACTTGAATCAATTTGAAAACCTGGCTAACACTAAGGTTAGACAAGTGTTTAAGAAAAACATACCTTCAGCGTCTGTTACAGTATAATTATGTTTCCTTTGAGTCTTTACAGTCTCTACAACACATAACCACATAACATACCACATTAGGTTGTGAATGAACATACATATTCCTTAAAGAATATTACCATACTTCTCAATCTAATTACATATTAGATTTGTTATTTATTGGTTCCAGCTTTCCGTCGTTCAATTACATCATTCTTATCAACTTCTTTCATTTCTATAACTTAATTGAAATTATTTCATTATTACAACTCGATTCGAGTTAGTTGTCTTTCATCCTGGCTTACTAACTTTATTATTAATCGAAACTCGATCGTCATTGGTTTAGTACACTTATTGCACACCGTTCACGTCCACATTCAATTAACTTTCTTTAACTCTAAGTGATAACACTTGAGGTTTAGTTATGACTTAACAATGTTTTATTAAGTCCCTTTATTTAAATGTTCATCACTTACCACTTATGTTCAACATGTAAACATTCTTTATTGTCTAGGTTATAATGCTGGCGCTGCGGCGCTGGCTATTACTCTTGGTTTCACGCTGTGGTGTCACCAGTTATTGCCTAGAAACCGAACTGGGCGCTGCGGCGCGAGTCCCTTCGTTACGGGTCGCGCTGCGGCGTGAGTTTGCAGGGGCTGAGGCTCACTTTGGAGCTGTGGTGCCAGATATTTGGCTTGGAGTTGCGCCGCGGCGCGGACTCTGTGCCACAGATTATTTTGACAGATTTTTCAAATGGTGAGATTCCCGGACTCGTAACTTCTTCGTTATAAGTTCGAATTGGATCGTTCAAGAGCCTACGGTTCACAAATTACATACTCTACGTGTTCATGCAAGAATTTTATCTATTCGACTTCGTTTGCAAAAAATTCACCTATTAGTCCATTTTTAACAAAAACGATAAACGTTCGTGAACGTTCAACGCTTATTTCTTCGTTATAAGTCGAAATCCGGCCATTTTTGAGTCTACAACTCTATAATGCCAAATACGACTTGTATCCATCAAAAACCAACGTTTTCGAGTTCAAATACAAAATACGATTTCCATTCCGAGAATTTCACGAATTCGACGATTGTCGTCTAATCGTGTGAATTTCGACGAAACTTCGTTACTTAAGATTTATTTTTCGTTTCAAATGGATTCAATTCATCATACTTACATCTTAACATACTTACTTCATTAACTTATAATCATGATAACTTGTTCTTTATAAGTTTGTAACTTATGAAAATATAGATTACTTACTATGATTCCATGACCTATCATGATCTTAATCTTTTAACCACCATTCTTGCTTCTTATTATCATACTAATTCCATTATTGTTAACATGTTACAAACTTTTACAAGTTCTTATTAAGTTCATAACTTCATTAATTGCTTATCTTACAACATGACTTAATTACGGCTTATTAATACTTAAGTCCTTTGATTCATTATTCCAACCCCTTCTTAGCATACATGTTCTACCACCACCCACTTCTCTAACAATGGAAGAGAAAGAGAATCATGGTTCAAGAAGGCTTACCCTTTTATGATCACTTGCTAAGCCTTAATCTTCTTCTTGCTTCTTGTTTATTTGAATAATGAAAAGTCTAACTTTCTAGCTTATTCTCACTTATTCTCTCTAACCAATAAGTTGTTGTTGTTTTGAACAAGGAACAAATGAGCTAGAAAACTTCCTATTTATAGGAAATCCTAAGTGAGGGCATAATGGTCAATAAGCCACATCCACCTCCTTGCTATTCATTACTTCCTAATTAAGTTAACTTGGCCACCACATCTACTTAGCCACCAAGTCACTTGCTCACCACTTATCTTAGTAATTATTTTAAATTAAAATATAATTATATATTATTTAAATAATATATGAAAGAATTTTTAGAATTATTATAATTATTTATTTTATTATATGAATTTAGGCTAGATTAATTAAGTTAATTATTTTAAATTAATTAATAATGTTAAATATAAAAGATAAATCAGATATGGAATCCAAACCCATATTTTGGATTTTTATCAATGGATGAGAATAATAATATAATAATATTATATTTTAATTTTTCAGTGCTATAAATATGTACTTTATGTACGTATTGAAGATGGTTGGTCAATTATGGTGTTTAATTTCAAAACCCTAATATTAATTGGTTAAACCCTAGTTTATTGGGGTAAACCCGAATTTGAAAATCAATTATGAGTTTAAGACCATTATATAACTGTGTTATATGTTTTATGTTGTGTATTAAATGATTAATTAGGTAAACCTTAATTAAAAATTTAGAAACCCTAAATAATTTTTAGAAAACCCTAAGTTATTAAAAACCCTAATTTGAAATGCTAAACCCTAATTTGAAACTCAAATTAGAGTTCAAGATTGATTGGTGATTGTGTTAATGTAATTAATTAACAAGTATTAGAATTACAATTGTTAATTATGGAATCCCTAAATTGTTAAACCCTAATTTAGTAATTGGAAACCCTAATTATAATTTAGTAACCCTAATTATCAAAATTGTAAACCCTAATTTCTAAATTAGCAAAGTTAATTATAATTAGTGATTTTAAACCCTAATGTTCCTGTATAGAGTAATTAGAAAATTAATTTAATTAAAGAACCCCTAATTTCAAAATTTTAGAAACTAAAATTTATTTAATTTTTGTGCAAACCCTAAATTGGAAATTCTATAATTGTTTTGGTGCTAAACCTTAGGGTTAAACCCTAAGGATTTGCCGAATGACAAGAAGGTCATTAAAGGTTTAAGCCAAATGACCTTTTTACCCGTAGTTGCATTATTGAAGCTATTATAGGTTTTGACAATAGGGGAAGTTGGTGACCAAATCCAAAAACCCCATGTGATGAAAAATGATAGCAACAAGTCTCTATATCATCCATTACATGTATCTAGCACTTCTATATATAGATTAAAAGAGAGAGAAAATCATTTTTGTCTAACTCTCATCCTTGAGCTTCTCTCTCTAAAACACATGAATTTCATAAGCATATCAGTCCCTAAAAACATCCCCACGATCAACCATAACATATCATAAGCATAGAATCAAAGATTGATCAAATAAAGTATAAACCCTAGCAATGAAATCTGACCATAAATTAGTTGTTAGATGTTAGATTTTTTTGTTAAACATATTATATAAGGTGTCCAATGATGATCTGGGTTGCTAGATATAAGATCCATAACATCTAGAGGCTCAAATTTGAAGATTTTCCAAATCTGGAAAAAATTCAAACTGTGGTATGACAACCAATGTCAATGTGACCACAGATCCTTGTTCATGTTTGTTTTTTGTTGTTTAAAGGTTTAAATATGTAGTCTGACATGTAGTCTTTAATCTGGAACAAGAATCAGACTTAGTTCTAGTCTATATTGTAAGATATTGTTAGTCAAAAGACATTGACCGACCATGACTGGACCAAATCTGGGTAACCCAAATCTTGCCCAGAAATGGTCTGACAAGACTTTTGAGGCCTCTGATCTCGTAACTTATTATTGATTTGTGTTTTTTGTTGTGATATGGTTATTGTATGGTAGTTATACTACATGTTGATGCTCTTAGATCATTTTTATCACAAACATTCTGGAATTGGAGGATGGTCAAACCTGGCAGAAAGTCCACGGATGAGCTTTCTGGGTAACCCAGAAAGTTCATGAGCGTGGCTTCTGACATGGTTTGGCCGAACCTGTTTTGGCTATTCCGTTGTTGATATGATGATTGGCTGTAATAGATTTGTTCATGTGTATGTTGTCTACACACTGGAAGCCTTAAACCACTAAAATGTTACACGAGAAACAAGTAGTGGAAGCCCAAAGTAGTCTAGTCAAACTGTTCTTCATTTCTGGGTAACCTAGAAAATGAAGAACAGCTCTGACAGCTTGTTCAAGGCTCCAGATCTCGTTGGTTATGCATGTTATGATGATGTTTATTGTTGGATCGTGTAGTCTTGTATTTGTACTACATGATCAGACCAACAACATGTCCAGAAACAAATTTATCAGCATTTAATCAATGGTCAAAGTAGCACCCACGAAACTGCCTTATGAATGCATAAAGAACATGAAGAACACCTATAGCGACACTTATGTCACTATAGGTGGTCTTTAGCGACTAGATTCTTTATAAAAATTATATATTTACTAAATAATTATAGAAAATTAATTTTTAATTATGAAAAATACAAAATAAATTCCTAAAAATTATTTTAAAATTCAAAAATTAGTTTTTAATTATTTTGAATATATTTCATAAATATTTAATATTTTTGGAATAATAAAAGTATTTAATTTATATAATTATAATATTAAATAAATTAGTTACAAATGATTTTAATACTTGAAAAATCTTTTAAAATTATATTATGATATAGGAAAATAATTTAAGTTATTTTTGATAACTTTTAAAATTTTCTGATGAATTTCATTAATTAATTAATACTAATGGTAATTAAAGTTATTTAATAAATATATTAAATGAATTATGGAAAATAGAATTAATGATTTAAAAATTATAGAAAAATGATTTAAAGGTTATTTAAGTTATAAAATATAACTTTTGATTTTTTGATATGAAAAATATTAATATATTAATATTAATGATATTTGATTTATTTAATTATTATATTAAATAAATTAGTTTAAAAATAATTTTATTATTAGAAAAATCATTTTAAATGAAAATAAATAGTTTAATAATATTTTAAGTTATAAAATATAACTTTCAATATTTAAAGATAAATTCTTATAATAAATAATATTATAGTAGATCAATATTTACAAATAATTTTATTTTAGAATTATTGATTATTATAAAGTATATTCTTATAATAAATAATATTATAGTAGAAATATTTTATTAATTATTTTCTATGAAAATATAATTATATATTATTTAAATAATATATGAAATAATTTTTAGAGTTATTATAATAATTATTTATATTATTATATGAATTTAGGCTAGATTAATTAAGTTAATTATTTTAACTTAATTAATAATGTTAAATATAAAAGATAAATCAAATATGGAATCTAAACCCTAATTTTAGATTTTTATCAATGGATGAGAATAATAATATATTAATATTATAATTTGATTTTTCAGTGCTATAAATATGTACTTTATGTACGTATTGAAGATGGTTGGTCAATTACGGTGTTTAATTTTAAAATCCTAATATAAATTGGTTAAACCCTAGTTTATTGGGGGAAACCCTAATTTGAAAATCAATTGTGAGTTTAAGACCGTTATATAACTGTGTTATATGTTTTATGTTGTGTATTAAAAGATTAATTAGGTAAACCCTAATTAAAAATTTAGAAACCCTAAATAATTTTTAGAAAACCCTAAGTTATTAAAAACCCTAATTTGAAACTCAAATTAGAGTTCAAGATTAATTGGTGATTGTGTTAATGTGATTAATTAACAAGTATTAGAATTACAGTAGTTAATTATGGAATCCCTAAATTGTTAAACCATAATTACTAAACTAGAACCCTAATTTAGTAATTGGAAACCCTAATTATAATTTAATAACCCTAATTATCAAAATTGTAAATCCTAATTTCTAAATTAGCAAAGTTAATTATAATTAGTGATTTTAAACCCTAATGTTCCTGTCCGAATGACAAGAATGTCATTAAAGGTTTAAGGCAAATGACCTTTTTACCCGTAGTTGCATTATTATAGCTAGTATAGGTTTTGACAATAGGGGAAGTTGGTGATCAAATCCAAAAACCCCATGTGATGAAAAATGACAGCAACAAGTCTCTGTATCAGCCATTACATGTATCTAGCACTTCTATATATAGATTGAAAGAGAGAGAAAATCATTTGCTCACTTATTTTTGTCCAACTCTCATCCTTGAGCTTCTCTCTCTAAAACACACGAATTTCATTAGCATATCAGTCCCTAAGAACAACCTCACGATCAACCATAACATATCATAAGCATAGAATCAAAGATTGATCAAATAAAGTATAAACCCTAGCAATGAAATCTGACCATAAATTAGTTGTTATATGTTAGATTTTTTTTGTTAAACATGTTATATAAGGTGTCTAATGATGATCTGGGTTGCTAGATGTTAGATCCATAACATCTAGAGGCTCAGATTTGAAGATTTGCCAAATCTGGAAAAAATTCAAACTGTGGTCTGACAACCAATGTCAGTGTGACCACAGATCCTTGTTCATGTATGTTTTTTGTTGTTTAAAAGTTTAAATATGTAGTCTGACATATAGTCTTTAATCTGGAACAAGAATCAGACTTAGTTCTAGTCTATATTGTAAGATATTGTTAGTCAAAAGTCGTTGACCGACCATGACTGGACCAAATCTGGGTAACCCAAATCTTGCCCAGAAATGGTCTGACAAGACTTTTGAGGCCTCTGATCTCGTAACGTATTGTTGATTTGTGTTTTTTGTTGTGATATGGTTATTGTATGGTAGTTATACTACATGTTGATGCTCTTAGATCATTTTTATCACAAACATACTGGAATTGGAGGATGGTCAAACCTGGCAGAAAGTCCACGGATGAGCTTTCTGGGTAACCCAGAAAGTTCATGAGCGTGGCTTCTGACATGGTTTGGCCGAACCTGTTTTGGCTATTCTGTTGTTGATATGATGATTGGCTGTAATAGATTTGTTCATGTTTATGTTGTCTACACACTGGAAGCCTTAAACCACTAAAATGTTACACGAGAAACAAGTAGTGGAAGCCCAAAGTAGTCTAGTCAAACTGTTCTTCATTTCTGGGTAACCCAGAAAATGAAGAACAGCTCTGACAGCTTGTTCAAGGCTCCAAGTCTCGTTGGTTATGCATGTTATGATGATGTTTATTGTTGGATCGTGTAGTCTTGTATTTGTACTACATGATCAGACCAACAACATGTCCAGAAACAAATTTATCAGCATTTAATCAATGGTCAAAGTAGCACCCACGAAACTGCCTTATGAATGCATGAAGAACACCTATAGCGATAGTTATGTCACTATAGGTGGTCTTTAGCGACAGATTCTATATAAAAATTATATATTTATTAAATAATTATAGAAAATTAGTTTTTAATTATGAAAAATACAAAATAAATTCCTAAAAATTATTTTAAAATTCGAAAATTAGTTTTTAATTATTTTGAATATATTACATAAATATTTAATATTTTTGGAATATTAAAGGTATTTAATTTATTTAATTATAATATTAAATAAATTAGTTAAAAAATGATTTTAATACTTGAAAAATTATTTAAAATTATATTATGATATAGGAAAATAATTTAAGTTATTTTTGATAACTCTTAAAATTTTCTGATGAATTTCATTAATTAATAAATATTAATGGTAATTAAAGTTATTTAATAAATGTATTAAATAAATTATGGAAAATAGAATTAATGATTTAAAAATAATAGAAAATGATTTAAAGGTTATTTAAGTTATAAAATATAACTTTTGATTTTTTGTCATAAAAAATATTAATATATTAATATTAATTATATTAGATTTATTTAATAATTATATTAAATAAATTAGATTAAAAATGATTTTAATATTAGAAAAATTATTTTAAATGAAAATAAATAGTTTAATAATATTTTAAGTTATAAAATATAACTTTCAATATTTAAAGGTAAATTCCATTAATTAATTTAATATTAATGATATTAGAATTATTTAAAAATCATATTAAATAAATTAGATTAAAAATAATTTTAATATTATAATAATCATTTTAAATGAAAATAAAGTGTTTAAAGATATTTTAAGTTATAAAATATAACTTTTAATATTTAAAGGATAATTTATTAATAATTTAATATTAATAATTTTTAATTTATTATTAATGATATTAAATTTATTTAATAACTATATTAAATAAATAGTTTAAAATGGTTTTATTAATTTAAAAATCATTTAAAAAGGATATAAATGAATTAAAAATATTTTAAATTATAATTAATGACTTTTAATATTTCAATAAATAATGCATTAATATTTTAATATTAATGGTAATTATTTAAAAATGATTGTAATTTTTTAAAAAAAATCATTTAAGGGTAATATTAATACTTTAAAAGTATTTTGAGTTATTATCAATAACTTTAATATTTGGCAATGGTTTCATCAATAGTTTAATATTAATTAAATATTAACGATAATAGAATTATTTAATATTTAAATCATTTAATAATGATTCCAGTGTTTGAAAATTCATGATAAATTAGAACAATTGTTTAAAAATTATTATAAGTCATTTAAAAATAATATGACTGTTACTTACAGATAGTAAGCAACAGGATAGAGTCTTAGACTCGATAATTACCCGATGAAGTCGTCGGTACACCGGCATATTGCAGAAATTGATCTGGACTTAGATAATTTAATTAGATATGTGTTTATTTGTGATTCAATTGTTGTTAAACATATGTGACAACGTGATTAGGTTATGTGCTGACTATAATAAGTAGTATTATGTGCTACGATATGTTATTCTAATCGATCAAATGATCTTATTACTGATAGGTGTTATATAAAGATAGAACTAAGTTACGAACTGTAAGCAGCGCATCAGGCAAGTATCTTACCTTTGCATTTCCTTTATGCAATTGACATGAGTAAGAAGTTTTAGAATTATATTATTATTATGCTATATTGTTAACCCTATTGTGATATATTCTATATCTGATCATTGTTTATCAACATGTTAGTATATGGTAATTCAGATATATATATATATATATATATATATATATATATATATATATATATATATATTATGTTCGTTAATTTCTATATATATGGTTATACAAGTGTCCCCACTTGGATAGTCATTATAGTTAAACACATGTTGATATATATATATATATATATATATATGTGTGTGTGTGTGTGTGTGTGTGTGTGTGTGTGTGTCCAAGCTAATTGACCAGCTAGATACAAATTTCGAAATATCATTGAATATGATAAAAACCTTTTTGTATCCAATAAAATTATTTTGGTTCGGATTCTAGACTAAGTATGAACATCCCGATCAAGGGAAAACTTTTATGCGCCCAAGGCGAACTGAGTGAACGATAATATCGTTCTTGTAATGTAGTATTGATGTATACAAGGCACATTGGACAGATCACCCTCGTGCCTGTAAGTTATGACGGTTTACAGATGAAGTTATGTTAAAACTTAGCTAAAACTAAAAACAATGTTCATAGCCTGTCAACTAATACCTATATATAAAGTCAATATGTAGTCTCAAAAATTTGAGATAGAACTGTTATGTTATTATTATCAGTTCAGTTTACTTCACAACTATAAATTCGTTGTAGAAGTGATGTACAAAGAAAATATTTATTTCTTTTAACTAATTATATTTCTAATTGTTATAACTTGCTGGGCACTCAAATACTCATCCTTGCTTAATTTAAATATTTTCAGCTAAGCGTGATCAACCTGAAGGTTCAGACAAGAACAAGTAAAAAAGAAAGCAAACATAATATGTTTAATGGTATCTTTTGTAATAGTTAGACTATATTAAGGCAATGATATATAGTATCTATCATGTAAAGAATTATAGTAAAGGTTGCGTACTTGGGAGTAGACTCTGATATATGTAAACTAAGTTTGTTATTTATATTATTGTTATTATTATTAGTATTATTCCGCTCATAGAAATGGTATCGTGAAGCACCGAGTTCGGATTTCATGTACCTGAATTTGGGGGCGTCACATTATGGTATCAGAGCTTAGGGTTAAAAACCTTAGGTGGATTAGACTTTAGGCTATAACCGTAGAACAGAGGGAAACGTTGAAAATATAAATAACTCATATAGAGTTTATAAGGAGATGAATTGAATAAATTCATTGTTAAACGAAATAAAAGATAACTTATATAAAATTATTATTTGTTGTGTGTATATATTATATGCTAAACAAGACAGTTGGTGTGTAGATGTCAGATAGAAAAGAATTAGGATACCCTCATATTGTAAAGAATGAGTCAACCTCAATGACCGAGCCAATTTCAAAGTAAATAGCTGAAATAAAGGCTCACATTGAAAGCTACCTCATTGAGGTGGTTGATTTGAAAAGTGTAGTACCAGACCCAGAAATGATAGTATAACTGATAGGTAGAATATAGTTAAAGAATATGTGGTCAATGTCGAGTTCTTAAACTCATATGTTTGTGATGAGTTTTTAAACTCATAATGTATTATAAGTTGAACGAACTAGGTATAGTTAGGTGTGAATGGATTATTGAGGATGATGGGAATATATAGATTACTAAGCAACCGATCCTTAGTGAAGGTGTAAGAAAATAAGTAGTACTTGAATAGGAATGATTCTATGTGACGTATATGATAAGTATGTCTGTATAAGGTAATACTCACAACTTTCGTATAAGTTATGGCAGCGATTCCTGACTTGTATGTCATAAAGGAACAACTGAGGTTTAAAGCAATATGTGTTATGGTATGTCAAGTGCTAGTAATATGAGATTATGTGGGATTAATGAACTAAATTGGTATAAATATAGTAATTATTTATCTAAACATTGGTTAATACAGTAAACCAAGCTTTAAAAATATAATATTTTGAGTACATGACTATTTGAGTAGAAAATTTCTCGTTATATGTTAAGCGTATAGGATAAGGCTTAGAATGTAAGTTAATAAGAATAATTTATGATAATGTCGCCAAAAAGAAAATGGAACTAAAGGGAAAAAGTGTGACGCCCCCAAAACAGGTATACATCACCCATCTTGAGTCGCCAGATACAAGGTACTAAATACAAATACAACTTAATTATACAACAGTCATGTAAAATACGACTAAACATAGGTTGTGAGTTTTAATATAAATATTGTCATCTAGACAATATCCACACTCAATGGAGTCCTCATTACATTTATTATCACATTATTTCACAGAATAGTGAGGACTACTAATGCACCATCTAGGACCATCACTCTGTTCCCTAACTAGTTCCAGCTACGTTCTCATTTCCTGAAGAGAACAGTGAAAAAAAGGGTGAGCTCAACTATCCTAGTAAGAAATATTATGACTAAGATAATGCAGAATAAATTATCATTAGCCTTCAACGGTGTTAAACTGATAAAATAAAATAAACATCAAGTTTAACTGCAGCAGAACAAGCAATCCATTAGAAGAGTCAAGTAGAGAATAAAATCTACTATCATCTAGGATTTAAAAGATTTTTCATCACTTTTATCGCTGAGACTCAGCTTAATAAATAAAATAGAATCATCCATGCTCCACAACCAAGGATATTCATGTAATCATCAATGGTCATGATTATACCGAATAATCCCTGGTCATAATCATACCAACAACTGTCCACCAATGAACTACAGGCCAATGAGGACTTTTACCACATCATTCGTCACATTACGGTCATGATTATACCGAATAATCCCTGATCATAATCATACCAAGTCCATCTATGCACGTAAGTCAAAGATGACTTTCAACATAATATAAGCATGAGGATGATGACAATTCAATAAAACAAATTCAAGAATAAATTTTAAAGATTTATAAGTTAATTTATCCTGAACTCAATAACGTCCAAATTGTCAACATGATACTTCTTTGTGCAGTAAAATTCAAGAATGCTCAGAAGAATATTTCCATGAAAAGATACTGGATGAAGCGCAAATATCAAGGATATTCCACTAATTTCATGGAGTATAGAAGCCAAAACTTTAACCAACTGAGTATAATAGAATATATGAAACTGCAAATGAATTCTCACCCGTCATGCGGTAATCCACGTATAAAGATTATTTTCACAATTTAATAAGGAATGAATACAAAGGATCATTCACCATGCATGTGGTAATCCACATAGTCAGGTTATTCCAACAGAATAATATAGAATGGAATAACAGAAGGATTCACCATGCGTACGATAGACTGCACAGACAGGTTATTCTCAATAGAATAATAAATAATGGAATCAGGTCCGGCATAAACGCACAGACAGGATATTCTGACATAATAATAAATAATGGAACCAGGTCCGACGTAAACGCACAGACAGGATATTCCTATAGAATAATAAAGAACAGAATATTAGAATAATTTCACCGTGTATGCGGCACTTCGCATAAACAGGTTATTCCAACAGAATAATAAGAATGAAATAACAACAGAATTCACCAGGCATGTGATAGACGTGCGCCAGATTATTCCAACAGAATAATAAAGAATGGAATAACAGAAAAATTTCACCATGTATACGGTACTTCGCATAAAAAGGTTATTCCAACATAATAATAAAGAATGGAATAACAAAAGAATTTCACCAAGTATAGGGTATCCCGCGTATACAGGTTATTCCAACAGAATAATAAAGAATGGAATAGCAGAAGTTCTCTTAATGAATATGAAAGAATAATACCCCTTACGAGTACAATAAATAATATCCCCTACCTTAGAAGAAACTGTATATTAGAGTAGTGAAGTAGCAGAATACTTTTCTTCTTTCTCTCTATAGTTTATTTCTCTAGATTTTCAGTGAATTCGTAAGAAATAATGAAGGAATGAGCTTCTATTTATAGGAGAATGGACTGAATAGTAACTAATTCATGAACAATCTAGATTGATTTACTTTTAAACGGACGGTCCATATTGTTTTACTATTAAAACTTAAAGCAACGGTCCATACTGATTTACTATTAAAATTTAAAGCAACGGTCCATACTGATTTACAATTAAAACTTTAAACTAGCGATCCATAATGATTCACTATTATAACTTTTCACCAGCGGTCCATATTAATTTATTATTATATCATCAACCAACGGTCTAAAAAATTAGCACATCTCCACATGGAATAATATTGTACCCAAAAATGATTTTGACCGAAAAGAAATATATCTTATGGGTGAATAGTACCCCTTAAATAGTAACTCATAAATAGTAACTCATGAATAGTAACTCATGAATAGTAACTCATGAATAGTAACTCATGAATAGTAACTCATGAATAGTACTCCGACACGAAAAGTGTCCCGAATACCCGATTGAATAATATAACATCCAGACATCAATTATACTAACACAAATAAGTCCAACACAATGGAACTATAAAATTCATCTTTAATCAACACGAACTTATTCATCATTAATATTATAATTCACAATATTTAACAACCAAGTCGTTCCCAGAAAAGATGGGGCTTTCCAATAAGGATTTCTCCCTATTGGCGCGCAATTAGGTGACCAAACCTCTCCTTGATAGAACTTCTAGACATTGTCAATATTGCAAATAATAATATGAATAACTTTCTCGTCTCAATTATTGATTTAATAATATATCATATTATGCAGATTATACTGTAACAATAATTGAATCAATAATATGAGAGATATGATGCAGTAATTACTGTAGCAATAATTGAGTATAACTGAGTGACTTATCATGTAAGCATCAATAATCAATACCGTGTGCTACTATGCAACCACACGTATTACTGTACTTTTACTACCGAGTAGTTCAACAGTTTTAAAGATAACACCACCGCCGTTATTTTTATAGAAAGATAATTTTGTCGTTTTCTAACAACGACAATACTTCAGTTGTGGGGTCCACCAATGATTGTGCCGTCATACAATATTCCCTGTTAAAATGAATATTCCCCGAACAATCGAATATTTTATGACAACTTGCATACTTTACAAAATTTATAAATACTACCCACAACTATAACATTATATCAAAACCACACCATAATATTAAAAAAATATTTCGAGAAAAATTAAATCTTATTCATAAAATTCGGTGTCTCACAATCTCCCTTCCTTATGAAATTTTGCCCTCGAAATTTACGTACGTACCTGGTATATCGAAGAGGTGAGAATACCTTGACTTCATTTCAGATTTCAACTCTTGAGGTATAACCTTTGAGTGTTGAATACGATCCTTCTTATCCAAGATTTTAACATGTATCTCCTCATACGTTAAATCTTCTGCTATCTCATCTAGTTCTAATTCAATAATGTGGTTCGGGTCATCCACATATTTACGTAACATCGATACGTGAAAAAAGTTATGAACACGCGACATACTTGGCGGTAAAACGAGTCTATAGGCCACAGTTCCTACTCGATCAAGGATTTCAAATGGGTCAATAAAATCAAGGGTTGAGATTTCCTCTCTGAATCGATTCTTGCTTCTAGAATAATGCCCTCTTGAACCTTCTTCTTCACATTCATCTGCTCTGAGTATGTAGCTTGAGCATCTTTAACTTTATTGATTAAAGTCGATTCTAATCGTATATGCGTTATCTTCACGTGGGTCGCTAGAGTCTTTAACTCTATCTCCATCATTTTTAAGTTATACGAGATGGGTCTTTGTCTTAACAACATCGCACTTCGTAAACTGCATACGATCTTCTACTCAACGCGTCAGCTACCACATTCGTTTTTCCCACGATGGTATTAAATGGTACGATCGTAATCTTCAACATCTCGAGCCAACGTCTTTGGAACATTAAATGATCGTTTTAGATAAATAAATATTTGAGGGCTTTAGAAATGGGTTTTGTACTGGGGTCAGTATAAAATTCGATTTCACGCTCTAGGGTAGGCTAAGAAGTCTTCAAGAATACGTCAGGAAATTTATTAACAAAAGAAATATCATTCAAAACTGTGACTCTCATCCAAGACTTGGATAGCACGTCACATTGATACCTATCAACTTGCCATCGTCATTCACGACGTCACCTATAGAAAGTCTAGCTTCGGTGCATTTCACACAAGGAAGTCAACAACGAAAGGACCGGGGCTCTTTACTTATGGCTTAATATGACAATAATTGACTTTAGTGGTTTGGTTTCTTGGATTCGCATAACAGGTTGGTTAAGAATATGAAAGCTAACAACCTTATGAAAAGCATGATGAGTAGTTAACCAATCGATTCCTAAAATAGCATCAAAGGCAAATATTTTCAAAGATATAAGATCGAAAGGTAATGTGAAAGTGTCGTGAAAGTGTTGATTTGAATCAACAAGATCTATAAACAATGGAGGTAACGAAGGTTTCTACTAATGAAGTTTTAACCAATAAGTCAAAGTCTAATTTCTCCAGAGTCAAATTAAAACGTTGAGCGCAAACAAGAGAGATAAAAGAATGGGTAGAACCGGTATCTAATAAGGTATAGACTTCGCAAAAAATTATAATTAACTAACCAGTGCTAACTTCATTCGGGTTACTCGCTTTTTGAGAAGTCATGAAAAACGCTCTCCCTAAAACCACCGACTTTGTTCTGTCCGTATCCACCTTTGGTGCCACTGTCCCAGCTGGACTTGACTTCACTATACGAAAAAATCGAGCTAAATGACCTTTTCATCTTGAAATTTCCACTTCTATTATCTTGGCCATGATTACCATCGAAGTGGTTACAATTCTTGGCATGATAATTTTCCCCACGATGGCTATCATTGTTCCGATGGCCGTTGCAACCGGTATGATTATTATCGTGTTATTGGTCGTTACCTTTTAGTTAAACTAACTCAACGGTCTCATGTGCTTCATTGCTTATCTCAGCATTTTCAGATGCCATTTTTAAATACTGCCATAAAACAAAGGTTAATTAACATGTCACATATTATCCCTATACGCTGACCGACCAATTAAATATTAAAAAAACTTAGGTAGGTCATACTAGCGAAGGAATTCCCCGTCTCTCCCCTCCTAGTTCTTGTCTCACATCTCAGCCAGGGATCATATCCCTAAGCTTTGATACCAACTGTGATGCCTCCAAAACAGGTATACATCAGTCATCTTGAGTCACCAGATACAAGGTACTGAATACAAATACAACTTAATTATACAACAGTCGTGTAAAATATGACTAAACATAGGCTGTGAGTTTTAATACAAATAGTGAGGACTAATAAAGCACCATCTAGGACCATCACTCTTTTCCCCGACTAGTCCCAACTACATTCTCATTTCCTGAAGATAACAGTGAAAGAAAGGGTGAGCTCAAATAGCCCAATAAGAAATATTATGACTAAGATAATACAAAATAAATTATCATTAGCCTTCAACGGTGTTAAACTGATAAAATATAATAAACATCAAGTTTAACTGCAGCGGAACAAGAAATCCATTAGAAGAGTCAAGTAGAGAATAAAATCTACTATCTTCTATGATTTAAAAGGTTTTTCATCATTTTTATCGTTGAGACTCAGCTTAATAAATAAAATCGAATCATCCATGTTCCACGACAAAGGATATTCATGTAATCATCAATGGTAATGATTATACCGAATAATCCCTGGTCATAATCATACCAACAACTGTCCACTAATGAACTACAGGCCAATGAGGACTTTTACCACATCATTCGTCACATTACGATCATGATTATACTGAATAATCTATGGTCATAATCATACCAAGTCCATCTATGCACGTAAGCCAAAGATGACTTTCAACTTAATATAAGCATGAGGATGATGACAATTCAATAAAACAAATTCAAGAATAAATTTTAAAGATTTATAAGTTAATTTATCCTGAACTCAATAACGTACCAATTGTCAACATGATACTGCTTTGTGCAGTAAAATTCAAGAATGCTCAGAAGAATATTTCCATAAAAATATACTAGATGAAGCGCAAATATCAAGGATATTCCACTAATTTCATGGAGTATAGAAGCCAAAACTTTAACCAACATAGTATAATAGATTATATTAAACTGCAAATGGATTCTCACCCGCCATTCAATAATCCATGTATACATATCATTTCCACAATTTAATAAGGAATGAATACAAAGGATCATTCACCATGCATGTGGTAATCCACATAGACAGGTTATTCCAACAAAATAATAAAGAATAGAATAACAGAAGGATTCACCATGCGTGCGATAGACTGTACAGACAAGTTATTCCCAACAGAATAATAAATAATGGAACTAGGTCCGGCGTAAATGCATAGACAGGATATTCTGACAGAATAATAAATAATGGAACTAGGTCTGGCGTAAACGTACAGATAGGATATTCCGATAGAATAATAAAGAATGGAATATTAGAAGAATTTCACCATGTATGCGGCACTTCGCATAAACAGGTTATTCCAACAAAATAATAAGAATGAAATAACAACAAAATTCACCAGGCATGCGATAGACCGCACAGACAGGTTATTCCAACAGAATAATAAAGAATGGAATAACAGAAGAATTTCACCATGTATGCGGTACTTCGCATAAACAGGTTATTCCAACATAATAATAAAGAATGGAATAACAGAAGAATTTCACCAAGTATAGGGTATCTCGCTATTGGGTAAAATCAATACCCGCAAAACACGCAAGTGTACGTGGTCAACAAGTAATATAGTAGTGAATAAAATATCGTTCCCACGAGGACAAATTATCAAGAATTTTAACTTCACAATTATCAATTTTCTATTAATACTAATTATATTAAACTATTCAAATCAATGGTTGAAGATCATAGAAAATAAATTAATAAATAAATAAACTATCACAAAAACAACCGCTAATATCAAAATCCGAAATTTCAAACACTTAATGGAGAATTAAACTTATGATTTCACCCTGAGCTTCACTCTGATTTTCAAACCTTTATTCCAACTCAATTCAATATCCCAGTTTATTAATCAAGAACACGAAAGTAATACTAGCCACCTCTCGATGCAATAATACCGTATTAACGTCAATCCACAATTAAGATAGAAATCTGTTAAACACCTAAATCAACCAACTCACTATATCTCTATGTGAACTGCAATCAAAGAAGTTTTAAGCTTGAGTTCTCTATTTGATTACATATGATGTTAAACATATCTCTACTTTAACAATAATCAAAAATCTGCTATTGACAAAATTCACTGACACATGTTATATTTACTAGGTCTAGAATTGAATCTCCTCTCTCGATTCCATTCAAATCCACAAAGAATTTTTGATTAGGCAATTCATAAATTCACACTCGAATTAACATAGATAAACTGAGAATATATTATTGAATTGGAAATCAAAGTTATATAATCATTGTTTCACCCAAAGATCCATCACAAGTCTAATAAGTGAATTAGTTCATAACGAATGAATTAAAAATTGAATAATATACTGAAAACATCCTTTCGATTATAAATAAAGAACTAAATAGAAGAAGAATAATGAAAACCCCTTCACGTAGCCTCGATTTGCAACTGTCACGATAATCTCTGAAAATATCTCCTCCGAAGCTCGCACTTGAATCCTAGAATTTTTCTTGTAATTTGCCCCTTGTCTTGTGTGATTAGTTATTTTTTATGTAATATTCAGCTCTCCTCTTTGTTCTAGCCAAAATGTGCTATTATAGAGTCCAGGCGCCTAACAAAAAACCAATAATCCAAGTCGCAGTAGAGTTCGAACAGCAGCAAGTCACTTGTCGGATTCGGGACTCCTGCCTCGGGGGGGGGGGGGTATAAGCTTAAAAAGGTCCGCCCCGGCGAGGTAGGCTACTACTAAAGGATTTTTTCGCTTTCATGAGTTTTTCCACTTTTGCTCCAAAACTCCGCCATTCTTCACCACTTGCATCCATAACCACCCTACACATAAAATAACACAAAACGAGTGAAAACGAACACAAAACATGAAGATAACTATGAATTTAAACTTGAAATGAATATCGATTCGTGTATATAAAATCCACTTATCAAAATCCCCCAAACTTAAACCGTGCTAGTCCTCGAGTGCAAAATAATGCAAAACAAACTACATGCTATACAATGCAATGAAATGCAAATCTAAATGCTTAAGAGTCCAACAATATTGCAAAAACTAACTTATCTCGTCGGCCTCAGAGAAAACAAGCAACCTTACAATATGAATCAACAAAACTAATCCACAATTTCGTATTAATTCTCAAATCTTGAACACTTATCACTGGTATAGCGTGCGTGTGTGATCAACATCTAAGATAACTGATACAGACCCAAATTCAATACATAAGCAACTTTTTAGAAGGAATCTTACAGTGCAAGCTTAAAAATTTCAAAGATAGGCACAACTCAACTAAAATTAAACAAAACCAAATTCAAGGGTACATGTAAGATACTTATGCTTTCTTCTTTTTCTCTTTTTTTTAACACGGGGGCTTTTTGCTCTTTTCCCGTCATTATTCTTTTTTTTTAGATAGATGGTTGGTGAGTGCATTTTACGCTCCATCTCACGCTTGTGTTTATGGGGAGTGTTTCTCCTCAAGCCACCACAGGACTCAACATTTTTTCATCATACCTTCTTTTTTTTTTTTTTTTTATTTTTTTCAAAGCTTATATACCACGCATATACTCCCCCAAACTTAGGTTCTTGCCTAATTTAAGCATTTACTGCCTATCCTTGTCATTTTCTAGTTCACCCTAGCATTATCCTTTAAAAACTATTTATGTATCAATTTGAACTGACCGGTCAACAAAGATGTTATTAGTGTCAACCATTTTATAACAGTTTCAAACAAGTCCAAGAATCGATTCATAACAGAAATTGCCTCATAGTTCTAATAATCAAAACTGTAGTGGTTAACTTGTTCACAATCTCATCATTGGCCCACAGATAACATGAAAATGCAACCCCGTTGGACATATGCAAACACAATATTTAACTAATTTTTTATTATTATTATTATTTATTTTTATTTTTATTTATTTAAATTGACAAAAATACAAAATCCTAGATTACTATGCAAATGCCTAATCTACTATGCAAAACTAAAATAACAAAATGCATGCGACTAAACAAATAAATAATAAATCCCCCAAACTTAAATAACACAATGTCCTCATTGGATAAAAATAACATAAACTGCGTGAGGACTTCCCTGGAATCGTCCAAGTCTGGGGAGGTGGTTGGTGCTCTTCTTCATCGGAATCACTTGGAGGAAACCGAGGTAATGGTCCGAGTTGTTGATATGGAAAGTGTGCCGCCGGGTTGAAGTTTTGGAGTGTTGTATTAAGTGAGGCGAAAGATGCGTTCATAGCATCAAACATGTGATCTTGTCGCATCGCCAATCGCCGCATTTCCCAGCGTGCTGCTCTATTGTGCACATTCATCTGATTTTAGAACTCAAGGAACTGAGGACTGGATATTGCCTCGGTCTATGAAACCTGTTTGCTTCCTTGATTTCCCATTGGTTTATCCTCATCCCCCGAGGTATCTTCTGCATCGACTTCGTCTTCCAATGTCGATGGAAAAATAAAACCTAGACATCGTGGATGTGACTCGCCTCCTGCCCATACAGAATATCGCGCTATCATTCTCGAGTCAAGCAAAGCGAGCGACATTTGAGCAGGCTCATCATCGGACCATCTCACCCCTGCATTACGGCACAACTGACAGATAAGCGATGGGTGTGGCAAGCTGTGACGAACGAGATTTTGTAATTTAATTTTAATAAATATTTTCGATGATTTAATTATTAGATTAAAAAATTAATTGATGCAATTGTGGTAGATTAATTTAATTATATGTGTTACATTTATTAAATTAATGTGGAGAATTCTTATAATCGAAGTATGTGATAATGTGAGCTTATTGTATTAAAAGAAATATTTAATAAGCCTATTGGTATTTTAATTAATTTAATTATTAATTAGAGAGTTAATAATTTGACATTATTTATTAATGAAAAATTTAATTATGTGACTAGGTGAATTTATGAGAAATTATTATATTTTATTTAAAGTAAATTAAATAAAATATTGGATTTATTTTATAAGGAGTGTGACATTTTCAAACTATATGATAAGGTTTATTAAATTAAATGGCTTTTGAAATTTATTCTAGCTAGCCAAACGGAGCCCTAATGGGAGTTGGGAGCAGTTAACCCACGATGGATAACTGACCTCCATAGCGCGTGTCAGTTTTCTCCTTTATTATCATACGTCTTTTTCTTTTCTTTAATTCTTCTAAGTCTAGCAAAGGAAATCACAGAGAGAATTAAGAATTTTTGAGGGAATTGTGAGTTGTGTGATTGATTGAGAAAGGTTTCACCTCTTCTATCTACACTACGTTGTGGGTAATTTCTCCAAACCCAATTTCTATTTCACGTCATAAAGTTTTCATGAATATGGCTTAAGTCTTCTGTAAAGTTCTGTAGTTGGAAAGGGTAATAATTATGTGAATATATGTAATAATTCGAGTAGCGTAGCATATTTTATATATATTGTATATGATTCCATACCATAAGTTTCATAATACTATGACTTGTTGTTTCAAAAATTTACAGAGTACGTTATATGGCCATATGGCCCTTATACGTAACTTTAATATGTCAACCATAAATGGTTTTGTAAAATTTATACTCATATATTATTATGCATGTTAATATGAAGAGACCAAACTTTAAATGAACGGATTCGGTGTTATAACGAATTTGTAGTATTAATTTTCATGATCTATGTTCAAAACCTTCAAGAACATCAAGAACAGTGAAATATATATATTTTAATTCTATAATTATGTGTTTTAAATGGTTAAAGTCACTCTATAAATGTTTGGAAATGATTATATACGAATTCTAAATGTGGGTATGATTAAATTCGTGTAGTAATAATTTAATTGGAGTTTTTGGCTGTGTTCTGCAATTTTTCGTGAATTGCAGAACAGTTTCTAGTTCGCCGCGCCGCGGCGCCAGTCTCGTGCCTTAACATCCGTGCCGCAGCGCCAAAAGTCCCGCCGCAGCGCCGAGTACTAGTACAACAGTGGCGCCGCAGCGCCACTCTCCAGAATGTTCAGAAATGAACTATTTTTAAATGTTCAATTCTAGCAATGTGATAAAAACTTAAAGTAATGAACATAAAAATATGCTAGAAGTATAATGAGATGTTAAAATAGATACTTAGCATGTAAATAACATAATTACGTGTGGACGGAATTATTAAATGAACAGTTAGCTTATTATTCGTGAAGTGTTCATTATATGACAATGAATGTGATAAATTGACTAAGTATAATCATAATTCGAGTTAGACAAAAAGAATGAACGTTGATGATTAATTAAGTTATAATTAACTTGTATTATGAATGTAAATGGTATGTAAGATTAAATTCAAGGAACGTGTTTAATTAACGTGTAATATACGCACGAGACAAGTTTCCTACCTCTACTTGTTATCATTGTTCAAGTTTATTATTTACCTTGAGTAAATTCTCATTAATATTATTCAAGTTCAAATTGTTATATTAAAGATTGATTATCCTTTCAAAGTATGAATTTGTTATACAATATTTGTTCTATTATATACTTCTTGAGATTATTATTCAATTTGAATATCATTAATGTTGAATCTTGTTAGACTAGTGAACCTTATTGATTCGACTAGTCCATAGTTGATGAACGTTCTAAATTTTAGAACCCTTATTGAATTATCCAAACCAAACTTCCTTTGGTGCGGACTCAAATGTCAAACTGAGATGAAAAACCTAGCAAAGGGTTTACTTATGTGTTAGCGTTAAGATATTGTGCACAGTATGGTACTAATGGTTGATCCCCCTAAGTACGAGTAGAAAGGTCTATAGTCTTATCACTGTTAAAGGTTTCAAGTATAACCCTTGATTACCTAGGATATAGTTCAAGGTCTTATGACCCTCAGAAATCTTTTGATTCTTGTTCTTCATTCTTGATTCAAAAGTTGAGCTTTTATTTCAGAAGTCTTTGATTCCCTCGCATGTTATTATACATTGTTATTTCATTATTTTATTTGTGGGAAATCATGCTTACTCTTGCTTAATAATAACATTGCAGTTAAGAACGAAAGTACCGATGAGCCTTCTACTAGTAAAGGCAAGGGCAAGGTTAACAAATGTTGAAGACTTGTATTTATGAGATGTTGAATTTATGTGTTAAGGCTTGATGTTGTTTAAGACTTATTGTTTCTATTTTCGCAATGATGTTTAAGGTTAGCTTAACTTGGGATTGTATTATTATTCGGATGTTGTAACCCCTTAAGGGGAAGATTTTATTTCTATCTATTTCATGGTTTTCTTTTATTATGGGTAGATAGATAGATGATATTTGTACAGTGAACACCAAATCTTGTGGAATCGAAGTACCCGAATTTGGGGGTGTCACACAAGCCACCCGAAAAATTTCCACGTAAGCACCGGCGGATGGAAAAACTGATAATTTCCTCGACGTCAATGATGAAATCTTGCACAGTTGCGTACAACAGTAACGCCTTCTCTTTGGTGGCGTCCGAAGTGTGTTGGGACGGAAGCAGTTTAGCACATAAGAAGGCGTACCATATTTTGCCATACAGGCTAAGGTCCTTGCTATGGAACATTGTACCTCCCTTTCAACCTTTGATCCAAGAAGTTCCCGGCTTTGTCATGTTCGTGATAACTTTCTCGTAGTTCGGGTCAAAATCTCTCAATTGTTCATACTGACACTGTCGTGGCACCCGCAACTGATAATAAGCATTAATGGCATCATCACTGAACGGGACTATGCGACCCCGTACAAATGCATTAAATGGTTCTTTGTCTTCAGCGTTTGCATAAAATTCTTTGACGATGTTGACTGCCGGATGTTCGGTGAGTTTGAGCCACCCCTTTTGATATATTTGAGACATCATCTCCCCATCATTTCCCTCGGGGGCCAAACCATGTTCCGGCGTAAGGGCTTTGGTAATCATGTAGTCATACCGGTCGGTGGCGGCGGCACTCAAAAATTTTCGTCAATCATATGCTCGTGGCGGTGGAGCAGGTCTTGAACTCTCTCCTCATTGGCATTTGGAAGTCGGTTGTGAAGCCATTGCTTTCCGGATGATAAAACTTGCTTGCACACACTTCCTTCCCCTTACACTTGGTTCAGTCAATTTATCAAACACTTTGTGTGCACAACCTGTTCTTCCCCCAAACCTAGGTTGTTGTTATGGAATGTCAGTGGAGAGAAGATGAAAACTCAAAGGGAATGCAACTTACTTTCAATTGTGTTATATGTTCCCCAATTTCTTGAAGAATTCGAAATTTGTGGTGATGAAGATTGGAGGTATGTGGTCGGGTTAATATAGAGGGGGATGTAGGGGAGAGGAAGTGGTGTACTTGATGGTGTGAGGTAATGGAATTAGTGGAACGTGGGTGCAATGGATTTAGGTAGTGGGCAGGAGGAAGTTGGTATCGTGGGTAGTGTTTAGGAGAAAGAAAACTAAAATGGCAATAGGCGTGTGTGTGGGGAAATAAGGAAGGGGCGTGCGTATCAGCTGACTTGTCTGCCCAGAATCAAGGACCCCCACCCCGGCGGGGGGTGTAAGGCTAAAATAGCCCACCCCGACGGGTATGCCCACTGACTTCAGATTTTTGGCCCAAAATTTGGTGATGTAAAATTCTCCGATTTTCCTCCCTTTCTTGCCCGTTGTTGTTCTTACGTACTTTTGACCAATCCTGCAACCATAAACATGCACGATGTTAGATTATTGACGAGTTGGAGTTTGATTGAGAGTTTCAGCAAAACTTTTACTTGATAAGACCTAACTAATGCTTAATAAAAACTACATCCTAACAATTAAACATGAACTGCGAAAAATAATGAAATGTTGGGTTGCCTCCCAATTACAGCTTGATTTTAAGTCGTTCAGCTTGACAACTCCATGTTTTACTGTGTGTCGGTGAGGGTAACATCGTCGGCGTCCCAGTTCGACTCGCCACCCCGGTAATGCTTTATCCCTTAACCATTAACTTTGAACGTTTCTAATGAATTACGACTGTAGAGTTCAACGGCGCCATGAGGAAATACTCACTTTATAGTGAATGGTCCCGACCATCTCGACTTAAGCTTTCCTGGGAACAATCGCAGTCGTGAGTTGAACAAGAGGACTGATTGTCCCGGCTCGAATGTTCGTTGTACAATTTCCTGGTCATGCCATCTTTTAACCTTTTCTTTGTATAGCTTAGCATTCTCGTAGGCTTGGAGTCGGAATTCGTCAAGCTCATTTAGTTGGAGTAGCCTCTTTTCTCCTATAGCGGCTTGATCAAAATTCAATTTCTGTATGGCCCAGTAGGCCTTGTGCTGTAGCTCCACCGGTAAGTGACATGTTTTTCCGTACAAGAGTTGATATGGTGACATCCCGATTGGTGTTTTTATGCAGTCCGGTACGCCCATAATGTGTCATCCAACCAAAGAGACCAATCTTTCCGACTCGGATTGACGACTTTCTCTAATATCTTCTTAACTTCTCTGTTTGAGACCTCAGGCTGTCCATTTGTTTGAGGATGATACAATGTAGTTACCTTGTGGTTAACCCCATACTTAGCCAAAAGAGCTGTAAACGACTTATTGCAGAAGTGACTACCTTCATCACTGATTATTGCTCTTGGCGTGCCAAACCTCGTGAAAATGTTTTTCTGTAGGAATTTGAGGACCACCTTGGCATCGTTAGATGGTGATGCAGCAGCTTCAACCCACTTCGAGATGTAATCCACCACGAGTAGAACATACTGATTGCTCAAAGACGAAGGGAATGGCCCCATGAAATCGATGCCCCATACATCAAAGATTTCTACTTCAAGAATTGTCTGTAGGGGCATCTCATTCCGTTTAGAGATGTTGCCCACCCTTTGGCATCTATCACATGTTTTCACAAATTGGTGGGCGTCTTTGAAAAATGTTGGCCAATAAAACCAGGCTTGAAGCACTTTTCCGTGGTGCGCTCACTCCCATAATGTCCCCCATATGCCAATGAGTGGCATTCCTACAGTTTGTTGTGCACTTCACTGTAGGGGATACACCTTCTAATCATCTTTTCAGCGCACTGTTTGAATAAGTAAGGCTCATCCAACATGTACCACTTGACGTCATGAAGAAACTTCTTTTTCTATTGTCTTGAAAGATCAGGGGGAAGCATGTTGCTCACCAGATAATTTGCGAAGTCAGAATACCAAGGAAATTCAGCATTTAACCCAAATAATTGCTCATCAGGGAATGACTCATTGATTGCGTATCTATCCTCATCCTTTTTCTCCGGATTTTCCAGCCTTGATAAATGGTCGGCAACTTGATTCTCCGTCCCCTTTCTATCTTTAATTTCTAAGTCGAACTCTTGAAGTAGGAGAATCCATCGAATAAGGCGTGGCTTAGCATCTTTTTTTTCTATTAGGTACCGAATCGCCGAATGATCCATGTATACTATCACCTTGGTCCCTATCAAGTAAGCCCGGAATTTGTCAAACGTGTACACCACTGCAAGCAATTCCTTTTTCGTGGTAGTGTAATTCATTTGAGTCTCTGTGAGTGTTTTGTTTGCATAGTATATGGCGTGAAACACTTTGTCTCGTCTTTGTCCCAAAATAGCCCCAACCGCATAGTCGCTCGCATCATACATAAGCTCGAATGGCATATTCCAGTCCGGTGCGACTATCACGGGGGCTGTAGTTAATTTCTTCTTCAACAATTTAAACGCGAACTTGCATTCCGCAGTAAAATTGAAAGTGGCATCCTTCTCTAAAAGACTGCATAGAGGTTTTGCAATCTTTGAGAAATCTTTTATGAACCTTATGTAGAACCCAGCATGCCCAAGAAATCTTCTAATACCCTTAACGGAGTTTGGTGGAGGAATTTTCTCGATCGTATACAGCTTTGCTTTGTCCACCTCCAATCCATGAGCCGACACCTTATGGCCCAAAATTATGCCCTCTTCAACCATGAAGTGGCATTTTTCCCAATTGAGTATGAGGTTTGTATCCTTACATCGCTGCAAAACCATGACCAGGTTCTCTAGGAAAGTATCAAAATTGTCTCCATAGATCGAGAAATCGTCCATGAAAACTTCTACATTTTTTTCCACCATGTCTGAAAAAATGGCCATCATACACCGTTGGAAAGTTGCAGGTGCATTGCATAATCCAAATGACATCCTCCTGAATGTAAATGTGCCGTAAGGGCGTGTAAATGTTGTCTTCTCTTGATCCTCAGGAGCGATGGCGATCTGGTTATAGCCCGAGTATCCATCCAATAAATAGTAGTACTCATGTCCCGCTAGTCTGTCTAACATTTGATCAATAAAGGGCAGCGGTAAATGATCTTTTCTGGTTGCCTTGTTCAATCTCCTATAATCGATGCACACCCTCCATCTTGTAACTGTTCCTGTTGGAATTAACTCGTTGTCCTGATTCTGTACCACAGTCATTCCCCCTTTTTTCGGCACACAATGAACCGGACTAACCCATTTACTGTCGAAAATTGGATATATAATATTGGCGTCCAATAATTTCAGAATTTCCTTCTTTACCACTTCTTTCATAATTGGGTTAAGTCGACGTTGATGCTCGGCTGACGGTCTCGCATCATCCTCCATCAAAATCTTGTGCATGTAAAATGACGGGCTAATTCCCCTTATGTCCGCAATCGTCCATCCAATTGCTGATTTGTGATCCCTAAGCACCCGTAGCAACTTTTCTTCCTGCAATTCGTTAAGTGCAGCAGAAATAATTACAGGTAAAGAATTTGAATTGCCTAGGTACGCATACCTGAGATGTTTAGGGAGTGGTTTAAGTTCCAATGTTGGTGGCACCTACAAAGGCAGTTTCAGTTTTTCTGCAGCTATTTCCTCATTGTGCAAAGGTTCAAACGGTGTTCTGAATCGGCTAACCCGTGGCAATGAGTCTAGCATATGTAAGAGTTCCACAAATTCTGGGTCATCTTTTTCTTCATCCCCCATTAAGGTTGTTTCTAATGGATCATTGACCAAAATCTTGCTCATATTTTCACTGATGATTTGCTCAATTAAATCCATTCGAAAACATTCTTCTTCATTCGTAGGGAATTTCATGGCCTTGATCACATTAAATTTGATTTCTTGATCTTGGACTCTCATAGTAAGTTCTCCTTTTTGCACGTCTATGAGTGTCCTTCCCGTAGCCAAGAAAGGTCTCCCTAAGATAATCGGTATGTTCTTATCCTCCTCGAAATCCAGAATGATAAAGTCTGCCGGGAATATAAACTTATCCACTTTCATCAGAATATCCTCTATTATGCCTCTCGGATATGTGACTGACCTATCCGCCAACTGCAATGAAATATTCGGAGGCTTTGTCGCGGGCAAACCCAATCCTGTGTATACCGATAATGGCATGAGGTTCACACTCACCCCCAAATCACATAGACATTTGTTAAACGACATTTTCCCGATTGTGCATGGGATAGTAAAGCTCCCCGGGTCTTTAAGTTTTGGTGGTAGCTTCTTTTGTAACATCGCACTACACTCCTCTGTTAGTGCCACTGTTTCCAATTCTTCCCATTTCTTTTTCATTGACAAAATTCTTTTCATAAACTTCGCATAACTTGGCATTTTCTTTAGGGCCTCTGCGAATGGGATGTTAATCTGGAGTTTCTTGAACACGTCTAAAAACCTTGCGAACTGCTTATCTGACTTATGTTTTTGAACCCTCTGCTGAAACGGTGGTGGAGGATAAACAATTGGCTTATTGTTTACTTTTATTTCCTCGTCCTTGTTACCTTCCACCACGTTACTGTCATCAACTTTTTTCTCCGGTGTCGCTGAATTTTTTGCATTATTACCCCCAAGATGTTTTCACTTCTCAACATAACTGCTTGACATTTCTCATGACAACCCTTCAAATTTCTTTTAGTGTCGCTAGGTAATGTTCCTTGTGGTCTATTATTCACTGCTAACGCCAGCTGTCCAATCTGATTTTCCAAATTCTTGATCGACATCTCTTGAATTTTCGTCACCATTGTTTGATTTTTTATTGTTGCCTCAGCGCTAGTTATGAACTTCGACACCATTTCCTCGAAATCTGATTTCCTTTACTGATATTGAACCGGTTGTTGGTGACTCTGAAAACCAGGGGGATATGATGGTCGTGGAGCTTGAGTTTGCTAGTTATTGGTCCATGAGAGGTTTGAGTGGTTCCTATTCCCCTGGTTGTAGGTGTTTTGGTATGTATTTTGCCAAATTCTGTTGTAGTTACCGATGAACTGGACGGATGCTGGATTAATTGAGCACTGATCTGAAGGGTGATCACCCGCACACAATTCACATACTACCGCAACCTGCTGAACTTGGGCCCCTGTCATAGTATCAACCTTATCATTCATAGTATCAAACTTCTTGAATTTGTGATTGTATAGCTGTCACCCCATCTAATTCCAAGATCCCAACCGCCTTTGCCTGTGTAATTCTTGTTGTGGGCCACTGGTAATTATTTGCCGCCATGGTTTCGATCAAATTGTAGGCTTCCTCGTAACTCTTAGCCATAAATACACCACCCGACGCCGCATCAATATTGGTTCTAACATTCCCATTTAGCTCGTTATAAAAGGTGTTCATTTGTAACCACTTGGGCAATCCATGATGTGGGCACTTTCTGAGTAATTCCTTGTAACGCTCCCATGTCTCATATAGTGACTCCCCATTCTGCTGCTCAAAAATCGAAATGTCATTCCTCATTTTAGCAGTTTTCGCCGGTGGGAAAAATTTGGCAAGGAAGTTTCAAGCCAAGTCTTCACACGTAGTAATCGACCCCGGTGGTAGAGAATGTAACCAACTCTTTACCTTGTCCCACAGAGTGAACGGAACAAATGAAGTATCACTGCCTCATCCGACACCCCATTATAGTTGAATGTGTAGCACATTTCCAGAAAACTGATTAAATGCTCATTCGGATCGTTATTTGCCATTCCCCCAAATTGAACTGAATTATGCATCATCTGAATGGTCCCAGGCTTGATTTCAAAAGTATTAACAGCTATTACAGGCCTAGTGATGCTCGACTGCAGATCAGTCACCTTAGGTGTTGCAAAATCTCTCAACGCTTTCTGGTCTTCGGCGGCCATTATTTCCTCCTTATCAGAATTTTCGAATTCGTTCCTCGTTTTTTCAATCCACTTACTTAACCTCTGAAAAGGAAGCAAGTCTGGATGTTTAGATCCTATTTGCATAAACCAATGTCGAAAACCTGAAATAGGAAAAACAAAAACAAAACATGTTTAAGTAAAACTGGACTAATTAAACTGATATCGTAAAAATATTTAAAATCTCAGCTAAATTATCCCCGGCAACGGCGCCAAAAACTTGCTGGATAAAATCAATACGCGCAAAACACGCAAGTGTACGTGGTCAACAAGTAATATAGTAGTGAATAAAGTATCTTTCCCACGAGGACAAATTATCAAGAATTTTAACTTCACAATTATCAATTTTCTATTTATCCTAATTCTATTAAACTATTAAAATCAACGGTTTAAAATTATAGAAACTAAATTAATAAATAAATAAACTATCACAAAAACAACCGCTAATATCAAAATCTGGAATTTCAAACACTTAACGGAGAATTAGACTTATGATTTCACCCTAAGCTTCACTCTGATTTTCAAACCTTTATTCCAACTCAATATAATATCCCGGTTTATTAATCAAGAACACGAAAGTAATACTAGCCACCTCTCGATGCACTAATACCGTATTAACGTCAATCCACAATTAAGATAGAAATCTGTTAAACACCTAAATCAACCAACTCACTATATCTCTATGTGAACTGCAATTAAAGAAGGTTTAAGCTTAAGTTCTCTATTCGATTACATATGATGTTAAACATATCTCTACCTTAACAATAATCAAAAATTTGTTATTGACAAAATTCATGACACATGCTATATTTAATAGGTCTAGAATTGAATCTCCTCTCTCGATTCCATTCAAATCCACAAAGAATTGTTGATCAGCCAATTCATAAATTCACGCTCGAATTAACATAGATAAACTAAGAATATATTATTGAATTGGAAATCAAAGTTATATAATCATCGTTTCGCCCAAAGATCCATCACAAGTCTAATACGCGAATTAGTTCATAACGAATGAATTAAAAACTGAATAATATACTAAAAACATCCTTTCGATTACAAATAAAGAACTAAATAGAAGAAGAATAATGAAAACCCCTTCACGTAGCCTCGATTTGCAACCGTCATGATAATCTCTAAAAATATCTCCTCCGAAGCTCGCACTTGAATCCTGGAATTTTTCTTGTAATCTGCCCTTTTGTCTTGTGTGATTAGTTGTTTTTTATGTTATATTCAGTTCTCCTCTTTGTTCTAGCCGAAATATGCTATTATAGAGTCCAGGAGCCTAACAAAAAACCAACAATCCAAGTCGCAGTAGAGTTCGAATAGCAGCAAGTCACTTGTCGGATTCGGGACCCCCGCCCTGGCGGGGGGTATAAGCTTAAAAAGGCCCGCCCCGGCGGGCTAGGCTACTACTAAAGGATTTTTTCGCTTTCATGAGTTTTTCCACTTTTGCTCCAAAACTCCGCCATTCTTCACCACTTGCATCCATGACCACCCTACACATAAAATAACACGAAATGAGTGAAAACGAACACAAAACACGAAGATAACTATGAATTTAAACTTGAAATGTATATCGATTCGTGTATATAAAATCCACTTATCACCCACGTATACAGGTTATTCCAACAGAATAATAAAGTATGGAATAACAGAAGTTCTCTTTATGAATACGAAAGAATAATACCTCTTACGAGTACAACAAATAATATCCCCTACCATAGAAGAAACTGGATATTAGAGTAGTGAAGTAGCAGAATACTTTTCTTCTTTCTCTCTATAGTTTCTCTCTCTAGAGTTTCAGTGAATTCGTAAGAAATAATGAAGGAATGAGCTTCTATTTATAGGAGAATGGACAGAATAGTAACTAATTTATGAACAGTCCAGATTAATTTACTTTTAAATGGACGGTCCATATTAGTTTACTATTAAAACTTAAAACAAAAGTCCATACTGATTTACTATTAAAACTTAAAGCAACGGTCCATACTGATTTACTATTAAAACTTTAAACCAGCGATCCATATTGATTCACTATTATAACTTTCCACCAGCGGTCTATATTGATTTACTATTATATCATCAACCAACGGTCTGAAAAATTAGCACATCTCCTCATGGAATAATATTTTACCCAAAAATGATGTGGTCCGAAAAGAAATATATCTTACGGGTGAATAGTACCCCATGAATAGTAACTCATAAATAGTAACTCGTGAATAGTACTCCGACACAAAAAGTGTCCCGGATACCCAATTGAACAATATAACCTCCAGATATCAATTATACTGACACAAATAAGTCCAACACAATGGAACTATAAAATTCATCTTTAATCAACACGAACTTATTCATCATTAATATTATAATTCACAATATTTAACAACCAGGTCGTTCCCAGGAAAGAGGGGGCTTTCCAATAAGAATTTCTCCCTATTGGCGCGCAATTAGGTGACCAAACCTCTCCTTGACAGAACTTCTAGACATTGTCAATATTGTAAATAATAATATGAATAATTTTGTCGTCTCAATTATTGATTTAATAATATATCATATTATGCAGATGATACTGTAACAATAATTGAATCAATAATATGAGAGATATGATGCAACAATTAATGTAGCAATAATTGTTTATAACTGAGTGACTTATCACGTAAGCATCAATAATCAATACTGTGTTCTACTATGCAACCACGCGTATTACTGTACTTTTACTACCGAGTAGTTCAACAGTTTTAACGGTAACACCTCCGCCGTTATTTTTATAGAAAGATAATTTTGTCGTTTTCTAACTACGATAATACTTCCATTGTGGGGTCCACCAAAGATTGTTCCGTCGTACAATATTCCCTGTTAAAACGAATATTCCACGACCAATCGAATATTTTATGACAACTTACATACTTTGCAAAATTTATAAATACTACCCACAACTATAACATTATATCAAAACCACACCATAATATTAAAAAAACATTTCGAGAAAAATTAAATCTTATTCATAAAATTCGGGGTCTCACAAAAAGAATCTGTCAACAAAGCTAAAGGACAACCAAACCCGATACAGAATTTTGCGAATATAGACGATCAAGCTATGCAGAACGAAATACCAGTCGCGGGAAGATCAGCTAGATAATCGAACAACAAACATCAAAGACTTCAAGGCGTTCGTACTGCCAGAATTTAGAAGATCAACTGACATGTAGCAACGTTTGGGATAGCTAGGATAACGGAAGGGCAAAAGACAGTTTCGTCACCTATATGATAAAAGGAAAGGAGATAAAGGACAAGTCTGTGTGTTTTAAGTGTGAATCAATGGCGTATAAGGTGGAAGACTGTCCAAGAAGGAGAAGGGAGGCAAGGAATGCGCAAACAAGGATAGGCAACGGGACAATTGGCAACGACGGGACCAACATCAACAATCAAACCAACGAAATCAACTGCAAGTGTCTTCAACATGACCGTTCAAGAAACTGTAGCAGCCGGGGATGCAACTCCAGGTATTACTCAAACCAATTTTATTTTCTTCTATATTATTTTCTTATATATAGTAAATTATTTTGTAAATTATTTTGAAGGCGGAAATTGAATTCTATTAGAAATCAATTTTCCGTATAAGCAGACAGATAAGCTTTATTTGAATAGTTAAAGACCAGTTTGATCAAATTTTGATCGAGATCTACTCGCAATGATTGTGTATGCTATATATCCTGGTATGTATAGGTTTTAAAACGGTGATTCCGGAGATGGAATCTTTATAAGGGAGGGTGAATGTAACAACCAGATATTTTTTATATAATTAAATAAGAAATTATGTGTATAAATTTTTTTATTGTTATTTTAAAGATGAGGATTTGTACAAGATAAAGCGTAAGTATTTATGTGATAAATAAAAATATATTTTTTTATATGAATATTTACAAATAACTTTATTTTAGAATTATTGATTATTATAAAGTATATTCTTATACTCCCTTCGTCCCAGGATAAAAGTCCTGGTTGACTTTTTACGCATATTAAGAAGATGAATAAAATGATAAAATTATCCATAATAATGTCATTAAATATGGAGAAAGAATTAGAATAAGAAAAGTACGAGATATTTAATACTACGGGTATAATAGGAAAATATGTGTAAAAGTTTGGTTATTAAAGAAAAATGGACATCTAACATGGGACTACTCAAAATAGTAATAAATACTTTTATCATGGGAAGGAGGGAGTAATAAATAATATTATAGTAGAAATGTTTTATTAATTATTTTCCATGAAAATATAATTATATATTATTTAAATAATATATGAAATGATTTTTAGAATTATTATAATAATTATTTATTTTATTATATGAATTTAGGCAAGATTAATTAAGTTAATTATTTTAACTTAATTAATAATGTTAAATATGAAAGATAAATCAGATATAGAATCCAAACCCTAATTTTGGATTTTTATCAATGGATGAGAATAATAATATAATAATATTATATTTTGATTTTTCAGTACTATAAATATGTACTGTATGTACGTATTGGGGATGGTTGGTCAATTATGGTGTTTAATTTCAAAACTCTAATATTAATTGGTTAAACCCTAGTTTTACTGGGGGGAAACCCTAATTTGAAAATCAATTGTGAGTTTAAGACCGTTATATAACTGTGTTATATGTTTTATGTTGTGTATTAAATAATTAATTAGGTAAACCCTAATTAAAAATTTAGAAAACCTAAATAATTTTTAGAAACCCCTAAGTTATTAAAAACCCTAATTTTAAATGCTAAACCCTAATTTGAAACTCAAATTAGAGTTCAAGATTGATTGGTGATTGTGTTAATGTGATTAATTAACAAGTATTAGAATTACAATTGTTAATTATGGAAACCCTAAATTGTTAAACACTTAATTACTAAACTAGAACCATAATTTAATAATTGGAAACCCTAATTATAATTTAGTAACCCTAATTATCAAAATCGTAAACCTTAATTGCTAAATTAGTAAAGTTAATTATAATTAGTGATTTTAAACCCTAATGTTCATGTATAAAGTAATTAGAAAATTAATTTAATTAAGGAAACACTAATTTCAAAATTTTAGAAACTAAAATTTATTTAATTTTTGTGTAAACCCTAAATTAGAAATCCTATAATTGTTTTGGTGCTAAACCCTAAGGGTTAAACCCTAAGGGTTTGCCAAATGATAAGAATGCCATTAAAGGTTTAAGCCAAATGACCTTTTTACCTTTAGTTTCATTATTGAAGCTAGTATAGGTTTTGACAATAGGGGAAGTTAGTGATCAAATCCAACAACCCCATGTGATGAAAAATGACAGCAACAAGTCTCTATATCAGCCATTACATGTATCTAGCACTTTTATATATAGATTGAAAGAGAGAGAAAATCATTTGCTGACTTATTTTTGTCCAACTCTCATCATTGAGCTTCTCTCTCTAAAACACGCGAATTTTATAAGCATATCAGTCCCTAAGAACAGCCCCACGATCAACCATAACATATCATAAGCACATAATCAAAGATTGATCAAATAAGGCATAAACCCTAGCCATGAAATCTGACCATAAATCTGTTGTTAGATGTTAGATTTTTTTTGTTAAACATGTTATATAAGGTGTTTAATGATGATCTGGGTTACTAGAAGTTAGATCCATAACATCTAGAGGCTCGGATTTTAAGATTTGCCAAATCTGGAAAAAATTCAAACTGTGGTCTGACAACCAATGTCAGTGACCACAGATCCTTGTTCATATAAGCTTTTCATTGTTTAAAGGTTTAAATAAGTAGTCTGACATGTAGTCTTTAATCTGGGACAAGAATCAGACTTAGTTCTGGTCTATATTGCAAGATATTGTTAATCAAAAGTCGTTGACCGACCATGACTGGACAAAATCTGGGTAACCCAGATCTTGCCCAGAAATGGTCTGACAAGGCTTTTGAGGCCTCTAATCTCGTAACTTATTGTTGATTTGTGTTTGTTGTTGTGATATGGTTATTGTATGGTAGTTATACTACATGTTGATGCTCTTAGATCGTTTTTATCACAAACATATTGGAATTGGGGGATGGTCAAACCAGGCAGAAAGTCCACGGATGAGCTTTCTGGGTAACCCAGAAAGTTCATGAGCGTGGCTTCTGACATGGTTTGGCCGAACCTGTTTTGGCTATTCCGTTGTTGATATGATGATTGGCTGTAATAGATATGAAGAACAGCTCTGACAGCTTGTTCAAGGCTCCAGATCTCGTTGGTTATGCATGTTATGATGATGTTTATTGTTGGATCACGTAGTCTTGTATTTGTACTACATGATCGGACCATCAACATGTCCAGAAACAAATTTATCAGCGTTTAATCAATGGTCAAAGTAGCAACCACGAAACTACCTTATGAATGCATGAAAAAACATGAAGAACACCTATAACGACAGTTATGTCACTATAGGTGGTCTTTAGCGACTGATTCTATATAAAAATTATATTTTTATTAAATAATTATAGAAATTTAGTTTTTAATTATGAAAAATACAAAATAAATTCTTAAAAATTATTTTAAAGGTATAGGAATATTAAATAAATTAGTTAAAAATAATTTTAATACTTGAAAAATCATTTAAAATTATATTATGGTATAGGAAAATAATTTAAGTTACTTTTGATAACTTTTAAAATTTTGTGATGATATTCATTAATTAATTAATATTAATGGTAATTAAAGTTATATAATAAATGTAATAAATAAATTATGGAAAATAGAATTAATGATTTAAAAATTATAGAAAAATGATTTAAAGGTTATTTAAGTTATAAAATATAACTTTTGATATTTTATCATAAAAAATATTAATATTTTAATATTAATGATATTAGATTTATTTAATAATTATATTAAATAAATTAGTTTAAAAATTATTTTAATATTATAAAAATCATTTTAAATGAAAAAAACAGTTTAATAATATTTTAAGTTATAAAATATAACTTTCAATATTTAAAGGTAAATTCCATTAATTAATTTAATATTAATGATATTAGAATTATTTAATAATCATATTAAATAAATTAGTTCAAAAATGATTTTAATATTATAATAATCATTTTAAATGAAAATAAAGTGTTTAAAGATATTTTAATTTATAAAATATAACTTTTAATATTTAAAGGATAATTTTATTAATAATTTAATATTAATAATTATTAATTTATTATTAATGATATTAAATTTATTTAATAATTATATTAAATAAATAGTTTAAAATGGTTTTATTAATTTAAAAATCATTTAAAAAGGATATAAATGAATTAAAAATATTTTAAGTTATAATTAATGACTTTTAATATTTCAATAAATAATGCATTAATATTTTAATATTAATGGTAATTATTTAAAAACAATTGTAATTGTTTTAAAAATCATTTAAGGGTAATATTAATACTTTAAAAGTATTTTGAGTTATTATCAATAACTTTAATATTTTGGCAATGGTTTCATTAATAGTTTAATATTAATTAAATATTAATGATAATAGAATTATTTAATATTTAAATTACTTAATAATGATTCCGGTGTTTGAAAATTCATGATAAATTGTAAGACCCCAACTTTTTATAAATAAAATCGAATTTCCTCTAATTATTATTCTTGATTAATAAGGTGGTAATTTGATATAATGCTTTGGTTATGGGTAAAATGTGCAATTTTTGCAAAATAAACAAGTGGTTATTAAAATATTCATTTTTGTCAGGGAATATTCGTTTGGTCGTGGAATATTCTTGCTGTCGGAGAATATTCGTACGACGGCGCAGCCATTAGTGGGCCACATACCGAAAAACGATTGGATGAAAGAAAACGACAAAGATTGAGTTTTATAAATAACGGCGTAAATTGTTACCGTTAACACTGTTGGGTTACCTGGTGGTTAAAATACAGTAATACGCGTGGTTGCACAGTAGCACACGGTATTGGACAGTATTGTTGAATTATTGATTCGTACGTAAGAAGGCACTACTTAATAATTGTTACAGTAGTTACTGTTCATTATTCTATTATATTGATTCAATAATTGCTGCATTGTTAGTTTATATTATTATTGTTTCAATAATTGTCACTGCACAGTATTTCTCATTATCAGATCAATAATTCATATTATTTAAATAATATTATCAGATAACATTATTGGCAATGTCTAGAAAGTTCTGTCTAAGGAGAGGTTTGGTCACCTAATTGCGCGCCAGTAAGGAGAAATCCTTATTGGAAAGCCCCCTCTTTTCTAGGAACGGCCTGGTTGTCATAATTGTGATTCTGTAATATTATTTAAGAATAATTAATTATTGATTCATATGATAAAGAAATATTTATTTGATGTGGATATAATTGATGAATATATTATTTTATGTGGATATAATTGAAGGAATTAATGTTGAGGATATTTTATCAGTATTTTGTCGGACTGGAAGAATTAAAAATCATCCGTTTCTGGATTTCGGATAATTTCTGTTTGGAATTTGGAAAAATTTTATTCTGCAAAGTTATAGAGAATTGAAATTCCTATAAAAAATCGCGAGATTCGAATTTTCTGACAAAGGGACTATTTATTGTGAATTATTGAAGTTCTGGGGTTCTGAAATAATTGATTTTTAAAAGTTTAATTTTTTTTTATTTCAAAAACGTGTTTTTTTTTCTAGAAGGTGGGCATGTGGGAAATGCTAAAATCAGATTTCTTGGTGGTGGGCTTGAATATTTGATAAATATTAATATTTTATTAATTTAGTCTCCTTTGGCGTTCTACCATTTTCCTATAAATAGAGGGCTAAGTTAGAATTGAAAATCACACCAGAAACAAAGTTTTCTCTCTTTCTCTCTCTATATTATCGAACGTATTCTTGTGAGTATACTTTAAGTGTTGCTATACGGTGCGAGTTTCTGTCAGCACTATACCAAAATTCAATCAGAAGTACGGTTATTTTGAGGTAAGGGATGTTATTTTCTTCTTAAATGACATTATTTTCTTCAATATCATTATGCCGAAATATTGGTAAACTTTTTTTAATCAAATTTGGAACTTGTTGTGTTGGGATTACTATTCACGTATACGGCACTATTCACGTATACGGCACTATTCACGAATACGGCCCTATTCACTGAAAAATATTTTCCTTTTTGTCCAAGATGTCTATTTTGGCTATTATCTTTGATTGTATCCATGTTTTAATCGTTATTTTTGAATTCTGCTCCAAAATTGGTTATTATGGAGTATTATTGATCTTGGATAAAACTGTTATACGAATCCCTAATATTTGTCTTTCTATCTCACTGGATTCGTTCTTTAAAATAGTTTTCATCATCCTCGGTCCTTAGTGATGATATTATTGAATATCTTTGGCCTGTAGTGCAAAGATAAATGATTACTGATGAATATCTTTGGCCCGTAGTGCAAAGATGAACAGGTGTTGAGATGAACATGACCAACCGGTGATATAAATGAATATCTTTGGCATGTAGTGCAAAGATGATTAAAGATGTATATGGATTGTTGTTACAGGGATAAAATATTGATGATGGACTCTTAAATATTAGAAGATAGTAGAATTCATCCTCTATGTGACTCTTCTAATAGATTGTTGTTTCCGCTGTATTTGTTCATCTAAAACTTGTTGTCGATTATATTTTATCAGATTTTTTTCCCTGTTGAAGACTAACGATAATTTGTTGTATATTATCTTAGTCATAATATTCTTTACTGGGCTAGTTGAGCTCACCCTTTTCCTTTTTGTTCCATTTTTCTTCTCAGGAGGTGAGAACATAGCAGGATCGAGTCGGGGTATGGAGTGAGGTTTCTAGAAAGATGTTTTAGCAGTCCTCACTATTTTTGTAAAATAGTGTTTGAATAATTGTAATGAGGACTTATTTGCGTGTGGATATTGTCTAGAAGACAATATTTGTATTTAAACTCACAGTATGAATTGTCGTATTTCACACGACATTTGTATTATTGAAGTTATAGTTTGCTTTATGTACCATGTATTTGGCGACTCAGAATGGGTGTTGTATACCTGTTTTGGGGGCGTCACAGTTGGTATCAAATCTTAGGGATATGGTCTCTAGCGGAGATCGGGGGAATAGAACTAGGAGGGGAGAGATGAGTAAATCCCTTGCTAGTGTGTCCTACTAAGCTTATTTGTTGGTTGGTCATAATATAGGGATATTATGTGATATGTTTAATTAACCCTTGTTTTATGGCAGTATTTAAAAATGGCTGCTGAGAACGTCAACAATGGAGTGTACAAGACTGTGGAGCAACCTTTAGTCACAAACCAGGAAAACGTGCAACAGGAAGGCAATATTCCTCCTGTAAACAACACTACCAAGCAAATGATGAACGATGGAATGTTTAGGAGCTTTTTGCAGTTCATGCAAAATCAGACAAGGGAGACTCGTGTACAAAATACGGGTGGAAATGATGGCAACGTGCGGTCTATCACAGCCAAGCAGTTTAAGGAGTTAGGACCACCAAAATTTAAGGGAAAATTGGATCCGATCATGGCAGAAACATGGGTCAAGCAAATTACCAAGATATTCGATGTCGTGGGATGCATGGAGGAACAGAAGGTTACATTCGCTACCTTTATGTTTCGTGGTGAAGCAGATTAATGGTGGGAATCTGTGAAGCGTACCCAACCAGATGCACTCAACATGTCTTGGGAAAGATTTCAGAAACTTTTCAATGACAAGTACTTTCTTGAAAGTATTCGTCATATGAAAGCGGTAGAGTTTATTAGACTCGAACAGAACAACATGACGGTGTCTCAGTACGAGGCAAAGTTCGCAGAGTTATCCAGGTTTGCACCTCATTTGATGGAGGATGAGGAACGTATGACGCGGATGTTTCTGAGAGGTCTAAAACCCGAGATTCGTCAATACCTTATATCTCATAAAATTTCTCTGTATTCAGATGTTGTAAACATGGCTCAATTGTTAGAGCGAGATAGTGAGTATACTCAACCGAGGGACCACAACCAGGGTCATATCGGTGACAGCAGTCATCAGAACGATGATATCTAGCGAGGAAGGAAGAATACGGACAAAGGCGGTAACCACTCAGGTGGTAATCGTGGCCATGATAATAGAAGAGGTGACTCAAGTGGAAATTTCAAAAAGAGGAGATTCAAGAACGACGAGAAGACATCAGCAGCAGCAGCAGCACCAACAACAAATTCTAGGGGAGGAGAACGACCGCCAGTTAGATGTTACAAATGCGGGAATGAGGTACATATCAGCCCAAACTGTCCACAACAATCCAAGGTATGTTACAACTGTGGAAAGGAAGGCCACATCGCTCGAGATTGTACTATAGCGAAACCAAGTTCAGCGGGAGTGGTGATTCCAAGGGCTGTTCCGGATAAGTCAAAATCAGCGGTTCCTGGAAGAGCGTTTGTCGTGACTGGCCAAAACGTGAGGAACCCAAATGAGGTGATTACGGGTAAGCTAATCCTGAATTCTTGCAAAGTTTATACCTTACTAGATACCAGTTCTACCCATTCTTTTATCTCTCCTACTTGTGCTCATCGTTTAAACTTGACTCCGGAGAAATTAGATTTTAATTTATCTGTTGAAACTCCGTTGGGTGAAACCTTCGTTACATCTACATTTTATAAATCTTGCATGATCCAAGTTGGCACTATCTCATTACCTATGGATCTTATCTCTTTAAAGATACTTGCTTTGATGTGATTTTAGGAATTGATTGGTTAACCACTCATTGGTTAACCACTCATCATGCCAAAATTGATTGTTTTTGTAAGGTTGTTAGTTTTCATATTCCTAACCAACCTGTCATACGAATTCAAACTACTAAACCACTAAAATTAGTTAATGTCATATCAAGCCACAAAGCTATTCGTTTATTGAAAAACGGATGCCAAGCTTTCTTAGCCCATGTTATGGATTTGAATAAAGACAAGTCAGATTTGAATAATATTTCTGTGGTTAGATAATTTCCTGATGTATTTCCCGAAGAGCTTCCCGGTCTACCCCCAGAACGTGAAGTTAAATTCTTTATTGATCTTGAACCGGGTACAAAACCCATTTCTAAAACCCCATATCGAATGGCTCCTATTGAACTTCAGGAGTTAAAAGTCAAACTACAAGAATTGTTAGACATCGGTTTCATTCGTCCTAGTACATCTCCTTAGGGTGCTCCTGTTTTATTCGTAAAGAAGAAAGACGGGAGTATGCGACTTTGTATTGACTACCGAGAATTAAACCATGTCACCATCAAGAATAGGTATCCACTACCTCGCATTGATGACCTGTTTGACCAGTTGCAAGGAGCACAATTCTTTTCAAAGATCGATCTTCATTCTAGATATCATCAGCTGAAGATTAAAACTGAGGATATTCCAAAGACTGCCTTCAGAACTCGGTACGGGCATTATGAATTCTTAGTTATGTCTTTCGGATTGACTAATGCCCCTGCTGCCTTCGTGGATATGATGAACCGAGTATTTAAGGAATATTTGGATCAATTCGTTGTTGTCTTTATTGATGACATCCTCATCTATTTCAAAAGCCGTGAAGATCATGAGCACCATTTGAAGCTAGTACTTCAAAGACTTCGTGAACACAAGCTTTATGCCAAGCTAAAGAAATGCGAGTTCTGGCTTGAGGAAGTAGCATTCCTTGGGCACGTGGTGTCAAAACATGGAGTATCTGTGGACCCAGCGAAGATTGAAGTAATACAAAGTTGGGAGCAGCCAAAGTCGGTGACCGAAGTGCGTAGCTTTCTGGGCTTAGCTGGTTATTATCGGAGATTCGTGGAAGGATTTTCTCGAATCGCTACTTCGTTAACTCAGCTGACTCGGAAGGATGCAAAATTCGTATGGAGCGAGGAATGCGAGAAGAGCTTCCAAGAGCTCAAGAGGAGACTCATTTCGGCACCTGTTCTGACAATACCATCTGGTTCGGATGGATTTGTTATCTACAGCGATGCTTCTAGTAAGGGGTTAGGATGTGTTCTCATGCAACATGGGAAAGTCATAGCCTATGCCTCACGACAACTCAAAGAATATGAGAGGAATTATCTTACTCATGATCTGGAGTTGGCAGCAGTCGTATTCGCGTTGAAGATATGGAGACACTACTTGTACGGGGAGAAAGTGGAGATTTATACAGACCATAAAAGCCTCAAATATTTCTTCACCCAAAAAGAACTCAACATGCGGCAACGACGTTGGCTTGAGCTATTGAAAGATTACGATCACACTATTCAATATCATCCTGGAAAAGTGAACGTAGTAGCAGACGCATTGAGTAGAAGATCATATGTGAGTACGAGTGTAATATTGTCAACACAAAGGCCCATTTTGTATGACTTGCAAAGGATGGAGGTAGAATTAAAGACTCCAAGGACCCACATGATGATGGCAAATATACAAGTAGAACCGACTTTAATTGATAAAGTTAAAGCTGCTCAAGCTACGGAGCTGGGGCTGATACAAATGAAGAAGAAAGTGCAAGAAGGTGCTATTCCAAAAGCAAGAATCGATGAAGAAGGAATACTTCGAGTCAACTCTAGACTTTGCGTTCCTAACGATTCTGACTTGTAGCATAGAATCATGATGGAGGCACACAACACCCCGTTTGCAATCCATCCTGGGAGTACCAAAATGTATCGTGATATTCGACACACATTTTGGTGGAACAATATGAAGAGAGAGATCGCGGAGTTTATCTCGAGGTGTTTAACTTGTCAACGTGTAAAGGCGGAGCATCAAATACCAAAAAGTCCATTACAACCACTTGAGATTCTGGAATGAAGTGGGAACACATTACTATAGATTTCGTTACGGGTCTTCCCAAGGTTTCTCAAGGTATAGATGCGATTTGGGTTATTGTTGATAGATTAACCAAGTCCGCCCATTTTTTACCGATACGTGAGACTTATTCCCTTGAACGTCTAGCTCGTATGTACGTGAACGATATTGTGAGATTGCATGGCATGCCAGTATCAATAGTTTCGGATCGTGACCCAAGATTCACTTCAAGATTTTGGGTTAGCTTACAGAAAGCTATGGGCACGGACTTACGATTCAGTTCAGCATATCATCCTCAAACGGACGGACAATCAGAGAGGACTATTCAAACCCTTGAAGATCTATTAAGACTCTGTGTTCTAGATTTTAAAGGAAGTTGGGATAAGTACTTGCCACTAGTGAAATTCTCCTACAACAACAGTTATCAAGCAAGTATAGGCATGGCTCCATTTGAGGTATTGTATGGACGAAAGTGTCGATCTCCAGTATGTTGGGACGAGGTGGGAGAAGCAACGTTGTTGGGACCAGAATTAGTATGCATGACTACAGAAAAGATCCAAATGATTCGACAACGTATTCAAACTTCACAAGATCGACAAAAGAGTTATGTTGATCTTCATAGAAAGGACGTGGAGTTTAATATTGGGGATCATGTACTGTTACGTGTTGCTCCATGGAAGGGAGTTACAAGATTTGGAAAGAGAGGAAAGCTCAATCCAAGATTTGTTGGTTCATTTGAGATTCTTGACCGAATAGGAAACGTGGCCTAAAGACTCGCGTTACCTCCAAGTATGTCTCGTGCTCACAATGTATTCCACATATCTATGCTTCGTAAATATGTGAAAGACCTGAACCACATTATTGCGTTAGAACTAGACGAGATAGCTGAAGATTTAACATACGAAGAGGTACCTGTTAAGATCTTGGATAGGAAAGAACATGTCCTACGCACCAAGATTATACCACAAGTTAAAGTTTTGTGGAGAAACCATGCAATTGAGGAAATGACATAGGAGTTGGAATCGAAAATGAAAGCGAGGTACCCTCACCTTTTCGATACACCGGGTACGTACGTTAATTTCGAGAACGAAATTTCATAAGGAGGGGAGGTTGTAAGACCCCAACTTTTTATACAAAAAATCGAATTTCCTCTAATTATTATTCTAGATTAATAAGGTGGTAATTTGATATAATGCTTTGGTTATGGGTGAAATGTGCAATTTTTGCAAAATAAACAAGTGGTTATTAAAATATTCATTTTTGTCGAGGAATATTCGTTTGGTCGTGGAATATTCTTGCTGTCGGAGAATATTCGTACGACGGCGCAGCCATTTGTGGGCCCCATACCGGAAAACGGTTGGATGAAAGAAAACGACAAAGATTGAGTTTTATAAATAACGGCGTAAATTGTTATCGTTAACACTGTTGGGTTACCTGGTGGTTAAAATATAGTAATACGCGTGGTTGCACAGTAGCACACGGTATTGCACAGTATTGTTGAATTATTGATTCGTACGTAAGAAGGCACTACTCAATAATTGTTACAGTAGTTACTGTTAATATTCTATTATATTGATTCAATAATTGCTGCATTGTTAGTTTATATTATTATTGTTTCAATAATTGTCACTGCACATTATTTCTCATTATCAGATCAATAATTCATATTATTTAAATAATATTATCAGATAACATTATTGGCAATGTCTAGAAAGTTCTATCTAAGGAGAGGTTTGGTCACCTAATTGCGCGCCAGTAAGGAGAAATCCTTATTGGAAAGCCCCCTCTTTTCTGGGAACGGAATGGTTGTCATAATTGTGATTCTGTAATATTATTTAAGAATAATTAATTATTGATTCATATGATAAAGAAATATTTATTTGATGTGGATATAATTGATGAATATATTATTTTTTGTGGATATAATTGAAGGAATTAATGCTGAGGATATTTTATCAGTATTTTGTCGGACTGGAAGAATTAAAAATCATCCGTTTATGGATTTCGGATAATTTCTGTTTGGAATTTGGAAAAATTTTATTCTGCAAAGTTATAGAGAATTGAAATTCCTATAAAAAATCGCGAGATTCGAATTTTCTGACAAAGGGACTATTTATTGTGAATTATTAAAGTTCTGGGGTTCCGAAATAATTAATTTTTGAAAGTTTAATTATTTTTTATTTCAAAAACGTGTTTTTTATTTTTTTTTCTAGAAGGTGGGCATGTGGGAAATGCTAAAATCAGATTCCTTGGTGGTGGGCTTGAATATTTGATAAATATTAATATTTTATTAATTTAGTCTCCTTTGGCGTTCTACCATTTTCCTATAAATAGAGGGCTAAGTTAGAATTGAAAATCACACCAGAAACAAAGTTTTCTCTCTTTCTCTCTCTATATTATCGAACGTATTCTTATGAGTATACTTTGAGTGTTGCTATACGGTGCGAGTTTCTGTCAGCACTATACCAAAATTCAATCAGAAGTACGGTTATTTTGAGGTAAGGGATGTTATTTTCTTCATAAATGACATTATTTTCTTCAATATCATTATGCCGAAATATTGGTGAACTTTTTTTAATCAAATTTGGAACTTGTTGTGTCGAGATTACTATTCACGTATACGGCACTATTCACTTATACGGCACTATTCACGAATACGACCTTATTCACCGAAAAATAAAAATTTTCCTTTTTGTCCAAGATGTCTATTTTGGCTATTATCTTTGATTGTATCCATGTTTTAATCGTTATTTTTGAATTCTGCTCCAAAATTGGTTATTATGGAGTATTATTGATCTTGGATAAAACTGTTATACGAATCCCTAATATTTGTCTTTCTATCTCACTGGATTCGTTCTTTAAAATAGTTTTCATCATCCTCGGTCCTTAGTGATGATATTATTGAATATCTTTGGCCTGTAGTGCAAAGATAAATGATTACTGATGAATATCTTTGGCCCGTAGTGCAAAGATGAACAGGTGTTGAGATGAACATGACCAACCAGTGATATAAATGAATATCTTTGGCATGTAGTGCAAAGATGATTAAAGATGTATATGGATTGTTGTTACAGGGATAAAATATTGATGATGGACTCTTAAATATTAGAAGATAGTAGAATTCATCCTCTATGTGACTCTTCTAATAGATTGTTGTTTCCGCTGTATTTGTTCATCTAAAACTTGTTGTCGATTATATTTTATCAGATTTTTTTCCCTGTTGAAGACTAACGATAATTTGTTGTATATTATCTTAGTCATAATATTCTTTACTGGGCTAGTTGAGCTCACCCTTTTCCTTTTTGTTCCATTTTTCTTCTCAGGAGGTGAGAACATAGCAGGATCGAGTCGGGGTATGGAGTGAGGTTTCTAGAAAGATGTTTTAGCAGTCCTCACTATTTCTGTAAAATAGTGTTTGAATAATTGTAATGAGGACTTATTTGCGTGTGGATATTGTCTAGAAGACAATATTTGTATTTAAACTCACAGTATGAATTGTCGTATTTCACACGACATTTGTATTATTGAAGTTATAGTTTGCTTTATGTACCATGTATTTGGCGACTCAGAATGGGTGTTGTATACCTGTTTTGGGGGCGTCACATAAATTATAATAAATATTTAAAAATTATTATAAGTCATTTAAAAATAATATGATTGTTACTTACAGATAGTAAGCAACAGGATAGAGTCTTAGACTCGATAATTACCCGATAAAACCGTCGATACATCGACATGCTTCAGAAATTGATATGGACTTAGATAATTTGATTAGATATGTGTTTATTTGTGATTCAATGGTTGTTAAACATATGTGACAATGTGATTAGGTTATGTGATGACTGCAATAAGCAGTATTATGTGTTACGATATGTTATTCTAATCGATCAAATGATATTATTACTGATAAGTGTTATATAAAGATAGAAATAAGTTATGAACTGTAAGCAGCGTATCAGGCAAGTATCTTACCTTTGTATTTTCTTTATGCAATGGACATGAGTAAGATGTTTTAGAATTATATTATTATTATGCTATATTATTAACCCTATTGTGATATATTCTATATCCGATCATTGTTTATCAACATGTTAGTATATGGTAATTCAGATATATATATTATGTTCGTTAATTTCTATATATATGGTTATACAAGTGTCCCCACTTGGATAGTCATTGTAGTTAAACACATGTTGATATATATATATATATATATATATATATATATATATATATATATATATATATATATATATATATATATATATATATATATATATGTCCAAGCTAATTAACCAGCTAGACACAAATTTTGAAATATCGTTGAATATTATAAAAAACCTTTTTGTATCCAATCAAATTGTTTTGGTTCAGATTCCTAGACTAAGTATGAACATCCCGATCAAGGGAAAACTTTTATGCGCCTAAGGCGGACAGAGTGAACGATAATATCGTTCTTGTAATATAGTATTAATCAATACAGGGCATATTGGGCAGATCACCCTCGTGCCTGTAAGTTATGACGGTTTGTAGATGAAGTTCTGCTAAACCTTAGCGAAAACTAAAAAAAATATTCATAGCCTGTCAACTAATACCTATATATAAAGTCAATACGTAGTTTCAAAAATTTGAGATTAAATTGTTATGTTATTATTATCAGTTCAGTTTACTTCACAACTATAAATTCGTTGTAGAAGTGATGTAGAAAGAAAATATTTATTTCTTTCAGCTAATTATATTTCTATTTGTTATTACTTGCTGAGCACTCAAATGTTCATCCTTGCTTAATTTAAATATTTTCAGCTAAGCGTGATCAACCTGAAGGTTCAGACAAGAACAAATGAAAAGGAAAGCAAATAGAATATGTTTAATTGTATCTTTTATAATAGTTAGACTGTATTAAGGCATTGATATATATTATCTATTATGTAAAGAATTATAGTAAAGGTTGCATACTTCGGAGTAGACTCTGATATATGTAAACTAAATTTGTTATTTATATTATTATTATTATTATTAGTAGTAGTAGTAGTAGTAGTAGTAGTAGTAGTAGTAGTAGTAGTAGTAGTATAGTAGTAGTAGTAGTAGTAGTAGTAGTATTCCACTCATAGAAATGGTATCGTGAAGCACCGAGTTCGGGTTTCATGTACCTGAATTTGGGGGCGTCACACTAAACCTAAGAAGAACTACAGAGAAAAATTACAGAGAATTATAGAGAGATTAAGAGTGAAACCTGAGAATTTGTCTGTAATTGCAAGATTGTGCAAGCTAACTTTAGGGTATGTTCACAACTTTGATATTATATATGCATATATGGGTTTCACGGCAAAAATTGCATGTTTTGTGAAAATCAAAATTTGTGAATTGTTGTTATATAGTTGGTAATTATGATTATACATGTTTATAATGCTAGAGTTTATGTTCAAACAAGAAATCGCATGCTAAATTCGTTTAACAGTGGAAGAAAAAGTTTTGACAGTGTATGTTTATATATATATATATTTTCATGTGTTCATGAAAAGTGCCATTTTAGATGGTCAATTCTCATATTAAACTGTAAATTGAGGCTTGCATATGTTAGTTCAATGAGACATGAGTATAACGTAATTTGAATGAGGTGATTTGGAGAAGAATTGAAATCACAGTGTTCAATTTTGTGAAGGAACTCGAAAATGGAGTTTTTGTATGAAAACTTGAATTTTGAGAAATTAAAATAGTTTTAGTTAGTGTTAAATTGTGCTAGTTGGTTGTAAATGTGAGCAATCATGTTTAGGATAGTTGTATATTTATTATACATGTTAATATTATTGTCTATTGGGTGAAATTTGTGTTTGTTGGGCTAAAGTCGGCTACTGTTCATAGCCTTCTCTGCGTCTGTCTGAACACCGGCGCAGCTGCGCCGGTGCCAAGGAAAAAAATGGTGCAGCTGCACCGGTCCCAAGCCTTTGTATGGTGCAGTTGCGCCATACCCTAGTTTGAGATTCTAACTTCTGCTATTTCAGCATACTTAAGAAACTGTCACAACATAGTCTGAAATTGTGTTAACAGGTTAAATGTGTAATGTTAAGGTTAACATAACATAGTGAGTTATGGTTAGTATGATCAAAGTTGCAAAAGTGATTAGTAAATTGAAAATGCGTTATGTGATAACATAGTTTATGCAATGAACGATAGTTAAGTGTTATGATGATTAACACTTGGGAGTTTTGAAATGTAAAGCGTAACATGAGACTTGTGTTAAAATAACAAGTTTAACTAGTAATGCGTTTTATATTGAAACGTATGGTTTTTAATACTGTGTTTAGGTGAACGTGAGTTTAATATTATAGCTTACGCTCGAGGCAAGTCTTCTAACTCCATACTTTTATTGAGTTAGTTTGTTATGTTGATGCAAGTTTTCTAACTCTACACTTTCGTTGAGTTAGTTCATTTATTATTACTTCATGCTTTTGATTGAGCAAGCTTTTTATATTAAATGTTATTGAATAAGTAAATTGTTTCCAAAATTCATTTGAGGCAAAATCTAAGTCTAGTATTATTGGAAATTCTCAATTGATTGATTCATTCTAACTTGTTTACAATGAAGCAAGTTTCTTAAAGTTCAGAAATTTCATTTCTAATGTTATAAAACTTGAACTTTAGCTTATTTTATTGTTCAAGCAAAGGTTAACCATTTTATTCATTCTATTGAATATGTATGCTCTATATAGTTATTTCAAGCATGAGATAGATATATAGAATCAGTTCAGTTATGATTCTCAAATGTTCTAAGTTATGTTAGTATTAAATAATTGTTGTATTATTCATGCATTGTTGATTCAACTAGTTCCCTAGTTGATGATCATTAAACTTCAATTACCCTTGAAAGCATATCCAAACCAAACTTTCGTTGGTGCAGACTTGTACTCTAAATACTGAGATGAACAACCCTATGTTTAGGGGTTTATGCTTAGCGTTGAAATGGTTGTGCACAATACATTGTACGAAGGATTGATCCCCCTAAGTACGTGGAGTCCTTATAGTCATATGACTGTTAAAGTTAAAGTTGAAAGATTACTTATAACTGTGGACATGGTTCATGGTCATTTGACCCTCAGTAGTTTATTTAAGAATGTTAATAGAACAAATCATTCAGTTCTATTGAGCCTATAAGTTGGCAAATGTTGAAATGTTAATAGAACATATCATTCAGTTTTATTGAGCCTATGAGTTGGCAAGTTTTGAAATGTTAATAGAACATTTGATTCAGTTTTATTGAGCCTGTTATTTGGCAAATGTTGTAAAGATATTTATTCTTGTCTCAAGTGAGCTTTGTTTACTCAGTCTTGCATATTTATACATTTATTGTAGCTATGAATGAGAAGGTAGATAAACCTACAATTAGCAAAGGAAAGGAAAAATGTACAAGTGATGAAGACTTGTAATTTTAGTTTTATCATTGATGATAGACTTTTTATAATGATGTGATGTAATAATTTTATTTTCACACTTGAATGATTGTATTAAAGGTTAGAGAACCTGGGAGATAATATTTTTATTTAAGTAATCCTGTATGGGCAGGTTTTTATTATTCAATTTATTATAATTGGGTAGCTAGATATGAATGTTTTTATTACCTGAACACCAAATCTTTAGGTAATGAAGTACCTGGATTTGGGGGTGTCACAACTTCGTTCCTCGTGTTCTACATGCCAAATCAAATGGAACAACTCTATTGATTCCTTATCTACATCCTAACCAAGCAAGAGGCACAAACAAACTCTATCAATGATGGTTTTCACTTTGGTCCAACAACGACCAAGTTAACTTTAAATGGTTTCTATGGTTTAAATTTATGTAAACCCTTATGATTTCTACTAAAACATGACTTATCAATGTTTTAATCATTAATAGTCATCTTATTCCTCCTAAAGAGACATGCTCCACCAATCTACGATTCTCTACGAGAAAGAAATCGAAAAGAGTGAAGACTAACGTTTACGAAATATTTCATTTGCGTTCTTCGGGTTCTTAATTTAACGTGTATGGTTTGCTTTGAAGTAGCTTGATTACTTGTTTCTAGCTCTTCCTCTCTCTCAATATATGTTGGCTAATATTTGTAAACTATCAAATGACCTAGCCAAGCTTCTATTTATAGAAAACTCAAACGGAGGGCACAATGGTCATTTGGTGACCTCCTTACTATTCCCACCTCCACAAAAACTTAGCCACCAAGTAATCACTTTACTTGGTGGCCAAGTGGTCGGCCCACAAGTCCATGGTCCTCCCCATGGGTTGCCCCATTGGTTTTATCCATCTAGTGACCTACTGGTTCGATTCGCGGTTCGGTTTCTTGTATCGGGCTTAATTAAATATAACATTGGGCCTTAACTTGGGCTTGATTACACAATTCATTGGGCTTGGTATAATCCAAGTCCAATTGGATTATACTAAGTCCTTAAACTCAAATTCCATTAAGAATTAATCGTATTCTATGTGTATAACTCACGTATTCCCTTCATTTAGTATTCATACGATATTCGTATTATACCTCGAAATATTATTCATACTATACTCATATTCTAACTAGTATCATACCCGTATATTGTACGTATAATAATCCTAATCATTATACGCATTACACTTTCTTCACGGAAATCATTTTCACTAACCCTTAGGTTTTAAGTCCGCATGCAAAAAATTTATTTGCCATAACTAAAATATTATTGGATATTCCATCTCGTCTTCATATTCTATCATTACACATTTTTCAGAAATACAAACTTAATTCCCGAGCAGAAATGGATGAATAGTGTTTTTTTGGAAATTTCTCAGAAAACATTTATTTTCGTATTAGAAATTTAAAATAATTAATCCTAGCACATAGTCAGAATACTAACCACATCAGCACATTTTAGGTCATAGAACGACCTTCAAATAACTTACTCACATAAATAATCAATTAAATTCATTTAATCCACATAATCAAATAAGAATTTAATTCATTAAAGATCCAATTTTCTAGGGTGTTACATTCTCCCCACCTTATAAGGATTCTGTCCCCAGAATCTCGCTATAATTACATAAACAAATGAGGAAACTTTTCCTTCATTTTACTCTCGAGCTCCCACGTTGCTTCTTTGGCATCGTGGTTACTCCAAATTACCTTTACTGAAGGTATTATCTTATTTCTCGAGACTTGTTCCTTCCTATCAACAATTTGAATCTGATGTTCTTCATACGTTATGTCTTTTTCTATCTAAATAGATTCATACTCTATTACATGTTTATAGTCTGGTTTATAAGGACGCTTCACTGACACGTGAAATACATTGTGTATTCTTTCAATCCCTGGAGGTAAAGCTACTTCATAAGCTACCTCTCCTATAATACCTGAGAATTTTTACGTATTATAAAAAGAATATATTAATGAAAATACTATTTATGTGAAAATAAGTGTCATTTTTTGTGAGTTGGTTAATTCGATTAATTCGTATTAGATCAATGCGTATTAAGAAGTGTGATTTGACAATGAGAATTATGGAATGCCTTGTGTGGCATGTTGTAAAACGAGGAAATCAATTAAAAAAATTAAAACGGGAATTATGAAGTATAATCGTGTTGAATGTGTGATATCATATAAGTAATCAAATACGCTCATAGACTTGTAGTAACACTCTTATGGACAGTAATTCATGTCGTATAAAATGAGTTTAGCAATGAAGATTGACATGGGCTAAAGCTAAACTAGTCTTGACACTGTCAGGGCACGGCGCAGTTGCGCCGTCCCAGCAGTACAAACTGGCGCAGCTACGCCAGCAGTCAGTTGGAGTTGGTTACTTTCTACTGTAGCATAGAAATTGGGGGCATTAATGTTATATATGTAACATGGAAGAAGCCATATGATAGGAGTATATTGCAATGAAATATGTTATGTCCGACAACGGAATTGTTAAACCATTAGTTAATATTAATTAATTGTGGGAAAATATTGATTTCTTTGTAATCAATTAATAATATGTGATTATTATTATTATTTGCAATATATCTAGAAATGTAATAAGAATATTATCGATAATTAATGATTATGATAATCCATAATTTCATCAATAAGAAATAGATTAAACTATATTAGTGGTAATTAATCAAGGGAATGAATAAATTATTTATTTAACATAAATAAATAAGTTATTATTATAATAAGGTTATAATATGGTTATATGAGTGATAGAGATAATTATGGAACTACCCAGACAATAATACATGAATGCATTATTTTATTGCGTGTATTTAATGTGCATGGACTGTATGATGTGAGTATATAAATAACCCTAAATTCTCCTAATATGGTAACACTTGGACATTAAAACCATTTTTGGATAACAAAGTAACTATATGAGAGTGATGCTAAGCTTGTTGCTGAGAATTTCTTTTGTCCCAAAATGAATGTCACCAAGTAAATGAATAGTAACTCAAAGCTATAATACGTATTCTCCAAAAAGGCTAGAGATAGGAGATGAAGGCTGAGCTTGAGGGTGATTGGCCAACCCTTGAGCAACCATTATCCCATTGCATTACACCATGAATTCAAGTTTTGTGTAACACCGATGCCCAGTCCAAGCTCTCCTTTAAATAGCAGACCAAAATTTCTCAGTGATGTTACTTGAAGTTGTCTAAGATTTGCTAAGTAGGAGTTTGAAAGCATACAAGGAATTTAAGAGCTTAGGAGTTCAATTGGAGCAAGTACATTTCTTAATTCCAGAGGTATAATCCCATTTCTTGTTTCCATTTTCGATTCTTGTTAAACAGAGTTCTTGAGTCATAAAAATTAAATTCTTGAATTCATGGAATTGGATGTTAATGAGGTTGGGTAATTTCCATATAGTTGTTATATGACCATATGAACATGTTTAAACTATTATAAGAGTGTTTAAACACGATTTTCGTGAGTAATTTCTGTGTTTGGGCTAAACATTTGTCGAGGTTTGATGTTCCTGGCTCGAACCAGGTATAGCGCAGCTGCGCCGTATTAACACTAAGGCGCAGCCCAGCTACGCCGATTCCTGCGACCTGTTGAGCTGTCTTTTTTCAATTCTGATCAATGTTAGGCAATCATTTCGGCTTAAACTAGCATGCAAGCATGTGTAATGTGTATGTATAAGTATATTATGCTAAGTTGAGAATGTTTTAATATATTTGCATGATTAATGAAGGTGTATAATTTACAATGGATTTATTATTTTAAAACGAACTTGATATGTATGTATGCCATTTGTGTTAAGACTTTGCAAGCATGATAACATAACTTGACCACCTATGCTTAGAGTTTTGAAGATGTCTTATGTGTGTTAGATTTCATAGTTCAATCCTAAAATGGTTTCAAAAGCGAACTTGAACATATTTTCAAAATTTAGTTGCACACATGAATATCTAGATGCTAATTAGATAAGATGCCATGTTATGTCTATAATATCTCTAGGTATGATTTATATGTATGGAACATGATGATTTCAAAATAAACATGAGTTTGAAGCATGATTTCAAGGTTTAAACAATAATAGCTATAAACACGCAATATGAATTCTACAAGTATATACATTAATAGAATTTGAAATCTCTATGTGGGTATATAGTCAAGTAACGAGTCATGGTAACCGCTTGATAATGTTTCGTTTGAATGCCATGTAAGATGTAAGTTCAAACTTATACAAATGAATGCGAAGAACGATTATGTGATTATGTGAGCACCTCTAACATGTAGATATGATGGAGTATTAGTACATAGATGTGTAGGGATTGGGCAGAAACTGAAAGGCAATAGCTCAGTCCTGGTCTGGCAAGGGGACAGCGCAGCTGCGCCGTGCAGCAGTCAGAGACGACTTCTGTTTTTGAATTGATGTTTGAAGCATGCCTATATGATTACTTTAACTTGTAATATATGCCTAATATTCTATGTAATGTGTTGATAAGCATGCTATGTGATGTAAATTAAGGTTAATATTGATTTTCGAATGATAAGTCCAAGAGGATGTTTGCATAATATCAAAACAAAGATACGTGGGTTAAACTTGTGATGACTTATAAACAGATTTTGTACCATATGTGCTTACTTGAATTATGTCAATCTTGATTAAAGACTGTGTTAGCTAATGAACATCTTAAACATATAATTCGCTATAAATAGGATTCGAAAGTGTTGATTTCTTAACGTGGATAAACTACGTATAAGGCAAGTTCTCCAAACTTACTCAAATCTATATTGAGCAAGTATCTGAACCCTACTTTACATTGTGCAAGTATTCTAACTCTGGCGTTACTTTATTCAACAAATATCGTAAGCGTATCTCATTGAATGCAAGTTATCCTACTTATTCATTCAATTGAGCTAGTATGTTAAACTCTTGAGAAAACTATTATTCATGTGAACTTAGTATTGTTCTTGAATATTGTGAAAGTGTCTATGCCATTTGCTTCGGCTAGACTATATGCATGTTTATAAAACTGTCCAAACCAATTGATTGGTGCGGAAATCCTAAAAAATGAGTTGAAACAACCCTTATAGTAAGGAGAGTATATGTTGTTGGAAACCCTAACACATGAATGGTTATTATTGTGGTGTTATGCATAACTTCAAGTATTTTAGACTGGTCATCTATAATACTTGATTCTTTTGGGTTATCAGTTTAATATTGGTAATTCTAGTAGATGTTCAATAGTCCGTAGTGACTGCTCAGTATAAATTGTGATCCAGTCGGATACCTCAATAGCCTTTGAATTCATATATATATATATATATATATATATATATATATATATATATATATATATATATATATATCTGTTGATTTATATTGAATTATCATTCTTATTCCAAGAATTGTTAATATTCATTATTCATGATGTTATTCTGAAACCCTGAACTATCTTAGAAGTGATACTTCGATATTTCAAACTCGTGTTATAAAACTCTTTACCCTTTTGTATATTACTTGTTGGGCAATTTGTGCTCATTCTTGCTTATTTAAAACCTTTCAGTTAAGGCGGAATAGGGAGGTGTATCTGGGAAAGACATAGGCAAGGGCAAGGCTACCGACTAGCGTGTCCCTTTTATGTTTAAATTAATTATGTTGTATTAAGACTATTTCCAGACTATGTTTAAGCTTAAGTAGGATTATATAATAAGTCTTTATTCGATAGTATTATGTAATCTATTAAGCATTGTAGGTTGCGAGACTTGGGGGAATAATTATAATAAAACATTGTATATTATTCTAAATTAGATCTTTCAATGTAAATATATGATTTTAGTTATTATGGTAATACTTTTTTGAGCACGTGATGAACCGAATTCGAGTGACCAAGTGGCGGTCGGAATTTGGGGGCATCACATCTCATACCCTTCTTAAAATTTCAAAAGGTCCTATAAACCTTGGATTTAACTTCCCTTTCTTCCTGAAACGTATATTCCCTTTCCAAGGTGATACTTTCAGAAAGACATACGAACCTACTTCAAACTCCCTCTTCTCACGATGAGGATCTGCATACTTATTTTGTCTGTCTTGAGCCGCTACCAATCGGGTTCGTATTAGCTTAACCATGTCTGACGTTTGTCGTACCATTTCAGGTCCCAACATTCGACGTTCACCTACTTCATCCCATCAAAGTGGTGTCCTGCACTTTCTCCAATACAATGCTTCGTAAGTAAGCATGCCTATACTAGTGTGAAAACTATTGTTGTAAGTGAATTCCACCAAAGGCAGATGTTCGTCCCAACTTCCCTTAAAATCCATAACACAAGATCTTAACATATCTTCTAGCGTTTGAATGGTCCGTTCACTTTGTCCATCCGTCTGAGGATGATATGTCGTACTCAATCTCAACTGCGATCCCATTTGCTCTTACAAACTTCTCCAAAAGTTCGACGTGAATCGTGGATCACGATCTGACACAATCGAAACTGGTACTCCATGTCTAGAAATAATTTTCTTGACATAAAGCTTAGCTAGCTGCTCTAGGTTATACCTAACTCCTATTGGTAGAAAATGAGCCGATTTCATCAATCGATCGACTATTACCCAAATAGTGTCGTATCCTTTTCTTGTTGTTGGAAGTCCCACCACAAAGTCCATAGTGATATGCTCCCATTTCCACTCTGGAATCTCTAGAGATTGCAATAACCCTCTTAGTCGTTGATGTTCAGCCTTAACTTTCTGACAAGTTAAGCACTTACTAACATATTCTGCGATTTCCCTCTTCATGTTCGGCCACCAAAAGTTCTGACGAAAAGTCTTGATACATCTTAGTACTACTAGGATGTATCGAGTACCTAAAACTATGGGCCTCACACATAATCTCTTCTTTTAACTCAGAATTATTTGGAACCCAAATTCTTCCTTCAAAACAAAATAACCTTCTTTATCAAGGTTATACTTAGTCTTCACTTCATCCTTCATTATCTTTTTCATTCACTCGCATTCTTCCGTACTTATTTGTACTTCCTTAACTCGTTCCACTATCGTTGGTCTAGTCTCCATTGAGAATAACATCTCTACCACATCACCTTGTAACTTCACTTCTAACTTCACTCTTGCCATCTCCGTTATTAACTCATTTTGAGTTGTTAACATTGATAGTTCTTCCCTACCCTTCCCACTTAACGAGTCGGCTACTACGTTTGCCTTCCCTGGATGATATAAGATATCACAATCGTAATCTTTTATCAACTCTAACCACCTTCTCTGCCTCATATTCAACTCCTTCTGTGTGAAGATATATTTCAGACTTTTACGTTCCGTGTATATCTCACACTTCTCCCCGTATAAATAATGTCTCCATATTCTAAGGCAAAAACTATCGCTGCCAATTCTAGGTCATAAGTAGGATAGACCTTCTCATAATCCTTTAACTGACGTGACGCATACGCAATGACCTTGCCATGCTGCATGAGCATGCAACCCAGTCCTTTATGCGAAGCATCACTATAAACTACGAAATTTCTCGTATCATCAGGCAAAGACAATACAGGTGCCTCACTCAATCTTCTTTTTAGTTCTTGAAAACTATTCTCACACTTCTATGTCCACACATAATTTACTGACTTCCTTGTCAAATTCGTCAACGGAGTAACTATTTTAGAAAAGTCTTGAATGAACCTTTTATAGTATCCCGCTAACCCCAGAAAACTCCAAACCTCGGTTGGCATTCTCGGTTGCTCCCACTCATTTACTGCTTCCACCTTCGCTGGATCTACAGATATGCCGTCTTTATCTATAACATGCATGTCCTAAAAACTGCACTCCTTCAAGCCAAAATTCACACTTAGTGAATTTCGCATACAACTTCTCTCTACGTAATGTTTCCAACACTATTCTTAAATGTTCAGCATGATCTTCTGGCCTCTTACAATAGACTAGAATATCATCAATGAACACTACAACGAACTTATCCAAATATTTTTTGAACACTCTGTTCATCATATCCATGAATGCGGCTGGCGCATTCGTCAACCCAAACGACATAACCAGAAACTCGTAATGACCATAACGAGCTCTGAACACCGTCTTAGGTACATCCTCCTTCCTTACTTTCAGTTGATGATATCCCATACGCAAATCTATCTTAGAAAAATACTTTGCCCTTTTCAACTGATCGAATAGATCATCGATCCTGGGCAACGGGTATTTATTCTTAATCGTTAACTTTCTCAACTCTTGATAGTCGATACAAAGTCGTAACGACCCATCCTTCTTCTTTACAAACAATATCGGTGCTCCCCACGGAGACACACTCGGTTGAATGTACTTCCTATCTAATAGTTCCTGTAATTGAACCATTAACTCCTTCATCTCTACTGGCGCCATCCTATATAGTGCCTTTGAAACTGGTGTCGTACCTGGCAACAAATCAATCACAAATTCGACCTCCCTATCCGGCGGAATACCAGGTAACTCCTCCAGAAATACATATGTGAACTCTTGAACCACCGGTAACTGTTCCAATGATGCTCCCACTCTTTGGGTATCCACAACATGGCATAGGTAACCCGTACATCCCTTTTTCAACATCTTCCTAGCTTGTGTCATGGTTAGACAACAAGAGCGTCTCGGTGCTTTATTACAGTAAAACACCACCTCAGGTTTCTTAGAAAGTCGTAGGTTTACACTCTTTCTAAGACAATCTATTATCGCTCTATGGTTAATTAATCAATCTATACCGAGAATTACATCGAATTCTCTCAACCTTATCGGTAAAAGATCTACCGATAATCTGTTATCCCTAATATCTATGAAACAATTCCTATGAATATGTTCAATGGGAATTAACTCTTCGTTTTCTACCTTAACGTCTAAAGGTATTTCTAGCTTTTCAGGGTTTAAACCTAGTTGCTTAGCAAATCTGCATGCTATAAAGGAACAAGTAGCACCCGAGTCAAATAACATATAAGCATTTATTTCATTGACTAGAATGATACCTGCTACTACATCTGCTGATGCAACCGCGTCTTGGACAGTCATATTAAAAGTTCAGGCTGAGGGTCTACCCAAGGATGGTGTTGGTTCAGTAATGGCTAACTTACCACTACCAGAACCCTTACTACCCTCAGACCCCTTCTTCGGGTAATTTTTTTCCATGTGGTCCATTGACCCACAGACAAAACAGCCTTAGTTATTCTTAGGATTAGGACAGTTGGGTGATATATGTCCCTCCTGCCCACAGTTGTAACAAACTGATTTCCCTTTTAAACAGACTCCCAGATGAGTCTTTCCGCATGTCTTACATGCCTCCATCCTATGTTTAGGATCCCCTTGTTTCATTCCAGTATTTTCGGAGTTAAAACTCTTCCTTTTTGGCATACTACCACTACCACTGGCACCTTCTACCTTGGTTCCTCCCTCTCCCTTACTCTTATTCTTTATCTCTTTGTGGTATTGGATCAAAGCCTCACTACCACCCTTTGCTATAATTGCCTTTTCCAGAATGGTCCTATAGGAAGCGCACTGGAATACCAAAATCCTACTATAGAGCCAGGGTTTCAGGCCCTGCTCAAACCTATGAGCCTTCCTCTTCTCAGTGTCCACTTAGTGTGGAGCAAACCTTGCCAATTCATTGAATTTGGCCGCATATTGGGGAACTGTCATGTCCCCTTGCTTAAGTTCTAAGAACTTAATCTCCATCCTCCCTTGCATGCTAGTAGGAAAGTAGTTCTCGAAGAATACCTTCTTGAACTGTTCCCACGTAACCGCATTAGTTCTAGCCCCACCCTGGTGAGCCTCTTCGTCATGTAAGTCGTAAAAGAAGTCTTTTGTGCCTCTGCTATGTTTGTAATAACAAACACCTTTTCTATTTCTTTTACCCATGTTTGGGCCTCTATTGGGTCTGTCGTTCCTTTGAATTCAGGCAAACCTACACTTTTGAATTCTTTAAAGGTAGTTGTTCTGGTTACCCTAGCTCCCGTGGGTGCTCTACCCCGAGTTTAGTTAAATGTAACCCGTTAATAAATTAACGAACTCTTGCATAAGGTTATTCTGACCCCTTTGATTATCGTTATGTGATTCCGCCTCCTGATTACGTTGTCTTCTTCTTGGTGGCATTTTCTGATTAAATAAATAAAGTTTCATTATTACTTATTTGCTTACTTAATTATTATTTGCCAAACAATAACTCATACACAACAAAACACATTAAATAAAAATTTCATTATATTAATATGATTATTCATAGTTCGAAACTATTTATAATTTGCTTCCATAGCCAAAAGCTATTACATTTCTATCCCGCGGTTTACTTCCACAAAAATTGGGATTTACAAAAAGACTACCCTTTAAATATACAAAAGAGGGTTTTACGTCACTACACAAAAGTATTTACCGTTTTAACTCCTAATACTGCATAACAGCATTCTCATGTTTCTCATTCGCTAGAATCGACACAATATCCCGACTTATAGTATGTCGAGTCTATCCCAACTCAATGGAATAACAAACTACTTTCAGCTTGAAATCCTCATGCGCACTGTCATTAATATATGACATCCGTGTTATCTTCTGGTCTTTCTCAACCAGTTTCTTACGAAGCTCTACGACATCGTTCTTATAATCCATGGTCTTATCTGTCATGAGCACCTTCTCATCAAGCTCTGACTCAAAGTCTGATTCTGCAGACTCCTTGGCCTTATAGAGATCACTAATCTCCTCATTCTGGTCCTGCACAATATTGTGCAGTAGCACGTTACGGTCAAGCACCGAGAGATGTAATGCCCTTATCGTATCTATAGGTGTTGGCTCTAGTGCTGGCATCATCGTATTAACCGATGTTACCTCCATATCATCCTCCACGTCTATCATCATCTCAAGGTATGATGTCAATCCCATAGTTCCCTCGGAATAGTCCTCCTCAGAAAAATACTCTTCTGGCTCTGATTCTTCTAGAATCACTAATGGTATTTCCGCTATAGGCATAGGTGTTGGCTCTACTTTGTTCACGGACTCTTCACTCACCACGTGTATGTCTCTATACATCAAGCTATCGATCGACATCTACAATAACACATAACAAGTTGATTAGTACATAATACACAATAATATAAGCACAAATCATATTTAATTTATTTATGGTTAGTTTCCATCTTTTAAATCTTTCGATACTGAGTTTCGTCAATACCTTATTAACTCATTTGACTTCAGTAAATCTCGAGTTTACTTTTTTTGGACTTTACCTTCATTAACGAGGTTATTAGCCTAAGGTTTCCCCCCCCCCCTTAAGTTTTATAACTTAATGCTCTAATACCAACCTATGACGCCCCAAAATCTGGGTATCTTTCAACCCGATAGATGGTGCTACACGGTACTACAAGTTATACAGTCATTCCATTGAAATAACAACAAAATGATTGTATTTACTATATTCTTATTACAATAGTAAGAAATCCTTTCCCAGGTTTAGAAACTGAATACCTTCTTCATTATTCATAAGTATATTACATACAAACATACTAGTCTATTATAGGATAATTAATTATCCATCTTAGCTTTGCCTTTATCTTTTTTAGAACCCTTAGTTCGTTCGGCCTTAGCTGCAATCATATAACTCAAGCAAGAAGTGAGCATAACTAGCTCAACAAGTCTAATAAAGGATAATATAAATACCACATCGAGAATTATATGATTATCTTCTATAACTGAACAAATCGCTATGAAGTACTGTGAAACATTGACTAGTACTTTTCATTTCATAACAACGATTTCAAAGTATATATAATAGCTTACGAATCCTGAACCGGTCGAAAGACCATGAACATACTCTTTTCGTTTTCATTCATGAAAAGGATATCCCGGCACTAAGGCCGTACATCCGATATTACTTACGAGCACTTCTAGGTGATCAGACTATAGTACTCAATGTTGATCAACACTCATTCGTTAAACGTATATACGTTTAAGTTTTGGAAACCTCGTGTGCCCATCAAATAATTGATGTAAAATACATTTGTTTATTCATACTCAGGCTTACCTTGAATCTATACCAAACAATTGGTGTAGGATAGCGTTATCAATTCTATATTGCAAGACTTGTAAAGAAATCAATCAATACTTTAAGATTAGTCTAGCCGAGTTAAAACTGGCATCGACCCTTTCTTTAAAACCATTCATGCATCTCATAATATGAATCACTGAAAACTTGGCTAACACGAAGGTTAGACAAGCGATAAGAAAACTTACCTTCAAGCATCTTCGAATATAATATTCAACAGTTCTCAATCTTTACAGTATCTACATGATACATTCACATAGCACACTGTAATTAGCTACCAAACAATCTAATCACATTGTTTATTACTAACTTCTTTCTCTTTTACGTTTTAATTGAATTCATTTTAGTAATAAGATCCATTCAACTTACTACCCTTCATCACGGCTTGTTAACAGTTCTTACGTTACTAACCAAGACTCAATCGTCAATGGTGAAGTAACATCATTAAATACCATTCACGGTTTACTTACATAACCTTCACGTTCTTCGTTCCCGCTCAATTGATTATCTTCAACCTTTAGTGTTATACTTGAGGTTTATAACATCCTTAATAATGTTACACTAAGCTTTAGTTCATTACTAATCAATTAATGTTCTTACGTTACTTATAAACTTTCCTTACTATGAAATCCTTAAGGCTGGCGCTACGGCGCCAGCTTCCTCTTGTTAAGCCGAGCTGCAGCGCCACATTTCAGAGGATACAGACTGGACTGGCGCTACAGCGCGAGTCCTAGCGTTACCTGCCGCACTGCGGCGCGAAACTACCGCAGGTCTTGGATTTCCCTAGGCACTGCACGGCGCTTCAGCGCCGCCTATTTTCCTTACTTTGTGCACCAGAAATTTTTGACAGTTTTTCTACTTAGTGAACTTCCCGGACACCAAATTTGATCATTTTAAGTCTGAATTAGCTCGTTCAAAAGCCATTAGCTCATGAATCACATACTCTAAGTGTTTATGCATGAATTTTTATCTTTTCGAATCCGTTGACATGGAATTCACCTTTTAGTTCATTATCGAGCGTTCGTTTATCATTCGTGAGCTTTCAATACTCGTTTTCTATGTTCTAAGTCAGAATTCGACGATTCTTGAATCCACAACTCTTGAATACCTTATCTCACGTGTTAGCATTGAAAACCAAAGTTTCCAAGCCACACGGCAACTTTTGACTATAAATCTGAGATTTCTACGTTTCCGACGTTTAACGTTTAATTCCGTAAAATTTGTCATAACTTCGTTCCTCGTGTTCTACATGCCAAATCAAATGGAACAACTCCATTAATTCCTTATCTACATCCTAACCAAGCAAGAGGCACAAACTCTATCAATGATGGTTTTCAATTTGGTACAACAACAACCAAGTTAACTTTCAATGGTTTCTATGGTTTAAATTTACGTAAACCCTTATGATTTCTACTTAAACATGACTTATCAATGTTTTAATCATTAATAGCCATCTTTATTCCTCCTAAAGAGACATGCTCCACCAATCTACGATTCTCTACAAGAAAGAAATCAAAAAGAGTGAAGACTAACGTTTAAAAAAATAATACATTTGCATTCTTCGGGTTCTTGATTAAACGTGTATGGTTTGCTTTGAAGTAGCTTGATTACTTGTTTCTAGCTCTTCCTCTCTCTCAATATATGTTGGCTAATATTTGTAAACTATCAAATGACCTAGTCAAGCTTCTATTTATAGGAAACTCAAACGGAGGGCACAATGGTCATTTGGTGACCTCCTTACTATTCCCACCTCCACAACAACTTAGCCACCAAGTAATCACTTTACTTGGTGGCCAAGTGGCCGGCCCACAAGTCCATGGTCCTCCCCATGGGTTGGCCCTTGGGTTTTACCCATCTGGTGACCCGCCGGTTAGATCCGCGGTTCGGTTTCTTGGATCGAGCTTAATTAAATATAACATTGGGCCTTAACTTGGGTTTGATTACACAATTCATTAGGCTTGGTGTAATCCAAGTCCAATTGGATTATACTAAGTCCTTAAACTCAAATTCCATTAAGAATTAATCGTATTCTATTCGTATAACTCACGTATTCCCTTCATTTAGTATTCATACGATATTCGTATTATACCTCGAAATATTCTTTATACAGTAAAACCTCTATTTAGGAATAGACTTGGGACCAAACTATTTGTATTCTAATTGAGAGGTTATTACTAAATAGAGGTATTGATACAAAATATTTTCCGAACACCCAAAAATATTCACTTTAACAAAAATATCAATAACAAAAATAATTCAAAAAATATTTATGCAGAGTAGTCTTTTATAGAAAAATATGGTCTTTTATAGGGAATGTAGTATTTTATAAGAAAATGTAGTCCTTTATAGTAGTCTTTTATAGGAAAATATAGTTATTTATAGGAAATGTAGTCTTTTATAGAAAATATAATCTTTTAAAATTAATATTGTCTCTTATATATATATATATATATATATGAAACTATTACTATATAGAGGTATATTTTCTTAATACGGGACTTAAAAAATATATAACATATTACAATTTAGATGTTATTCCTATTTATAACTGGCCCAAATTGGGATCAAATTTTTTTATAATATTATAGAGGTTATTCTTATATAGAGTATTCCTAAATAGAGGTTTTAATGTACTATACTCATATTCTAACTAGTATCATACTCGTAAATCGTACGTATAATAATCCTAATCATTATATGCATTACACTTTCTTCACGGAAATCACTTTCACTAACCCTTAGGTTTTAAGTCCGCATGCGAAAAATTCGTTTGCCATAACTGAAATATTATTGGATATTCCATCTCGTCTTCATATTCTATGATTACGCATTTTTCAGAAATTCAAACTTAATTCCCGAGCAGAAACGGATGAATAGTGTCTTTACAGAAATTTCTCGGAAAATATTTATTTTCGTCTTAGAAATTCATAATAATTAATCCTAGCACATAGCCAGAATACTAACCACATCCGTACATTCTAGGTCATAGAACAACCTTCAAATAACTTACTCACATAAATAATCAATTAAATTCATTTAATCCACATAATCAAATGAGAATTTAATTCATTAAAGATTAAATTTTCTCGGGCGTTACATCACTTCCTTGCCCATTATCCCCCCCCATTTTTCTTTTATTTTAATGCACAAATTTGATATTTCAAAATTATAAAATACCCTTAATCAAGTGGGCTAAGTATTGTTTTGTATTTTATTTCTTTTGGGCTTCTCCTTTAATTGTTTTGGGCTATGTAATAAACATAGTTTAACAAATTTAATATATATTACCCTAATTATTTATTTAGGGTTTCTATTTCAAATCTTATGAAATTTAATTAAATACGCATATCTCTTTAACTTGTAACCTAATTAGGTTTACCATTACTACTCACTTGCAATAATAAAATTACCCACTTAAGTTAGTATACATATTAAATACTAACTATTCCTTATTACCATAACCCTTAGGTTATTTAATTATCTCACCTAATGTATAATTAGGTTATGAAGCTTTCATTTTTAATGAAATCTATAAATGTATATATCCATAACTATAATTTATTTATTTATTTAGCCCGTCACCACTTCTCATATGTTATCACATCTTAAATCACTATATAGCGCAATGTTTTAAATATTAATAATGTATATATAACTATAAAGTGACTTGAAATTCTTGGTTATTACATTTATAACTCCTCGTGAGTTTGTATTGTACTATTTCATAGTACCTTCTCGTTATGGCATCAAGCTATAACCATTCAGTCATCACAGACCATATGTTATTTCAAAACTTAATCTGATCATGTCGTGATCTTATTCTACAATAATCTTCCCTTGTGATTCTTCTTCTATTTATGATCGTTTTGGTGTTCCTCTCTATAATCATATTATCTTATGATTGTTCAACTCAAGTGTTCCCTGATCTTTTAACTCTTCAGGTTCTTCTTTGAACCTACACATATTGTCTGAAATTATTTCATAAACATTCTTGAATTTTCATCAATTAAACTCTATTTGAGTTCTTTCTTATTATCTTAATCTTCTTCATCTTGTAGACATCGTCTATTTAATAACACTTAACATCTTATTACTAGAGTCAGGTAACTCCATATTCATATCTTTTAAATACCTCAAGATTCTTCTTTGAATCTTCCCGTATAAATTTTAATCTCTTATTATAAATTTCAAAATTTATTTCTTATCACTTAAACTCTATCTAAGTTTATTATTTCATTATATTCACCTTCCTTCTTTAAGATAATAGCCTAAGGTACTCCTGCCTAAGGTTTATAACCTACAGCTCTGATACTAACTATAACGACCCCAAAATTCATACATATAAACTCTCGACTTCGGTCGTTAATAATACATCTAACTTCTGATTTTACATCATTATTTGATATCAAACTAATAAAATACGGAATAATTTCAAACTTTTCAATTTTCTTTATGTAATTCCTTGAATCACAACATTTATCTTTACCTACATTTAAAACATACTTAGTTTATTACTCATTTTATCAGAGTTAATAAAGAAAACTTACATCCAGGTTCAATACCCTTTATACATCAGACACAATTTAAGCTTTATAACTCAACATCTATTAAACATCATACATTATCAATTACATCATCCAGAACCTTAAATATGGTTCAAAATAATAACAACTCAGCCAAAGTATATAAATCTTCATTCATTACATCTGCTTCATGTCTTTCAAGTAGCACATAACGTTACCTTGAATTCTTAACCTGAAAAAATGGTTATTTACAAGGTTAAGCTCGACAGCCCAACAAATCTAACAGTTTTCATGCAACACGTAACACATAAATAACATGCTCATCTTATATATCATAAACATTTGTCTAAACATATTATACATATTGTACATCACATATCAAATAAAGATTGAGTTCTATAACCCAATCAACATTCCTTACTCAACCGATGTAATCATAAATATACCTTAACATTTGATACTTGCAACATAAGTAATACATCATGCTTTTTGCAATACAGATTAAAAATAATTCATCATCAAGTTCACATAACAAATAGGAACTGAAAGACTTGCCTTGATCGTTGTTTGCTAATAACAGTTTAACAGTTTACAGCTATATGCACTTCACGTGCCCTACACAATTATATAATCATGCACATCAACTACTAGTCACATAGTAACACATAGTAGTTGTAATGTAAACTTTACTCTACATATCATAATCCTTCCTATTAATCAATACACAATATTCAATTTGATTGTGTTAACTTTCAACTTATATCTCACTATATTTTTTCTTAGTCATACTCAAAGTTCATTCAAGTATTTAAGTCTTGTTAGGACTCCTTATTGGTTTATATTAACCACATTCCATATCTTATAATGTTCATTTTATTTTAATTAAAATACTTTTTAAGTTAATTAACACTTGACACGACGTTTCAACGTTCCTTCGTCGCACGCCCGATTCGTCACTCTTGCATACACTTAGTACGCTTATACAACTTATCTAATACATTATTTATTAATGTTAAGCATCATTATACTTTCTAATATTTATGTTTTATAACTTAGAATAACATCTTTTATCTTCAGAAGCACTACACTTGCATATGTGCATGCATGACTCCCTCCAATTGCCTCCGAATACACATTAGTACCAAAGATGACCATTTTGACCCCTTCTAACGACCTCAAATCAAAACACTTAAAAAACGAAAATTGTAGGTCTATTATTTATCTTTTTGAATCATTCTGAATCACCTCAATCGAAATTCGTATGAAAACATTATGGTCGTTTTACTATATGATGTCAAAACAGTCCAACCTTGCTACTGTTCCAGCGCTGCAGCGCCCCAAATAGCCTTGGGGCAGTGCTGCAGCGCCCCCTAGCAGAAAGGTGCGCGATTTTTTTTCTAGTTTTGCTATTCTTACGAATTTTTAACCCTTTTTCCTTCCAACCTTCATAACTCAAGTTATACACACCAAAATCAGTTCGTTTTTGACTCTATGGATTTGTAATTCATAGAAATGCAGCATACCAAAGAATCAACAATTTACAAAAACATTAACTAACCCAAATTCTTGGCCCAAAACTCATGTTCATGCTAAATTTTCATGTTTTAACATGTTTAGCGAATTCATTCACTACAAATTCGCTTTTTAACCAAATTTATTCATTCAACTTGCGTTCTTTTTGTTTTTCAACGTTCTTACAACATCCATCATCAATTTAAGGTTTCCATAATGATTTCATAACTAATTTTAGTGTCAAAATTGACCAAAACTTATATGTACAACAAAACTCAAATTATTCATCATTCAACTTATTTTCATGAATTTGATTATTCTAAAATCACTTTTAGATGATATAGAATGGATTACACAAACCCATTAACATCTACAACCAATTCCTTAAGAAATTCAATTTATTAATGAAAAACTCAAGAAATAAAACTTAAAGGTTTAAAATTGATTTTTATCTCTTGATTCTTCATAATCTTATTTAGGTGATGAAGAAAAATTGCTTATTCTCCTCATTGCGTCTCTTTGACTCTTCATCCTTCTTCTCAATATCTCTCTAAGCTCTCTATTTCTCTCTGTGTTTTCAAATAAGTTTCTCTAACTGATGAAACATTTAACGTGTTTTTTATTCTTCCTTCAGTTATACAGATAAAGAATTACCATCAGTTACAAATACCAAGGGCCACAAGGCCATGTTTGGCTATCACTCTAAAAATATATTTTTACTTATTTTTTATTACTACCTTATTATATAGTTTTAATTGTCACACCCACTACCAATTAAATTAAATTAAACCTTAATATAAGTATGATTTGCATTAAGTCAATATAAAAAATTACTAAATCTCAAATTTAATTACTTAATTAAATTAGAATATTCTCATTCTATCAATATTATCACACTTTCATTAAATTATTCTATAACGATTTCCATCAACTATTCATTTTAAATTTCATAAATATTTCAACTAAAATATTATTTTATTCGATAAATATTTTAACTATTTACAAGATTCAAAATCTTATTACATTAACACATTACGTTTATATGCAATATTTATTATTTTCTCATCTTATTAAAACAAATATATTTACATTAATTCACTATTTTAATTAAGTGAATTACTTACAGCATTTATGAGATTTAATTCATAACACATTCATTGCCACAAGACATAATAATCTAATTATATTATACCATAATATAATTTTCAACTTAATTAAATTAACTTAATTCCCTTTTCAAACAATTTCATTTACCTTCTTCAATAGTTAACTTAAATTAACTACTAAACCTCATTCTCCCAATATATATATATATATATATATATATATATATATATATATATATATATATATATATATATATATATTCTACATTCACACTAAATCATATATTTCACAATATATAACACATTTATACACATACTCAAACTCAAAACATCTTATAATAAGAATTTTATTTATTAAATTCGTATTTTTATAATTTCCGAAAATCTAGGTTGTCACAGTTCAAGTTCAACCCACTCCTCACACCATCTCCGACGAAAAATACTGAACTCATATATGATTAAAGACAGAGATTAATACTTTTTTTATAATTCTCCAAAAATTACAGGAGGAGAGAGAAACACCATCGAAGCAAAAAAGAGTTAGCTGAAGAAAACTTGAAGGAGGAGACAGAATGATAGATCGACAATGTTATCGGTATAATTCGCACCATTTCACTTTCCAATATACTCTGATTACTACTTCTTCTCTCTGTATATGTATGTGTAGATTTCTTGAAGAGAGAGAAAGTGGTGATTATTTATTGATTCAATGGAATTGAGAGAGTAGATAATTGAATTGATGTAAAATTAAAATTAAAAGAAATTAAGGAGTGAATTTTAACAAGTTTTGCTTAAATAGTTTAGAGGGTTAAAAGGGTAAATTACCGTTGTTGAGACATTTTGAAAAATTTATTATCAAACAATATTTCTTTATTCAGATACAATTTTAAACAAACGCTCTATATTATTCAGACATCTTAACTTTTCAGATCTTAATATTTAATTTTATCAAACACAACTTTACACTCCTTTTGAGCCAAACCTCCTGTCAATTGACATGTCTATGTAAGAAGCGTGGTTTACCGTCCTTTTAAGACTGGTTTCAAAAAATATATAAAGCCCATTAGTAACTCTTATATTTACTGGTTATAAGTTTGGCAAAAAAAAGGAGGTGAGAGTTTCCTCACGATCTTGTATAAAATGTCTCTCAAAACTACGTTACTTTGCACATTTCAATACATTCATTCCCATGTTATGTATAAAAAAATATTTTTAACATTTTTCAAAATATTATTATTATATAGGGATAGCTCATGCAAGAACTCGAGGTAATCCTCATCCTCCTGTGCCCTCTATAAGTTTATATCCCCTTTCCAAAATATAAGAATTACTTTAAAAAATTTGAAATCAATTTGAGGCATAATCAATACAATGTAAATTAAAAAGTACCAGTTAAATACATTATTTTTAACTTCTTAATAAATCAATTCAATTTTAAATAAAAAAATATTTCACCTTTTTTCAAAAAGTCAGAATTGTTCTTATTTTTTGGAACAGATGGAGCATTTGATCAAGTAAATGATATTTTTACAAAAAAATATAATACCTTCACATTGTTTTTTTCACATAAATAATGGAAAGGGAACTACGTCCATCCATATAAAAAATTTATGTAAAAGTAATATTTTCATGTAAAAATATCAATAATTGAATAATAATATTGTTCTTTGTGAACCCAGTTTAGAATTGGAGTGGAGTGGAGTGGTGGGGTGGGGTGGGGTGGGGTGGGGTGGAGTGGGGGGTGTTACAAATGAACTAAAGTGGCAATTTGGTCTCACAATAAAGGAACCAACCAACGGATCCTTGGAAAGTAAACACGTGCACTGATCCCAGATCCGAATACACAACGTTTTCTAAGCCCGGCCCAGTAAAACGTTAATGACAAAGGCTTAAACATTTCCTATCTTAGAATATTCTTTTACCAACTCTGATCATTTTAGATTCACATAAAGTTAGGCATCTCAAATATTTAGTCTCAAAAAATATCTTATATAATATGTTTTATTTTTTGGATGCATCTCTTATAGTTGATTATATTATAAAATATCATTAATGTAAAGAGTAAAAAACATCTTAGATCGACATAGGATAAATTATTTTAAGTCACTTTCAATATAACATCATTCAATCGTCAATTTAACAACATGATCGTACGGGATGTAAAGAGTCTGTAAAAATATGATATTATGTAAAATTTATTTAATTTGAGATTGTGCAATAACTTTATAACAATAAAATTATTAAAATCTAAACTGTCAAACTATATATTATACATATTATTTACATTATATAAAAATGATATTCTAATGTCTCGAATCAAACAAAATTTTATATAATCTCATATTTTTGTATGTTATTACACCTGTACGATTACATTATTAAGTTGTGTTGGTTTGTTAATATTCTAATCTTTTTGTTTTGATGATGACTTAATATTACAGACTAATTTGTCTATTCTGAAATTTCAGGAAATTGGTGAAAGATCTTTGTTGAAAGACTTTGAAGATTTGAGTCCTAATTAAGAAAAATATGTAAGATCATTGCAAATATTAGAATTTTTCGATACAAGGCTCTAGGACATTTTATATGTGTGCATTAAAATGATTCAATATTTTGTGCATGACTAAAATATATTTTTGCTAACTATTATTAAGAGAACTGATTTTTGTTAGCATGCATGCGTAAAAAATATTGACCGAATTAATTGAGTTTTACGTGTGTAAAAGAATTTATGTGTTGGAAAATTAAAAGTTGTTGGAGTATATTGGTAAAGATAAGATTTATCTCAAAAGTTGAGTTACATGTATATCTTGGAAATGAAGGATAATCATTATCTTGTATAGTCTATTCATATCTCTCTCCTATCTTTTAATTCATTGCTTTAGTTGCTATAGTGGCGGCTGACTTTGTGAAATCATAATTGCTATAGTGTTTGACTAGGTCTCTTTCTAAAGTATTGGATAAAGTCCAACACATATTTTACTTTCGAAGATTATTGGATTGTTTTCAACGGAATATCTTTTGGAACGTTGCATTTTACAACGTAAACTTTTATGAAGCAACGATAATTATATTGGGCTATAAAAGAAATTGATGTCAGTGATAATTCACAATACTTGAATCAATTATTGCACTCATATACTTGAAAAGCAATTTTATCTTCTGTGCAAAATTTCCAGCTGCTGTGATATTATAATTCTGATTATTTTCAGCATATTTTCGTGGGCTATAAATCGGTAATATCTTTCTATTATTAATTGATCATTGCATACATTAGTTGAGCCTTGCATTGTTAAATTATTTATTTGCTTTGATCATTAGACCTCTATAAATTGTAATATTATATTTTTAGACTAAGTGTTGTCTAAAGGAATTTAAACCAGGTGGATTAAGGTTTGTTTACAAACAGGTTTAAGGAAGCATAGGTGCTTAAGGGGTGCATTGATGCACAAGGAGCAAGTGTGTTCTAGTGAATTATTGTAATTCAATTTGATAAAATATGTTTTGTAATAAGGGTCATTTTTAAAGAAATAAAAGTGAGTCTCCAATACTAGTTGGTATTGGACGTGAACTAGTCTATTATTATAGAGGGTAATAGCTGAACCACGTAAAAAAACTTGGTGTTATTTTATTGCTTGATTTCCTTTAATATTTCTCAAGATAATTAGTTTTCTTAATATTTAAAATATAAACTTTTGCTTCATCTTGAGATAGTGTATTTACATCAAGTATCTGACTTATAAATTCACCAAGATATTTTCTTAAACAAAAATTCAATTCGATAGACTGCATTCATTCAGCAAGCTGCATTATTTGATACAGTAGGCTATATTCAATAGTTTGAATTTAAAGTTTAAAAATTGGTCATAATTTGCTCCCACACTTATTCAACCCCTCCTTCTAAGTGTGCCATATCTGAATTTCATTTGGTATCAAAGCGAGGCTCTACTTACTTGGTCTTAAAGGTGACTTGTATGGAAAGATTCTGACATGACACAGTTCGGGAACAACAATCAAGAAGGTCAATCAACCAATAGACCTCCATTGCTGTATGGAACATAAAATTACAACTTCTGGAAATTCCGAATGAGGATCTATCTTAAAAGAGATCATTGGGAATGGTGGGTTGTGAAAAACGGACCAGTTGTTCCACGAAGAGATGATGGGACACCAAAGATTCTGCTAGAAATGGATTCAACCGAGATCTACATGGTCTTCTATGATTCAAAGGCAATGAACACACTTCTTAGCGGCATGGTTCAATTCGAAATAGATAAAGTCTCTTCATGCAACACTTTCAAAGAAATGTGGGATACCTTAGTGTTGAGCCATGAAGGAACATCAAAAGTTCGAGAAGTTAAGCTAAGCATGTTCATGCATGATTATGAAATGTTCAAACTCGAGAAAGATGAAACTATAAAGATGGCTCAAGCAAGGTTCCTTGTTCTTCTGAACTCATTAAAGCTACTGGACAAATCTATTCCACAAAGTGAGATTAACCGTAAGTTACTTCGGGCTATACTCAAGAGGTTTGCTTTCAAAATCACTACTTTTCAAGATTCCTCTACTATATCTACCATGGATACATTAACCCTTTTTGGTGAACTTGAGGAATATGAACATCAGTTAAAGAGGTATGACGATGAGGACGAAACTCCTCGAAGAAAGGTTTTAGCTCTTAATGCAGGAAATGAAGAAGAGCTTGATGATGATTCTGATGAAAAGATAGCCTTGATGACAAGGAGACTCAAAGGACTTCTTCAAAGAAAGAATAAACGAAATAATATCTTCAACTCAAATAACGACAAAGGAAAGCAAACTGAGGAGACATGTTTTGAATGTGAACGCCCAGGGCACTTCAAGAAAGACTGTTTTCAACTAAAGAATAAAGGAAAAACAGACTTCAATGATTATAAAAGAAACAAGGCACTGGTCACTTTGAGTGATGAAGAAGAAGATGAAATTGAAGTTGATGCCAAGGATGAGATAGCTCAAGTATGTTTAATGGGAATAGAAGGTGAATCAAACGAGATATTTAATTTTGAGTTTAATTCTTTGAAACAAGAAAATGATAAATTAAAAGAAAAGAATGCATATTTGAAAGACTTGGTAAATACATTAATGGGCGAAGTAGACTCTTTAATAGATGAAAAGAAAGATATTGAAAATGAATCTACATGTAATGAAGAAAAGGTTTTGATTGCAAAGATTGACTATTTAGACAACTTTAATAAAATACTTTTCAATAAGGTGAAATTCTTAAATAATGAAGTCCAAAAATTGAGTAATGAGTTAAAAATGAGAGATGTGTGTATTGATGCATTTAGTGATAAATCTACTATTAAAACATGTCCTAATGATGAACTTCAAAAATAAATAGCTTCACTAAAATTATCTCTTTCTAAATTCATTCAAGGTGAAGAAAATTTAAATGTCATATAAAGACTTACTTTTGAAAGACAAGGAATTGGTTATAATTCTATGCATAAAAAGGGTAATATGAAAATGCTAAAGTCAAAATCACGTTTTAGATTAAATTATTGCTAACCCTTTACAACGTGTCAAAATTGTGACATTAAAGGTCATTTGGACATAAATTACTTTAAGAAAAATAAGATTAAAAAGGTTTGGGTTAAAAAGGATGATTTACCTGCAACTAACACAAAAGGACTCAAAAAGATGTGGGTACCAAAAGGATAAATTACTTTTTCTTGACAGGTATGTATCAAGGCAAGGGTTCCATCTCAAAAATGGATTCTTGATAGTGGATGCTCACGTCACATGAGTGGTGACAAAACAAAGTTCATGGAGCTAAAAATCAAGAAGAAAAATGGTACAGTTACATTTGGAGATAATCGAACCTGCGAGATAATCGGAAAAGGTAAAATTAGAAATGGTAAGGTAAATATTGATAATGTACATCTTGTTAATGGACTTGAATTTAATCTTATTAGTATCAGTCAATTAATGGATAATGGTCACCAAGTTAGTGTGGATAAAGAAAAATGCACTATTTCTCATGGTACTAACAATATTACTCTAGTTGCACAAAGAGAAGGAAATATATATACCACTTGATTTTGAGCAACAGGAAGAAGAATTATGTCTAACATCTGTACAAGACGAGGCTAATTTGTGGCACAAGAGGATGGGACATGTTCACATGGATTTAATCAAGAAATTATCCTCAAAGAATCTCGTCAAAGGTTTGCCGAAAATAAAATATGAAAAGAAGGGAATTTGTGTTCCTTGTCAACTCGGGAAACAAGTAAGAACATCATTTACGGCAAAGAACATGGTATCAACCTCTTCTCCTTTACAACTACTCCATCTTGATCTATTTGGACCAGAAAGACATCCTAGTATAAATGGTAAGTTTTATGCTTTTGTAATAGTAGATGATTTCTCTAGATATACATGTGTATTATTTTTGAGAACTAAAGATGAAGCATTTAAGGAATTTGAGAAATTAATCAGAAACTTGGAAACAAAATATAGTCTAAAACTTGTAAGGATAAGAAGTGATCATGGTACTGAGTTTCTAAAAGACTTTATAATATTTTGTGATCAAAAGGGTGTTAGTCATGAATTTTCTGCTCCTAGAACCCCTCAACAGAATGGAGTTGTAGAAAGAAAGAATAGGACATTACAAGAAAAAGCTAGAACTTTATTACAAGAAAGTAAACTTCCTAAAAAGTTTTGGGCCGAAGCTGTAAACACATCTTGTTATGTTTTGAATAGAGTACTTATTCGTCTAATCATTTTGAAGACTCCTTATGAACTGTTAAATAATAAGATTCCTATTATTAGTTATTTCAAAGTTTTTGGATCTAAATATTTTATTCTAAATACTAGTGATAACCTAAGAAAATTTGATGCTAAATCTTATGAAGGAATTTTCATTGGGTATTCACAGAATAGTAAAGCATATCGTGTATTTAACATTAACAAATTGAGTGTTGAAGAATCTGTTCATATTCGTTTTAATGAAACTCACAATGATATTCCAAAAGAAAGAGATGAGGAAGTAGGTACCTTGGAGATCTTAGTAAATCCAGCAAACCGGAAGAACCTATTCAGCAAACCGAATGAACAAATCCAGTAAGTTGAATTAGAAAACTCACAAGGTGTAGAACAAGATACAACAGAAGAACTTGAAGCAGACTTTCCTCAACAAGAAGAAGTAATACATGATGTACAAATGCCAAAGACTGCAAGATATCTCAAGAACCATCCACCGGAAAACATCATTGGAAATATAAACAAAGGAATCACTACAAGAAGAGGATTGCAAAATCAATGTGCTTTTTCAGCATTTCTATCCCAAGTTGAGCCAAAGAATGCTAAGGAAGTTATCCTAGATGAAAGTTGGCTAATGGCAATGCAGGAAGAACTTCAACAATTTGAACGATGCCAAGTATGGGAACTTATGCCACCTCCTAAAAATGTTTCTATTATTGGAACAAGGTGGGTCTTCAAGAACAAGCTTGATGAGCATGGAACTATCACTCGTAACAAAGCACGACTAGTAGCTCAAGGATACAATCAACAAGAAGGGATAGACTATGAAGAAACTTACGCTCCAGTAGCCAGACTAGAGTCCATCCGCATCTTGTTAGCATTTGCATGTTACAAGAAGTTCACACTTTATCAAATGGACGTAAAAAGTGTCGTTCTCAATGGATACATCAATGAAGATGTGTATGTAAAATAGCCTCCTGGATTTGAACATGAGAGGTATCCAAATCATGTCTACAAGCTAAAGAAATCTCTCTATGGGCTAAAACAAGCTCCAAGGGCTTGGTACGACAGGTTGAGTAAGTATTTGCTTTCAAATGATTTTATTAGAGGAAAAATTAATTCTACATTATTTATTAAGCATGAAAATAAAGATATTATTATTGTACAAATATATGTAGATGACATAATTTTTTGTACTACTAATAATTTTCTTTGTGAGTGATTTTCGAAGTGCATGCACAGGGAGTTTGATATGAGTCTAATGGGAGAACTTAATTACTTTTTGGGACTCCAAATCAAACAAACAAAGAATGGGATGTACATCCATCAAACCAAATATACAAAAGAACTTCTCAAAAGGTTTGGTTTTGAAGGATCTAATTCAAAGGCTACACCAATGAACACTTCAATAAAGCTTACGTCTGACGAAAAAGGTATAGATGTGGAGGTAACTAAATATCGAGGCATGATTGGTTGTTTATTATATTTAATCGCATCTAGACCGGATATTATGTATAGTGTTTATTTATGTGCATGTTTTCAAGAAAAACTTAAAGAATCTCATTTACAAGCTGTTAAAAGGATTTTTAAATATTTAAGTGGTACAATAAATTTGGGATTATTTTATCCAATCTGCAATCATTTTGAACTAATGGGTTATTCAGATGCTGACTATGTAGGGTGTCAAATTGATAGAAAAAGTATCAGTGATGCTTGCACATTTTTAGGTCATAGTCTTATTACGTGGCATAGTAAAAAAGCAAACTTCAGTTGCTTTATCAACCACTGAGGGTGAATATCTAGCTGCAGGGAGTTATTGCTCTCAAATTTTATGGTTAAAACAAACTCTATGTGATTTTGATATTTTATGTGATAATGTGCCCATATACTGTGATAATTCTAGTGCTATAGATATTTCTAAAAATCCGGTATTACATTCACGTACAAAGCATATAGAAGTTATACATCATTTTCTAAGGGATAATGTTTCAAAAGGATTAATTAAATTAATTTTTATTTCAACAGAAAAACAGTTGGCTGACATTTTTACTAAACCCTTAAGTGAAGAAAGGTTTTACATATTAAGAAGAGAACTTGGAATGTGCATGGTATAAAATTTTATGTACTTAAGATTTTATATGCAGGTTGTATTATACAAATATGTATCATTTATTTTCTGCATGATATCAGATAAAATATATTTGTTTGACATTCCTTATCTGTTTTCAACAATTTTCTAGATACACGTTTCTATTAATTATCAATGTCTATCGTCGGATGTCATTTAATTGGGAAACGTAAAGGTTAATACCTTCATAAATGGAACAGCAGCCGAACAGTCTTTCAAAATTGAAAAGATGCACATCTTTCGGTGAAAGAGTTTTAATGGATTTCTACTCCTTTTATCTTCAGCCTTCTTTCTATTAAATCAGACCTCACACCTCCTTCACTCACCAACACCCTTCGTTTCATTTTTACAAATCTATAACACCATGAAAACCAGGGCTAACAAGCAATCGTCTGGTAAATCAAACGACTACGGATCTCCATTGAACAACGTTACTGGCCTCAAAATGAAAGCCAAGCGAGTGCAAAAACAATCCTATGTGGATATAGCGTCTGATGCCACAATCTTATCCGACGATTCAGACTCCAGTTTTTCTTTCCTAAAAGCTTCAGACATCGAACCGTCTCACAAAGGGAAGTTGAAGCAGCAAATGGATGAAGAACATTTTTTCTCACAGCCAGAGTCTCCCTCAAATCTGGTAAATCCATTTTCATCATCCTTTGATTTGCAGGAAAATTTCTTTAGAGGCCCTAGTTTCGAAACACGTTTTAAAAACTCCATTGCTACAAATCAATTTATGTATGAAAAAACTTTGGATCTTTTTTATCTCAAGCACTTTGTTTTGGAAAAACTTTTCACCGAGCGCAACATTTTCCCTATGCTGTTTCCTCATACTGTTGCCTATCCTCGGTTGGTCCAACAATTTTACACTAATCTTTAATGTAATGGAGACTGTTTTACCACATTTGTCAAGGGTAAGTCCTTATTTTTTACCAGTATTGAATTTGGAAGTATTCTCGGTATTTCTTCTACTGGACCATGTCCTTTCACTCTCAAAGGAGCTGCTAACATTCCTTTTCATCCTTTAGAACAACTTCACATAGTCATGAATGACTATTCCATTTCATCTCTGTCTCTTCCAAAAACTATCAGTGTATGTCCTAATGCATGTGTATTACATGAGTTGGTTCAGTATAATCTGTTTCCACGCCTTGGTGGGGGAGCCGATTTTACTTATCAGGATTTTGTTGTTATAGCTATGATTCTCAAAGGAACGGTTTTTAATTTTTCAAAAATGATGTTATCGCATATGCAAAGTTGCATTCGTCAAAGTAAAAAATGTCTTTCTTACAGTAAATTTCTAACAAAACTTTTTCAACATTTTAAGATATCTTTTGATGATGAAATTTCTGTTACAAATCATGAGCTTATTGACACTGCAAATTTGACAAAATCTCACATCACTTTTCATGCTGGTGAATTCGTACGTCTTCTACACGATCCTCCTACTACCTCTCCTCCTCCTATTTCTTATACTCCTGAATCCTCTTCTTCTTCTTTGCCAAATTCCAATGGATCTGATGTTATGAATGTTTTGACTGAGATTTTACAAAATCAAACTTCTTTATGAGTTGGTGGAAATTAGAAATCGTCTTGTGTGTCTTGAGAAAGGGAAGTTACCAATGGATGCCCCTGAGATCAATAAATTATATCATCGAATTGAAGATGAATTTATTGACCTTCAAGCGGTTTTTGAGATTCAGACACTGGCTATGGTTGAAGCACTCCAACGAAAATTTAATCGTAACACATGTCAGTTAAGTATAGAGGTAAAATTTGTCAGTTATCAAATCGGGGAGCTTGCAGATTTTATGGCCACCAGGTTCAATGCTATAAGGCCAAAGATTTCATGTTCCAACAATGTATTCTCCAATTCCCGAATGACCAATGAACAATTGTATGGCTGAGTACAAGGGTGACTTTATGGATATGGAGCTTCCTCCTGCAACATTGATACCTCGACCACCTCGACTTGCAAATGATTACACTTTGGAAGAGCGCCTTCATCGCCTTCGTCATCGACCTTACTTTACACCTCGTGCTACACAGCGAGCTAATCTTGAGGATATTGATTGATTGAGGTCTTCTCTTTTTGCCTGATGACAAAGGGGAAGAATTATTTTGATCTGTTTTAATTTGTTTTAAAGACTGGTTTAAAATTGTTAAGATTGAGTGTTTAATTTAATATTATGATATGGGTTGAATTACTGTATTTGGTATAATACTAACAAATGCAGGTTGGACGAAATTTTTCCTGAAATAGTTAATATGCATGAATTCAGGGGCAGTTATAATTTTTGGTGTTGTCATCATCAAAAAGGGGGAGAATGTTGGTTTGTTAATATTCTAATCTTTTTGTTTTGATGATGACTTAATATTACAGACTAATTTGTCTATTGTGAAATTTCAGGAAATTGATGAAAGATCTTTGTTGAAAGACTTTGAGATTTGAGTCCTAAGAAAAATATGTAAGATCATTGCAAATATTCGAATTTTTCGATACAAGGCTCTAGGACATTTTATATGTGTGCATTAAAATGATTCAATATTTTGTTCATGACTAAAATATATTTTTGCTAACAATTATTAAGAGAACTGATTTTTTTTAGCATGCATGCGTAAAAAATATTGACCGAATTAATTGAGTTTTACGTGTGTAAAAGAATTTATGTGTTGAAAAATTAAAAGTTGTTGGAGTATATTGGTAAAGATATGATTTATCTCAAAAGTTGAGTTACATGTATATCTTGGAAATGAAGGATAATCATTATCTTGTATAGTCTATTCATATCTCTCTCCTATCTTTTAATTCATTGCTTTAGTTGCTATAGTGGCGGCTGACTTTGTGAAATCATAATTGCTATAGTGTTTGACTAGGTCTCTTTCTAAAGTATTGGATAAAGTCCAACACATATTTTACTTCCGAAGATTATTGGATTGTTTTCAACGGAATATCTTTTGGAACGTTGCATTTTACAACGTAAACTTTTATGAAGCAACGGTAATTATATTGGGCTATAAAAGAAATTGATGTCAGTGATAATTCACAACACTTGAATCAATTATTGCACTCATATACTTGAAAAGCAATTTTATCTTCTGTGCAAAATTTTCAGTTGCTGTGATATTATAATTCTGATTATTTTCAGCATATTTCCGTGGGCTATAAATCGGTAATATCTTTCAATTATTAATTGATCATTGCATACATTAGTTGAGCCTTGCATTGTTAAATTGTTAAATTGTTTATTTGCTTTGATCATTAGACCTCTATAAATTGTAATCTTATATTTTTAGACTAAGTGTTGACTAAAGGAATTTAATCAATGTGGATTAAGGTTTGTTTACAAACAGGTTTAAGGAAGCATAGGTGCTTAAGGGGTGCATTGGTGCACAAGGAGCAAGTGTGCTCTAGTGAATTATTGTAATTCAATTTGATAAAATCTGTTTTGTAATAAGGGTCATTTTTAAAGAAATAAAAGTGAGTCTCCAATACTAGTTGGTATTTGACGTGGACTAGACTATTATTATAGAGGGTAATAGTTGAACCACGTAAAAAATATTGGTGTTATTTTATTGCTTGATTTCCTTTAATATTTCTCAAGATAATTAGTTTTCTTAATATTTTAAATATAAACTTTTGCTTCATCTTCAGATAGTGTATTTACATCAAGTATCTAACTTATAAATTCACCAAGATATTTTCTTAAACAAAAATTTAATTCGGTAGACTGCATTCATTCAGCAAGCTGCATTATTTGATATAGTAGGCTATATTCAATAGTTTGAATTTAAAGTTTAAAAATTGATCATAGTGTACTCCCACACTTATTCAACCCCTCCTTCTAAGTGTGCCATATCTGAATTTCAAATTGGCTATTAAATAATGTTGTATTGGAAGGTGACCTATTGGTCTATAACTTATCTTAGTAAAAGGCATATGAGATTGACCGCATATAAGCCAAAGGTTTATACAAGGTCACTCCATCAAAAGTCAAAACCACGTTATACTTGCAATATTAAAAAATATATAAAAAATAGAAAAGAAGAAAGAATAGTATAATAAATTACAGATTACATGATACGTTAGTTCAGTTTCCTCCTTCCCTGATCTTCTCCTTACAGAAAAACTCTTAAAAAGAATTCATTTGAAGATTAAAATTCTTCTTATTTAAAGTTTTGGTAAGAAGAAACCCTACAAGAAATCTTATTATAGACATGCATGTACTTATATATGCTTAAAATGATTGATTATTGTTGATGAGTTGATGTTAAATACCACTGTATATTCCATTTCATATGGTTGTTACTGTTTCAATATAGAAATTATTTCTCTGTATATTCCTCCGTTTTCAATAAAGGATTTAGATAAATACTTTTTTTAAAATTAAGTTGAAATGTTTTAAACTTCAAAATTGACTTAATTAATTATAATTAAAAATAAAAAATTTTATAATAAGTAATACTTATTGAATAGTTTATAATATTCATAATTTTGTTGACTTAATTTAAATAAAATTATACATATGAGAAAGATCTATAACAAACTTATGTCATTATTCCGGAAAATACATCTTTGACCATCCATAAGAGATCGGGGAGTTCGCATAGAAAAGATATAATCTTGTATGTAAAGCAGTTCCTTATTCTCCAGTTAGAAAGATAACAGATGGAATTACCCATATTCAGCTAGTCCGAAATTATTAATCCATCAAAGAATATATTACTAATGAATCATAAGTATAAGTGATTAAACAACATATACATCGAAGTCTTGCTTTCGAAATGAACTAGAAAACTTAGTTGAAACATAGGCATTGAACATTATAAGGAAATCTTGCTTGAACAATAATAAGCTAAGATTATATTCTTACTCAATAAGAAAATAAGATTAGAAAACTTGCCCAATATAAAAGAAGAGTTTAGGAACTTACGTAATGACAATTCACGTTCACCAACATATACTATTAGAATCACAACATTCATTAGTTATACTAACGTTAACCTTATAGGTTTAATTCCCTCTTTAGTTAAACTCATTAACTTAGTTTAAGTTCTGATCATTATCATCAATCACATATCCCAAATTCCAAATGACAAACATATTCATGAATTCTTATATTATAAACTAACCAAAGAAGGTGATGGGAGTCCGTCAAGCTACTTTAACTTGAAAAACATACCAGAAAAAATGTGTCATTGACCTCTCAGAATGTTCACTGGCATTGAAGGTCATGAATAAATATTTGTTCTTTAAAAGATTTAGTGAACTTTGTGCGAAAGAGTGAACTATTGAAGATTAGGCACATGAATTGTTAACGCCAAGATCTTTCCACGCGCCTCAATCACGTAACACGCGTCTATATCTTGCACAGTAAACACGACAATACCAAAAGCTTGAGAGCTTCGACCGTCGGGGGATAGCTCCGGCGTAAGAGTCAGTACAGGCGATCACAAGGTTAACAATGGAGGAAAATAATATCTAGTGCTTGAGAGAGAAAATGAATCTGTTACCTTTAGGTTGTGTGTGATCTTTACCTCATATACTCCAGGCCCGATTTCTTGTGCCACCCAGTACTATCTGACACCATCCCCCACTCCTAGTGATCTTAGCCAAATACCAGTAGCTCACCTGCTCCATCCCATCACTATTCTCCACCGCCGACCGACTAGATCACATCCACATTAATGCATAGCAGAGATAACAGTCAACTGTTATCTTTGTGATCATTACCGGTCAAAGTCCAAAATGTAGATATTTAATTATCTATTGGATCGGTCCACCAATATGACCCAAGACTTACCAGACACAATCAAGGTAGCCCACTGACTTGGCCCAATGCTCATAAAATATTTTAACCCAAGGGAGGAGCCCATTTGGTTCGGCCCAATATGAAAAGTATCATGGCCCAACATTTCCCCCCAGTCTTTTATTAAACAGGATGTTTAATGAAAGAGTGTAAATAATACAGGTCCATGATGAAAGGAATTGTAAAAATTGAAAGAGGTCCAACAATGAAACTCACTGAGGCCCAACAGATAAGCAACAACCAATAATTCAAATAAAACCGGAGGTCCACTTGAGAAGCCCAACCCGATTAATGACTAGGACCAAAAACGGACGATGCCCTTCTAATTCACCATCATTACATGCAATTAATGCGCCGCCATCGATTTCGTAAAAAAATGAAATGACCGCCTAGTATAAAAGGTACTTTTCCCCAATTTCAATGGTTTTACCTGCCATTTCGAATTTCAGATGCCTCTTGCTCTCTTCTTCCTTTCGATCTCTCTCTACACCTGCAAATCTCTAACAATGGCTTCTCAGAGTTCTGACAACCCAATCCCAATCGTCGCCATTCCCCCTCACCATTGTTCCTCCTACACCCAGCCCCACCAAGGCAGCTTCGGGGTCAAATCCTAACCCATCTAGTACTCCAAGTAAGAACACACCGAAAAAGTCACTTCCAAACCCTTCGTGTTCTTTCAAAGTGGAGAACAATTCCCCCATGCCAACACTCCATCGTCCTTGTCTGAAAAGGACGTTCAAAACGCACATGAACGGTACCAAATCCCGGCGACTCATCAACTGCAACGTCCTACAGCCACCGAGAGGATGTACCAGTGTCCAGAGGGCTGGACCGCCATGCCTCTGACACTTCTGGATAAAGGGGTCTGATTCCCCCTACACGTCTTTCTGGTTACCCTCATGGGGTTCGTTGGCGTCGGATTCACCCAACTGGTCCCAAATTCCTACATCCACATCTTAGCGTTCATCGCCTTCTGCCACGAGGTAGGCGTCGCCCCCACCCTTGACTTCTTCTTTTCTATATACACCATCACCAAGTCTCGAGAAAAGGGCTTCAAAGTTCTGAGCAAGATAGCCTCCAAGACCGGGGAGGACTTCGAGAGGCGTTCTCTGATCAATACTCCCTCTAGCAACAGAGGATGGCATAATCAATGGCTCTTCGTCAAAGGGCCTGAAATCGCCTCTCTTTCTGATTGGACCACTCTGGAGAAGGTATCCGTAGACTTCGATGATATAGCCGAAGAGCGTGTCCAGGAGATGATTGAGCTCCTGGACAACTTCCCGAAGAAAGAATGGAGTCATGGTTTTTTCACCAAAACAAGCATGGTTGTATGACCACAAACGTAAGTCCCAAATTCATACCAACATATAACTTGCTGAACTTCATTTTAGTAAACTGATCTAACAGAATGTATTTCTTTGTTACAATATCTTTGATAAAACCCACATCGATCGACCGAAGGAATTTGGAAAAAATCCTTTCGGGCAAAGGCAAATCTTCATCACCCACCACTGAAACTTCTCATGAAGAGGTTCCGGCTTCTGACGCCCAAGATGCCAAGCCTCTCCCTGCAGAACCAGAAACTATAGAGGAATCCAACCGACCTCGTAAAAAGAAGAGGGCAATTCAAAAACTAAGATCCATTTCCCAAGAGTCTCGGCCAATGTCCACCTCTAGTTTGATTGATATGCCCACCAACGAACGGATGCAAGCCCTCTGTGTCAAAAAGAGGAGAACTAAGGTAACCCCTCTGTCCGTTGATGAACTTTGAATTCCCATTGTCGAAGTCGATCCTCCCATCGTCACTCCAGTGGAGATCCAAGTTTCTGAGGACAAGTTGAAGAACAAATCGAGACCTCAACTCTGTCTCGCAAAAGAAAACAGCCTTCGGAGGATCAGCCACCACCACCTACAGGGCCTACTCCTGTTCAACCTCCACCTCCTGCCGATTCACCTACTCAATCCCCTCTCTGCAACGAACCTCGCATGCCTTCTCCAACACAATCATCACCCTCTTCCTTCAAGCGTGAAGCCATGTCCTCGCCTACAATATGGCCCGAGTTCAATGAAAACTTCCCATTCCAACTATTCGACTCGTTTGTCAGGGATACCGATGAGCATAGGTTTGGCAACAGCTCGATTATGGATTTAATCGATGAAGGCATGAGTTACCATGCCAAGGTAAATTATTGTTTATCTATTTATTTGAAATTAATATATCTCTTGAAGATTAACTGATTGTCTCTGAATATTTACAGGCAAATGTTGTCTTCGGGCGTCTTTGCCCCCGATTCAAAGAAATCGAAGCCGAAGAAGACGCAGCCCGACGAGAGAATACTATTCTGAAGTCGGCTTTGACTAAGGAGAGAAGTGACCACGGTACCGCTCTCCACAACAACGAATGCCTCCAAAAAGATATGAACAAACTAAAAGAGAAAATGGAGGCAGCTGAAGCCAATCATCGAATGATCACTGATATGAACACGGACCTGGTTCATAGAAACGAAATCCTCGTTGAAAAGAACGATACGCTTGTGAAGACCAACAAGAGTCTGGCGCTGCAAATAAATGAGTTAGAAAATAAGTAGAATTATGAAAGAACGAGCGAAGGAACAAGCGAAGTTCGAAGAGGAGCTTCGGGAACTTCGCGCTCTGAGAGATTTAGGTCCACCTCTGACCGAAGATCTTCATAAACAAATTGAAGAATAATATCGAAATCAGCTGAGTTGAATGAGAAGATCGTTCAGATGTTCTCTGATGGCTATGATGAATGTCGAAGCAAAGACAAGACAAGACTTGTCACATCCAAGGTTGATCCAGCCATACTCGACTCTTCTGAAGACGAAGCTGAAGCCTGAAGATGATTTCCTGTCCCTTAGTTGTAGGATTTCTGTAAAAATTTCTATCTTTTTGTAATTATGTTAATGAAACATTAGCTTCGTTCCTTATTACTCCTTTACATTTATTCTTTGTCAATATTTCAATATCAACCAGCTTGAAAAATGTACAAGCTCTTTTTGAACTTAACTTTGAACTGTTAGTAAATAACTAAGCAAGTCATATAACATATAAGATCAAGTTAAGTAACAAGGCAATCCGAACTCAACACTTAGACAAAATCAGGTAATAAAATAATGCAATATTTATTCGTTACCGAAGTGTGAGGTAGATCTGCTTTATAGGGAATTTGTTTACCACAAAGGGCCTAACAAACCCATAGGATTCCACCGACCAGATAGGCTACCATCGAATGGTCAGCGAGTCCACCTGAACTTTCTTACACCGATGAAGTTTGCCTACCACGAAGGGCCTGACAAATTCATAAGGACCACCTGCCGATAAGGCTACCATCGAATGGTCAGCGAGTCCACCCGAAGCTCCTTACACAGATGAAGTTTGCCTACAGCGAAGGGCCTGACAAATTCATAAGGACCACCTGTCGATAAGGCTACCATCGAATGGTCAGCGAGTCCACTCGAACCTCCTTACACCGATGAAGTTTGCCTACCACGAAGGGCCTAACAAATTCATAAGGACCACCTGCCGATAAGGCTACCATCGAATGGTCAGCGAGTCCACCCGAACCTCCTTACACCGTAGTGCATAGACATCAATGAACAGAAGACGAATTGGAGAAAAGAATCTTTTATTGATGATGTTTCAAATATTTACAGACTTCTGGTATACTGACACTGTATCTACTGAAAATATTTCCGAAGCCTACCAGCATGCCAAGTATTCTTGATCTCTGATCCGTCCAATGCCCTCAACCGATAAGTCCCTGGCTTCGGTACTTCAACAACTTTATACGGTCCTTTCCAATTCGGCATCAGCTTTCCCAAATTCTGAGGCGTAGACACTTCGACTTCCCTGAGGACGAAATCTCTCACTTCAAATCTACGAAGCTTTACCCCCTTATTGTAATGCTTAGCCACTCTTCGCTGATAGGCCGCCAATCTGATCAAAGCTGTTTCCCTGACTTCTTCAAGCAAATCAAGATTGACCTTCAGCACTTCTTCATTGTATATTTCTTTGAACTGACTGACCTGAAGACTTGGAGATCCAATTTCAACTGGGATTAAGACATCAGTACCATAGGCCAGCCTGAAAGATGAATCCCCTGTTGTAGTCCTCGGTGTAGTTCGATAAGCCCATAACACGCTGAGTAGTTCCTCTGGCCATCTTCCCTTAGCCTCATCCAGTCTACGTTTGATCCCATTCAGCAGCGTTCTGTTGGTCACCTCGACCTGCCCGTTCGACTGTGGATGGGCTACTGAAGTCTTTCTGTGCTGAACCCCCAGTTCCTTCAAAAATGCTTCAAATTTCGAACCCATGAACTGGCGTCCGTTGTCCGATACCACCACTTTAGGAATTCTGAAACGAAACACTACTGACTCCTTCATGAACTTCAAGCATTCTTGTTCCGTTATCAACCTAAGTGATTTCACTTCAACCCATTTGGTCATATAATCAATAGCGACTATAACAAAACTGACCTGACCTTTAGCTTTCGGTAATGGACCCAGTATATCTACCCCTTTAACAGCAAAGGGTATAGGAGATAAGATCGAGTATAGCTCTTCTGGTGGCTGATGTAGGATCGGACTATTGAGTTGGCACTTCTCACACTTCTTGACGTACTCCGTAGCTTCCTTGAAGATTGTAGGCCAGTAGTACCCCTGACGAAGTACCTTGTAGGCTAATGATTTAGCAGCCATATGGTCGCCACAGATGCCTTCATGAACTTCTCGAAGAGCATATTCGGCTTCGAACGGAGTCAAACACTTCAGCAAAGGAGACAAAAAGGCCATTCGATACAGATCCCCATCAATAAGGACGAAGTTAGCACTCTTGTACTTGACTTTCTTGGCCAACATCTGATCTGAAGGAAGGACGCCATCTGCCAGATACTCCAGATATGGAGTCAACCAGTAGTTGGAACGATCAATACACATTACTGATTCATGTTGAAAACTAGGATGCTGCAAAATTTCCAAGTAAACGGACCCATCGAAATGTTAGCATCCGTAGTGGCCAGCTTTGACAGTGCATCGGTAATGGAATTATCGTTACGTTCGACCCCTTGAAACTTGTACAACAAGAAATATTGAAGCCGTATCAGGGAGCCTCCTGCCCGATCTCCATCTTCCGCCCATCTAGATGCATCCTCTGATAAGCATGGGCATACAGAATATCCACAGAAGACCCATTGTCGATCATCATCCTCTTCATGTCGACTGAACCCACCTGTGATGTTACCACCAATGCTCCTTCATGGGGTTCGATTGGTTCTGAAGGGTAATCCTCGTTAGTAAAAGAGATTACCAGTACCCGAAAAAGGTCTATCATTCTTCGGGAGGGTACCCGTCACCGACATAACCAAATCCAGGTAACTTCAACGCTTCTTCCCAACAATTTTTTCAGAATTTCCCCCAGTAATGACATCGACCACATGCCTTGCTGGCTGTTCAGGAGTTGTCAATGCATGTTGAACTGGCTGAGCTACCTGAACAGGTTCTTCATCCCTCTGTTGGGCTTGTTGAGTCATTCTCGCTGCAACATACTGAACCAGGGCACCCCCTTGAACCTTCCTCTCAATAAAGTCCTTCAGACTAGCACAATCATTTGTATCGTGACCCGAAGCTTGATGATAGTCACAGTACTTGCGAGAATTGTCGGCTCCGAATTTAAGGTTATCTCGAGGTGGTTCATAGATGGGTTGATTTTTGATTTGATCTAGGATAACAGCCCTATCAGTATTCAGCTGGGTGTACGTCCTATTCACTTTTTGGGCTGGAGCGGACGAACGACCTCCTCTCTGTCTCCAATTGTTATTGTACTTCTTAGACCCTCCATCATAGCGGTCATTATTCCCATCATTCTTCTTCTGACCCTCGTCAGTTTTATCCCGATCTGTCTCCTTGAGCCTGTCCGAAGAACGACGCTTCAGGCTATTCATAGCCTCCTCTACCACTATATAGCCTTCCGCCTTATCGAAAGCTTCTACAAGACTTTTCGAGTGGTGAAACATCAGCTTCTTCACCAACTTTTCAGACTTCACCAAGTCCAGACCATTCTGAAAATAAGCCTACTGCCTGAAGATCATTAAGGTCGGTCACTTGGCCAACTGCTTCTCGGAATCTCTTGACATACTGGCTCAAAGACTCATTCAAAAATTGTCGAACTTGAGCCAATGAACTTGTTGGGTTTCCCCTTCTCTTATTGCTCCCGAAGCGAGCATGAAACTTGCTACACAAATCTGCCCAGGACGATACTGAATCTGAAGGTAAAGTCCCCATCCACTGTCTGGCGTCTTTCCGGAGCGTTGTAACGAAGGTATGACACTTAGCAACATCGCTAAAGTCATAGTAGTCCATTAATCTGTCGAACGCCTGACTGTGATCATAAGGATCTCCAGATCCATCATAGCTCTCCACATGGGGCAACTTCTTTGTAGGATCAGCTTTTTCTTTGAGAATATCCGCGGAAAAAGGAGTTGCCTTCTTTCCCGAAGTATCATTCACTTGATGGACTTCGGCAGGCTGTTTCCAAAGCTCCTTCGACTCTTTAACCAGAAACTCTACTCTGTCTGGCTGAGACGAGACTTCTTTCTCCGGCAACTCTTTCTTCATCTGAGTATACCGGCCTTTATCAGTAGAACCCCCAACCTTCGAGGGACTTTTCTGACGACGAGCGTCCACAAGGTGGTGTACCTTCAGTGGACTCTCAAGAGTGCGACCTCTGGATCTGTTCGATGTGGGGCTCCATCGCTGTGGTGAGAATACTCAAGGCGGGGTGCCTTCTTTGTATTCTCTGGCGTGTACTCTCTGGACCTGCCTCTTTGTTCGCTTCGACCCTGCTCCTTATAACCGATAGGGTGGATTATCTTCTTCGATCTCGGAGGAGTAAGGCTTCTTGATCTTCTTCGTTCCCGAGGTTGGCCTCGAGATTCACGACCTGAATGGGCAGGTTCTTTTCCTCTCCTGTGCCCATGCTCTTCAGACTAAACATAACTAGATGCTTTGTCCCTTAACTCCGTCATCCGAAGCATCTTTTCAGCTATATCTTGTCTTTGTTTTAAGAGCACCTCCAAAGCCTTATCTGTTTCGTCTGCCATCTTGGCTAACTTGGAGGTCTTGTCAACCTGACCATCTCGGTGTCGGGTTCTAGGTGGTGTGCCTTCTACCCGTTTCCGACCATGATCAGGTTCTTTTTCGGTAGTGAAAATCAGTCTTCTCTTAACATTACCAATGGCCCTCGAACGAGAACTTTCAGATGCATGCTTGGAAGCCGTACTGGCATGAGCACTGTTAGCAAGACCCAAACGATCCTTGACAGATACTCGCGGCGTAGACGAACTAACAGCCATCGACTGACCTTCTGGTGTAATTGTTCTACTCTTCACCATGAATTCCGATGTAGAACAACTAAGGTTTGTGATTGAAAATGTCAAGGACACTAGAACACGCCCACCTTCTAGCGCCAATGTTAACGCCAAGATCTTTCCACGCGCCTCAATCACGTAACACGCGTCTATATCCTACACAGTAAACACGACAACACCAAAAGCTTGACGGCTTCGACCGTCGGGGCATAGCTTCGGCGTAAGAGTCAGTACAGGCGATCACAAGGATAACAATGGAGGAAAATAATATCTAGTGCTTGAGAGAGAATGAATCTGTTACCTTTAGGTTGTGTGTGATCTTTACCTCATATACTCCAGGCCCGGTTTCTTGTGTCACCCACTACTATCTGACACCATCCCCCACTCCTAGTGATCTTAGCCGAATACCAGCAGCTCACCTGCTTCATCCCATCACTATTCTCCACCGCCGACCGACTAGATCTCATCCACAATAATGCTTGGCATAGATAACAGTCAACTGTTATCTTTGTGATCATTACCGGGCAAAGCCCAAAATGTAGATATTTAATTATCTATTGGATCGGTCCACCAATATGACCCAAGACTTACCAGACCCAATGCTCATAAAATATTCTGACCTAAGGGAGGAGCCCATTTGGTTCAGCCCAATATGAAAAGAATCATGGCCCAACAGGAATGTTAAGTACAAGTCACAGTACGTGATCAAGTTCATGTTTACGAGGGAGGTCCTCAAATAGCTCAGTAACTCCTTTCTCTATTCAAGTTTTCTATGTTAAGAGGGTTTCTCAAAAACTGTGAAGATGAATGGTTTAAGTGGATCCAGTTAGCATGAAGTGAACTTCATGATAAATTTATTTCATGCCCAATACAGTGTTAACACGTAGACGGAAAGATCACCCTCCCGCATGTGTGTTAAGACTGTATTAGGCATGAAGTGAACTTAACAATAAGTTCATGCTAACCACTCCTAGTTTAGGTAGAAAGGGTCCCAGTGATGACAACAATCAAATGAGATTTCTCATGATACAATTAATACAATATTAGAAAACTTGGTCAAGCTAGAAAGAACAGTTCATTGGTCGAACTGGATATGGATATAATCAAAAGCATTGTAACGACCGAAAAATTCAACTTAGCTTGTAATTAGGATTTTTGAATATTATTTGATTAAATAAAATTTTAATAAATATTATTCTGAGTTATGCGTTTGAAGGTCGTTTTATGACCTAGGATGATTGTTTGATGTTAGGATTTTGGTTGTGTGCTAAAATTAAATATTATGAATTTTCAAGACGAAAAAAAAAATCGAGAAATTTATGTAAAAACACTATTCATCCGAAACTGATATAGCATTTTTCTGAAATTCTCAAAAATTAGAAAATTTTAGAATTCAGAGGAAAGACATAATATCCAATAAAATTTAGAAATTAAAAACACAGTTTTCAGCCTGCGTGTTGAATCGGGAAAGTCAAGCAAGTCTTGGTAAACAAAAGTCAAAATTGACTTTCAAATTGATTGGGCTTTATTATTGGAGGCCTAATATAAAATGTTATGAGGCTCAATTGAAATTAAATTAAGGCCTAAAGATTATTAATCTAAGCCCGAAGTGGATTTAATTTAAGCCCATCCCAAGATCCAAACCCATGGGTCAACCCATTAATCAAATGGGTGGGTAAAACATGAATCAAACCCATGAGGGACCCACCAAAGGCCTCATGGCCGGCTACCCCAAGCAAAGGATGTTTGCTTCTCCACAAATATTCTATTTTTGATAAAATGACATTAAATGTTGGTTGCAAAAGTCTTGGTGTGAGTTAATTGACCAAACCATGGTTGAAATAGTAAGGAGGAGGAGTGGGGGATGATTTGGAAGATTGGAAATTTAAGGGAGTTGATTAGAAGAGGCTTAAACCTTAGTGACTAATTAATAACCTAATAAAAGTGTCCTAATGACCTTAATGCCCTAACTCTTGCCTATTCTATAAATAGAATGAGAAGTGTTAGTTTTCTTCACACAAAATCAACTAACACCTTATATTGAGATAGAAGTGAGAGCAAAGCTTAGGAAATCAAGAAGAGAAGCTAGTTGATTAATCAAAATTGTCAAACAATCAAGAACAGAAGAAGTAAGTAATCAAAAACTCATATATCTACTTCATCTCAAGTCTTTAAAAGTTTTCTAGATATGATGTGTGACGCCCCCAAATTCGGGTATCTTCCAACCCGACAGATGGTGCTACACGGTACTACAATCTATACAGTCATTCAATTGAAACAACAGCAAAATGATTGTATTTACTACATTCTTATTACAATAGTAATAAATCCTTTCCCAGGTTCTGTTAACCAATACATTCTTTGTTTACCATAATATAATTCATACAAACATACTAGTCTATTACAGGATAAACTAATTATTCATCTTCGCCTTGCCTTTATCTTTACTAGAACCCTCGATTCGCTCGACCTTAGGTACAATCATATAATTCAAGCAAGAAGTGAGCATAACTAGCTCAGCAAGTCTAGCAACAATAAATACCACGTCGAGAATCATATGATTTTTCTTCAATAACTGAACAAGTAGTTACGAAGTACTATGAAACATTGAATATCACTTCTCATCTCATAAAACAATTTTGAAGTACATATAGTGACTTAGAAATTCTGAGTAAGTCAAAAGACCATGAACATTCTCTTTGATTTCCATTCATAAAAAGGACAACCCGACACTAAGTCCGTAAGTCTGATATATCTTAAGAGTACATCTAGTTGATCAGCCTACAGTACTCTATATTGATCAAAACTCATCCGTTAAACGTATTTACGTTTAAGTTTTGGCAAGCTCGCGTGCCCATTGAATAATCGATGTAAAATACATTTGTTTATCCATACTCAGACTTACCTTTGAATCCGTACCAAACAATTGGCATAGGATAGCGTAATCAATTCTATATTAAAAGACTTGTATATAAATCAATCAACTCTTCAAGATTAGTCTAGCCGAGGTAAAATTGGCATCGACCCTTTCGTAAAACAATTCATGCATCTCATAACATGAATTACAGAAAACTTGGCTAACACGGAGGTTAGACAAGCGTTTAAGAAAACTTGCCTTCAAGCGTCTTCAAATAAATATTCAACAATTCTTGGTCTTTACAGTCTCTACATGATATATTCACATAGCACACTGAAATTTGTTACCAACTTCTTTCTCTTCTATAACTTAACCAAATTTATTTCATTAATACAACTCATTTCGAGTTAATTATCCTTCCTTACGGCTTATTAACGTTCTTACGTCACTAAACCAATACTTACCAACCATTTGGTTAAGTATCATCATTATTGAATACAATTCACTTTCTTGTACTTTACGTTCTTCGTTTAACTACTCATTAAACAACATTAAATTCCTAAAGTCATCATTATATACGTGATATAGTAATGGTTTTACTATGTATATTAAGTATATACATGTCTCATACTTGTCTTGCAAACAATTGGGTTCACAATGTCAAAAATTCTCCATTACCCGCACTGCGGCGCCAACTTTAAGTATAATAGTGGCGTTGCGGCGCCACTTCACAGTACTCAAATCCTGATCTCGGCGCTGCGACGCGACTCACACTTACAAGTGGCGCTGCGGCGCAACTCTGCAGTGGCCACTCCCCTCGCCCCGGCGCGAGTTCTATACACTTGGGCGGCGCTGCGGCGCCAACCCCTAACCCTTAAGAAATTTCAAAATTTTCCTATTCAATTCTTTCCGGACTCGTAACTTGGTCATTATAAGTCGGAATTGGCTCGTTCAAAAGCCATTATCTTACATATCTCATATACTTCGATTTCATCCGGACAAAAGTAATTTTTAAATCCGTTAATAATGAATTCACTAATTAACTTTCTATTACGCGTTCGTTTAACGCTCGTGAGCGTTCATAATTCGTTTTCTTCGTTTTAGGTCGAATTTCGATGATTCTTGAAGTCTACAACTCTAAAATAAGTTGTTCTATGATATGTCATCGAAGACCAAGGTTTTCGAGTTACACGACAACTTTTGACTATAAATCTGAAAATTCTATGATTTCAACGTTTAACGCCTAATCCCATAAATTTCGCCATAACTTCGTTACTCGAGTTTTATACGCCAAATCAAATGGAACCAATCCATTGATTCGTTATCTACGACCTAACCAAGCAAGATGCACATAACTTATGATGGTTTTCAATTTGTCCATCAACAACCAAATAAATGCTTATCGGTTTTCTTCGTGTAAAATTTCTTAAACGCTTATGATTCTTAATCATACATGACTTATAATGTTTTAATCCACTATTAGCCATCCTTATGACTCCGGAAGTGATGAGGACATGACATGCGTGGACTCAAACAAGACTAAAGGGACGTGAGGATCAAGCAAGGCTAGAACTAAAAGGTTCAAACAAGATCTCAATGGATTGATCCAAGATGTTTTAGCTTCAAGAAAACTCAAAGAGAAGAATGAGACACAAATTTGGGTCAATTTAATACAAGCCCAATTCTGATCTTACTAAGCCCACGAATTACATATTCAGCAAGAATTTTTAGATTTTTATAATTCTATTGTAATTAGGACTTTTTTTTAATTAGAAGTTCTTTTCCAAATTGACTTCTATTAGGATTTTTAGATTTTTATAATTCTATTGTAATTAGGACTTCTTTTTAATTAGAAGTTCTTTTCCAAATTGACTTCTATTAGGGTTATAGTTTATAAATTCCTATTAGGGTTTGGATTGTTTTGAGCAGTATAAATAGAGGTCTAAGTTGATGTAATCAAACACAATATACATTATTCAATAAACTTGTGAGGTTATTCTACACTTTTGGTTCGTTGAAGAATTACTAAGAAATTAGTAGTTTCTTAGTTATTTCTTTGAGATTCAATTTGACTTATCATACAACAATTCATAATTGTGTGTGGCGTCTTCTACCGCATCAAGCGTCGATTGTACCGATATTACCGCTTCAATATAAGCGAGAGGTCAAGGTGTCGTTGGTGTCCATTCAACGCAGATTTCCGAACGCGAGCAATTGTACCAAGATTATCGTCTAAAGTATAAACGATGGGTTAAAGTGTTGCAAGCAATTCACCCAACAACTGTGCTAGAAACGATTCGGGCGACGACCACCTCACGCAAGCGTGCCGTGGAGTCTATCATTTGGTATCTAAGTTAAGCCTTTATAGCGAGTTACTTATCTTTAATTTTCTGTCGAAATATATATTGTTTAAAGAATAATTAAAATTTTATTTCCATTGTGCTAACCAAACTTGTAGCACACCATCAAATTCCAACCAAGAGTTCATACCGTTCCATCATTAATTCTGAAACGGAGCTACAATTTATAAATCTGCGGCATACAAGAGGAGTACAAGACAATCGATCGGTGATTTTGTAGTATTCTGATAGTCACACCATCTATATTTTTGTTTCGTGATAAGTAATTTTTGAATTGATTAGTAAAACTAAGAATTTTGATAAGGAAATTCAAAAAAAGAACCTATTAGAGAGAATATTTGAGGTAAAAGGCTTAGTAGTGAGAATAATCGAGGGTAAAAGCCAATTTATTGAGAGTATACATGAGTGAACCATTGATTCAAGCGAAACACGTAAAGGAGTGGTGAGGAAATTGTTTTCTACTAACCCTTATTTTGCAGGAAATATGTCTAACTCGAAGGATAAAGGAACTTATGAGGAACAACCCTCAAGAGCTGAATTGAAATTCCAGATGGAAGCCATGCATAAAGAATGGGATCGAATATTGAGAAAGACTATGGAGCAAATGCAAGAACAATTAGAAGAGATGATGGTGTCTATGGCTGAGCTATCCCAAAACACTCAAGGGATGCAAAACAAGACGAATACGCAACAAACTGACGCAAGAAAGGAAGACCCTTACGGTGAGGACAGTAGCGCAGCGGAAGATCATAAATCTAATTTTTCACATCAAAGACATAGAGGTGCTAGGGAAAGAGGAGGTCGGGACAGAGAAGATCGCAATTTGGATAGCATAAAAATTAAGATTCCAGCTTTCCAAGGCATGGATGATCCTGAGGCTTATTTAGATTGGGTAACCAAAATGGAGCGAATCTTTGACTGTCACAATTATTCATACCTTAAGAAAGTCAAACTGGCCGTTACGGAGTATTCTGGATATGCATTGATATGGTGGGATCAGTTGACAGCTAATCGGAGAAGGTGTGAAGAGCGGCCGATTACAACTTGGGTGGAGATGAAAGCTATCATGAAAAAGAGGTTTGTACCAACATACTATCAACGGGAGATCATTCGTAGTTTACAAACTCTTAAACAGAGAAGTCGGAGTGTGGATGAATATTACAGGGAGATGGAGATGTTGAAGGATAAGGCTAATTTGATTGAGGACAATGAAGCATCGATGACTAGGTTCTCGGCAGGATTGAACTGGGAGATTGCAGACTTGGTTGAACGACAACATTATTTAGAGTTAGAAGAACTGGTCCATATGGCTACTAAGATAGAGAAACAACTCAAGAGGCGAGGAGGACAACGAGGACAATTTAATGCTAGTTCATCATAGAGACCTAATTTGGCAAAGCGAGAGGAAAAGACAGCTGCGATCAAACCAAAGGTAGAACCTAAGCAAGGATCTACTAGCCGATATATACAAGGTAAAAATGAACAACCTTCTTTTGGGCGTAATCGGGATATTGTATGCTTCAAGTGTCAAGGCAGGGGACATATTTCTAGCCAATGTCCAAATCAAATGAAAATGTTGTTACTTGACAATGGAGATGTAGAGACCGAGGGGGAAGAGAGCGACACTGATTCTATGCCACCATTAGAGGAGATAGGTGACGACGCGATACATGGTGAAATTTTGGTTACAAGAAGAGCACTTAGTACCCAGGTTAAAGAGGAGAGCAGTGAACAACGTGAAAATCTATTCCATACTCGATGTCTTGTGAATGGAAAAATTTGTTGTGTAGTCATAGATGGAGGCAGCTATACAAATGTGGTCAGCACTACGATGGTGGAAAAAATGGGATTACCTACTACCAAACATCCGCAGCCGTATCGTTTGCAGTGGCTCAATGATAATGCAAACATTAAAGTAACCAAACAGGTGTTAGTTCTATTTGCTATTGGTCGGTATGTTGATGAGATATTGTGTGATGTGGTGCCTATGCAGGCGGGGCATATATTATTGGGTAGACCATGACAGTTTGATAAGAGGGTTCAACATGATGGGTTTACTAACGTATATTCCTTTGTTCACGACAAGAAGATCGCTTTGCGTCCTTTGTCACCACAACAAGTACATGAGGATCAAATTCATTTGCAAAAAGATCATATACAAAGAAAAGAGAGTGAAGAAAAGAAAAATCAAGAAGAAAAAAAAAGAGAAAAAGAAAGAGAGAAAAAAAAGATGAGAGAAAGACAAATATATTGGCGAAAAAGAATGATGTGAGAAGAGCTTTGATTTCTAAACAGCCTATGATCTTACTTCGGTATAAAGAGCCGATTTTGAATAATAACGCTAATGAAATTTTGCCTAGTGTTGTTTCATCTCTCTTACAGGAATTCAAAGATGTATTTCCCGAGGAGCTTCCTCAAGGACTACCACCTATTCGGGGAATTGAGAATCAAATTTATTTGGTTCCTGGTGCGACGATTCCAAATCGTCCGGCTTATCGGAGTAATCCCGAGGAGACAAATGAGTTACAAAGGCAAGTTGACGAGCTGATGGGGAAAGGATTTGATAGAGAAAGTATGAGTCCGTGTGCAGTTTCGGTGATTCTAGTGTCAAAAAAGGATGGAAAATGGAGTATGTGCATCGATTGTCGAGCAGTAAATAATATTACGGTAAAATATCGACACCCCATTCCTCGTTTAGATGACATTTTAGATGAATTGCATGAGTCTAGCATATTTTCAAAAGTTGATTTAAAAAGTGGTTATCATCAAATTAGAATGCAAGAGGGTGATGAATGGAAAATAACATTTAAAACTAAATATGGTCTTTATGAGTGGTAAGTATTACCTTTTGGTTTAACTAATGCACCCAGCACTTTCATGAGATTAATGAACCATGTTTTGCGTTCATTCATTGGAAAATTTGTCGTAGTTTATTTTGATGATATCTTGATTTATAGCAAAAACTTGGAAGATCATGCATTGCATTTAAAATCTGTTTTAGATGTACTTAGGAAATAAAAGTTATTTGCTAACATGGAAAAATGTACGTTTTGTTCGGATAGAATTGTTTTTCTTGGCTTTGTTGTGAGCTCACAAGGAGTCCAAGTTGATGAAGAGAAAATACGTGCGATCCGAAATTGGCCGAGTCCAACCAATGTGAGTCAAGTACGAAGCTTTCATGGACTCGCAAGTTTCTACCGACACTTTGTTCAGAATTTTAGTGAGATTACAGCACCATTGACCAAGATCATCAAGAAAAGTGTAGGCTTTAAGTGGGGTGATGAACAGGAAAAAGCATTTAACTTGATAAAGGATAAATTAACAAATGCTCCTTTACTTATTTTGCCTAACTTTGCTAAAACTTTTGAGATTGAGTGTGATGCTTCAGGTTTAGGGATTGGAGCTGTATTGATGCAAGAAGGGAAACCAGTGGCATATTTCAGCGAAAAGTTGATTGGGGAAGCTTTGAACTATCCTACATATGACAAAGAGATGTACGCTTTGGTTAGGGCTTTGGAGACATGGCAACATTATTTGTGGCCTAAGGAGTTTGTGATCCACACCGATCATGAATCATTAAAATATTTGAAGGGTCAACACAAGTTGAACAAAAGGCATGCACGATGGATGGAATTTATCGAGACATTTCCGTATGTTATTCGATATAAGCAAGGTAAGGAGAACGTCGTTGCAGATGCTTTGTCTCGCAGGTATGTTTTGTTAAATACTCTTGATACGAAATCGCTTGGGTTTGAACGAATTAAAGAGTTATATTATAATGACCTTGATTTCGATAAAGAGTTTAAAACTTGTGAAAAGAATGTTGTGGGTAAATACTTTAGAATTGATGGATTCTTGTTTCGTGAAAATAAACTACGTATACCTACATGTTCTTTACGTAAGTTGTTGGTTAGGGAATCACATGGTGGTGGTTTAATGGGACATTTTGGTGTTGATAAAACTTTTGATGTTTTGAAAGAACATTTTTAATGGCCTCATATGAAACGAGATGTGGAAAGAATATGTGATATATGTATTACTTGTCGCCAAGCTAAATCTCGTGTTCAACCCCATGGATTATATACATCAATGTCTATTCCTAATGAACCTTGGATTGATCTTTCTATGGACTTTGTGTTGAGTTTACCTAGGTCTAAGCATGGTTATGATTCGATATTTGTGGTCGTGGATAGATTTTCAAAAATGGCACATTTTATTCCATGTCATAAAACTGATGATGTCATGTTGCTGATTTGTTCTTTAGGAAGATTGTGCGTGTTTGCATGGTATGCCTAGAACTATTGTTTCTGATAGAGATACAAAGTTCTTAAGTTACTTTTGGAAGACTTTGTGGTGTAAATTGGGTACTAAACTGTTATTTTCAACTACTTGTCATCCACAAACTGACGGTCAAACTGAAGTAGTAAATAGGACTTTATCAGCATTGTTACGGGCTATCATTAAAAAGAATATCAAGCAATGGGAAGAATGCTTACCACATGTTGAGTTTGCATATAACCATTCTGTTCATTCTTCTACTAAATTTTCTCCATTTGAAATTGTATATGTTTAAATCCTTTGACACCGTTGGATTTATCACAATTACCTGTTTCTAAATACACTAACATGGAAGGAAAGAAAAAGGCTAATCTTGTTAAACAGATTCATGAAAAAGCCAGACTAAACATTGAACGGAGGACGAAACAGTACATTAAGCACGCGAACAAAGGACAACATCTAGTGATCTTTAAGTCCGGAGATTGGGTGTGGTTACATATGCGGAAAGAAAGATTCCCAGTTCAAAGACGTTCAAAATTGCTTCCAAAGGGAGATGGTCCATTTCAAGTTCTCAAGCGTATCAATGACAATTCCTACAAATTGGATTTGTCAAGTGAGTATAATGTTAGTGCCACATTTAACGTTACTGATCTAAGTCTGTTTGATGTAGGTGACGATTTAAGGACAAATCCTTTTCAAGAGGATAGGAATGATGAGGACATGACATGCGTGGACTCAAACAAGACTAAAGAGACGTGGGGATCAAGCAAGGCTAGAACTAAAAAGTTGAAACAAGATCTCAATGGATTGATCCAAGATGTTTGGGCTGAAGCTAACACAAGAAAACTCAAAGAGAATGATGAGACACAAATTTGGATCAATTTAATACAAGCCCAATTCTGATCTTACTAAGCCCGCGAATTACATATTCAGCAAGGATTTTTAGATTTTTATAATTCTATTGCAGTTAGGACTTCTTTTTAATTAGAAGTTCTTTTCCAAATTGACTTCTATTAGGGTTATAATTTATAAATTTCTATTAGGATTTGGATTGTTTTGAGTAGTATAAATAGAGGTCTAAGTTGATGTAATCAAACACAATATACATTATTCATTATTCAATAAACTTGTGAGGTTATTCTCTACTTTTGGTTCTTTGAAGAATTCTTAAGGAATTAATAGTTTTTTAGTTATTTCTTTGAGATTCAATTTGACTTATCATACAACAATTCATAGTTGTGTGTGGCGTCTTCTACCGCATCAATCGTCGATTGTACCGAGATTACCGCTTCAATATAAGCGAGGGGTCAAGGTGTCGTTGGTGTCCATTCAACGCAGATTTTCTAACGCGAACAATTGTACCAAGATTACCGTCTAAAATATAGACGAGAGGTTAAGGTGTTGCAATCAATTCACCCAACAACTGTGCTAGAAACGATTCGGACGACGACCACCTCACTCAAGCGTGCCGTGGAGTCTATCAGGAAGAGACATGTTTCATCAATTCATACGTCTCTAAGAAAAGATAGAAAAGGATCGAAAAATTAGGGTTTACGTATTATTACCTTAACGTTCTTCACGTTCTTGATAAAGCTTGTATGCTTTGCTCTTGATTCTTCTTGATTACTTGTTAGAGCTCTTTTCTCTCTCTCAATATATTATCTAGAGTTGGTGAAAACAAATAATAAACCACCCTAGCTTTTCTTATATAGGAAAATCTAATGGAGGGTAAAATGGTCAAAATGCCAACCTCCTTACTATTCATTGCTTAGCCACCAAGTAAAAACAACTTTACTTGGCCTCCAAGTGGCCGACCCACCTAGCTCTTTAGGTCACCCATGGGTTGCCCCATGGGTTTTAACCATCGGGTGACCCATCGGTTCGATCCGCGGTTTGTTTTCTTAGTTTGGGCCTTAACATTAATTCTTATTGGGCCTATCTTGGGCTTGTCTTAACATAACTTTGGGCTTGACATAATATCTTATTGGGTTTGACATAATCCAAGTCCAATTGGAAATGACAAAGTCTAATTACCAAAGTCCATTAAGAACTATTTGTATTCTACTCGTACAATTCTCGTATTCTCTTCGTATATAGTTCGTACGATATTTGTATTATACGGCGTAATAATCTTCATACTATACTCGTATAATAACTAGTATCATACTCGTATTTCTTACGTATAATAACCATAATCAGTATACGTAGCCATTAAATTCTCGGATCTCACTTTTCCCAACCATCAAGTTTTAAGTCCGCAGGCGAAAACTTTGTTTGCCATAACTGAAATATTATTGGATATTCCATTACGTCATAGTATTCTATCATTACGCGTTTCTCAAAAAATCAAACTTAATCTCCGAACAGAAACGGATGAATAGTATTTTTACAAAAACTTCTCGAAAAACTTCCATTTTCGTTTTGGAAATTCATAACAAATAATCCTAGCACATAGCCAGAATCCTAACCACATTCGCACATTCTACGTCATAGAACAGCCTTTAAACAGCCTACTCACATAAATAAACAATTAAATTCATTTAATTCAAATAATCAAATAAAAATTTAATTCACATAAAGATCCGATTTTCTCGGGCGTTACAATATGAAGTGCTTGTTAATGGATGATTAGGTGGTTCATGATGAATCCTTAGCATACTGTTGGAATAAGGATGATTTAATGGATTAAAATCACTAAACTATGCATGTTAAGAAAAGTTAAGTATAAAATGAAGAACATAAGAAACTATATTAAAAGTTGTTGATGGACAAATTGAAAACCATCATTTGTTAGTGAAAGAATTGTGTAAATGTCACCTTTGGAACGGAGTAAAAATATGCTATAACAAAGTTATGGCAAAAAATTCAAATATGTTAATCAATGAAAAACCTAAGTTAAAACAATTTTCGTTGGTAGTTAGTCAATTCCGGGAATTGTATTTTCCAAGGGATTGAATAATTCACGAGAATAGGAAGTCGTGGACTTAAAAACGAGACTCCAGATGAGAAAGATACAAAGAAATGAAAATTAAACGTTTTTAAACGTCAAGTATGAAAAGTTATGCGTCATGGGGTTTTTGAGCAAATTAAACGCCTAGTTAGAATGTCCGAAAAAAAAATCTGTCTGGGGGATTTAAAGTATGTTATGAAAGCTCAAGAATGGATTGATTCCGAGTTAAAAGGACTAAGATATGAGATCACAAAGCAGACGCCAAGATCATAGTTTAAAACTTAATTTTTTTTCAAATATTATTGTCTGGCACCGCAGTGCCAGTTATGCCTAAAAATTGGGCGCTGCAGCACTGGCTCGACCAATAGTTTCTGTAAAATGGCGGCGCAGCGCCAAAAAAGAAAAGGAGATCCGGCGCCGCAGCGCTAGTCCTGTATTTTGCCCAATGAAGAGATTTTCAAAGTAAAAGGTAAAGGAAATAATATGGAATACAAATGATGATAAATGTTAATCGAATCATAACATCTTAATAAGGGTATTATAACCTTAACCTAATGATTGAAAGTTGAATTGAAAGAATAAAATGACAAACGTAAGTTACCGAAACAAAATAATTGTTCTATATTTATGTAGGATGGTTATGACTACCTTATGCGAGGGAGTGTCTTGTATATTTAACTTTATAAAGTAATGAATGACATTTAAATGTCAACGAATGGTAATTAATGGTAGCAAATGCTAACGAAGGATAACGAATGGTAATGAACTTAAAGTATAACTTAAATCTAACGTATGAAACGGGTACGATAGTAAGAGAAATAGAAGTAAACCAATAATTAGCTTTGCCTATGTGTCTAATTGGTATGTGCATGCAAATTTATGTGTGTAGGTTGTTAAAGAATCAAATTAGCGTAAATTATAACTAAAAGACACTTGAGGCAAGTTTCATAAACCTTGCTCATAAATTTATGTGAATTTTTATACTTGGAAAATCTTTTACATATTTGTTCAAGTACTCGAGTCATCATGTTTTGTCATGTACTGCATAAGAAAATGTTGATGCCATTGTTCGGCTAAACACATGTTAGAATGATTTATTGGTTTCATAATAACTCTTTTTAAATGTTATTTATAAAAATTTAAGTTATCTAACGCCAATTTCTTTGATATTGATAAAAAGGTAAGCCTAAGAATGAACAATCAAATTAATTTAGTCGAATCTTCAGCTGACACACATGGTGTCAAAATTAAACGTAAATACGTTTAACGAATGAGTGTTGATCAACATAAAGTACTATAAGTTGATCACTTAAAAGTATTCGTAAGATATATCGAATTTACGATTTTATTACTGAGAAATCCCTTTTTAATGAAAGAAAATGGTTAACTCACGATCGTTTGACCATCTCAGTTTCAATATTCATATTGTGGTTTCAAAAATATTTTAAACAAAGGAAAAGTATCGATTTTGATTATTTTTATTGATTCTCAACTATTTGTACAGTTGTTGAATAATAAACACATGATTCTTTATTTTGTTGTTGTTGATAAATTGTATACTTGCTGAGCAATTGAATGCTCATCCTTTCTTGAATTGTGATTTTCAGCTAAGGTCGAAAAGGTTGAAGGGTCAGGTAAAGACAAGGGAAAGGAGAAGATTAATAACTAAGATGTCGTTGTAATAATAGTAGTGTTTTTGTATTAAGCTATATTATGACACAGTAAACATGTAATAATTATAGATAACCTGGGAGATGAATGAAAATGATGTAATAATATAGTAATTACATTCATGTTAAATCAAATATATAGTTAAATGTTTTGATTGCCGTATAGCACCTTATTCAGGTTTAAAGGTACCCGGATTTGGGGGCGTCACAGGCATCGTATACGCTTGCTATATGCATTGGTAGCTAATATCTAAGGTAGGAAATGAGCTGCTTAATTTTCTGAAAACATGATCCCTAACAATTAAAAATTTTAACAGTCACGATACCAGGAGCCTGAAAACAAAGATATTAATCATGAGAGGATTGCCATGTCATAATGTAGTGATAACTAAGCCAGAGCACAAATAATGATTTCTATTGAATTTCCAAAACAAAATTAGTTTCCAAGAAGAGATGTCAAAATTGCCAAAACTGCAATCACAATCATGATATTAAGGAAATAGTTCGATCGGAGAGGCTTATCTGGGCTTCCCCCCACAGCTTCATACTCGGCTCTTATCTTCTGCTTCATAGAATCCGATAGTTCTCTCTGCAATTCAAATATGCAACACTCATTGAAATTATTCGCTCCTTCATTAAGACTCCAAGTTTTAGAAGTGAGCGAGTTGACAAGATTTGATATAACTTCATCTTGTGTTATTTAAAAGAAACATCAGAAGAAAACAAGATGCTTTTTAATCCTGCAGCAACCATGAAACGTAAAAGATTTTTAAAATAACCGTGTAAAAATAATTCTTGAAATTGAGTATCATGCAAGAGAAAACCAGAATTTTTTTATGATACATTAAAAACATGTATGATGTAGGATCTTTATGGTTACAACCTTTCCTGACGAGTACTTGGCTGCCACAAACTTCTCGGGCACATCTCCTGTGGAAGCATCTAGTGAGAAGCCCTGATCAGAAAATTTGACATAATTACTTGGTATGCAATCATATAAAGTACTACACAAACAACGGAGAAAGTTTCAATAGAGGTTCAGAAATCAACAGTGAAAATATTAAGTAACAAATTATTTCTAAACAACAATGGACAAGCAATTTGAAATTGAAGAGTGTACTAATGCTTGAAAAAGGGGAACACTATCCTGGCACTTAATCTCGTAACTGATCCATAATTTTTTGTTTTGTATTTTTTTTGTGTTTGTTTCTTGGACATGTTGAAAAAGTAAATGCAATATACAGAAGATAACTACAGTGTTTCGGTATGCAAAAAAGAGAACTAACATGATTAAGGCTAGAAGAAGTCAAAACTCAAAATCTCCTTTTTATTTATTTATTATGAATCGCAAACTAGTAAAAACCAGAGCCTATTGCAGCTTATTTAAAGATGACAGCCCAGCTCATAAACTAGTTACACTAGATTACCAACAGCTTACTTAGCTTGCAATGATGCGGAACATGGGCCTAACATACCTCTGAAGGATCAAATTTGGCTCCACCATTGCTGAGTTTGGCATGGGCTTCAGCATAGTCCTTGAAAAATGCTTCTTGATCTTCAGCATATTTCTCAGTATATTCCTGCAGGATATGTAAAATTTCTAAATAAACAAAGACTTGTTTTTGAAAAATACATAAAGGTGTAATTTGTACTAAAAGTCTAAACTTCTCTTGAAAAAGAATCTTTCTCTGTCTCACCTTAAAAGAAGGATCTTCAAAAAGAACAGCATCTGTTGGCAAAACCAGGAGATCTTCATCCCTTCTTTCTTTGATATCCTGTACCCATCAGTTGTATCTAGCTATTCAATTTCAACATGCTTCTGAGCTTAAAAGACTCAAAAATTATCAGTGAAGCACACCTTGAAGTAAGAATTATCAAACTTTAGCCACTGCACTGTCCAAGACTGTCCTCCTGGAGCTCCGGGTCCATCTTTCTGTCATGCAAGCAAAGCATTTCAGATCTCCAAATAATCGTTATATAATATAAGCTATCAATATGATTCGTCCCATAGGATCTACAAATCTTTGGTAGGGTAGTACAATAAAAAAACAAGATCAAGATTTGAGGAAATGAAGAAAGTAATGATTTCTAGGATAAGCAATTGAAAAAAAGCTAGAGCTAAATGCAAAATAGAGTATCAGTTCATCTATTCTCACATGGTAAATGAATTTCAAATCTTATTGAGGTTCTAGTTAGAAAGTTCATCAAGCAATGTTTAATACGTCACTTTTGTCAAATTGTCTTTTGTCAAATTGTCGAATAAAATGATTTCAATACTATGGTTGCATTAAAGAAAAGTTTCAATGCATGCATGTGGTTGTCTGGGAGAGCGAGATATAGGAATATAAATTACACATCTGGTCACCTTACTCACCAAAGTAATGCGTACCAAGCTTAACCTTAATTAGCCTTTAAAATTCGAGAATGTGCATCATGTGGTTAGTCAATAGTTGCATAACAACTCTAAAAATTATCCAACAAGAGGGTAGAGATATAATGACAAGTCATATCAGGCAGAATAACAAAGATTTTAAATCCATCTTTCCACTCAACAATAGACCAATAGAATTAACTTATGAGCACAAAAGTCTCTACTTAAAGGGTATTCCAGTAGATCCCCACCTCAAATCGTGCCAAATGCCAATTGTTCACATGTACATGCAAACTTCAGAGTGGACATAACTACTGCTAGTTTATTAACTACAAAAAAATTTGTCTAAAAAAGGTGTCTACATCTCAACAACTTGTTGAACTAAGGGAGTGGATATTGATAGGGTGTAGACTGTAGTTATCAAAGAGCGAGTTGCTATCACTTTTGAGTTTCCAAACTTCGGCAGTTGCACCAAAGAAAAGCCTAAATGTAGAGAGAGAAAAAGCGAAAGAAAGAGGAAGACCACATCTTGCTCAACACATTTGCCAAAGAAGTACCAAGGTCAAGAAGGTTAATGAGCATTCAGAATTACAGAACAGCCATCTAGTAATTAGTTACTTTCACCTAATTAGTTGGGATCAAACATTTATTCAAAGCAGAAACTGGTGAAATTGGAAATAGCCATGGCCAAAACCGGGTTACTAACCCAGATATGATGGTGTTTCCATCTCAAGGACTCGGAATAATTATTCTTATTGAACAAAGGGAGCCGGGTATTGGTCACACTTAGCCACTGAAGAAAGATTACTCATAGGATTTAAGATGTAAAGCCTCCTTTCAAACAATAATATTCAGTCCATTCCGAAATATGAGATCAAGTTTGACCTTTCAAAGTCAATTGATATATTTTCAAACTCAACTTTTAGGGTTTAGGGTTTAGAATGAATTCATATTAGTTTTGAATTTGAAGAAATTATCTCAAATTGACTTCAAAATGTCAAAATTGATCCTATATTTTGGAACGCATGAAGTAGTAAAACATGCCAGCACAGATAATTTAATCAGGTCTTGGAGCATAGGTGGTTTGTATTACCGAGCCCCGTTCTTTTCTGAGCAGATTATGATGTTCCACTTCCACACAAGCAAAATAATCTGAACTTTTGTTAATGATCGCTATGATTAAATTGGCTAATGAAAGAAATGGAAAGAAACAGCAAACCAGAGGATTGCAACTTTTGGCAAGTTTGAAGCAATAAAAGTCAATGTCTTATTAGCAGTGTAATAATTTTGTGTATGGTTTACAAGTAATATATGATAACTATAAGGATTATTTGACTACTCATTACTGATTTCTCATTTCAGAACAATCACAAGGATTGCCAAATTAAATTTCCCTTGACATGTTTTACCAAGCTGAAACTAGATAAGCTGCTCTAATACCGTGTATTTGGTCTCTGGCTTGCCCCAACCGCTACGTTCTGGTCTTGACCTTCCCAATGTGTGTGCACCAGAAAGCGCGACTATTTCCTGAAAATCAAACAGCTGAATGTAAACATCATAACCAAGTACAGAGACATCTAAAGATCAAATGACCGTCTCATGAGAGTAACCTTGTCATTCAATCCCATCCTGTAAAAGACATCACGCAAATGAGCAGCAGGAGAAGGTGGACCCGCATCTGATCATGAGATGCAAACTTCAGAAGTAGTTTAAGCTGATCATAATGTACAAAATCCCTTTCCTCCCTCCCTCCCTCCTGTTTTTTTAATCTTGGGCCTGAATTTCTATGTTGTAAGAGTAAAAATTTCTAATCACAATATAGGAGACACTAAACACACACTGGTCAAATTTGATTTCTAGAAATAGAAAATAAATATTGAAATCTCATACGTGCATGTATTGTTTAAGTCCAGATAATTTATGCAAAAAGGCTCTAGGCCACTATGTGCTTGTGACTACCATATGCAAGAAATATATGTTAGCGGATTATGATTTTCCGGATAGGTATGAAGTAAAGCAACACTATAGTAGAATCATACCATCAATCTAGTAGAAGGCTAGAAGCATCATAAGATACATTATTTTTCCTTCTAAAATTCATAAAATTGAAGAATGTATAGTACTTTTCTCCCAATTCAGTGACCGTCTTTCAGCATTTGCGATCCCCAATCAGATTTTGTTTCACATATCAATGCATTAATAGTTCAATTTGACTATATCACGCTTGAGTATACCAAAATTGACAAAAGACCTTGTAGCTTTGTGGTCCCATTACATATATTGATGCATTACTTTAAGAGTACTTACTAAAGGAAGCAAAATTATAGTCTTGGTCAACTACTCCTCTTTCTTCTACTATGTGCCAAGCAATGTTGTCAAAGGCACTCGGGGGCCCCGCAAAGGCGCTAGGGCAACTTGAGGTGGCCATAAAGTGCCTTAGCACACTTGAGGCATGCCTAGTCGAGGCACCAATGCAATTGACTCTTTGTAATGCATTGTTTTCCTTCAAAACCCTCTATAAGTAGGTTCTTATATTTTAATAGGAGTATATTAGTGCTAGTGCAGTAATTTCACTACCCGTATAAGAAATTGAAGGGCAAAAACTTACCCAAATTCATGCTTTGAAAAATGAAGAATCATACTACAGAAAGGGAAACGTAGAGTGATTTATTGCACTAAATTAGGCTTATGAAGAATCTCTTGATCAAAAGAGAACTTACATATTAATTTAGTAATCTTTCTTTTTTCATATTTTACCAAACATCACCTATTATGGTGGGGTATGGCATGGACCCGTACCTATTTTTTTAGAAAGGCTATTTTTTTCAGAAAGGAGAAAGAAAACAACGAAGGCCATAAAACCTTACCGGCTTACCCCCAAGAAACTGTCCCAAAAAGTGTGATACAAGGATGTTCCTGCATCTACAAAAAGCTATACCTTGTCTATAAAATGTGTGCGTTTGCTGACAAGTAATGGGGAAAGGAGTCGGTGTAAGTGATGGTGCTGAAGATGCCCTTGTGCTGCCAATTTGTCTGCAAGATGGGTACCCTCTCTAGTCCCTATAGATGTGCTGAAGTACCATGTGCAGCAGCAGGATAATTGAACTTCATTACTACAGAACAGGTATGGGCATCTCTCACTCTATGCACACAATCACGCACAAACTGTCACACACAGAAACAGAGACTTGGACCTTCTCTCACTCTCTGTCATGCACCCCCTCCACATGGTCACATGCACTTGTGTACATCGACTCTCGCAAATTCTATTATATTTTGCCGTAAATATAGGTTTTAAAGTATTAGATATTTGCAACGTTTTTTTATATAAATAATCAATGATGTTATTCATACGAGTTCTACTTCATTATTTTCTTTTAACTGTTTTTGTTGTTTGCATTAGTTTGGTTTTTGTTACTTATTAGTAAAATATAGCTTTACAAAAAGGATATTGTTTAACTTGAAACTATTAAAATTTTAATAACATAACTTACTATTAAATAAATTATTAATATATAGGAATTGGAGAGCTGCAACTTTTTGAGTCCTTATTTTTCCGTTTGCTAGTCTTTTTCTATCTTCATGAAATAATAACATTTAATTTTGAGATGGTAGCGCCTCATTTCACTAGGTGGTTCAGCTTTTTGTCATCTCCCTCCTTGGGGTATATAACCTTAGCACCTTAACAAAAAGTCTTTCACCTTTAACGACACTAGTGACAACAAATAAGAACGCGTCACTAGGGCGGTGGGAGAACAACCAGAATTAATTAAAAATCTCATTTCAAGGAACAGTGTTCTAAAAATAGCGGCGGAGGGGGGCCTAGCGCTTAGGCCGCCTAGGCATTTTCTTACGCGATGTCATTTATTTATTTTTATGTTGTACATACTTGTTATACTGTACAAAACATATAGTAGATGTAATTTTTTTAAATGTTACATAAAACATTATAAAAAAACAAACTTTTAATGCTTAACAATTTCATTTTGTATTGAGAGCTTCAAAGTAGAGGTCTAATTCTGCCTGCACCCATCCAAATCGAGGTGGTAGAGGACCGCCTAGCGCCTAGGCGGGGAACACTGTCAAGGAAGCACAAAAGGATGATATCAAAGATGTAATGAAACACACAAGATCCTCTTTTTCTAATCAAACTTGGCAGATCAAATTTAAATCCTGACATCACATTTCATTTTGAATATTTAGACATGGCAATAGGTATCCACGCCAACTATTCCGCCAATCAATTTCCTGTGTACGGAAGAATGTATTTATCTAATGCTTCAGATGTTTTCTGTTGTATATCTGGTGTCTAGCAAGAAATATTATTTGACAGATGCACATAAAAAACATATACAGCAAACAAGCTAGAGCTAACATACCAGGAAGCCTCCCTTCTTCTGGACATTGATCAGGTCCAGAAACATCTACTCTTCCATACTTCATAGGAATTTTGGGGCCCCCAGCCTCCTGTAATTTTCCAACTAGATCAGTGAAATCAATAACTAAATTACTTTATGGGTAAAATTAACATCAAAACACAAAGAATGACCTCCACAGCAGTAGCACTGGCCAACTGGAATAAGTCTGCATAAGTAACACTCGAATACTTGTCTATGATAGGCTGCAGAAGTTTGAGTGCATTCACAAGTCCTGTAATGCCAGCTTGTAAGGCAAAATTACTCTCAACTAACCATGATAATTGACAAATAATATATTAAACTGACCAGCATTCGCTGCATGTTTCTGTTCAATTTCAAATCTTAAACTTCCATTAGCTCCACCTCTTTGTGGCCACTCCTCAATATTCTTGTTGTAAGTACCAGCATCATGCCATCCTAGGCGAACCTGTAATGAGACAAAAAATATTCTACCATATTGTCATCAATTCCATCTTTCCAGACTAATATTATTGCGATCATATAATTCACACAACAACTTGGATAATCGGCTCCATAAACATGTCTAAGGGAGCACTTGGAAGCAAATGCAAGTTTTAATTTTACAAGTATACAGATGAAAAGCTTTACACACACAGAGAGAGAAAGAGAGAGATTTTGGTGAACTAATGAAACTAAAGTGAGAGACATTGTAGAGTACAAGATTCCACCAAAATGGTCCCCCTCCCTTTCCGAGTGGAACCTTACGTTTCAGAGAAGAAGCAAGAACTTGCAATTTAAGAAGAATGGAAAGAGTTAGAATGCATAAAAAGTTAAGTTGACGAAGAAGAAACTATATAAATCAATTCACAAGAAATTATGTGGTATTGGTGTTTCTAAATACACCATAGTATGATCCGGGTGATAAAACCTCTGAAATGTAAATGCATTATCCATTGTGGGGTGGGGGTTGGGATTTAGTGTTAAGGTTGGAAGGAGAAATCAGTTTCTAAAGTATATTGTAAACTCATTTCCCAGACTTGTATTGAAGTCTGATCTCCTGCTTCCAAGTTCTATTTTCCATTGTTTCTATTTAAATACTTTACATTCCAAGTGACTTCATATGACATCAATTTCTTTCATTTCCGTATCAATTGTATCAATGCATCCTTGATGGGCTAGGTTATGCAAAGTTAACTAGAGGTGGTTGAGTCAAAGCAGAGAAGGAGACTAATTCATCTTGCAACCATTTCATTGATTGATTTGGTATCAAATCTCTCTAATATCTGTCTCTCACATTTACACACATATCTGATAGTCCTTACCTCGATCTCTATCAATAAAGTTACCTATAGTGTGATCCCTTCTGATCCAGGATGAGCACATGAGACCTGGTTTGGATCAATACAAGAGAGATTTTGTAATCTCATACCAAAAAGTCCAACAAGAAGAATATTCTAAAATAAATTTTAAGTTTTTACATTTATTTTAATTTGTAACTTTAATGTTTATCATATTAGAATTGTAGTTATCATATTTATTTTATATTTGATTTAGGAAACTATATTAGATTAGGATCCGCGGGAGGTACACCACTGTCCACATTTATATCTGAGCAGTACATTTTACATTACATTTTGTACTTTGCGATCCAAGGTACAACGAAGTGCACACAATACTATACTGCTCACATAAAAAACTTTTTCACATTAGATTATTATAAATATGAGTGTAGTGTACTCTTTGAATGGCCGAGAATAAAGTATTTATTTGTGTTCTTTTCCTCTTCTTTCTTAGTTCTTTCCCAAAATTTCTCAAATTCTAAACCCTAATTTGATCCCCCACCATAGTGGTATTAGAGCCAAGCCACCACCGTTTTAGCCCTACACTATCCAATCCCTAACAGTCATCAACCCACTTCTATATTGCCAAACAAAACCATAACCCACAACCTTACCCAAACAAGCCTTAGTCAAACACTCAAACAAAGCCTTAACATAGTCTAATCCTAACCCTAAGTCTCCTAATCTTTTGTCACCGCACTAGAAAACTCAAATAGTATCCATATATATTCTTATATCAAGCCAACAATTTCTCCAAAATCCCTTCCCATCGTAACAAAGCAAATTAACCTCAATGCAAATCACCTCATTAACAGTGATTCACCAAAAGATTAAAACCAAGTCCCAACCCCAGCACTAGCAAACAACCAACTCATCGAAATCCAATTGCCACACCCCCACCAACAAACCACCACCGAGTGAAAAAAAAACAAAAACAAAGGAGCATCTCACTAGAGCCATTATTAACAATCAAAAACAAGGATGAGAAGATCATGGACGACCAATCATCGGTGATCCCTGACTCCCTCTACACCTCTGACAATCTTTTCCCTAGACACAACATTATCAAACAAATAATACCCATGACACCAATGCCTTACATCACATTGCCAACATGTCGTGATCTTTTGACGTCAATGTCCATTTGACCCAACCATCGCACTGACCATACTCACAGATAGACCTGGCAATATGAGTTGAAACCCATTGGGCAGTCCACATCCACCCATGATAAATGGGTTTGGGTTACAAATTATGATGCGAAAATTTTAAAAGGTCTCACCCATATCCACCGACATAATATATGGGTGGATGTGGGCAGCCATTGGACCCCATTTATCCATTTACTAATTATCAAAAGTTAGCTCATTTCAAAATTATAGCTCACTTTTTCACACTCAAAATTTTCACTTTATCAAAAAAAATTACTTGTGCTCTAAAAAAATTCTCTAGAAATTTTATACTTGTTCTCTAAAAAAAATTGTTCTCTTTCTAAAATTAATTACTCTCTTTAAAAATTGGTAAATTGTTGATAAATAATGAAAAGTATCTTAATAGTATCAATGTAAGTAACACCTAGCACTCTTCCTTGAAGTTGAATTCTTTTTTTCTATATTCTTTAACATAAGGCAAAGATAGAAATTCAATTTTGCATATAAAGGATGAATTGGGTTTAATAAATTATGATTAAAAGTTGCAATTTCTGTCTCTGTTTCAATTTCTCTGTGTCATGCATGTCATTCCTGCTAGTTATTATATTATGAGTCTGACACATTTCTAACTTGGCGCAATGTTATATTATGTTATTTCTATATAAATGTCTTATATGATGATCAAATTATGAAATAAGTCAACATTTGTATAGGTCTGTAAAGATTCGTGGGATTGGTTAAATACATTAAGGTATCAAGTTAGCTTCATAAATGATCCGAATTAAGTTAATTAAAAGGGAAAACAAAAAGGTCATCCTATCCCCATGATCACACGTCATCATGTGAGATTAGAAGATATGTGTTCATATTTTAGAATTTCAAATTTGTGATTTGATCCATTTGATGATTTTTATTTATGGTATATAGAGAGAAATTAGAGCTAGAAAACATAAAAAAAATTAGAGTAAAATTCAAAAGAACTCATGTGGCTTACCCAATCACCACGTGTGCTTCGGAAATTAGTGATTCACCACCTGTGGTTTGCCCTCAAGTCTCAAGTTACCTCATTTACATCCAAGTTAACAGAAAGTGGCCTTCACTCGCCCAAAAGCGAGTGAAGTGTTTTTCAACCGTAATACTTTGTGTTTAAATTACAATAATAACCTCAAATCTTCCTCAAATTTAACCAGGTATACCCCTCATTGATCAATATCCCAAAAATTAAACCCTAACCTATAATATTCAAATCTAAACCCTAATTAACCCACAAATCAAATCCTAAAAACAATATATCTGTGATGACAATTAAAGAGGAGAAAGATAAATGAGACAGAGAGAGAGAGAGAGAAAATGGGTTTACAACTGATCTTTTTGGGGTTTTCGAGCTTAACCCTAATAGTTCATTGGATGGATTTTTTTTTTGGCTTATCAAATAACATTTTCATCTAAACAGATCTTTTCATCATACATTTAGTTATAGATTTTGTGTCAATTTGGCCCTCATAAGATGAAAAAATGAGTGAAATCTAGGTTCTCTATTAGGATCTTTTAATTGGGGGTTAAGGGCCCAGCTAGAAGGCGAAGAAGTTACCAAGAGAGAGAAAGTGATTTTTGTTGGCTAGAGAAAATATGCAGTTTGTTGGATTTTTACTTCTGATGGAATTTGTAATTTAGGAATTCCTTCAATGAAGGTACCCAACAATGAAGTGAAGGCCAGGAAGACGGTTTGTGCTTTTGTTTATATTATTATAATGTTAATTTATTTTTAAATTGCTTTTATTTAATTACGCATATATAAATATATATATATATATATATTAGATAATTAAATTCTTTTTTTATTTACTTTACAAGTTTTTATTTACAATTTTTTAAAAATTAAAATTAATATTAGCCAAAGAAACACTAAAATGTAATTAATTTTTAGTTTTCTTATTAAATTTATTTTAATTACTTTTAATACCTTTAGTTATAATGTTAGGGGAAAAAATGAAGAAACTGCTACTTAATATTTAATGCTAGAAAATGCTTCTAGATTAGGTTAAATTTTAATTTAGTTTATTTGATAGTAAATTTGTTCATTATTTTCTTATTGGTTATTTAATATGCATAAATTAAATTTATTTATTGTTGATAGAATTTAATTTTAATTCTAATGCAATAATGCATTTAATAATTTCTTTTATATTATTTTAGATTTGAGATGCTAAAGAAAAAAATTAAAGAAAAATTATTTAGGAGAAATAAAATATAATGGTTAGAATAGTCTTTAACCACAAAAACTAATGGTATTAGTCGAAAGTCGTTAATAGGAGTCGTTGTGATACCAAGTGTGAAACCACATGTGGTAAAATGATAGTTTCCGAATTATAGGTGGTGACTCAAGAATTTAGGTAAACAACTGGTGATGTTTTGAATTTTAATCTAAATTTTAAAAAGAGAAGATTTTATAAAATTTTAGAGCGAGAACTTTATTTGCGTTCGTTAGAAAGAGATAGAGGTAAAAACTAAAGACAGAAGTGGTATAAATTTTTAAAGAGAAAACTTTATAAAATTTTAGACAGAGAAACTAAAAGATGGAGTTTTTGTATAAATAATGTGAGGAAATATGGGTTAACCCATATCCACTCCACTTATAACCTACTCAATTTTCAACTCATTTAAACTTAACTTCTATTAACCCAACCCACTTATGTCCGTCCAAACCTGTCCATACCGGCCCACACTCGTCCATTTGCAGGGTCTACTCAGACACCATTTCCGACTAGTGAAATATTTAGTTGCGCTTGAAAGAGTATTGAACCCACAGAAGTAGATGCAAAACTCGAGCACGAAGAGCTCAACAAGGAAACTGAAGTCTCACAAGGAAATTAAACAGTCCCTCGAAGCACTAATAGCAACTCTTCAAGCATTTTGGCCAATCATGCAAACAAGAAAAAGATTGTTAATAGTTTGTCCATGAGATCTATTTAGATTGAATACATAGTTTGGAGAATTTCTAACCTTTTATAACCTGATTGATGACAGGAAGCAGTTTATTGTTGAAGCAAAACTAAAGCATACAACTATAATCTGGTGCACTCAATATTAGAGGACTCACTATGCAAACCTGAGAAGATGGGAATATATGAAAGCTTTTATGAATCGTCATTTCGTGCGTTCAAATGCATATCCAATTCACGGACTTCATAAGAGCTCGACAAGGAAGTAAAATTGGGGAGGAGTATACGACTGAATTATGAGAATTCAAGTGTGGTATCTTCTAGAAACTCTTTACCATGAGGAAGTTGTTCAAGTAGCCCATCAGATAGAGAACAACTTGAAGAAGATAACTCGTAGAATTTTAGTGCAGACCCCAACCAGGAGGACAACATTTTTGTGGAGACTATTATAAGCATTCCAACAAATAAAGGACAACATGAAACAAAAAATTTGTGGAATTTCAGTGCAGGCGTAACCAATAGCGATACCGTTTTTGTGGAACCTTTTAGAAGTAGTCAAGTAAATAAATTGTTTAGCTCTACAAGTTGTCATGTTTAAAAGGGAAGAATTTAAATCACAAATTGAACCCTATACTTTAGGCCCACATTCAATTTCCACCCCAAACTTTATTTTCAATTAAACGCACCTTAAACTATGAGCGCATAAATAATTTGCACTCTTTGCACTCTATACATTAAAAAAATTTGTACCCTAAACTTTAGTGCAGATGGTGCAAATTGTTTTAATACTCAAAGCTTAGGGTGCTTTTAATCGAATATAAAGTTTAAGGTGGAAATCGATTTTAAGCCTAGATTATTGGGTGCAATTTGTAATTTAATCAAAAAGGAACTAGTGGATACTGGTGTAAAAGAGGAACTATGTGAACCAATGGTTAAGGTACATAATAAGCAGCTCTTGACGCTGAAGCTAATACTAGCTTAGTAGTCCTTTCGACTTTACTTGTCGCCAACCAAAGGAGGGATGATCAACAAGTACATAGGGGTAAATAGTCCAAACAAGAGTGAATTCGCGGTACATGTGTATTCTCATGATTGATACTAGAATTTATACCAATGTTACTTAAAAGAAGTTACGAAGAAACTTGGATCCCAAACTTATATATTACCAACACAAAGCTACGGGCTAATAAGAGGTGTTAGGTTACTTTTTATGTCGACAAGCTTACAGAGAAAGTCATGTGTGATGTTCTGCCAATTCCTTGCACATGTTGGAATCGTGAAGCCCAACATGCTCAATGCGCCAAAACTAATTCATTTATCAAGGAAAACACCAAATATATTTCACTTGTGTTATCGACATACCAATTTTGAAGCTCAAGAACTCCTTGGTGTTTCAGCTTGTATCTTCTTTCTATGGTATTCTTGGCCATTCCACAAATTCGACAGAGTCAAGATATTTTTAGCGGGAGAACTGATGCAGTATGAGCATGTTAGGCATGGGTGGATCAGTACAAGAGACTTTGAAGCCTATACCAAAGAGCCTGACAAGAAACAGATTCTAGCATTTAAGATTTTAAGAAGTTTGTTTTAATTTGAAGCTTTAGTAGTTATCATCCTAAGATTGTAGTTATCATATTAGAAATATATTTGATTTAGTAAATGACCTCTTTGAAGGGTAAAAATTTAATACATAATTTTGTGAGAGTATTTATTTGTGTGTTCTTTCCTTATTCTTTCTTAATTGTTTCTCATAATTTTCACGAATTCTAAATCCTAATTTGAATCCCCACTACCTAGTGTTGTTATTATTTTCCTTCTATAGCATCTTTTACCTTCTTCTGTTGTTAGTTTTTCTCTTCAAATTCCATCTCCACCAATTACATCTATAACTTTTCTATTTTCCCAATTTTAAACATTACTTATAGCTGGAGTATAGCCATTCTGATGCCCACTTGTAGAGACAACCAACTTTCCACTTATAGTGACACGTTTTTATTTTGTTATGCAAATGGACTTTGAGCCTCAAGGGTAAATCTTGATTTGCTAAACGTTGATTGCAACTTTAGTGAGTAGGTGTTTGCAGAAAATGGACAAACAAACTGACCATAATATTGATTTGTTGATTCCACCTCCTTGATTTTACTCAGTATCTTCCCAAAACAGTGAATAGGCAATTAGCCTACACCAAATCCTCCACTCAGCTGAATCTAATACAGTTATTGACTTGGCTGAGTAAAGCTCTCCCTGTAAAAAGTGAGGCAACAAAGAACACAACATTCTAATTTTTTTTCCTTCCCTTGCGGACCAAATACAAAAAAATAGAAATTTCGAAAATTCCAAATAGCACAGAAACAAAAAGCATAGTAATATAAATTTATAACCTCATCACACTAATACATTTGATGGTACTATATAAACTAAGGAATGTATGGTTGAGCCGAACAAGTGAATAAGTAAAGAATAATTAATTTACCATAATAGGATGACAGAAAGTAGTTTTCAGTAGCTCTTTAATGTCTTCCCTAGCACTCTTCAACTGAGCAGGATCTGACACAAGGCATTTTGTCGAGGACACTGTGCTGAAATTACCTCTGGATACTCGACCCGCCGATCTCTTCTGATAAACAGACAAATTAAGATACAAAAATATGTATCATATATACATTATATGTATAGAGAGAAACAAAATGAGAACGAGAATGAGATTGTGAAATTACCTTGTTGAGGAATAGGTGAGAGACAAGATGAGATGATCCGAAGCATTTGAGAGAAGAAGTGGAGGAGAGAGAAACTCTGGTTGCAGTAGGTGGGGAGAGGAGGCGAGAAGAGGCGGCAACACCACCGACGGCGGCGATTGGCGGAGCTGATGATAAGAGAGAGAGCCGCTGGTCCATTGGATTCAGTCGATCAACACTGTTTAAATGTGTACTGTGTGCAAGTTGACTCCTTTTGTACTGGGCTGAGATTTGGAGTCTATATATGTGTGGGGTTTTGGCGAATGGAAATATTAAATACACAACGCTTTTTTGTTATTTCTAGACCTGGCAAACGGGCGGGCGGGCCCGGGCCGGGCCGGGCCGGGCCAAAAACGGGCCGGGTTAAAACGGCCCGGGTTTTGGCGGGCTGAAAAAATGAGGCCCGTGGCCCGGGTTGGGCGGGCCGGGCCGGCCCGCGGGCTTTTTTTTTTTTTTTTTTTTTTTTTTTTTTTTTTACAAAATCTTGATACACCAAAAATAGTAATAATAATAATTTTAATTACTTAAATTAACTACATATCTCAATCAATTAAAATTTTAATAGTATTATAATTTTAGATATTATTCTAAAGGCATGATTTTTGGGATAATGGTTGATTTACTTTCCAAATAAGTAGAGGGAATGCATAATTAAGGGATAATGATTAATTTACTTTCCAAATGTACTACAATAAGTAGGGGATTGCATAATTAAGGGATAAAATTATCTATATTATTGTGTATAGATTTTGGACTTGCAATCTAATAATTGTTATATTATTTTAAATTTTTATAATTATATTATCTAACTTAAACTAATAATTGTTAGTTTAATAGTTTTATACTTTGAAATTATTAACTACATATCTAAATCAATTAAAATTTTAATAGTATTATAAATTAGTATTATTAATTAATTACCTACATTAACTACATATCTTATTTATAATTTTCAAATATAGTTAAAATTTATTGAAGATTGCATTAAAAACAAATAGTTGTTGTAGCTTAGTTGGTTTGAACTCTTATTTATTTACTTACAAGTCTTGTGTTCAAGCCCTACAAGTAGCAAAATTTTATTTTTTAAAAAAAAAAAAAAAAATTCACGGGCCACGGGCCGGGCCTGGCCGCCTGCGGGCCGGGCCACCACGGGCCGGGCCAAAACGGGCCGGGCCAAAAACGCCCAAGTTTTCATGGGCTAAAAATGTTAAGCCCAAAGCCCAATTTTTACGGGCCAGCCCGGCCCGGCCCGCGGGCCGGGCCCAATTTTGCCAGGTCTGGTTATTTCAATAATAAAAATATCGTTGTAGATGTATAGCGACGGTAAAAATCGTCGTTATAGGATCTATAGCGATATTTTTATTGTGAAAATAATATTTTTTATTGTGAATTTAACAATTCCCTTTGGCGAAATGTGTGAAACGAATCTTAGTGGTTGTTTTTGTGGGATAGGGGAAAACCGGTACATGGTTTACACGTTATTGAAATAATCTAATTCTATTAATACAGTACAAATTGTGGGCCGTTAGATCTTTTAAAACAAATTTAATGTTTACGATTATTTCCCTCAAACTCTACCTTCCCTCCTCCCATAGAACTCCCTCCCTCCCTCCCTCACACGGGAGACAACTTTCTCTTTGCTTCTCTGTGAGCTCTTTCGTCCATCTCTTACATGCAGGGGCGGAGCCACACTTGGGCTGTGGTGGGCGGTAGCCCGGGTGAATCTGCCTCAAATCACCCCACTCGCTCCTACGTCCACGACGCTAAGGCCATGGCGGCGACACCCGCCGAGGCTGTCTTTGTTTGAAGCCTTGCAAATTTCTCCCGAAGAGACCTACCCAAACCCTAACCCTCACCCTCGAAGCTTTCCATACAGTGTGAAGCAGCAATGCTGGGACAAGGCAGAGAAGGTCAAAGGCCGAGACCCTGATAGCTGGCGCCGAGACGCGCTTGGCAACACTCTCTTTAGGAAGCTAGTGGGTTGCCCAGGTTGTCTCTGTCATGATTATGACCACATTATTCCTTACTCCAAGGTATTGCTTCCATTTTATCTTTTATTTTCTTATTTGGGGGTTTGCATTTGTGGGTCTTCATTTTGTTGTTGTTAGGGATGGGTTTGGTTGTTGGTTGCTAATTGTAAAGTATTACAATGAGTGTATGTCGAGCTAAGGATTTTTATTTATATTTGCTCTCAATTAAGAAGTATAACAAGATGGAAATCAGATTTACTCTGTTACAATTGATGGCTTACTCTCGCCTCTGTTATATAGAAATCTGTTACATAATTTACATGACATCAAATTCAAAACTCAAACTAATCCTAATCTTTCTAATTCAAATATTAGTTACAGCCTTAGAGTCAGTCCTTATCCAATACAATAGCTTGAGTGGAGAGATTTAAGTGGATGAGATAATCTGTGTCAATACTCTCTTTGTTAGCAATTTCTGCAGTGGGGTTAGTTTGAGTGTGCATAGTTTTTCTTTTTTGAAGTCTCTCCTGATTGTTTGGTCTTATTAGCTACTAATAAGTGTTTGGGAATATTGATTGACCTACATTTATCTGAAACAAGCTGTTGTTCTGATCATGTGAATGGATAATGGGATAAAAATCTATAGAGCTTGTTCACTGAAAGTCAAATGAACCTTATCACCTTTTGATGGAGACAAGATTGAATCCAACGAACTAATTAATGAATTTCTTACCTTAACTTTGTTTGCATCATAGTTGATAAAAAATAGAAGTGAACCATTTAATGAATTTCTTGCTGATTTGCATTGAAGGTAAAATTTCTTAGTTTTTACAATTAGTTGGATAAAGTTTGGTTTTGACAGTTTTGGGGGAGTTGGGGCTTAATTTAGTCTATTCAAGTTTGTTATTATCTATTATGATTGTTGGGTGCTTGTGCACTGGTTATTGAACATTCAAACAAGGGACGGAAATGGGCTATAAAACAGTGCTCTCAATGTGTTCGATAAAAGTTTTGGGAGTAGGAAAAGTTGGTTTTTGAGCAAGTTAGGGGGGGGTGTTTGGCCTGTAATGGTTTGTTATTATTTGGGAAATCTAAATGGCACTTGGTAGCCCAGGAGGAAAAAAATTTCTGGCCCCGCCCTTGCTTACAGGTTAGTGTTATTCATCTCTCTCTTATTCTCGAATCAATGGATGCCATTGAAATAACCTAATTCCATTTCATTCAATTCTACATCGTTTTGTTTCTTCAGTAAAGGATGACTTCACTTGTGGCTTTTCGTTCTATTTGTAACGATCGAGAATGTTTCTTGAAAATTCAGGTTCGTGTTTCTACTCAAAATTCAGATATATTTGGGTATTGATTCAATGGATTGAAATTACTAGTTTTTACGAGCAAAACTTTAATAACTCAATTGGACTCGGCCCAATCGAAACATGAAAATGAAAAGTTGATAAAGATAAAAGCTTTGTTAACTGCCCATTATACTTTGATGATATTTTTACAAATGTGGTTTATGTTTTTAGCAACCAAACTAATTAGAAAGTGCCCCACCCCTTAAATTTGTTGTTTTAAGTTTGTGTGCAGAGCAGAATGATAAGATTCTTCTTGATGTCTTTGAATTTTAGGATGAGACAAAGTGTTCCAAGTTTAGGAAGTTGTGTGTTAGAGGTTCGGTTGCCTCAACACCATAGAGTTTGCAGTTTCCCGAGGTTAAACCTCAGAAGCTGGAGAAAAGAATTCGAATTGGTGTTCTTGGAGCTAGTGGTTACACTGGATCAGAGGTAATCGGTCCCCTTTTCTTGTGTTTAAAAATATATTTAGTATTATATTTAGTCCATTACTCCACCGCCAAACTATGACTTGATGAAATTTAATGGGTTAGTGTTGGTCATTTTCACGATCAAATAAACACGCATTAGTATACACGGTTCAATGCAGTCTTATCTAAACAAGTGATTGAAGAAGGTATGTTAAACTATATGCTTAAAAACAATAAAAATAAGAGAATGAGTTGTACAAGAAAGTCAAGTTATGATCACAACTCTCCTAATGCGTCGCCTAATCTCCTAACTCTCCACATTACCAACAAATCATAGGAATTGCCAAATGAGAACAGTATGTACGCATAAGCCTCTTTCAACGGGCAAATGCGCATTCCTAGCTAGATGAATCACAATATTTTCTATGGTAAAAATAATTAGACTAAGGTCATTAAGCTTAATCTCAATGGTTACACAAGGCAAATAGAGATATGTCTATCCTATTATGCAATATATGCTCATACTCCCATAGGCATGGTCATAACAAATGTTCTTGTATTTTAGGGTTAGATATTAACATCCATTTTTCAATATCATTTAATATCTATATCAATTCATTTACAAGCAATCAATAAATAAGCATGAAATACAACAACTCATTCTAAAATGATTCAATATAATAAATAGGAGAAACAATTAACTAAACAATAGGTTACACTACAATCCTAGAAATGTAATTAGTTCATAAATAAGGGACTAATACACATTTTCAAAGTGTTCAACATACTTAATAATATACTAATGTGTTAGTTCCCAGAGGGCACAATAGATCTAGAAGAGGGGGTTGAATAGATTCTTTTTATTTTAAATACTTTTCAAGTTTATTTTGTATAGCTATTAAATTAGCATATGACAAACATAAGAATCTTTTCAAGCACAACGGAATAAGTAAAAGATCCACTTCATTGATATATTCATAATCATACATACATTGTTCGTAGAGTAAGTTTAGTTGTAAGCAGTTAAAACATACATAACAGTTATAGTAGAAAACCCATAGATCTAACTCTAGGACTAGACCACACTCAAAAATTCAAAATATAATAGGAGATATGGTCATTTGAATTTCATGTTTCATTCTCACAAAAATCTGATTTTCCACCCTTTGTGGTTTCTAAGAAAACTTCTATGTTCTCACATAATAACCAACATAACTCATCATACTACCTACTCATACTCCATATACCCATGAATCTACCATAATACATGATCTATTTCATCAATCAAGCATCAAACACAAAGTTAAACACCATCAAGGCTAATAAAAATTAGGTTATCTACATTTTGAAAAACCTAGTTTCTATCTCATACTTTAGATTTAACTTTTGATCCTCAAAAGGGTTAGATCTAAACATGAAACACTTATATACACCTAGATCTAAGGTTTTAAACCTCAAGATCAAAACTTCAAATTATAAAAAAAAATCAAATCAAACTAAAAATGAAATTAGACTACATAAGTAGAAATTTGGTTATACTTTTGCTTGATTTTCTTTTTCCTTCTTTCTAAACTTTGATTATGGAGCAAGATGACTTGCAAAAACTCCACCTCTCTCCCTCTCTCTCTATAGCCGAACTCCTAGACTTTCTCTCTCTCTTCTCTAGTCTCTCTCTTTCTTTCTTAGCTTTTGCTAGATAATAAGATGAAAAGAAAAAGATAAGACTTAGATTTTGGTTTGTTGGAAAAGTAAAGATTATTTGGTATATCTATCCCTAATCTACCAACATATCTAACTCTTCTCTCTCCCACTCAATTACCAAGTGGTTGCTTGCAAGATTAGATAAAGTGTTGGTCAAATGAAAATTGGACACTTGTTGGAAGTTGTCCACCTATTAAAGTAAGCAATCATTACATTCTTCCCCCCTTTCTCTCCTCTCTAAATTTCGGCCAAGTGGCCTTTCTATTGACCAAAATTGTTTTTATTTTATGCTTTAATTAACTTACTAAATGTCCAACATGTCCCCTCCCACTTGGGCTAAAGGTTGGGCCACTCCTTTAATTCTTTGGGCTAGTAATTTTAATTCTATGGACTTACAAATCAACATAGTTCTATACTTATTAATTTATCCATTCCCCACTATTTAATTAGGATTGCATTACACACATTAGCAAGTTAATTTCTTACTCATATATTTTTAATTTCATAACCCAATTAGAGTTGCTATTCTTTAGGTTATAAGATTAATTAATTGAGATGCATCAAATAAATCTCTTAGGATTAGTATATATTTTTAAATACTATTATTCTCTTAAATTATAACACATTAGGTTATTTAATTATCATACCTAATATATGTATTAGGCTACATAACTTTATTCTTCATCTCTTTACAAAATAAATGTATACACATTATATAATACATATTTACTCAATCACGTACATAACTCACATATGTCCTAACATATTTCCCCTAGTTTATTAACTTATTAGCCCAAATTGACTTAATAAGTTATAAACACATACATACTCATATCAATCATCAATTACTTAAGGATTGTAAATCCTTTTAATTTAATAATCAATGCTAACATTCGAGCTATGTTAATTTCTTACATAACTTTCATTACTCTTCCTTGAGAATGATTAACTATTCTTCTTAGTTAATAAATTAACTATCTAGCTTAATTATCATATAAACTTATATGATTCAAGTACTTTCTTTATTCTTTTTCTAAAAAAAAAATTTATTCCAAAAATTTAAATTATGTGAAATTTTGGGTTCTCACAGCCGATGGTTGACCAGAGATATATCTGAGGAGAGCTTCTTTCTTCTCTGGATGAGCATTTCTTTGCATGTATGGTCTTTTCATTTTTCAGACTAGTGGATGCTTAATTCTTTGTCATTGATGTCTCTTGAGCTCTCTCGTATGGTCTTCAGACTACAAGATTGACTGTAGGCAAGGATTGGTCTTGTTAATGTAATAATCGAGACCATGGACTAATCTGAGCAGCTTCAGGTGTATATACACATTTAACCTATACACAATATTTCCAACATGTGAGCTCATCTGCATATAACAAGTTACTTACTACTAAACTAAGTTTAGAACAATGTTAGTGCCTGGGATCAGACTCAAAGCGATTAGCTTTTGAATATAGCATGAGAACCTGTTCTGATACCAATTGTTAGTTCCCAGAGGGCACAATAGATCTAGAAGGGGGGTTGAATAGATCCTTTTTATTTCAAATACTTTTCAGGCTTATTTTGTATAGCTATTAAATTAGCATATGACAAACATAAGAATCTTTTCAAGCACAACAGAATAAGTAAAAGATCACCTTCATTGATATATTCATAATCATACATACATTGTTCGTAGAGTGAGTTTAGTTGTAAGCAGTTAAAACATACATAGCAGTTATAGCAGTTATAGTACATAATGTAAATGACATGATATAAAAGACACAAGGGGTTTTAAGTGGTTTAGAGACTCAAGCTCCTAATCCACTCTTCTGCTTTCAACTAGCAGGATTTCCACTAAGGAAGGGCAGCACCCTGAATAACAAAGATTCCTTCAAGGCCAGCAGTCTTGGGACTTCAGTTCACTAAGAACTCTTCAAGGGCAGCAGTCTTGGGACTCCTCTAGTTCCCTAGGAACTCTTCAAGTCCAGCAGGCTTGGAACTTCGTTTAGTCCCTCCAGACAAGGACCCCTCAAGCCCTGGCTTCATTTAGTCCCTTTGGACTAAGGACCCCTCAGGACCTGGCTTTGTTAAGTTGTTTGTTTGTTATTGTTGGAGTCGATGTTGAGCTGCTAAGATGTTTTCATGCTCTGAACATCTTCTATGCTTAGCAGCTTGGCTCGATCATCCTTGAAGTGCATCTGAGTGTTGCATAATGCTCTGCTTCTTTGGTTACTCAACCACTTCGGATGACCCCTTTATGAACTGACTTAAAGATCCTTCTCCTTGGTACTTGATGGCTGCACATGATAGGCTTCTAAGATGACTGTAAGCTCTTCTGTTAGGTACTTAGAAGCTTTCTCATGCTTGACACCAAGATGGCATTTGTGATATCCTTTCTTGCTCCTTGATTCCTTCTCATGATGGACTTGCTAAGATGACTGTAGGCTCTTCTCTATTATACTTGGAGTCTTCCCATGATGGACATCAAGATGACGTGATGCTCTTCTTTCTCTCGGAAGTTCAGAACACTCTTTAAGTAGTAAAACTCTCATTTCTACATTGTAGAACTCTCACTTCTACTTCTTTCTTTGCATGTCTCTGAGTGTTCTTGGTGGATCGTAGAGTGAGCCTTCGGACTCACTATCTCACATGGTTTAGACTAGTCCACCCTATCTCTAAACTCAGCAACTCCAGCAACCTTCGATCTTTGAAGCTCTTCTAGATTTATACTCCTTCCCAATCCTTCCGTTGGAAAGTAGCCGTTGAAGGCTATTCAAATATCTTCACAGATCTCGAGTTGACAGAGGTAGACTGCTGATGTGACATGTCATACTTTATCCGACATTGCAGTCTACTGTTTCACCTACCCGTCAGAGTTGTCACTTTAATGTCTTGGGCAGGTTGAAGACTTTATTATCTCCTTCTGATTTCTCGATCAGAGGTTGTCCTTTTGCATGGATGCTCTCAATAAGCTTTTGTCCGAATACCATCCTTCAGATTGAACCGTTGCCAATGCTTCAGTCTTCGGGAGTTTGAACTCTACAATTCATCGTAGTGTCTTGTTGAGTGTTGCTCATTGACTGGTAGAGTTAACACTACGATCTTGAAGAGTATTGATTGGATCTCCAATGTAGTACACCTCTTCCTTCTATTGTGCAGTGCTTTAATACTTCTGTTTGCTTCGACTATTCTCAGATACTGATGGCCTAACTCCTTGCTTTGGTTCCCTCTGAATAACAAGACACTTCAGATTTATGGCGCGTCCAGCTCGCTTTCTCCTTGTGATCTCCCGTTCACTTATCATCAATGGACTGACCCTACACTTAATCACTTCAGCCTTGTTATTCAGAGGCTACCCAGTATCTCAGTTCACTTTCCATCAGTTCTTTCTTTGTTTGGCAAACACTACGATCTCGGTTGCTTCCAAGATCGTTGTCTTCTGTTCACTTGACAGCTACTGCACTTGCTAACTTTCCTTAGTTAATTACTGAAGGCTTCTTATGATTTTCTTGTGGATGACTTCATCTCGAATAGCTTCACAACTCAATCTTGATGCTAATTGGGTTGGTGCTTAGATCTTCTTTTAGCTTGCATGCCATTCGTTGAGTGCTCTCTAGTTCCCTTCAGGTATGATGTATCTTTGTAGTGCCAACCAGAGGCTTTGTTCCTTTGGATATTCTAGGATTGCTCATTAGTTGAGAATCGTACCTGTTCTACGATTCTGCCTATACATTGTGAGCACTTCTGTTGAGGTCGTAGTTCTGCATTCTACTTCGGCTGTGCAGACACTACGATCCTGAGATTAGATCTTGACACTACGATTTCTTCCTTATGCCTGTTGTCTTCATCTGATCTTGCTCGACTACGATCTCTGCATGTAATCAATAGACTCTAAGAACTCAGAGTGTAGTTTACGATCCTTGACATGGCTTCGGCATCGATAGACTCTACAACTCTGAGTGTAGTCTACGTTTCTTTCTTGGCTTTGACAGATGATCGATTGGCTCGTAGGCAGGCTATCTCTTCGATTCTGAACATACTTCCTTCTGCACATTACGATTCTGAGGAAGCTCTACTCGACACACTACGGTCTTTCTTCGTTTCCCCTGGCAGTCTACGAACTCCGAGATCTACTATCTTGCATACTCCTATCCTGCCTTGATAGCTCTCGAGTTAACTTTGACTCTCCTGGCAGACTACGACTTCTGGTGCAGTGCTCGACGATCAGACAAGCCTTTCTATTATATCATAATATCAACCTAACATGCTTGATCTTTCTATATTTATAGTCCTTGTACATCATTTTTTAAGGACTTTACAAAGCTGTTTTGCTTATGTAGGATCAACCTAACATTCTTGATCAATTCATTTTAAGTTCTTGTACATATATCTCTATTATCTATCAAAATACTTTACATGTTTTCTTAATGCAAGCATACTTGCATATTCATTCACATATATCATAATCAAATCATATATTAAATAGGAATATCATTCACATGTTTATTCCTGACATAATGAATGAAAGATTTGGGTAAAGAAAACTTTTTTTGTGAAGTTTTGGCTCCAAGTCTTCTCATCTCTGTGTAGAGTCTGAGTTATGAAGGATGCAATGAGTTTTTCTCCCTTGAAGACCAACTTATTTCTCTTCTAAGCTAAGAAACTATAAAAATTACTCCTAATCTATTCCCCTCAATGTTTGGAGGTTGCTGCTCTCGGATAAGATATGTTTTCCTTTTCTTTTTAGGTCATTAAGACCTAATCTCTGCCTGGCCACCAGAGGTGGTGTTGCAGCACCAAGATTAAGCCTTGGAACGACGCTGCAACGCCGAGTCAGCACAAAAAGACCAGAGGTGGCGCTGCAGCGCCAGTTTATAAAGGAACTGGGGCGCTGCAGCACTGAGCTGACGTCACCGTTGACCAGGTTGGGGCGCTGCAACGTCAGTTTAAAGCCTGGCATCGGCGCTGCAGTTCCAGTGTGATAAATTTGACCATTTTACCCCTTAAAGCTGGAAATGACCTAATAAGCCCTACAACACAAAGATTAAGCAATATATATATAAAAGCAATATAAATAATGAAGAACAGACAGACTCTTAAGTAATAGAGGATCTAATTTGCGGGTATAAATCCCACTCATCAAATATCCCCAAACTTAAGCATTTGCTTGTCCTCAAGCAAACTATATGAACACTCACATCCACAGTAATGTAATACGTGAATGAAATCTAATACTATATACTAGCATCATGGCTTCTAAGCACAATTATAGTCACTCTTAGAGAACAAGATAAACACAGATATGAATAAGGGTTCAATGTCAATTTTTAAATATAAGATTGTATTCGATCCATTCTATATTTGTGTGTGCAGACCAACCATCCTAACTAATCATAACCAAAATAAGTTCACACGGTCGATTGTAATAACCAACATGTTAACTCTGTAACTCAAGCAGTCAACAAGCATTAAGAATAAGACACAGATGCAAGAAGGGATCAAAAGGCACTAGCATGAGGACATTAAAATCTGACTTGCACAATGCTTAATTACCTTAGGCTATTCAAAGCTACCCATGAATGAACTTTTGATCAATGACTCCCAAACCAAATGGCTTTAGGGCACTAGGTGTAGAACACCCCTATGAATCTAATAACTCGAGCAACAAAGGCCACATAATTAACACAAGCCAATTTAGACTTTATCAATAAATTTTAACAAACAAAACCTTAGGAAGATCGTGCAATGCTTAATTACCTTAGGCTATTCAGAGCTACCCATTAATGAGCTTTTGATCAATGACTCCCAAGCCATCTGGCTTTAGGGCACTAGGTGTAGAACACCCCTATGAATCTAATAACTCAAGCAACAAAGGTAACGTAATCAAACTAATTCAAAAAGGTTCTTATATATATATTCAAATGAAAACATGCCAAAATTCAAGATCTGAAACTGTATAAGTGTCTAAGTCTTTTATTACTTTGTAATCTTGTAAGTTAAACGGAGTGAACCCATTTTCAAAACAATAACCATACAAACTATCTCAGAAATATAACTAGTTAATACAGTTGGTCGATGCTCGCTAAAAATAACGAATCAATAACAGTCTCAACTTATCAACTGAACTAACCCCTCATCCACACATGCTTGACACAACTCTAAGAAATAGATAAAATCACAAGGCGCTTATCATTAGCCACAATCAAAAATTTATAATCTGTAAGACCCATACCCAGCATATCAACAGTTAAAGATAGGGAGATAGGGTTAATCAAACACTATAGCATGATAAGATAAAAGTTAATGTATACCCTTGCACTAATACCAACTTAAAATAGGGTAAAGCCATACTATGGCATCAAGTATACCAATCTGTGCAAATCCCAAAAGATGCCTATAAACAAAACATACATGCTGATAATTATAAAAACATCCATAACTAATAACAAAAATTGTTCATGCATCAATCCATAATAAAACCAAACATAATCAGTCTAAAACTAACCATAAAAAAACCAAACATAATACGTCTAAGGCTATTAAAGCCCAAAAGATGCCCAAACGCAATTCATACATAAGAATTCATATAAATAAAATAAACTAGGAATCTCCCCCCAGACTTGAATTAGCCAATGCCCTCATTGGCCCGATATGCTGTAGAGCTCAGTCAGCGCCATCACCCTCTGCATCCTCCTTATGGCCCTCATCTCTAGGCGGGGATGGTGGTGGATATGGAGTGAAAGTAGGAGGCTTCGGGAATTGGAATGGCATAGAATCCGCGTCGTCCTTACCTTGTGCTGCATAGATGCTGGCGATTGTGTTGGCAAACTCGGCATGGTAGTGCATGAACTGGCTCTGCCACTGGGCAATAATGTCCACCTTCCTATGCAGGAAGTTCATGCTAGCCAACAGCTCAGCAAGGACCGTAGGTGGAGCAACCACAGACTCGAGTGCCTGAGTGGACGGTCCGGCCTCTGATGAGGGTGGCGGCTGTGGAGCCGGTAGGTAACTCTCTCCCCAAGGGTGAGACTGCGTTCCCTCCCACACATCAAATCAGAATATGACATGATGATCAATGAGTGCTATGGGTGGCCGAGTGATGTCATCATTTTGCCACTACACGCCCGCCCGTTTGCAAAGGTGGGTGATCAGGGAAGGGTGAGGGAGTCCTGAGATTGTATTGCTTCTAATGGCTTTCTTGATCGAATCCTGGATTAGCACCCCTATGTCTACCTTTAAACCCGTGACGATGGCGAATAACAGGACATCCCTCTCTCTAGTGACGTCGCTAAGGTGGTGGGTAGGCATGATGTTGGTGTAACAACCGAGAAAATCGAATTAATTGTAAAATAATTTTATTTGAATAAATAATGAATAAAATTTTAATATATGTTATTTATAACGAGTAAGCAAGATGATGGTTGTTCGATAACCTAAAAGTGGAATAAAATCGTAGTATTCTGGCTACATGATAGAATTAAGGTGTTTGAATTTCCAAGACAAAAATAAAAGATTTTCGAGAAATTCTTCGAAAAACATTATTCATCAATTTCTGCTCGGAAATTATTTTTAACTTCCGAAAAATACGTAATGATAGAATGATAAGGAAATATAGAATATTTAATAATAATTCAGTTATGACAAACGCAGTTTTTCGCCTTAGTACTAAGTTTGAGAAGGTTAAGGAAAGTGAAAATTCGAAGAAATGATGATCGTATAATAAGAAAGTTATTGTACGAGAAAATGAATACGAGGTATTATACAAGTATATACGAAAGATAATATAACGTTTATGAAGAACGTTATATGAACTAGTATATGAGAAGAATACGAAGATTATACGTTAAAGACCTAAACCATTTTGTAATGGACTAGTAGGATTTGCTTGTGTAATTAGCAAGCCCAAGTGAATTATTATTAAGGTCCGAAGATAAGTAATTCAAGCCCAATGTTAGGCCCAAAATTAATTAAATATAAGCCTGAACCAAGAACAGAACTCGTGGATCGAATCGATGGGTCACCGGGTGAAAAAAGCCCATGGAGCAACCCACATGGGTTCCCCATGGGGGCACATGGTCGGCTAACTTATGGCTAAACAAAGTAAAATACTTAGCTTGCAAGGCATGAATAGTAAGGAGGTGGAATAGTAAGGGGGTGGAAGTGATTTTGACCCTTTTACCCTCACTTTGCCAATCATATAAATATGAAGCTTTATTGGTCATTTTGTTGCTTGTCAATTTCCACCAACACTTAGAAAAATTATGTTGAGAGAGAAGTGAGAGATAGTCTTTGCTAATCAAAGAAGAAGAAGAAGAAAAGTTAGAATATCAAAGGTAATGAATCCTTAGACCATTAATCTTCATCTCTTCATTTGTAGTTTTGATAGAGAAGTGAATATTGGTGGAGAATGTATCATAAAGAGTAACAAGGATGGATATTATTGGATTTAAACAATAATAAACCATGTTACAAGTGGAATCATAATTATAGAATTATGAACTAATGAAGAACACATGAAATTTATCATATGTTGTTGATGGACAAGTTTTAAACCATCGTGTATAAGATTAGATGATACTCCCTCCGTCCAAGGATAAAAGTCCTGGTGGACTTTTCACGCATATTAAGAAGAGGAATAAAATGACAAAATTGTCCATAATAATGTCATTAAATATGGAGAGAGAATTAGAATAAGAAAAGTATGAGATATTTAATGCTACGGGCATAATATGAAAAAATGTGTAAAAGTTTGGTTATTAAAGGAAAGTGGAAATTTAACATGGGACTATCCAAAATAGTAATAAGGACTTTTATCCTGGGACGGAGGGAGTATATGCTTGGTTAGGATGATAAATGTATAATTGATGGAATGAATCTATTTTGAACGGAGTAAAAATCTCAAGTAACGAAGTTATGGTGAAATTTACGAGATTAGACGATAATCGTCGAAATCGTGAAATTCTCGGAATGAAAGTCAAAAGTCGCCATTTAACTCGAAAACCTTAGTTTTCGATGGCGTACCGTAGAACTTTGCATTTAAGAGTTTCGAACTTAAGAATGGTCGAATTCTGACTTAAAATGAAGAAATAAGCTATGAACGTTCACAAACGTTTAACGAATGCGTAATAAGGAACTTAAACTGTGGATTCAATGGTAACAAATTCAAAAATGTAAGTTGTATTAATGAAATTTTAGTATACAAGATATGTGAGAAAATGGCTTTTGAACGAGCCAATTCTGACTTATAACGATTAAGTTATGAGCTCGGAAAGGATTGAAGTTGGAAAACTTAAAAAAAATCAAAGGCTTAGGGCCGGCGCCACAACGCCAACCAAGCCTATGAACATGACACTGCAGCGCCATGCCCAGATCCCAGTCACTGCTAAGTTGCGCTGCAGTGCTGACATTTGTAAAGAAGACTGGCGGCGAAGTGCCAGTACTAAGCAAGAGGCAGAGAAGAAAATTAATAAGTATAAAGGAAGAGAAGTTGATTGAAGGTGAATTATGACCTTAATTAAACTTAAAGTAACATCATTAAGGATGATTAGAACCTTAAGTTTAACAATTTAAAAATTGACACAAGGTTACGAGAATGTAAACACAAAGTAATACGTTAAACCGTAACGAACGTTAACTAATCTAATGAATGATTAAACCGATAAGAAGGGGAAGATAGGTAAATGACAATACTTGATGATTGTTTATAACCTAATGTGGTATGTTATATAATTATGTATTATAGAATCTATAATGACTCAAAAGAGAAGTGAATTAACTGTAAAAGACGCTGAAGGCAAGTGTTCTAAACCCTTGTCTATGTTCATTTTTGGACAAGCTTTACGATTCATGTATCTTAGGCATGAATTGATGTAAAAAGAAGTCGAAGCTAATTCCTTCTGCTAGACTTAAAGTATTCAGTGGATTTCCTTACAATCTATCAAGCTGTTATTGATATTGCTATCTTTTACCGATTATTTTGGTATGAATTTCAAAGAAAGACTTGAGTATGAATAAATAAATGTTTTGTTGTCAATCAACATGCACGTGAGGTTGCGAAAACATAAACGTAGATACGTTTAATGAAGTTGTGTTGTACAACATAGAGAACTATAGGCTGATCACCTAGACATGCTCGTAAGAAATGCCGGACTTACGGACTTGGTGTCGGGTCGTCATTTTTAAAGAAAAAATGAAATGCTCAAGGTCTTGGACCAAAGTTATGGTTTAACAAATGTTGTTCATTGTTTAACATTTTAAAGAAAAGAGAAGTACTATTTTGAATTATCTATAATACTTCATAACTATTGATTAAGTTATAGAAGATATATATTCATATGATTCAAACATATGGCTTAAATGAAACTGTTATACATGCTGAGCTAGTTATGCTCACCCTTGCTTGAACAATATGAATACAGCTAAGACCGAACGGACCGAAGGATCCCGTAAAGATTAAGGAAAGGCTAAGGCAGACAAATAAGTTGTCTTTGTAATAACATATAATGAATTTTTATTTATTTGATACTATGATGAAGAACATATGTAATGGTTACAAAGAACCTGGGAAGGGAAATATTATTTTGTAATATATAAAAGACATACTCACTCTTTTGAGGTATTTCAATTGAATGTATATGTGAATTGTAGCACCATGTAGCACCATCTATCGGGTTGGAAAATACCCGGATTTGGGGTCGTCACAAGTTGGTATCAGAGCTATAGGTTATAAAACTTAAGGGGGGAAAGAACCTTAAGCTACAACCTTAAGAAAAGTTAAATAAGTAAAAGATGAAGTTAACCCTTAAAATGCGTTAAATGTGATATGTGTTTATAATAATCTAATGTTGTGTACTAATCAAGATAATTTGTTTTGTTGTAGCAGTCAGGAGGTAACATGATGTATAAAGACATATATGTGGTTAGTGAAGAGTCTATAAACAAGGTAGAAATTTTATCGACACCCGTAACTGAGTTGCCAGTGGTGGTGGTGATTGAGTCAGAAGATTCTAAGAACTTAGTATTTACATCCTTGTTCGATGGTATGTCAGAGGAGGAGGTGGAGGTGGTATCGTTTAACATGGTAGTACCTATAAAGGAGATGACTCCGGGGGAGTCAATGAAGGTGTTGTTCATGACGGTGTTGGATATGAATATCCAGTTAGGAAAAGAGGTGAAGGAATTGAAGGAGGAGATCAATGATATCTTGGCAGACAAGAAAGACATGGAGACGTTGTGGGAGGTAGAGCACGATGAGAAGGTGTTGGCGAAGAACAAGGTTCATGTGCTGAAACACGAGGCTTTTGAGCTTAGGCAGAAGTTAAAGGCTAAAAAGTAGAAGATTTGTATAATGTCCTATATTCATAGGAGTTCTCACAAGGATTATCAGCGATAAATGGCTGAGTATCCTATGGAGGTAGGGCAGACTTGGCATACTATCAGTCAAGATATGATATCCAGTCTTGTAAATGCAGATTATGAGAATGCCATCAGGAAAATGTAATCTAGTTAGTAAATAGAGTAGGTAAATATATAAATATGTTGTATCTATGTAGTAACGAAAAATCCTCTTTTGTATAATCAAAGGGAAATCTTTTGTAAATCCTAATTTTTGAAAAGTAATTGCGGGAAAGTAATGTAATCAGCCAAGGCTGTGTAATGATGAATAGTGTAGTATTATACTACAAAGGAATAAAAACATATCAATATATGACCATTATTGAACATGTTGTGCAATGAGTTTGAGTTATTGTTTAAAGATGAATAATAACTAATTAACAAGAAGAAAGTAATAATGAAGTGTTATTCATTTTAACAGAAATATGCCGCCAAGAAGAAGAAAACGAAATCAAGAAGCTAATGTGAATCAACCGAAAGGGGGACCGGCTAACCCGATGCATGAGTTTGTTAATTTACTAACAACTGCCTTTAATCGAAATGGGGCTAATATACCTGTAAATCCTGCGATAGTACGTGCTACTACGTTTAAGGATTTTAAGAGTGTAGGTCTACTAGAGTTCAAAGGAACTACGGACCCTATAGAAGCCCAAACTTGGGTAAAAGAGATTGAGAAGTCATTTGTAATTGCAAATGTCGAAGATGGGCATAAGGTTTCTTTTTCTACCTACATGATGAAGGGAGAAGCCAACTTCTGGTGGGAGGCGAACCATGCTAAGGCTGGAGTAGAGAATATAACGTGGACGAGGTTTAAGGAGATCTTTTTCGAGAACTATTTCTCTACAAGTATGCAGGGTAGGATGAAGATGAGGTTTTTAGAACTGAAACAAGGGGACATGACTGTTCCAAATATGCTGCCAAGTTCAATGAACTGGCGAGGTTTGCTCCACATCAAGTGGATACGGAGGTGAGAAAGGCGAGGAGATTTGAGCAGGGCTTGAAACCCCGAGTTTATAGCCGGATATCAGTGTTTCAAAGTAACTCCTTTGGAACCAATCTGGAGAAGGCGATAATTGATGAGGGTGGTAATGAGGCTTTAAGCCAATACCACAGAGAGAAGAAGAACAAGAATAAGGTAGATGGGGGAGTGAAACTCGAGTGAGCCAGCGGGAGTTGCAACGGGAAGAAACGGAAGGCTTTTAACTATGGGAATACCGGGGTAAAGCAAGGAGATCCTAAGAAGAGGATTGAGGCATTCAAGAATTGTGGAAAAATTTACTTAGGAGTCTGTCTCAAAGGTAAAGCGGTGTGTTACAACTGTGGACAAGAGGGGCACATTTCACCTAATTTTCTAAGTTCGAAGAAGAATCACGGATGCTTCGTATGTGGATCAACGGATCACATGGTGAAGAATTGCCCGAAGAAGGGGATGGATGGGAATAAGGGCACTAATAGTGGTAAGTTAGTTATTATTGATCCATCTCAGATGAGTAGGCCAATGGCCTGCACCTTTAATATGACGATCCAGGATGCAGTTGCATCAGGGGATGTAGTTGCATGTATTATCCCAATCAACGATATAAATGCTTATGTGTTGTTTGATTCGAGTATTACTTGTTCTTTTATAGCATATGATTTTGCTAGACGATTAGGATTACTTCTCGAAAGATTGCCTATACCTTTGAATATTAAGGTAGCAAATGAAGAGATAATTCCTGTTGAACATATTCATAGGCATTGTTGTGTAGAAATATGAGGTTATAAATTATCGGTAGATTTAATAGCGATAAAGTTGGGAGAATTCGATGTAATTATCGGAATGGATTGGCTGTTTAACTATGGTGCAATTATAGATTGTCAAAAGAAATGTATAAACCTTCGAACGTTGAAGCAACCTAAGGTAGTGTTTTACGGTAGCAAGTCACCGGGACGTTCGTATTGTCTTACCATGACACAAACTAGGAAGTTGTTGAGGAAGGGTTGTGTAGGTTATTAATTTGTGTCATATTGTTGATACCCAGAGAGCGGGAGAAACGATGGAACAAAGACATATAGTCAACGAATTCGTGGATGTATTTCTAAGTGAATTACCAGGTCTTCCACCGGATAGGGAGATCGAATTCCTAATAGATATTGTGCCAGGAGTGGCACCAGTTTCCATTCGTATGTCGCCAGTGGAGATGAAGGAATTGATGGTTCAATTACAAGAAATGTTGGATAAAAAATACATTCAACCGAGTGTTTCGCCGTGAGAGCGCCGATACTGTTTATGAAGAAGAAAGATGGATCATTGAGACTTTGTATCCAATACTGAGAGTTGAACAAGTTAACAATAAAGAATAAATACCCATTGCCCAGGATCGATGATCTCTTTGATCAATTGAAAAGGGCAAAATATTTTTCTAAGATAGATTTGCGAACGGGGTACCATCAGTTAAAAGTTAGAAAGGAGGATGTACCTAAGATGGCATTCAAGATTCGTTACGGCCATTACGAGTTTTTGGTAATGTCATTTGGGTTGACGAATGCACCAGTTGCATTCATGGATATGATGAATAGAGTGTTCAAATAATATTTGGACAAGTTCGTTGTAGTGTTTATTGATGATATTCTAGTCTATTCTAAGACGCTAGAAGATCACGCTGAACACCTAAGATTAGTGTTAGAGACACTAAGGAAGGAGATGTTATATGCGAAATTCACTAAGTGTGAATTTTGGCTAGAAAGGGTGCAGTTTTTAGGACATGTTATTGACAGAGATGGAATTTTGGTTGACCCATCAAAGGTAGAAGCATTGATTAATTGGGAACAGCTGAAAACACCAACTGGGGTACGAAGTTTCCTAGGATTAGCGGGATACTATCGAAGATTTATCCTATATTTTTCTAAGATAGCTACTCCGTTGACTAATTTAACTAGAAAGACAGTGAAGTACGTGTGGACTGAGAAGTGTGAAAACAATTTTCAAGAACTGAAGAAAAGGTTGAGTGAAGCACCTGTATTATCTTTACCCGATGATACAGGGAATTTTGTAGTTTATAGTGATGCTTCGCATAGAGGACTAGGTTGCGTGCTCATGCAACATGGCAAGGTCATTGCGTACGCATCATGACAGTTAAAGGATTATGGGAAAGTTTATCTTACTTATGATCTAGAATTGGCAGCGGTGGTATTTGCCTTAAAGATTTGGAGGCTTTACCTATATGGAGAGAGATGTGAGATATACACGAACCATAAGAGTCTAAAATATATCTTCACACAAAAAGACTTAAATATGAGACAAAGAAGATGACTGTAGTTGATAAAGGATTACAATTGTGATATCCTATATCATCCAGGAAAAGCAAATGTAGTGGCCGACGCCTTAAGTAGGAAGGGTCGAGAAAAGTTGTTTATGTTAATGGCTCAAACTGAGTTGATAACCGAGATGTCTAGAATGGAATTAGAGGTGAAGTTACCGAGTAAGTCGGGTCAAAAATTGTTTACAACGGAGATTCGACCTACCATTGTAGAGAGAGTCAAGGAGTTAAAACTCAAAAATGATGAGTGTGACTAGATGAAGAAAAGATTAGCAGATGAAAAAGAGATAAATTATAGTCTTGATAATGAGAGATTATTAAGATTTGAAGGAAGAATTTGGGTTCCAAGTGAAACAAATTTGAAGGAGGAAATATTACAAGAAGCTCATAGTTCAAGGTACTCGATTCATCCTGGTAGTACTAAGATGTATCAAGACCTTCGATAGAGTTTTTGGTGGCCGAACATGAAAAGGGAGATAGCAGAATATGTAAGTAGGTGTTTAACTTGTCAAAAAGTTAAGGCCGAACATCAATGTCCAAGCATCTTGTTACAGTCATTGGAAATTCTGGAATAGAAGTGGGAACAAATCACTATGGACTTGTGGTGGGACTACCAACTACACAAAAAGGGTACAACACTATTTGGGTAATAGTGGACCGATTGACAAAGTCGACTCACTTTTTGCCAATAAGAGTCAAGTTTAACTTAGATTAGTTAGCTAAAATTTATGTTAAGGAAATTATTTTAAGACATGGGGTACCAATTTTGATAGTGTTAGATCGTGATCCACGATTCACGTCAAATTTCTGGAGAAGTCTGCAAGAACAGATGGGAACGCAGTTGAAATTAAGCACATCTTATCATCGACAGACAGATGGACAGAGCGAAAGAATAATTTAGACGCTAGAAGATATGTTAAGATCTTGCATTATGGATTTCAAAGGTAGTTGGGATGATCATCTACCGTTAGTAGAGTTTTCATATAACAACAGTTTTCATGCAAGCATAGGCATGCCGCCTTACGGAGCTTTATATAGAAGGAAGTGTAGAACACTATTGTGTTAGGATGAAGTAGGAGAACGCCGAATGCTAGGAACTAAATTGGTACAACAAACAGTGGATACATTAAGTTAATACGAATGCGACTGGTAGCAGCTCAAGACAGACATAAAAAGTATGCAGATCCTCATCGAATGAGAAGAGAGTTTGAGTTGGAAATTCTGGAAAGGAAAGATACGTTTTGGGAAGAAGGGAAAGTTAAGTCCAAGGTTTATAGGACCTTTCGAAATATTAAAAAGGGTAGGAGATGTAGCTTACATGGTAGCATTACCTTCAGACTTAGAATACATACAAAATGTGCTTCATGTATCTCTGTTGCGTCCTTATAAGCCATATTATAAGCACGTAATAGAGTATGAGCCTATTCATGTTGAGAAAGATTTGACGTACGAGGAAATGCCTATTCAAATCGTTGATAGAAAAGAGCAAATTCTGAGGAATAAAGTTATACCTTCGGTGAAGGTAATATGGAGAAACCACGATGCCGAAGAAGCAACGTGGGAACTTAAAAAAAAGATGAAGAAAAATTATCCTCAGTTATTTAAATAACTTATGGCGAGATTCTGGGGACAGAATCTTTATAAGGGGGGGAAGAATGTAACAACCGAGAAAATCAGATTAATTGTAAAATAATTTTATTTGAATAAATAATGAATAAAATTTTAATATATGTTATTTATAACGAGTAAGCAAGATGAAGGTTGTTCGATAACCTCAAAGTGGAATAAAGTCGTAGTATTCTGGCTACGTGATAGAATTAAGGTGTTTGAATTTCTAAGACAAAAATAAAAGCTTTCCGAGAAATTTTCCGAAAAACACTATTTATCCATTTCTGCTCGGGAATTATTTTTTGATTTTTCGAGAAATACGTATTGATAGAATGACAAGTAAAGATGTAATATTTAATAATAATTCAGTTATGACAAATGCAGTTTTTCGCTTGCGTACTAAGTTTGAGATGGTTAAGGAAAGTGAAAATTCGAAGAAATGATGATCGTATAATAAGAATGTTATTGTACGAGGAAATGAATACGAGTATAATACGAGGTATTATACAAGTATATACGAAAGATAATATAACGTATATGAGGAACGTTATACGAGCTAGTATACAAGAAGAATACGAAGATAATACATTAAAGGCCTAAACCATTTTGTAATGGACTATTAGGATTTGCTTGTGTAATTAGCAAGCCCAAGTTAATTATTTTTAAGGACCAAAGATAAGTATTGCAAGTCCAATGTTAGGCCCAAAGTTAATTAAACCTAAGCCTGAACCAAGAACCGAACCCGTGGATCGAACCGATGGGTCACCGGGTGAGAGGTCCCCATGGAACAACCCATGTGGGTCCCCCATGGGGGCACATGGCTGGCCAACTTGATGGCCAAACAAAGTAAAAGACTTAGCTTGCAAGGCATGAATAGTAAGGAGGTGGAAGTGATTTTGACCCTTTTACCCTCACTTTGCCAAGTTATAAATATGAAGCTTTGTTGGTCATTTTGTTGTTTGTCAATTTCCACCAACACTTAGAACAATTATATTGAGAGAGAAGTGAGAGCTAGCCTTTGCTAATCCAAGAAGAAGAAGAAGAAAATTTAGAATATTAAAGGTAATGAATCCTTAGACCATTAATCTTCATCTCTTCATTTGTAGTTTTGATAGAGAAGTGGATATTGGTGGAGCATGTATCATAAGGAGTAACAAGGATGGCTATTAGTGGATTTAAATATTATTAAACCATGTTGCAAGTGGAATCATATTCATAGAATTATGAACTAATGAAGAACATATGAAAATTTATCATATATTGTTAATGGACAAGTTTAAAACCATCGTGTATAAGATTAGATGATATATGCTTGGTTAGGATGATAGAATGAATCCATTTTGAACGGAGTAAAAATCTCAAGTAACGAAGTTATGGTGAAATTTACGAGATTAGACGATAATCGTTGAAATCGTGAAATTCTCAGAATAAAAGTCAAAAGTTGCCTTTTAACTTAAAAACCTTAGTTTTCGATGGCGTACCGTAGAACTTTGCATTTAAGAGTTTCGAACTCAAGAATGGTCGAATTCTGACTTAAAATGAAGAAACAAGCTATAAATGTTCACGAACGTTTAACGAACGCGTAATAAGGAAATTAAACTGTGAATTCAATGTTAACAAATTTAAAAATGTAAGTTGTATTAATGAAATCGTAGTATACAAGATATGTGAGAAAATGGCTATTGAACGAGCCAATTCTGACTTATAACGATTAAGTTACGAGCTCGGAAAAAGATTGAAGTTGGAAAACTTAAAAATAATTCAAAGGCTTGCGGCCGGCGTCGCAGCGCCAACCTAGCCTATGAACATGGTGCTGCAGCGCCATGCCCGGATCCTAGTCATTGCTAAGTCGCGCTACAGCGCGACATTTGTAAAGAAGACTTGCGCGTAGTGCCAGTACTAAGTAAGAGGCAGAGAAGAAAATTAATACGTATAAAGGAAGAGAAGTTGATTGAAGGTGAATTATGACCTTAATTAAACTTAAAGTAGCATCATTAAGGATGATTAGAACCTTAAGTTTAACGATTTAAAAGTTGACGAAAGGTTACGAGAATGTAAACATAAAGTAATACGATAAACCGTAACGAACGTTAACTAATCTAATGAATGATTAAACCGATAAGAAGGGGAAGATAGGTAAATGACAATACTTGATGATTGTCTATAACCTAATGTGGTATGTTATATAATTATGTATTATAGAATCTATAGACTCAAAAGAGAAGTGAATTAACTGTAGAAGACGTTGAAGGCAAGTGTTCTAAACCCTTGTCTATGTTCCTTTTTGGACAAGTTTTACGATTCATGTATCTTACACATGAATTGATGTATAAAGAAGTCGAAGCTAATTCTTTCTGCTAAACTTAATGTAATACCTAGAAAAAAAGAAGAAGTATTTATGTTTATGTTTTAAATATATTGTTTGAATTTTTTTATCTTTAAATTGGGTCAATGTAGTCATTTAAATTATGTGGGCTAACAAATATTAATAAGTGATATATAATATTATGTCGTTAAATTTGGGCCTTAATATTAATTTAACTCAAATAGAAGTTTATTAGGGCAACTTAATTAATAAATAGCTAAACCTAATATTACTTCATTATACAAACAGAATAAGAAGAGGTGTCTATTTTGGAGATAAAGGGAACAACTACAAAGAGGGCTCGGGTGAAGAAAGACTAGAGATTTTGATCATCAGTGAGGAAATTTCATCAGTAACAAGTAATTATATTATATATTATATAAAGTGGGGATAAATCACGTGGTTCCATATTAAATTATTAAATTTAGTATGTTGTTTTTTTTCATCATGAGCAAGTACTTTTGTAATTCAAGAACTAAGAGCAATCTTTAAAGATGAGAGAGTTTATTTATTAATGTAATACTTATACGGATGTACATATTATTATTATCACTTTATTCCAATCAGATTGAACGGAGGGAGTAGTCTGTGATTGATTTTGGAGATCCTAAAACAATAAATTGATGATTTGTTTAAATAAAAAAATATAGCAGTAGTAATTAAAGTTTACGAAAACTTGCATAATTTACAAGAGATGTTATGCAAATAAATATGTAAGATTATATGGAATGAATTAAATCTTAATATTATAAGTAATTATATTTTATAGTCGTACCAAATAGAAGTATTCATATTTTTATAAATGTACTTACATTTAGTATTATTAATTTGTGTAATTAGTTTGGACGGGAAGAATTTAAAGATTTATACTTGGTATATAAATTTTGGAGTATTAATAATTGATTTAAGGCGATGATTAAATGTACCTTGAATGAATTGCGAATTATTTTGGAGTTTATGAGTTGGATTATATTTAATTTGAGGTGAATATATTTAGGTGGTGAATAACGTTTCATATTTAATATCGTTGGCATTTGAGGGTAACATTTTATAGAGTGTGCTATAAATGGTTTGGAAGTATCAGGTACGGATTCCGTACTCTTTCAGCTATACTTTTGTTAAATTTGATTTGTTCGTTTTATTCCTCGTTTTGAATTTCTGTTATTATTTCACATAATTGTTTCTTGCGAAATTGATATATTTATTTCATTTTGGAGTTGACACATTGGACTCGTACTTGTACTCTTTGATTGAGGTTATCATGTCTAATATTTATTTTGATAATTGTAGAGCGGTGTATGTTGCTACCTTCTTTTTGAAATCTCGTGACTATAATTTGATTTGGTTCAACATGTACATATAGAACTCTTTTGTTGGTATTATGTCGCATGTGTTGTGACATGATATTTTTGTTAGAATATATCGTAGGGTATGCCTGAGCTATAACCACCTGTGGGGGTACCACAGGCATGTCGTCTTGGCACGAGAGGCATGACACTTTTCGTGGCGGTGTGATTAGTCCACGGCGTCTCCGTTTTGGGCTCCGGAGGAAGTGGGCCATTTGGTGTTTTGTTGTGGGAGACGTATGGGTTAACCCTAGTTTTCTATTCTGCAGATTTGTGATGTTGTGCCAAACACACATATCCGATTTGCATACATTTGGATTCGCGGTCCAATGTGTGATTTGCTTGTGTGGCATCATTTGACTTGCCTGTGTGGCATTATTTTGATTTGCCCCTGTGTGGCATTGTTTTGACTTGCCTGTGTGGCAACGTATATTTCTGAGCTCACTCGGTATGAAATAACACCCAACCATTTGATTCAGCCTATTATTTCATTGTATTAGTTTTATTTGTTTCTGTTCAGTTCAATTCATTGAGTTAGTTAATTCAGTCCGTTATTTCTTTATTCTTCTATTGGTTTCGTAAATTCTATTGATTCAGATATATTCCATTCAGATCTTTGGAGATTATATTTCCGTCCGTATTTACACTTGAGACTTTGTTCAGTATTTTGTCTCGGTTATTTTCGTATATCAATTATATATCTTTTGTATATCTGTATCCGTACTGGGCAATGGCTCATGCTGTGTTTTTTCTTCCGGCAGGTTTGCAGGGTTGATTCAGGTCTAGTGTGATGAGAGAGTTGTCTTTGACCATCTAGGTTATTTTGATTTTTGGTTTTAGTTATTTTGACTCTAGTTGGAGAATTGTATTTAATACTTCATTAATGTACATCACTATTAATATTTTGAAGTTATTAGTGCTCTGTTTATTTATTTTGAGGTTTGTTGTGCTTTGCACGTGACTGCCCTTTCCTTTTCGGGAGGGGGGTGTTACACTTAAAGTATTCGGTGGATTTCCTTACAATCTATCAAACTGTTATTAATATTGCTATCTTTTATCGATTATTTTGGTATGAATTTCAAAGAAAGACTGAGTATGAATAAATAAATGTTTTGTTGTTAATCGACATGCACATGAGGTTGCCAAAACTTAAATGTAGATACGTTTAATGAAGTAGTGTTGTACAACTTAGAGTACTATAGACTGATCACCTAGACGTGATCGTAAGAAATATCGGACTTACTGACTTGGTGTCGGGTCGTCATTTTTAAAGAAAGAATGAAATGCTCAAGGTCTTGGACCAAAGTTATGGTTTAACAAATGTTGTTCATTTTTTAACATTTTAAAGAAAAGAGAAGTACTATTTTGAATTATCTATAATACTTCATAACCATTGATTCAGTTATAGAAGATATATATTCATATGATTAAAACATATTGCTCAAATGAAATTGTTATACTTGCTGAGCTAGTTATGCTCACCCTTGCTTGAATCATTTGAATGCAACTAAGACCGAACGGACCGAAGAATCCAGTAAGGATAAAGGAAAGGCTAAGGGAAACAAATAAGTTGTCTTTGTAATAGCATAGAATGGATTTGTATTTATTTGATATTATGACGCAGAACATATGTAATGGTTACAAAGAACTTGGGAAGGGAAATATTATTTTGTAATATATAAAAGGCATATTCACTCTTTTGAGGTATTTCAATTGAATGTATATGTGAACTGAAGCACCATGTAACACCATTTGTTGGGTTGAAAGATACCCGAATTTTGGGGCGTCACAGTTGGAACATATGAAGGCGTACCAAGCCTTGCCATAGCGACTCAGAGCTTGCTAGAGAAAACTAGTCTTCTCGCCATGCAATTCATTTGTCTTCCATACATTGCCGGGCTTGTAAAGCCTTGCTATGATCTCATCCGTGTTGTAGATTCGTAGACCGGGCTCCAAGTAACCATGACCATCAAAATTCGGTGTCCCGAATACGTTGTTGATTGGCTGACTATCATAGGGAATCAGTTTCCCCCGAACAGGAACCACTGCAGGCCCATCTGTACTTGCATTGGCGTAAAATTCTCGGACCACAGAATTGATGGAAGAGTCAGACTTCTTCATCAAGTGGACCCACTTCAGCTCAAGTATCATTTTCATTAGTTCTCCGTCATTCTTGTCATCGGGCCTAAAACCCCTTTCAGGCACCAAGTTTCGCTTGGCGAAGGTTTTGGTGTATTGCTTCCAGGCCTCCTTACTAATGAATTTTGACGTATCCCATATTGGTGCCGGATGAAGTGGGGTCAATGCTAGTGCTTGGGCATTTGGATGCCATATCAACAATTTCAGTTTTGTAGTACAAAAGGAATAACTATCCAACCCAACACTAACAGAACAAATGGTTGCGAACCCTAGCCAGTAGCCAGCCAAATTAACTAAGAACCAGTAGTAACAGTAAATAGCCCCAAATTCAGAATAGAACTTGCAAACCCTAGTTTTATCAATCCTAAATTAACAAACTACCAATACCCATCAATAATAAGCACACGCCCAAATTTGTCTTACAAACAACACATCACACCCAATTTGATAGCCAAACCACAAGACAATCGAAACTTTCAATAACCAAATTCGCCCAAACCCACAATGAAAGAACTTCAAAAACAAAGAGAATTGAAATCCCCCGTACCTTGTACTTCAGACTCTGGACATATGGGTGCAGAATCCCTTGTGATTGGCACTGATTGCAGCTCGGAATCTGATTAGGAGGAACTAGGGCACAAAGGAGAGGCGTTTGGGCTTTCGGCTGGAAGAGGGGAGGACTGTCGAGAGTTAGGGAGAATGAATGTGGTGGCTGCTTTGCTGATAAAAGCCCTTCTTAAGTTCCAAAATTTAGCTATTGGCGCTGCAGCGCGAGCATTTCTTTGTATAGTGGCGCTGCAGCGCGAGCTTAAAAGAACAGAGATATATTTGGCGCTGCAGCGCGACCATCAGTATAAAACTTGGCGCTTCAGCGCGACTTTCCAGTATGTTGAGGGAGCCTTGGCGCTGTAACGCGATCTTCAGTACAAATACTGGCGCTGCAATGCGACTTTCCAGTATGGTATAACATTTTGTGGCGCTGCAGCGCGACCATCAGTATAAAAGCTGGCGCTGTAGCGCGAGTTTCTAGTATGTTAAAAGATATTTGGCGCTGCAGCGCCAACCTCAGTACTAATACCAGTGCTGCAACGCCTGTAATACCCGAGAATTTCTATATATTAATAAATAGATATATTAATGGAAATGAGTATTTATTTGAATAGAAATGATTTTGTGTTATGAGACGAGTTAACTCAATTATATTAAAGTGAATAATTATAATAAGTGAGAAAATGTGGAGCTGTAATTAACTCGTTGAAAGCCTGGTGTAGTACAGTGATGGGAAATATTATTAATGATATTAATCGACGAAGGAATTATTAAGTGAACAATTAATTTATATTAATTGTTAATTGTTATTGTAGAATATTAATTAATTGTTAATGGTGATTAATTAATGATATGTGATTGTTATTGTTAGATATATAATAAGTAACGTGTCTATAAATATAGTAAGATTTATATTTATTTACTATATGTGATAGATAATTAATTGTTATAAAGATCAATGATTACATTAATCAATAAGGAATGGATTAATTAATATTCTTGTTAATTAATCAATAAGAGGAATAATTTATTTATTTGACATAAAACAAATAAGTTATTAATATTATAAGATTATATTGACTGTTATGTGCAAGTGTGCAATAATTAAATATATAAAATATATGGAATACAACTATATTATATAGTGTAGTGCGACACTTATGTGACTATACTATATATAACTACCATATATTAAGATTAATTAAACAATATTGTATGAAGCAATGTGATTGAACCTATTGAAAACTATATAGTTAAGTAGAAGAAATTATAAATAATTGCTTATGTGAAAATAAATATTTGCTGAGCAGTAAAATATGTACTCTAGCAAAGAATTACAAATTATTTCAATAAGTGAGCCTAATTGGAATAATAAAGTTGTAAGGAAATATTGAATTATTAGGGACCAATTAAATTGACCCCATACATGTTATAAATATTAATTGGACTGGATTAATGTATATGGATTATATGATGTGGATACATAAATAATCCCTAACTTCCCTTATGTAGTAGCATTAACACATTAAAATTACATTTTGGAAGTCTAAAGAAACTAAGCTAGGCAAATTAATCACGTTGCTAAGAATTGAGAAGCTCAGTTGAGCAATTAGTATATGAATAGTAACTCACTCTATAATACCCGAACACAAGTCGGTAGTTGAAGCTAGAATAGTAGTGATGATGGCTATGGAGGTGGGCAGTTGGCCAACTCTTCTTTACCCAACATCTCCTTTCATTTTCCATTGAATCAAACCTTGGTGTAAAGCAATTGACTGGGTATGCATTTCTCTATATAAGTAACTTTATTCTTCTCATTCTCTGTTGCTTGAAATTGTCTGCTAACTGTGAACTGAGAGTGTGAATTGCTGAGCATTGAGGAAGGTATAATCAGAGTAGTGAGGAGTCCAATTCAAGCTTCAAGAGGTATAGAATCTAGTATTGTGTTCTTGAGCTTAAGTTTTGTCAAAAATTTTCAATTGTATGAAATCTCTGTTAATTGATGTAGAATAGCATGCCATTGTGTTATCTGGGTTTGTTTGCATGACCAGGAGATGTATAGTAGGGTTGAACTCGGGTTAGATGTTGGTTATGTTGGAGCTCTGCAGAAGCAGGGTCCTTATTCTTCATTCTGATCGAAGTGGCGCGGTCGCGCCACTTCTATAGTACATGACCACGTGGTCGCGCCGGCTGCCAGTCCTGTGTGCTAATTTTGTGATCTTGCCTTTATCTGAGCATGCTATGTTAGTTAGTATATGCATTTAAACCGCCTTAACATATGGAATGAGGATGTTATGTATATAGTAAGCCATGTTAATTGATTTTAGTATAAACGTTCAAAGAAAACTTTAAGATTTGGAAAAATAGAAATTGTGAACTTGGGGTAATGTATATTCTGATCTTACAAGCATGTTAGTATGGTTTTGAAATGCATGTCGGACATAGTAACTTACGTATATAGATTTCATAATGAAGCAAGATCATGTTGGACTTATTAGTAAGCTTTACTAATGAAAATACGAACTTTGAACGTGAATATTAACATGCTACTTTGAGAGTTAGAATCTGATATTTGTGAACATGTTTGATTATACTCTTAGACTCACTCATGTATCATAAATGTATATATATCATGCTTAGGTATCGTAATTCAAGTAAAGCATAAACGAAGCATATTTTCAAACCAAAACGATTCTAATTACACATATGTGATATGAATACTCACAAGCATGTCTAATATGAGTTATATGACTAATTTATATGTTTAAGAATCAAGCATGTTAGACTTTGCGGTTTCATAACCTTGAGTGGCCTTAACTTGTTGAGATGTTCAACTTAGAACCATATTATAAAAGAAGGGACCTAGACTAAACTTGAGAGATACGAATGGACCCTTGACATGTTAATATATGTTATATGTGTAAGGATGGGCAAGCTAGGCCAATCAAGTGATTGCTTAGCCCTGGTTTGAATTGGGAGCCGCGCGGTCGCACGTCTCCCTAGTACAAATCAGGCGCGGCCGCGCCCTTCTGCAGACTTGGAAAGTGACTTTTTGTGATTTCTGAAATATGTAGCATGCTAGTATAACTTCATTATGCTTATTTCTGTCCATGACACACTGACAGAGGTAGCCTTGCATGTTAACACCTATCTTAGCTTGAATTGACAAGGTGTTTTTAAAGGATGAAGTCTAACGATAGTTCCGAGTTATGTAATAACATACGTATAAGATTACATAATTGAGTCATATGTGTACACTTGAGCTATATATCAAGTTTGTTTATCGAATATGTTTAACTGATGGGCATCCTATGCATATAATGCACTATAATAGGATTTAAAAGTGTTGGTTAAATTACGTGGATAGACTACGCTTAAGGCAAATATCCTAAACCCTTGCATTACTTTATTTGACGAATGTCGTAAGCAAGTATCTAAACCTTATCTCTTTGAATGCAAGTTATCTTATTTTGATTGAGCTAGTATGTTCAAACTCTTGTGGAAACTATTATTCGTGTTTAACTTGGTATTGTTCTTAAATATTGTGAAAGTGTCTATGCCATTTGATTCGACTAGACTATATGCATGTTATAAAAACTGTACAAACCAATTGACTGGTGCAGAAATCTTGAAAACTGAGTTCAACAACCCTCGTGGTGAGGGAAATGTTTATTGTTGGAAGCCCCAACACACGCGTGAATATTACTGTGATGTTATGCATAACATAATGTATTATAGACTGATCATCTATCGTACTTGATTCTTTTGGGTTGTCAGTTTAATATTGGTAATTCTAGTAGATGTTCAATAGTCCTTAGTGACTGCTCAATATAAATTGTTTTATCCAGTTGGATACGTTGATAGCCTTTGAATTCATATATATCTGTTGATCTATATTGAATTATCATTTCATATTCCAAGGATTTGATTCAAGAATTTTTGATATTCGTTATTCATGATATTATTCTGAAACCCTGAACTATCTTAGAGATGATACTACGATATTTCAAACTCGTGTTATAGAACTCTTTACCCTTGTTGTATATTACTCGTTGGACAATTTGTGCTCATTCTTGCTTATTTAAAACCTTTCAGTTAAGACGGAACAAGGAAGTGTCTCTGGGAAAAACAAGGGCAAGGCTACCGACTAGCTTGTTCCTTTATGTTTAAAATTGTTATGTTGTATTAAGACTATCTTCAGACTATGTTTAAGCTTAAGTAGGATTATGTAATAAGTCTTTATTCGATATTATTATGTAATCTATTAAGTACTGTAGGTTGCGAGATCTGGGGGAATAATTATAATAAATCATTGTATATTATTCTAAATTGGATTTTCCGCTATGAATGTGTAATTCTAGTTATTATTGTATTACCATGAGCACGTGATGAACCGAATTCGAGTGACTAATTAGCGGTCCGAATTTGGGGGCGTCACAGGTTGGTATCAAAGCTTTAGTTATAAACCTTAGGAACGAGAGTCCTTAGATTAGAACTTAGAACCTAGAAAGGGATGAGACTCATATAGAGTTTTCCTAGAAAATGACTTAGTGTGTTATAGAATATAACTTCATTATATACAATGAACTTATGTTATTTAATATTCTAATGGAGTTGTTGTTATCTTGTCTTATGTTGGTGATTGTAGGATGACTGACATGGGAGGACCTAGCCGAGTAGTAGAGGAGGAGCCGCGTGATATCTATGTGGTATATGAGGCACCATTGATAGCGGAGCCCATATCAGTAGTGGTCCCTATTGATTAGGAGGAGGAGATGGAGCCTTTACCTGAGGAGTCTGATCAAGAGGAGGAGCCTATGGAGGAGGAACCTGAGCCTATGGAGGACTCTGACGAGGCTACTTTTGAGGATCAGATGTTGGAAGAATATGAGGAACATATTTTGGAGTTGGGATGTAGAGTGGAGGAATTAGAGGATGAGGCTAGGGAAAAGGAGTCTGAGTTCCAGAAACTAAGGGACGAGGACCATCAGAGGCAATTAGTGATACAGGAGATGGAAGTGGAAATTGTCCACCGTAAAGAGGCAGGGATCCAGATGGAAACTTTTTTTCACTGATCGGTGGCCAGAAATGTAGAGTTGGCAGGGAAGCTAGAAGAGTCTGAGTAGAGTGTAATAACCCGGAATTTTGGATTATCCAGATTTTAGGTTTAAAGAATTAGTTATTAATAAAATGAATTTTTATTAATACTATTCTGTGCTATGTGTTTATTAATCGTTCTATAACCTAGAATGATTGTTAATCGGGGGGATTCTGGCTACGAGCTAGACTGAACGAGTAAGAAATTTTCAAGACGAAAATAAAAATTTTCCAGGAACAAAAATATTTTCCAGGAAAAAGACGAAATATGCACTATTCACCTGACGAAACCTAAGGTTTAGGGTTTGAATAACCTAAGCCTTTCCAAGAGTTCGGTATATCGAATGACATTCCATCGAAAGATTTGACGATAATATATCGTGAAAAGTTAAGTAAGTCGATAAAAGCTTTTCTCGAAAAACGTGCAAAATTGAACGAAAAGTACTGTTATGTACTTTTCACTCGTTTAGCTACGTTAGGGGAAAATGTGAAGGAAAACGCTTGATGCCAAAAAGTGTTTTTCAGTTTTTTGAAAATCTGAAGAATACGTAAAAGTTAATCGGTAAAGGAAAGACGAAATATCCAAAAATATTTGGATTCCGAGAATCGCAGTTTTTAAAACTGTCGGACGAAACCCGAAAGACGGAACTACGAAACTTAACGGCTAAGCAAACTTGAGGGCTAAGTTAACTTAGTCCTTAAGTCTTGAATAGTAAGGAGGTGTGAATAGTGATTTTAGGGGCGAAATGACTATTTTGCCCCTAACCTTGAAAATCTATAAATAGGAAGCTTAATCTCATTTGAATGGGATTTTGAAAATCCTACACTTTGAGAGAGAAAGAGAGAGAGTTCGGATGGGGGAAGAGAAGGAGAAGAAGGAAGGAAAAGCTAGCTTGAATGCACGCTTTGTCCGACGGAAGGAGATTAAAGAAGAACGGTAATCCGAACCCTAGTTTCTTCTAATATTTTCTTTAAGTTTTCTATGTCAAAAACATAGCTTAATGAGAATAAGAAGTAAAAGAGATTAGTAATGATTTCATATAGTTGAAATCGTAAGAAAATGAAGAAATAAAAATAAGAAATTTAGTTTATAAATTTCTTAAGCAAGTATAAGATTCGTGAGGATTTTGAGCGATCCGAATGAATATTATGAACGAGTAGGTGAATTAAGTAAGGAATGATGTTCTATAACATAAAATTCCAAGAAAAAGTAGAATCGTAATCCAAAATATCGATTAAAATGAAGAACGAACGAAGAATGCGAAGAACACACGAAGAACGCGAAGAACACACGAAGAACGCAAAGAACGTTGTTGATGGAAAAATTTAAAACCATCGTAGTGTAATTGTTGTTGATGGACAAGTTTAAAACCATCGTGTATAAGTTAGATGCTTATTGCTTGGTTAGGAACGGTAGAACCGTTCATGAAGAACAAATTAAAACTAAGCTATAACGAAGTTATGGCAAAAATTTTGTAAAAGAAGAACGAAAATTTAAAAGTTAGTAAATGAACCCGAACATATAGGGTTTCATAAAAATGTAAGAGAACGTATAAAAAGTGAGTCGTGGACTTAAGAATGAACAAATTCCGAGTTCGAATGACCGAATTACGGACGAACGAATGAAGAACGTTAATAACGTAAAAATGAACGAAGAGTGAAGATTAATCCAATTGAATGTCATGTTAACAGATTCAGAACAAATTTCTGTCTGTGGGTAATCGAAGTACGTAAGGTAAGGAAGAAAATGGCTTTAGAACGACCTCGTTCCTAGTTATAACGAAGAAGTTATGAGATCGTAAAGTACGCATCTCAACCTTGACTTAACACTTAGAAAATTTTCTAGGGCTTTGGCTCGGCGCCGCAGCGCCGAGAAGTGGCACCGCAGCGCGTAACAGTGTCCGAGTACACTGCAAGAGTTCGTCGCAGCGCGAATCATTGTACAATTTGTGGCACCGCAGCGCCATGTACAGTACAAAAATCTTCTGGAGTGTGGCGCCGCAGTGCGACCCACTAAGTAAGGGCTCGCGCCGCAGCGCCAGCTCGGGAAGAGAGGATAGAGAAGTAGGTCGCACCGCAACGCGAGAGGAAGGGAAGGGCACGACACCGTAGCGCTGGTGCAGAGTAATGCCCAGAAATGAGATTTTTAGTTCTCAGTTACTGGAGGGTGTGCAAGAAAGAAATATGAACATAATGTTCAACTAATGTAACACTTAATCAAGTGTTTAAACCTTTAATAAAGGTTGAACGAAAAGATTAAACGAGAATAAAAGATAAAGAATGTAGATGTGGGTTACGGAACCGATGTCCGGGGACCGTAGTCGAGATAAACGAACGTGAGGGATTTCTATAGTTGTGATTCCTTAGACATTGGTTGACGATGTTAATGTATAACATTTTGATGTTATGACATGGCATTGAGAGATGAATGTAAAGCATTGACGCTGTGAACGCAACGTTGTTGCGATGAACGATCGGTCTTAGAATATAGCGAACCGTATGGCTTTGACATTAAGAAAGAATAATGAACATGGGGTTCATGGGATGGATAACGATCGAAAGCAATTAAAACCTTGAGTAAAGGTTGAATGAGAGATTAAGAGACGAGCAACGTGAACGTTGAATACGTAAATGATCCTCGTAAATCGTATTCACGTCGGACGAACGTGCTAAGTATACTTTGGTTGTATGACTTAGACGTTGATGAATGTAGTAAGTAAGATATGAATTGTTAAGAAAGCCGTATCGAACGGTAATGAGATTAATGAAAGCCGAATGTGAATCGGATAAGAATGAATCCTGAGGTATGGCAATTACTTGCCAAAAAGCTAAAAGGAATAAGAAATTAACTCAACGAACATTATAATTTAATAATTCGTATAAGTTAAGAGAAAGTTAGGTTGTGGTACAATCGTAACCTTTGATGGTTGACATATGGGAACTGGGCTAAACAATTCCTTCAGAGAGCGAAGGTATATACGAAACTGACAACCGATCTAACTCAGTGTGATGGCAGTGTAGATGAGACGAGAACTTGTTTGTTGGTTGTTTGTGGGAAACAACTCAGAGTACCATATGGACTACTAGCAGAGAAGCGATGTGTACTAAGTCCTAGAGAAGTATACGAATAAGATAAGAATGTGAATCATCAAATATGATGAACGTTTTGAGTAAGACATCTCCGTATGTCATAAAACCGTGAACCGGTAATGAAAGTTAGTCGCATAAAATTATATTGCAAGAACGCGAACCTTAAAAAGTAAAGTTAAGTAAACCAATGCGTAAGTCAAGTATATGACTAATTGGTGTATTTGTTATTTCCTTATGTGTTATAGGGATTGGAATGAGCAGTTCAGCGTAAGCTGTAGCTGTGCGTAAGGCAAGTTTCCTAACTTCATTCATATTTTAAATGAATGCTAGTTTCTTAAACTTCTCAGATGTTGAACTTGAGAAGTTCTATCTATGTGCGAATGTGCGATATTTGTGCAAGATGGTAGAACGTATGAGGCCTTGTGCCACAATGTGAACACTTGGTGTTTCTATGAGATGAACTGTTCTGTGATTGAACTATTCAATATAAGCATGTTCTGTTTATACATGAACCATTATTGTTAAGTCTGTGCTATTGATTCTAGCCAGACAGAATGTGCATGAAAGAGAATAGAGAATGAAAGTATTTCAAAGTGAATGTGACTAATGTTTTAAGATGATAGGAATCAAGACTATTCCTATTATTCAAGCTTCTTCGTAACCTTGTTCGGTTATTGAAGTCTGAAAAGAATGTTTAAATTCTTGAAGTTGTTTGTTCAACTGTTATGACTTGCTGGGCAATTGAATGCTCACACTTTCTTTAAATGAAAAACATTTCCAGCGAACGATGTTAGAAGAACTTAAGGATCCCGTATAGTTCAAGCTGACGGTATCCAGATGAAGTTCCATTCAGAATGTGAATGAGTGAGAAGATCAAGTGAAGACTTGTAATGTAGAAAGATAAAAATTAAACTATAGACTAGTTTAATGAACTATATGTATCCTTGGTGGCAGATAAAAGTCACTCTTGTAAGATGAAAGGAATAATGTAATTATCATTATTTGTAATGAGGAAAATTATAAGGTTTTTAGAATCTGGGATTTGAGAGTGTATGTTATTATATTTCAGTATATAATGATGTATGCAGGATGAATGATGTACTCGTGACGTACGAAATCCGGGTGTGAAGATAGACTGAATTTCGGGGCGTTACATAGAGGGAGCTTATTAATAAGGCTGCGAAGGAAGAACTTCGTACTTAGCTAGAGATGGAAGTGATGGGTAGGATCCACTTCGAGGAGAAGTGGGAAGGAGCTAATGATCGGGCTAATGATCTAGAGGATGAAGTAAGGTGTAAGAGAAGGAAGATGAACAAGATGGGCTATGCTCTACGCACGGCCATGGAGAGGTTGATTGATGGGGTAAATCACTATCTGGCAGAGCAGGGATAGACCCAACATACCATAAGCCGAGATATGGTGGTGCACATTACTTAGAAGGAATACCAGAGCGCCGTGGAGCGTGGGATGTTAGATTGAGTCTAGATAAAGAAACTTAGTAGTTGTATTATATTTACTTATGTGCTATTTAATCTGTTGTTGAAATCTTAGTCTTTTGTGTAAGATGTGAGATAGTAGTAGACCCCAACTTTTGAAAAATGTTAGAGGGGTAGTAAGCTAGTGTTATCCCCATCTTTTGTGATAATAGGGGATATGTGTTATCATTTATAACAATATACTAGAGAGAATCATGTAATTGTTATCATTTATAACAATATACTAGATGAGAATTATATAAATGAGCTTAATTCAGAAACGTGTTATAAAGTTATTCTTCTTGATGTTAAGATAAATACTTAAGTGATATAACTAAATAATAATTAAATAAAAATTTGTGATGCAGATCATGGCACTAAGGTGTAGAATAACTATACCGGAAGAATCAGTTAATGACGAGAGAGGACCAGTAGATCCGATGCAGAGGCTTGTAGATTTGTTAGGAGAGGCTCTTAGGGGAAGGAATGAACCAGTACCACTCATTCCCCAAGCAGTTCCCATCATAAACTTTAAGGATTTTAAGAGTGTAGGACCACCATAATTTATAGCAACGACTGACCCGATAATTGCGCAAACATGGATCAAGGAGATCGAGAAAGCTTTCATTATAGCTCGTGTGGGCGAAGATCAGAAGACGGTGTTTGCTACGTATGATGAGGGGAGAAGCGAACTATTGGTGGGAGGCTAATCAGAAGAGAGCTGGCGAAGGAACGATAACATGGGATAGGTTTATGATGCTGTTCTTCGAGAATTACTTCCCGAAGAGCATGAAGAATCGAATGGAAGTGAAGTTCTTAGAGTTAAAACAAGGGGATATGATGGTGGCACAATATGCAACTAAGTTTAACGAACTAGCGCGATTTGTGGAACACCAAGTTGGGGATGAGGAAAGGAAGGTGAGACGCTTCGAGCAAGGGCTGAAGCCGTGGTTCTATAATAAGGTATCAGTTCTCCAGATTGATTCCTTTGCGATGTTTTTAGAGAAGGCAATCATTGCGGAAGGTGGCAGTGAGGCCTTAAACCTATATCATAAGGAGAAGAAAAATAAGAACACTGGTAGTAAGTATCGTGGAGGAAGCAACAGCGGAGGGAGTAACTCCGGAAAGAGAAAATGGGAAAACAACAACAACAACATAAATAATAATCAAGGTGGGAGTCACCAGGGAAACTTTAAGAAAAGGATTGAAGCTAGTAACAAGTGTGGGAGGAGTCATCAAGGGGAGTATTGGAAAGGAAGGAGCACGTGATGTAATTGCAGCCAAGAGGGGCACATATCACCAAATTGCCCAAAACCAAAGAAAATGATGGGATGTTTTGCTTGTGGATCAACAGAGCACTAGATAAAGGATTGCGCAAAGAAAGGAAGTGGTGGAACTGGCAGAGGCCAGGGAGGAGGAAGAAAGTTAATGATTGGTGGACCCGTGCAACCCAACTGATCGACCACCCGAACCTTTCACATGATCATCCAGGACACAGTAGCTGCAAAGGATGTGGTGTCAGGTATAATCCCAATCAATAATATTGAAAGGTCAATAATAATCTAGAAGGCGGGGGGGGGGGGGGGTTGAATAGATTATTACCAGTTAAAAATTATATTTAGGCCTTTTTGAATTTTTAGTTATTAATTAGCAGTTTTAGCAAATAGTATGCAAGATAATAAAAATTCAATCGCAATGCACAGAGATTTATCTAGTTCACAACATACACCCCTTGGTATGTTGTTACATCCAGTCTCAAGTTCCTACTTGGAACTTGAGATCCTATTATCAGTAATAAAAATTCCTTCAACAGGCAGAGAAGCCTTTACAAAGTTTTATAGTCAAACTTCCAACTGTTCCCAACTAAATCTTGGACAACAAGCTCCTTGCTCCCTCCTCAAGCTTAATTGTAGTTCTTTTGAGTTTAGTTCTATTTTATGATCTGGTCTTGAAACAAGAGCCTCTTCCTCACCTCACAAGTACACTAAAGACCCAACTTCCTGCTGACCTCTCTAAGACTCTGGTCTTGGTCGAAGAATTACTTGTCTTTCTCTCAGGTACATAAAATAAACTAACTCTAATTCTTTCTCTGTTTACAAATAAGTTTACAACAATGTGCTTCTTCAATATGCAGATAAGAATTAAGTACAGATTAATGCTTCTCAATTAAGCAGATAGAAAATTTGGACAAAATATATTAGTATAAAAGTTCAAGGACTTTTATATTAAACAATAAGCTTCTTTAAACCAGATAGAACTTTGGTTTAGATCCACTGATGCTTCTGATTAAGCAAGTATATGATATTATAGCACTTAATAAAGAATTAACAATTCCATAAAATAAAGAGTGTTTTTCTATGGATAATATAGAATTGTTCCTTAGTTAGTCTTTATAAATTATCAATACTTGTAGAAAATTAATAAATCAATTTAAACAATATTTATCAAGTATAATCTCAGTTAAGCACAAACTGATATAACAAATATTACTTGTTTAACTCAAATAATATATAAGAATATTTTATCTATTATGTGAACTTTTATAGATAATGTCACTTAGTACTATAAGGAATCGTACGGTTCGAATTCCTCTCGGTAGAGGTGTATCTCCGTAGCCTTGCGACGTCTAAGTATGACAAAATTTATAATTTTTACAATTAATATTTATATAAATATTTTCAATAGACCACTACGATTCTCAAATCCGGTTCGGATGACTACTCTTTTTGGAGCAGTATCTCAGTGTTGTTTTGAGCTATCAAGTGTCGTGTCTATTTTAGGATATTTATATAAATAATGTCGATAAAAGGTTACTGAAGACTATAAGGAATCGTACAATTCGAATTCCTCTCCGTAGATGTAAGACCCCAACTTTTATAAATAAAGATGAATTTTCTATAAATATCATTTTTAAATATTATGGAGTAAATTTGATATAATGTTATAGTTGTGGATAATATTTAAAAATTTTGCAAAGTACGCAAGTTGTTATATAATATTAGATTGGTCAGGAAATATTTGTTTTAACATGGAATATTCGTACAACGGCACAATCATTGGTGGACCCCACAACGGAATTATTGTCGGATTGAGAAAACGACAAAAATACTTTATGAAAATAACGGCGGAAGTTTTACCGTTAACTGTTGAAACACCCGGTGTTAAAAGTACAGTAATACGCGTGGTTGCATAGTAGCAAACGGTATTGATTATTGATGCTTATGTGATAAGTCACTCAGTTTTGTTTTATTGGTATTATTATGTAATAAAACAGAAAAGCTTTTTATATAAAACAGAATACTTTTATAAAATTATTCGTTTTATTAGGCTAATTGTAAAATCATTTTATATAAAACAGAATACTTTTATAAAGATATTTGTTTTATTAGACAATAATTAGAATATATTATATTTTATTATGCATAATGTTTGCATAGTGTCTGCATTGTGTTTGCATAGTAAAATCTTTTATAAAGTTATTCGTTTTATTAGATTATAAATAGAATATATTATATTTTATTTAAAAGATTTTGCTTTAAATATGGATCCGTCAGATTAAAGTAAATCAATCTCGACCTTTCATGAGTTAGTTACTATGCAGTCCATTTTTCTATAAATAGAAGCTCATTCCTTCATTATTTCTTACGAATTCACTGAAACTCTAGAGAGAGAAATTATAGAGAAGCTATAGAAAAGTATTCTTCTCCTTCCCTACTCTTATATTCAGTTTCTTTTACGGTAATGGATATTCTTTGTTGTACTCGTAAGGAGTATTATTTCTTTTGTATTCATGAAGAGAACTTTTGTTATTCCATTCTTTATTATTCTGCTGGAATAACCAGTATACGCGGACTACCCTATACTTGGTGACATTCTTCTAATATTATGTCTTTATTATTTTGTTGGAACATCATGTCTGTGCGTTTACGCCGGACCTGGTTCCGTCTTTATTATTATTCTGTTGGAATATCCAGTCTGTGCATTTACGCCGGACCTGGTTCCATATTTATTATTATTTTATTGGAATATCCTGTCTGTGCGTTTACGTCGGACCTGGTTCCGTCTTTATTATTCTGTTGGAACATCCTGTCGGTGCAAATTTTGCCTGACCTGATTCCGTTACTTATTAATCTGTTGGAATAACCTGTCTATGCGAAATACCACATGCATGGTGATTTCTTTTGTTATTCCATTCATTATTATACTCAGTTGATTAAAGTTTTGACTTCTATACTCCATGAAATTAGTGGAATATCCTTGATATTTGCGCTTCATCCAGTATCTTTTCATGGAAATATTCTTCTGAGCATTCTTGAATTTTACTCTACAAAGCAGTATCATGTTGACAATTTGGACGTTATTTATTCATGGATAAATTAATTCTTGAACTTGTTTTTATTGAATTCTTATATCATTGTCATCATCCTCATGTTTATAATATGTTGAAAGTCATCTGTGGCCTGTAGTGCATAGATGGACTTGGTATGATTATGACCAGGAATTATTCGGTGTAATCATGACCGTAATGTTATAAATGATGTGGAAAAAGTCCTTATTGTCCCGTAGTGCATTGATGGATAGTTGTTTACATGATCATGACCATTAATGAATACACAAATATTCTTGGCCCGTAGTGCATGGATAATTGTGGTCGTGATACTAAAGAATATCCTTGGCCGTAGTGCAGGGGTGATTCGATGATGTGGATTATTTATTAAGCCGAGTTCCAGCGATAAAAGTCATGAAAAACCTTTTAAATCATAGAAGATAGTAGATGTTATTCTCTGCTTGACTCTTCTAATGGATTGCTTGTTCCGCTGCAGTTAAACTTGATGTTTGTTATATTTTATCAGTTTAACATTGTTGAAGGCTAATGATAATTTATTCTGCATTATCTTAGTCATAATATTTCTTAATGGGCTAGTTGAGCTCACCCTTTCTTTCACTGTTCTCTTCAGGAAATGAGAATATAGCTGGGACTAGTCGGGGAACGGAGTGATGGACCAGATGATAGTATTTGTAGTCCTCACTATTCTGCTAAATAGTGTGTCAATAAATGTAATGAGGACACCATTGAGTTTGTATATTGTCTAGATGACAATATTTGTATTAAAACTCACAGCATATGTTTAGTCGTATTCTACATGACTGTTGTATAACTAAGTTGTATTTAAATTTTATACCATGTATTTGGTGACTCAAGATGGGTGATGTATACCTATTTTGGGGGCGTCACAGTTAGTATCAAAGCTTAGGGATATGATCCCTGGCTAAGATGTGAGAATAGAACAAGGAGGGGAGAGACGGGGGAATTCCTTCGCTAGTATGACCTACCTATGTTTATTTGATATTTAATTGGTCGGTTAGAATATAGGGATAATATGTTACATGTCAATTAACATTTTGTTTGGTGGCAGTATCTGAAAATGACATCCGAGAATGTTGAGAATAGCAATGGAGCACATGAGACCGTTGATTCACCACATATCAATAATCAGGATAATGTGCATCATGGAAAAAACAACACTGACCAAATGATGAATGATGGAATGTTCAGAGGCTTTATGCCATTCATGCAACAGCAGGCGAGAGCGGCTCCTGTCCAAAATATAGGTGGAAAAACTGGAAACTCTCGGACGGTCACCGCTAAACAATTCAAGGAGCTGGGACCACCGGAGTTTATTAGAAAGCCAAAACCACTTAAGGCGGAAGCATGGATAAAGCAAATCACCAATATATTTGATGTCTTGGGATGCTCCGAGGAGCAAAAGGTTCCCTTTGCCACCTTTATGTTGCGAGGAGAGGCAGATTACTGGTGGGAATCGGTAAAGCGTACTCAACCTGCCACACTGAAGATGTCTTGGGGGAAGTTCCAAGAACTATTCAACGAAAAGTACTTTCCGAAAGTATTCGTCACATGAAGGAGGTGGAGTTCATAAAGTTGGAGCAGAATAATATGACCGTGTCGCGGTATGAAGCGAAGTTTGCCGAGTTGTCTCGATTTGCATCCCACTTGGTGGATAATGAAGAGAGAATGACTCGAATGTTTTTAAGAGGTTTAAAGCTAGAGATACATCAACATCTTATTTCTCATAAACTGTGTTTTTATTCAGATGTTGTAAATAGGGCTCAGTTAGTGGAGCGCGATAACGAGTCAACGCAACCAAAAGAGAGCAGCTGACAAAATGATAATACCAGCGAGAGCAGTCATCAAAGCGGTGACAACAAGCGTGGAGGGAATCAACAGGCCAAAAATGGTAACCACTTCGGTGGTAATCAGGACCAAAATAATAAGAATGGACATTTCAAGAAGAGGAGATTCAACAATGATAGAAAGACGTCAGCACCAGCACCCGTTGTTAAGGAAGGAGAACGACCGCCTATCATATGCTTCAAATGCGGAGGGGAGGGACACATCAGTCCAAACTGTGCGATGCCGTCCAAAGCATGTTATAATTATGGAAGAAAAGGTCACTTAGCCCGATTTTGTCGTTCACCGAAGATAATTTCAGCTAGGATAGAGTCACCAAAGGTCGTCCCAGAAAAGTCAAAGCCGGTAATGCAAGGGAGAGCATTTGTTGTGACCTCCCAAAAAGCAAGGAACCCGAATGAGGTCATCACGAGTAAGCTTATCATAAACTCTAGCGAAGTCTATACCTTATTTGATACCAGTTCTACCCATTCTTTTATTTCTCCTACTTACGCTCAACGATTAAAATTGACTCCAGAGAAATTAGACTTTGACTTATCTGTGGAAACTCCATTGGGAGAAACCTTTATTACATCCACTGTTTATAAGTCTTGTTTGGTTCAAATCGGTACCCTCATATTACCCGTCGATCTTATTTCATTGAAAATACTTGCATTTGACGTGATTCTAGGGATTGATTGGTTCACTACTTATAATGAAAAAATTGATTATTTTCGTAATGTTGTTAGCTTTCATATTCCTAATCAACCTATTGTGCGAATTCAAGTGACCAAACCATTAAAATCAATCACGGTCATTTCAAGCCATAAAGATATTCGTTTATTGAAAAATGGATGTCAAGCTTTCTTAGCTCATGTCACGGATCTAAACAAAAATACGTCAGTTTTGAATGATATTTCTATTGTTAATAAATTCCCTGACGTATTCCTTGAAGAATTTCCTGGCCTACCCCTAGAGCAGTGAAATTGAATTTTGTATCGACCTTGAACCCGGTACAAAACCCATTTCCAAAGCCCTATATCGAATGGCTCCTATTGAACTTCAGGAGTTAAAGACCCAACTACAAGAATTGTTAGACATTGGCTTTATTCATCCTAGTACTTCTCCTTGGGGTGCTCCTGTTCTATTCGTGAAGAAGAAACATAGGAGTATGCGACTTTGTATTGATTATCGGGAGTTGAATCATGTCACCATCAAAAATAAGTACCCATTGCCACGTATTGATGACCTGTTTGACCAGTTGCAAGGAGCCAAATTCTTTTCAAAGATTGATCTTCATTCCGGATATCACCAATTGAAGATTAGAACCGATGACATTCCGAAGACGGCTTTAAGAACTCGGTACATGCATTATGAATTCCTAGTCATGTCCTTTGGATTGACTGATGCTCATGCTGCCTTCATGGATATGATGAACCGAGTATTCAAGGAATATTTGGATCACTTTGTGGTCGTCTTTATTAATGACACCCTTATTTATTCCAAAAGCCGTGAAGATCATGAACAACACTCGAGGCTGACACTCCAAAAGCTTCGTGAATATAAGCTTTATGCCAAGTTGAAGAAATGTGAGTTCTGACTTGAGGAAGTAGCATTCCTTGGGCACGTGGTATCAAGTCATGGAATATCTGTTAACCCAACAAAGATTGAAGCTATTCAAAGCTGGGAGCAACCTAAATTAGTGACCGAAGTACGTAGCTTTCTCTGTTTAGCTGGTTATTATCGGAGATTCGTAGAAGGATTTTCTCGAATAGCTACTCCATTAACTCAGTTGACTCAAAAAAGATACAAAGTTCGGTTGGAGCGAAGAATATGAGAAAAGTTTTCAAGAACTCAAGAGGAGACTCATTTCAGCACCTGTTCTGACAATACCATCTAGCTCGGAGGAATTTGTCGTCTACAGTGATGCTTCGGGTAAATGGTTGGAATGTGTTCTCATGCAACATGGGAAAGTCATAGCCTATGCCTCAAGACAACTCAAAGAATATGAGAGGAATTATCCTACTCATGACCTAGAGTTAGCAGCTGTTGTCTCCGCACTTAAAATTTGGAGGCATTACTTGTATGTGGAGAAGGTGGAGATCTTTACGGATCATAAAAGCCTCAAATATTTCTTCACTCACAAGGAACTCAACATGCGACAATGACGTTGGCTTGAACTGTTGAAAGATTATGACAGCGAACGTGGTAGCTGACGCATTGAGTAGAAGATCATATGCAAGTACGAGTGCGATATTGTCAACACAAAGGCCCATTTTGTGTGACTTGCAAAGGATGGAGATAGAGTTAAAGGCTCCAGGGACCTATGTGATGATGGTAAATATACGAGTAGAACCAGCTTTAATTGATAAAGTTAAAGCTGCTCAAGCTACAGACCTGGAGCTGATGCGTATGAGGAAGAAAGTGCAAGAATCGATGAAGAAGGAATACTTCGAGTCAACTCCAGACTTTGTGTTCCTAACGACCCTGATTTAAAGTATAAAATCATGATGGAGGCGCACAACACACCGTTTGTAATCCATCTTGGGAGTACCAAAATGTATCATGATATTCGTCATACATTTTGGTGGAGCAATATGAAGAAAGAGATAGTGCTATTTATCTCAAGGTGTCTAACTTGTCAACGAGTTAAAGTGGAGCATCAAGTACCAAAAGGTCCATTGCAACCACTTGAAATTCTAGAGTGGAAGTGGGAGCACATTACCATGGATTTCGTTACCGGTCTTCCTAAGGTTTCTCAAGGTATATATGCGATTTGGGTCATTCTTGATAGATTGACCAAGTCTGCTCATTTCTTATCGATACGCGAAACTTATACACTTGAACGTCTTGCTCGTATGTACATAAACGAGATTGTAAGACTGCATGGTATGCTAGTATCCATAGTTTCTGATCGAGACCCAAGATTCACTTCACGATTTTGGGTTATTTTGCAGAAAGCTATGGGCACAGATTTACGATTTAGCTCGACATATCATCCTCAGACGGACGAACAGTCGGAGAGGTCTATTCAAACTCTTGAAGATCTATTAAGACTCTGTGTCCTTGACTTCAAGGGAAGTTGGGATAAGTTCTTACCATTGGTGGAGTTTTCCTACAACTACAGTTATCAAGCAAGTATTGACATGGCTCCATTCGAAGCGTTGTATGAAAGAAAGTGTCGTTCTCCAGTATGCTGGGATGAGGTGGGTGAAGCAACGTTGTTGGGACCGGAGTTGGTACGTATGACTACGGAAAAGATTCAAATGATCCGACAACGTATAAAAATCTCATAAGATCGACAAAAGAGTTATGCTGATCTTCATCGAAAGGATGTGGAATTCGATATAGGAGATCATGTGTTGTTATGTGTTGCTCCATGGAAAGGAGTTACGAGATTTGGAAAGAGAAGAAAGCTCAATCCTCGATTCATCAGCCCATTTTTAATCCTCGATCGAGTAGGAACTGTGGCCTATAGACTCGCTTTACCGCCAAGTATGTCTCGTGTTCATAACGTTTTTCACATATCCATGTTACGTAAATATGTGAAAGACCCGAAACACATTATTGAGTTAGAACCGAATGAAATAGTGGAAGATTTGAGGTATGAAGAGGTTCCTGTTCAAATATTGGATAAGAAGAAACATATCCTACGCTCCAAGGTTATACCTCAAGTCAAAGTTTTGTGGAGAAACCACGATATTGAGGAAATGACTTGGGAGTTAGAATCTAAAATGAAATCAAGGTATCCTTACCTCTTTGACATAGCAGGTACGTACCCTAATTTCGAGGGCGAAATTTCATAAGAAGGGGAGGTTGTAAGACTCCAACTTTTATAAATAAAGATGAATTTTCTATAAATATCATTTTTGAATATTATGGAGTAAATTTGATATAATGTTATAGTTGTGGGTAATATTTATAAATTTTGCAAAGTATGCAAGTTGTTATATAATATTCGATTGGTCGGGGAGTATTCGTTTTAACAGGAAATATTCGTACAATGGCACAATCATTTGTGGACCCCACAACGAAATTATTGTCAGATTGAGAAAATGACAAAAATACTTTATGAAAATAACAGCGGAAGTTTTACCGTTAACTGTTAAAACATCCGGTGTTAAAAGTACAGTAATACGCGTGATTGCATAGTAGCACACTGTATTGATTATTGATGCTTATGTGATAAGTCACTCAGTTTTGTTTTATTGGTATTATTATGTAATAAAACAGAAAAACTTTTTATATAAAACAGAATACTTTTATAAAGTTATTCGTTTTATTAGGCTAATAGTAAAATCTTTTTATATAAAATAGAATACTTTTATAAAGATATTTGTTATATTAGACAATAATTAGAATATATTATATTTTATTATGCATAGTGTCTGCATTGTGTTTGCATAGTAAAATCTTTTATAAAGTTCTTCATTTTATTATATTATAAATAGAATATATTATATTTTATTTAAAAGATTTTGCTTTAAATATGGACCGTCAAATTAAAGTAAATCAATCTCGACCGTTCATGAGTTAGTTACTATGCAATCCATTTTTCTATAAATAGAAGCTCATTCCTTCATTATTTCTTACGAATTCACTGGAACTCTAGAGAGAGAAATTATAGAGAAGCTATAGAAAAGTATTCTGCTCCTTTCCTACTCTTATATTCAGTTTTTTTTACGGTAAGGGATATTATTTATTGTACTCGTAAGGAGTATTATTTCTTTTATATTCATGAAGAGAACTTTTGTTATTCCATTCTTTATTATTCTGCTGGAATAACCAGTATACGCGGACTACCCTATACTTGGTGACATTCTTCTAATATTCTGTCTTTATTATTCTGTTGGAACATCCTGTCTGTTCGTTTACGCCGGACCTGGTTCCGTCTTTATTATTATTATTTTGGAATATCCTGTCTGTGCGTTTACGCCGGACCTGGTTCGAACTTTATTATTATTCTATTGGAATATCCTATCTGTGCGTTTACGTCGGACCTGGTTCCATCTTTATTATTCTGTTGGAACATCCTGTCGGTGCGAATTTCGCCTGACCTGGTTCCGTTACTTATTAATCTATTGGAATAGCCTGTCTATTCAAAGTACCGCATGCATGGTGATTTCTTTTGTTATTCCATTCATTATTATACTCAGTTGGTTAAAGTTTTGACTTCTATACTCCATGAAATTAGTGGAATATCCTTGATATTTGTGCTTCATCCAGTATCTTTTCATGGAAATATTCTTCTGAACATTCTTGAATTTTACTCTACAAAGCAGTATCATTTTTACAATTTGGACGTTATTGATTCATGGATAAATTAATTCTTGAACTTGTTTTGTTGAATTCTTATATCATTGTCATCATCCTCATGTTTATATTATGTTGAAAGTCATCTGTGGCCGGTAGTGCATAGATGGACTTGGTATGATTATGACCAGGGATTATTCGGTGTAATCATGACCGTAATGTTACAAATGATGTGAAAAAAGTTCTCATTGGCCCGTAGTGCATTGATGGATAGTTGTTGGCATGATCATGACCATTAATGAATACACAAATATTCTTGGCCCGTAGTCCATTGATAATTGTGGTCGTGATACTAAAGAATATCCTTGGCCGTAGTGCAAGGGTGATTCGATGATGTGGATTATTTAATAAGCTGAGTCCCAGCGATAAAAGTCATGAAAAACCTTTTAAATCATAGAAGATAGTATATTTTATTCTCTACTTGACTCTTCGAATGGATTGCTTGTTCCGCTGCAGTTAAACTTGATGTTTGTTATATTTTATCAGTTTAACACTGTTAAAGGCTAATGATAATTTATTCTGCATTATCTTAGCCATAATATTTCTTACTGGGCTAGTTGAGCTCACCCTTTCTTTCATTGTTCTCTTCAGGAAATGAGAATATAGCTGGGACGAGTCGGGGAACAGAGTGATGAACCAGATGATAGTATTAGTAGTCCTCACTATTCTGTTAAATAGTGTGACAATAAATGTAATGAGGACACCATTGAGTTTGTATATTGTCTAGATGACAATATTTGTATTAAAACTCACAGCATATGTTTAGTCGTATTCTACACGACTGTTTTATAATTCAGTTGTATTTGAATTTTGTACCATGTATTTGGCGACTCAAGGTGGGTGATGTATGCCTATTTTGGGGGCGTCACAGTAGAGGAGTATCTCCGTAGCCTTGCGGCGCCCAAGTATCATTTTATTTAACAAATAGATGAAATATGAATATATAAAATTGTGTAGAACAATGTGTATTTGTATATCTATAGATATAATGCAAGTAAGAAATATTTCACAAGAAATTAAATTTATCTCAATACTTGGACCAATTTTTCTCCTAAAAAATAATTAGAACTTTTGTAAGAAGAGATATAAAGTTTAAAGAGAATGTAGGCAAGAAGAGTATGATTTTCTTTTCACTAAATTAGTCAAAACCAAACGAATGAAATACTCCCTATTTATAGAATTTTTGAAGTTGGGGAAAAATTGTAATTTTTAAAACTGATTTTTGAAAGCACGGTTTTGATCAATAAAATTTGAATTTAACGGACCAGATCAAAAGTAATTGCACGCAGAAGAATTTGAAAATACGTCTGGTCCAAATTATATCAACTTATCATTTAATGTTATGTTTGACAACGTGTTTTAAGCCAAAATTTTAATGCCAGCCACTCACACGTCTTAGTCCCAAAAAGAGTGTCACTTTGCACATAAACACGGTTTCACATGCATGCATGAATTAATAGATACTCTTATAGCTTATATATATATATATATATATATGTAATATACTAAAAGTTATTGTAATATATATGTGACGCCCCCAAAATAGGTATACATCACCCATTCTGAGTCGCTAAATACATGGTACATAATTTAAGTACAACTTAATTATACAATTATCGTGTAAAATACGACAAAACATAATCTGAGAGTTTTAATACAAATATTGTCATCTAGTATCCACACTCAATGGAGTCCTCATTACATTTATTGTCACACTAATTCACAAAATAGTGAGAACTACTAATGCAACCATTTGGACCATCACTCCGTTCTCCTACTAGTCCCAGCTATATTCTCATTTCCTGAAGAGAACAATGAAAGCAAATGATGAGCTCAACTAGCCCAGTAAGAAATATTATGACTAAGATAATGCAGAATAAATTATCTTTAGCCTTCAACAGTATAACAACTGATAGAATACAATAGACAACAAGTTTTAGATCAACAACTGCAGCGGAATAAGCAATCCATTAGAAGAGTCAAGTAGAGCATAATATCTACTATCTTCTATGATTTAAAATTTTTTCATCAACTTTATAGCTGAGACTCAGCTTAATAAATAAACCACATCATCGAATCATCCCTGCACTACGGGCCAAGGATATTCATGTAATCATTAATGGTCACGATTATACCGAATAATCCCTGGTCATAATCATACCAATAACTGTCCATCAATGCACTATGGGCCAATGAGGACTTTTACCACATCATTTATAACATTACGGGTCATGATTATACCGAATGATCCCTAGTCATAATCATACCAATCAACAGTCCATCTATGCACGTAAGCCAAAGATGACTTTCATCACAATATAAGTATGAGGATGATGACAATGATATAAGAATTCAATTAAAAGAAACAAAAGATAAATTTTTAAAGATTTATAATTTAATTTATCCAGAATTCAATAATGATCAAATTGCCAATATGATACTGCTTTGTGGAGTAAAATTCAAGAATGATATAGTATCAAAAATGATTTAGACCGAAAAGAAATCAATTTTTGTCATAAATAGTACTTCGGGTGAATAGTACCCTGTGAATAGTACTTCATAAATAGTATCCCATGAATAGTACTCGTGAATAATACTTTGTGAATAGTACCTGTGAATAGTACTTCGTGATTAGTACTCATAAAAGGAAAATACAAAAGAAAACGATATTCCACGACGAGTACAAAAGAAAGGATATCTCATACAAGTATAATATAATATACGAAACCGCAAATAGATTTTCATCCGCAATGCGGTAATCCACGTAGACAGATTATTTTCATAATTTAATAAAAAATGGGTACGAATGGTCATTCACCATGCATGCGATAGTCCGCATAGACAGGTTATTCCAACGTTATAATAAAGAATGGAATAATATAAGAATTTCACCATGCATGCGGTAGTCCGTGTAGACAAGTTATTCCAACAGAATAATAAAGAATGGAATAACAAAAGAATTTAACCATGAATGCGGTAGTCCGCGTAGACAGGTTATTCCAACAGAATAATAAAGAATAGAATAACAACCCTTACGAGTATTGAAAGAAAATAACGCTCTTCATGAATACGAAAGAAATAATACCCCTTACGACTGTTGAACGAAAATAATATTTCTATGAATATTGAACGAAGATGATATTCCTTACGAATATTGAACAAAAATAATATTCATACGAATACGAAAAATAATATCTCTTCAAAATATGAAATAAATAATAACTCTTACGACTGTTGAACGAAAGTAATATTATTACGAATATTGAACGAAGATGATATTCCTTACGAATATTGAACAAAAATAATATTCATACGAATACGAAAAATAATATCTCTTCAGGATATGAAATAAATAATACCCCTTATGACTATTGAACGAAAATAATATTCATACGGATACGAAAAATAACATCTCTTCAAAATATGAAATAAATAATACCCATCACCTCAGAAGAAGACTGGATACTGGAATAGTTAAGTAGCAGACTTCTCTTCTTCTATCTCTCTATAGCTTCTTTCTCTATAATTGCTCTTGTGAGTCTTAGTGAATTGGTGAGAATGAAAGAAGAATGCACTTCTATTTATAGGAAAATATAGTTTCGATAATTGCAAATTTTGGGGCTCGAAATATTACAGTAATTAACCTTTTTCTTTTTCTTCATTTTTAATTTAGTCCTGCAAGTATTATCAAACCATCTCCCCTAATAGTATATCATGTGAATCAATAGTATAATCATGTGATTCAATAGTTTTATACATGTGAAAAAAATAATTACAGTATAATACCTTCATCTATTCCTCTATTTTTAATTTAGTCATGCAAGTATTATCAATCTTGCATTACCTCCCCTAATAGTAAATGCATATGAATCAATAGTACATATATGTGAACAAATAGTTATAAGTATGTGAATTAATAACAATTAGTTGTTCATTTATCCAATTAGTTACCCGATTGGTCAATATAACCTCCAGACATCAATTATTATCTGAATAGATGTCGATTTCCACTAACACTAATAATCCCAACACAATGGAAATATCAATTTTATCTTTAATCAACACAAACTTATTCATCATTCATATTATAACTCACAATATTTAACAACCAGATTATTCCCAAAAAATAAGGGGCTATCCGATAAGGATTTCTCCCTATTGGCGCGCAATTAGGTGACCAAACCTCTCATTGACAGAACTTTCTAGACATTGTCAATATTGCAAATAATAATATGAATAAATTTGTCGTCTCAATTATTGATTTAATAATATAAAATATTATGAAGATGATATTGTGACAATAATTGATTCAATAATATGAGAGATATTATGCAGCAATTACTGTAGCAATAATTGAGTATAACTGACTGACTTCTCACGTAAGCATCAATAATCAATACCATGTGCTACTATGCAACCACGCGTATTACTGTACTTTTACCACCGGGTAGTTCAATAGTTTAACAGAAACTTTCGCCGTTATTTTAATAAAAAGATAATTATGTTGTTTTCTAGCTACGACTATACTTCTATTGTGGGGTCCACCAATGATTGTGCCATCGTACGAATATTCCCTATTTAAATGAATATTCCCCGACTAATCAAATATTATATAACCACTTTCTTACTTTGCAAAATTTGTAAATAATACCCACAACTATAACATTATATCAAATCCACACCATAGTATCCAGAAATATATTTCAAGAAAAATTAATCTTTATTCATAAAAGTTGGGGTCTTACAACCTCCCATTCTTATGAAATTTTGTCCTCAAAATTAGGGTTCGTATCTGGTATGTCGAAGAGATGATGATACCTTGTCAGATTCTAACTCTTGAGGTATAACCTTTGAGCGTAGAATATATTCATTCTTATCCAACATTTTAACAGGTATCTCCTCATATGTTAAATCTGCGGCTATCTCGTCTAGTTCTAATTCAATAATGTGGTTCGGGTCGTCCACATATTTATGTAACATATATATGTGAAAAACGTTATGAACACGAGACATACTTGGCGATAAAGCGAGTCTATAGGCCACAGTTCCTACTCGATCGAGAATTTTGAATGGCCCAATTAAATCGAGGGTTGAGATTTACTTTCTTCGTCGATTCTTGCTTCTAGAATAACACTCTCATAAACCTTCTTCTTCACATTCATCAGCTCCGGGTGTGTAGCTTGAACGGCTTTAACTTTATCAATTAACGTCGATTATACTCGTATTGTGATGCCTCCAAAATAGGTATACATCACCCATTCCGAGTCGCCAAATACATGGTACCGAATACAAATATAAACTTAAATATACAACATGAGCTGTGAGTTTTAATACAAATATTGTCTTCTAGACAGTATTCAAACTCAAAATAAGTCCTTAATACATTTATTGTCACACTATTTCACAGAATAATGAGGACTACTAATGCTACCATCTGGACCGTCACTCCATTCCCCGACTAGTCCCAACTATATTCTCATTTCTTAAAGAGAACAATGAAAGCAAAGGGTGAGCTCAACTAGCCCAGTAAGAAATATTATGACTAAGATAATGCAAAATAAATTATCGTTAGCCTTCAACAGTGTTAAACTGATAAAATAAAATAGACATCAAGTTTAACTGCAGCGGAACAAGAAATCCATTAGAAGAGTCAAGTAGAGCATGAAATCTACTATCTTCTATGATTTAAAAGGTTTTTCATCACTTTTAACGCTGAAACTCAGCTTAATAAATAATCCACATCATCGAATCATCCCTGCACTACGGCCAAGGATATTCATTAATATCACCAATGGCCATGATTATACCGAATAATCCCTAGTCATAATCATGCTAATCAACTGTCCATCTTTGCACGTAAGCTAAAGAGGATTTTTACCACATCAATTGTAACATTACGGTCATAATTATATCGAATAATCCCTGGTCATAATCATACCAAGTCCATCTATGCACTACTGGCCAAAGATGACTTTTATCACATTATTTGTAACATTACGGTCATGATTATATCGAATAATCCCTGGTCATAATCATACCAAGTCCATCTATGCACTACGGGCTAAAGATGACTTTTACCACAGCATTTGTAACATTACGGTCATGATTATACCGAATAATTTCTGGTCATAATCATACCAAGTCCATCTATGCACTACGGGCCAAAGATGACTTTCAACACAATATAAGCACGAGAATGATGACAATGAAATATATAATGAATAAACATGAATAATCAGAATAAAAATATAACATAGATCTTAGTGATTTTCAACTTAATTATCTAGAGTCCAAATTGATAACATAATAATAGATGAAGCACAAACTATTAAGGATATTCTAATCCTTTCAAGACTTTTTTACCATTTAATGATAAACTGATAAACGAATAATAATATCTTACCATAATATGGAGTATGAAAGAAAATGATATTCTTTTTACCATAAAAATTATACCCTCTTACCACAATAATGATATCCCTTACATTATCATGTGACTTGATTCTGCTTTCTGTGAAATTGATCAACTTAAACAATGCTTGCATTCCTTATCTACACTTGGAGTAACATTACACTCAATAGAAATACTCACAATATTGTAGTAAACGAATTCTATATTTTTAGTGTAGTGATGATGTGTGTTTAGTTGCTCAACCGGGCAACCTATTTATAATGAAAATTTAGTAAACAACTAGCACACCTGCTTTGACAAAATAACCAAATGAGGTATATAATAATGGTAGTGGAATTTATGGTCCCACCGAAAATATTAAACCAACTTGTACACGCTTTAAAAATAATTGAGTTATGGTCCAGACTACTTTAGAAAAAATAGAGTGTCGGCAAGTCCTGCCAAACTTACTTTTGTAAAAAGAAAATAATTAAACAAACATCTGTATATCATACTTATCTTTAATCAACACCTTTTATTCATCAATTATTTACACATTTTCAATCTTTCAATAATTATTCACAATTATTAACATAGACTCACAATACTTTCAACTAGTATAATTATATCATATCAAATAATATGAGTCATTGTGCAATAACTACTGTGACAATTATTAAATAAAAGACTGAGTGACTTCTTATGTAATTAAGAATCAATAATATGAATCATTGTGCAATAATTACTGTGACAATTATTGAATGAAATACATGATGACTTCTTACGTAAGAATTAAATCAATACCTTACTATAAACTATTTAAATTCTATTAAAAGTAGGGATCAACACCAAATCATATTTATCTTGAATAACATATAAACCAACTAACAATTCATTATTCATTCAAGTTGTCTTTATTTATTGCATAAAATCATTATTCATATTCCAAAATTTTAGAAGTGAATAATAAAACTTGAGAAATCTAAAACCTCATATATGACAATCCACTATTATGATATTATCACCATTTTTACTTTAATAAAAATATTATTTTTGTTTTTATCATAATCATTCATTACTTGTGCTTTCACATCCCGACACCTCATGAGCTTACTAACACCTCTAAAATATTAAAAAAAATAGTATTATCAACTTTCTAAATAATTTTCATATTTTTCAGATTATCCAACAATTTTTAATAATTATTTCTATTTATAAAAACTATCATTTAATAGCTTCAAAATAGAAATACTAACTTCACATTCTTATATATCTTAAAAACATCATCCATATTAATCTTACATTATTATAATATTTTTCAGCAGAATTTATAATTTTCCACAATTCATAGAATTTTCTATGAATTTTCTCTATTTTTAAACTAACCATAAATAGCTTAAAAATATAATAAATATTTCTGTTATTCAATAATTTTCCAAAACTGTCCAGAAATTATAAAATCAGATTATCAGATTTTTCACCAACTTTCATAATTTTTCATCATTCATAGAATATTCTATGAATTTCTTCTATTTTCAAACTAACTATAAATCGTTTAAAAAATACAATAATTACATCTGTTTTTTAATAATTCATCAAAAATTTACAGAAATTCTAAAATGATATTATAAGCATTCTGTAAATATATTTCAACCCACATATTTTTTTGATAATTTAATCATAAACTCCAATATTCATAAACTTCAGTAATTCATAATAATTAGCACTTTTATCAAAAAAATATGGATCTTATGTTCTTTCTATGTAAAATTTAATTCTCTACAACTTTGTAGAAGAAAGATTTTCCAAATTTTGATTTTAACATAGAGAGAAAGGCTTATCGAAAATTCTGTTACACAATTTCTGAATCAGTCACCTCCTTAAATTCATAACAAATCATATGTTAATCTTTAACGGTTCAAAATTTGTGGACATATAGTTAACTTATATATGCATAACATATTCGAAAATTATAACGATCCAACGGTAGGATTAAAAAGTATAACTCACGCAATAGAGCTTAATAAAACTAATTTTTCGAACTATAAGTCATTAGGACCAATTTCACTCAAACTGTCACCACGAAAAATCCACAAAGAATTTTTGGGTGATTCAAATTTCTATGTTGAGCTTACTTCCAGGGCTTTCTTTTGTTATATGTCTCATCTCCTAACTCATTATAAACTAAGAGTTATGGATTTTACAAAATCAAATAGTAAACTAATTTTTTTGAAAATCTTCATATTTTGTTCTTCTTTTGATTTCTTGATTTCTCTCATTTGATTCATGTTTATGCAAGTTAAAATCATCCAATACATACATATGTATGTTCTCTTTACATTAAATCTATAAACTAAAATTATCAAGATTTTAAAAAATATATTTTTCATTCATTTCTTCATCTTCTTATTTCTCTTCATCTTTTTCTTCTTCTTTATCTCCCTTCTTTTCCTTCTCTTCCCCCTCTCTCTATTACTTTCTGATAATACCCGTGAGTCCCCCCAAAAGAAATGGGTGGGAGTATTCTCCTTCATATCCTTTTCATCCTCCCCTCTTTTTCTTTCTTTCTTTCCCTTTTTTTCTTCCTTTTTTTTCTTTTTTCTTCATCCCACTCATTATTGTCCCCCCATAATTCTCTCTCTCCCCCTCAATTATCTAACATTCAGCCGCCCCACATGGCTACTAATAAAAAATATTCTTTTTCCTCTTTTATTAACTCACATATTCAATTAATTGCTCATTTCACCATTTATCAATTTAACATTTTAAAATTTTAGAATAATAATCATAAGTTAAATTAGACTTTTATTTCATAAAATTCGGGGTCTTACACGTATATTCGCTATCTTCACGTAGGTTCTTAGAGTCTTTAACTCTATCTCCATCTTTTGTAAGTAGTACGAAATGGGTATTTGTGTTAAAAATATCGCACTCGTAAACGCATACGATCTTCTACTCAATGTGTCAGCTATCATGTTCGCTTTTCTAGGATGGTATTGAATTATATTATCTTAATCATCAACAGCTCGAGCCAATGTCTTTGGCGCATGATACGTTCGTTTTGGTTGAATAAATATTTAAGGGTTTTAGAAATGGGTTTTGTACTGGGGTCAATACAAAATTCGATTTCACGCTCTGGGGTAGGCCAGGAAGTCTTCAGAGAATACGTTAGGAAATTTATTAACGATAGAAATATCATTAAAAACTGTGACTCTCATCCTAGACATGGATAGCATATGTAATGAAGGTTTCTCCTAACGAAGTTAAAAGTAGATAAGTCAAAGTCTAATTTCTCCGGAGTCTAATTTAAACGTTGAGCGCAAATATGAGAAATAAAAAAATTGGTGGAACCGATATCTAGTAAGGTATAGACTTCGCAAGAATTTATAATTAACTAACCCGTGCTAACTTCGTTCGGGTTACTCGCTTTTTGAGAAGTCACAAAAAATGCTCTTCCCGAAACCACCAACTTTGTTTTTTCCGTATCCGCCTTTGGTGCCATTGTCCCAGCTGGACTTGATTTCGCTATAGGATAAAATCGAGCTATGTGACCGTATTTTCCATAACTAAAACATACCTTGGAAGGCTATGAACAGTTAGAACTTATGTGTCCCTCCTCTCCGCATCTGTAGCATCTAACTGGCGGCCGTTCTCCTCCCCTAGAATTTGTTGCTGGTGCTGGTGTTGCTGCCGACGTCTTCCCATCATCGTTAAATCTTCTCTTCTTAAATTTTCCACTTGAATCATTTCTTCTATTATTTTAGACATGATTACACTGAAGTGGTTACCATTTCTGGCATGATAATTTCCTTAACGATGGTTATCGTTGTTCCGATGGCCGTTTCCACCGGTACGATTATTATCGTGTTGTTAATCATTATCTTTTGGTTGGGCTAGCTCATTATCGTGCTCCAATAACTGAGCCCTATTAACAACATCTGAATATAAACAAAGTTTGTGAGAAATGAGGTATTGACGTATCTCAGGTTTCAAACCTCTTAGAAACATCTGCGCCATTATGTCCTCATTATTAACCAAGTGGGACGCAAACTGGGATAACTCGGCAAACTTAGCTTCGTACTACAACATGATCATATTGTTTTACTCCAGCTTGATTAACTCTACCTCCTTCACGCGACGAATACTTTCGGGAAAGTACTTGTCGTTGAACATTTCTTGGAACTTCTCCCAAGACATCTTCAGTGCGGTAGTCTGAGTAAGTTTTACTGATTCCCACCAGTAATCTGCCTCTCCTCTCAATATGAAGGTGGCAAAAGGAACCTTTCGCTCCTTAGAGCATCCCAAGATATCAAATATCTTGGTGATCTGCTTTATCCACGTCTCTGCAGTAAGTGGTTCTGGCTTTTCCAAAAACACCGGTGGTCCCAGTTCCTTGAACTCCTTAGATGTAACCAGTAGTGAGTTGCCAGGGTTTCCACTTGTATTATGAACAAGATTCTCTCTCGTTTAGTTTTGCATAAATTCTAGAAAACTTCTAAACATACCATCGTTCGTCATTTGATCAGTGTTGTTGTTTACACGAGGGTTATTGCCTTCCTGATGCATATTATCCTGGGTATTGATCGTTGGTGACTCAACGATCTCATGTGCTTCATTGTTTATCTCAACATTTTCAGATGTCATTCTCAAACACTATTACAAAACAAGGGTTAATTGACATGCCACATATTATCCCTATACTCTGACCGACCAATTAAATAACAAATAAACTTAGGTAGGTCATACTAGCAAAGGAATTACCTGTCTCTCCCCTCCTAGTTCTAGTCTCACATCTCAGCCAGGGATCATATCCCTAATCTTTGATACCAACTGTGAGGTCCCCAAAATAGGTATACATCACCCATTCTGAGTCTCCAAATACATGATACATAATTTAAATACAACTTAATTATACAACTGTCGTGTAAAATACGACAAAACAAAATTTGAGAGTTTTAATTCGAATATTGTCATCTAGACAATATCCACACTCAATGGAGTCCTCATTACATTTATTATCACACTATTTCACAGAATAATGAGGACTACTAATGCAACCATCTGGACCATCACTCCGTTCCCCGACTAGTCCCAGCTATATTCTCATTTCCTGAAGAGAACAATGAAAGCAAAGGGTGAGCTCTACTAGCCCAGTAAGAAATATTATGACTAAGATAATGCAGAATAAATTATCCTTAGCCTTGAACAATATAACAACTGGTAGAATACAATAGACAACAAGTTTTAGATCAACAACTGCAGCGGAATAAGCAATCCATTAGAAGAGTCAAGTAGAGCATGATATCTACTATCTTCTATGATTTAAAAAGTTTTTCACTAACTTTATCGCTGAGACTCATCTTAATAAATAAACCACATCATCGAATCATCCCTGCACTATGGGCCTAGGATATTCATGTAATCATCAATGGTCATGATTATATCGAATAATCCCTGGTCATAATCATACCAATAACTGTCCATCAATGCACTACGGGCCAATGAAGACTTTTACCACATCATTTATAACATTACGGGTCATGATTATACCGAATGATCCCTGGTCGTGATCATACCAATCAACAGTCCATCTATGCACGTAAGCCAAAGATGACTTTCATCACAATATAAGCATGAGGATGATGACAATGATTTAAGAATTCAATTAAAAGAAGCAAAGGATAAATTTTTAAAGATTTATAATTTAATATATCTAGAATTCCATAATGATCAAATTGCCAACATGATACTGCTTTGTGGAGTAAAATTCAAGAATGATATTGCATCAAAAATGATTTGGACCGAAAAGAAATCAATTTTATCGTGAATAGTACTCCGGGTGAATAGTACTTGGGTGAATAGTATCCCGTGAATAGTACTTTGGGAATAGTACCCGTGAATAGTACTTTATGAATAATATTCATGAATAATACTTTATGAATAGTACTTTGTGAATAGTACTTGTGAATAGTACTTCGTGATTAGTACTTATAAAAGGAAAATATAAAAGAAAACGATATTCCATGACGAGTACAAAAGAAAGGATATCTCATACGAGTATAATAGAATATACGAAACTGCAAATGGATTTTCATCCGCAATGCGGTAATCCACGCAGACAGATCATTTCCACAATTTAATAAAGAATGAATACGAAGGGTCATTCACCATGCATGCGGTAGTCCGCGTAGACATGTTATTCCAACAGAATAATAAAGAATGGAATAATACAAGAATTTCACCATGCATGCGGTAGTCCGCGTAGACAGATTATTCCAACAGAATAATAAAGAATAGAATAACAGAAGAATTTTACCATGCATGCGGTAGTCCGCGTAGACATGTTATTCTAACAGAATAATAAAGAATGGAATAACAACCCTTACGAGTATTGAAATAAAATAACTCTCTTCATGAATATGAAAGAAATAATATCCCTTACGACTGTTGAACAAAAATAATATTCCTACGAATATTGAACGAAGATGATATTCCTTACGAATATTAAACGGAAATAATATTCATACGAATACGAAAAATAATATCTCTTAAAAATATGAAATAAATAATACCCCTTACGACTGTTGAACGAAAGTAATATTAATACGAATATTGATTGAAGATGATATTCCTGACGAATATTGAACGAATATAATATTCATACGAATACGAAAAATAATATCTCTTCAGAATATATAATAAATAATACCCCTTATGACTGTTGAACGAAAATAATATTCCTACGAATATTGAACGAAGATGATATTCCTTACGAATATTGAACGAAAATAATATTCATACGAATACGAAAAATAATATCTCTTCAGAATATGAAATAAATAATACCCCTTACCTCAGAAGAAGACTGGATACTGGAATAGTGAAGTAGCAGACTTCTCTTCTTCTATCTCTCTATATCTTCTCTCGTTATAATTGCTCTTGTGAGTCTTAGTGAATTGGTGAGAATGAAAGAAGAATGAGCTTCTATTTATAGGAAAATATAGATTCGATAATTGCACATTTTGGGACTCAAAATATTACAGTATAATACCTTCATCTTTTTCTTCTTTTTTAATTTAGTCCTGCAAGTATTATCAAACTTGCACCACCTCCTCTAATAGTATATCATGTGAATCAATACTACAATCATGTGACTCAATAGTTTTATACATGCGAAAAAAATAATTACAGTATAGTACCTTCATCTATACCTCCATTTTTAATTTAGTGATGCAAGTATCATCAATCTTGCACCACCTCCCCTAATAGTACATGCATGTGAATCAATAGTACACACATGTGAATAAATAGTTATAACCATGTGAATTAATAATAATTAATTACTTATTTATCAAATTAATTACCCGATTGGTCAATATAACCTCCATACATCAATTATTATCTGAATAGATGTCGATTTCCACTAACACTAATAATCTCAACACAATGGAAATATCAATTTCATCTTTAATCAACACAAACTTATTCATCATTAATATTATAACTCATAATATTTAACAACCAGATCATTCCAAGGAAATAGGGGGCTTTCCGATAAGAATTTCTCCCTATTGGCGCACAATTAGGTGACCAAACCTCTCATTGACAGAACTTTCTAGACATTGTCAATATTGCAAATAATAATATGAATAACTTTGTCGTCTCAATTATTGATTTAATAATATAAAATATTATGCAGATGATGATGTGACAATAATTGAATCAATAATAGGAGAGATATTATGCATCAATTACTGTAGCAATAATTAAGTATAACTGAGTGACTCTCACGTAAGCATCAATAATCAATACTGTGTGCTACTATGTAACTACGCGTATTACTGTACTTTTACCACTGTGTAGTTCAACAGTTTAACGGTAAAACTTTCGCCGTTATTTTTATAAAAAGATAATTATGTCATTTTCTAACTACGACTTTACTTTCGTTGTGGGGTCCACCAATGATTGTGCCATCATACGAATATTTCCTGTTAAAACGAATATTCCCCGACCAATCGAATATTATATTACCACTTGCTTACTTTGTAAAATTTGTAAATAATACCCACAACTATAACATTATATCAAATCCACACCATAATATTCAAAAATATATTTCGAGAAAAATTAATCTTTATTCATAAATGTTGGGGTCTTACAATATATATATACATATATATATATATATATATATATATATATATATATAATAAGTATTATATATTATGTTTTAAATAGTGTTTCCTCGCCTTGAATATTATATGAATTAATTTATTTAACACTTGACATATAATTTATCAAGGTCAATAAAAATTAATTCAAGTAAAAGAAAAAAATAATAAAATAAATAAATAATTACATATTTAATTAAAACATAATTGTTATCATCAAAATATAAAATAAAATTATACCTATCAATCTCCCCATTTTTGATGATGACAATTATAAAAATATTTTTAGTTTTTAAGAAAACTCCCCCTTAAATTGTGAACCCTTTATAACAGTTTAGATTCAATCATAGCAGTTAATACAATCCATTCATAGCAGTTATATAATTCATTCATAGCAGTTTTATCCATATTTTTCTTCTCCCCCTTTGTCATCATAAAAAGTGACGGGATAAAAGAAAAAATTAAACCTACAGGAAATATATTAGAAAACCTGCAAAGAGAGTTAGTTAACAAAATATATAAAACAAGTAAGTAGTATTAGTAGTAGTAGTAGCAGTGGTAGTTAGTGTAGTAAGAGATGGGTAAGGGTTTAAGGGTTACAATTATTCGAATAGTTAGTTTAGACAAGTTTATGCAAATAGTTAGTCAAGTTGGTTACAAAGTCAGATTTACTCTAGATCGAGAGGAGAGAAATGAGATAGATCAGGAATGTTGCCTTCAGGATCAGCTGGTGGGGGAATAGGAACAGTGAAGTCAGTAGTGGTACTGACATTGAGGGGGTCCATCAACAGATTGTTGTTCTCCAAGAGCAAGCATACCACATATTTAATCGTGTGTAAAGAGAATTGAACATCTTCTAATTTTTCCAACATGAGAGATTGATTTTGCAACAGAAGTTGGTTCATACTATTGAGGGAGTCGATTTTTGTAGCCATGTTAATGTTTGTTTCAAGATTTTCATGATCAAGAGGTTTAAACATAATGAGAGGCTATGGTGGAAGATTTAGGTGAGATACGATTTTGCTAGTAGGAACTAGTTGAGACTGATGATTGGACAAAGGAATATTCAAATAATGGAAGATATGTGTGAGAAGTAGACCAAAACCAAGACAATTATTTTGAAAATAGTATTCAAACAAAGACAGTAGGAAGTAAGCCAGATTATAGGGCATACATTCATTTAACAGACTTTTGATAATTTCCAGATCAAAGGGTAACATTTTTCGATCATCTCGTACATGCATAAAATTATTTCTTAAAATTTTGCCTAAGAACTGACACTCATCAGTTAGAAATTCCAGACCAACTTTGCAAGGATAGTCAAATAAAAGAGCTGGTACCATTTGATCTGTTACCACAGACAGATTAAACTTGAATAACATGCATTCTTCTACAAATATTCCAGATGGATGAAGATAGGAATTAATTCTAGGCAATTCAAGAGTGGAAGGATGCAACTGAAGGGCATGAATAAGAAATAATTCATCTATGATATAATTTTGTCCTTGGATACAAGTGGTAATAGTCTTTAATAATCCAGAGGAGTCATGTGAAAACTCCATATGAGCGTAAAATTCTGCTATAAGACTAGGATAAATAGATTTATCATAGAAGAAAACCAAACATTCCCACCCCACATTTTTAAAAATATCAAATAATTTTGGAAAGATGTGAAATATGATGACATTTCCCGGACACAGGTTGTGTCTCATAGACCGATATTTTGACTGGGCAGAGGGAGTAGTAAGATGAGGGACAACATTAGAGAATTGCAACTCCGAATTGAGAGGAAGAGTTTTTCTTTTAGATGAAAATAAGTTAGACATGATAAGTATGGATGTAGGAAATATAGGGGAAAATATTAAGCTGAAGAGAGAAGTTATATAGAAACGCAACATTTTTGAAAGAGCTTATATATATATAGGTAGAGAGAAGAGGGATGATATGTGGTAGGTAATATACACTCAAAGTAATCAAGTAAAGGAAGCATTTAATAAACTGAGGTGGGAGAAAGTAAAACTAAAGAAAGTAAAAATATTTAAGTTAAACAGTTGGATAAACACTGTTTAAAATCTGTCATTTAAGAAGGTAGAGTGAGCAGTAAAAAAATATCCACATGTTATATGAAGAACACAGAGAACAAAAGATTTCAGTCAAACTTAAGAATGATTACCAAAGCCTGAAGGATTTATTATTTAAAACCATTTTTATAAACACGACAAGAAACTATCATTTCAGAAAACAATTTTTCAAGGAGGCAAGTAATGTGAAAGATTTTACATTTATAGGAAATCTTAAGAAAGAGCAGATAGCAGAAAAGTAATTAATCTAGTGGACCTCAATATCCACACAATATATAAAACAGATAAAAGTAAATCCAGTGAACATCAGTATCCACACAAGTAAGAATATACAGAGAGATAGAGAGTTTATACCTGAGTTGGTATCAACAATATACCAATTTTAGTATGACAAGCTCTTCTTCGTACATATTTCTTAATGAAATCATCAGCGAGCTCAACAAAGATGCATAGACATATAGATATACATTTATAGATAGTGTATATATATATATATACATATATATATAAGTATACATGTATATGTGAGGATAAATAATATGTATAAATATATATATATATATATATATATAATTTTAATTAATTTGTTTTTAAAAAAAATAGTTGGTGTTTTAGAAAAATTATCAAAAAAAAAATGTCAACAGAGCTTTCCAGAGCTTATCGTGATTTTGATAAGGTAGACGAATTGACTTGCAACGGTAAACAAGGTAGTAATTGATGTTCAGAAATTAAAAATGTATAGAAAGTTTTAATATCAGAAGAGTTATAGAGAGATCTAATGGCAAAAGAATTTGATTTGAAAAATAACTCAGAAAGTTTTAATATCAGAAAGAGTTGCAGAGAGATCTAATGGCAAAAGAATTTGATTTGAAAAATAACTCAGACATGAGTTTGAGTGGAAACCCTAATATTTACTAGAAATGAGATGGATAAAAAAACCGAAATGATTAACAAGTATGCAGTTGGGTTCAACTGATGAACAAAAAAATAGTTGATCATCAGAGGTTTCACAAATCAGAAAACCCAAAGATCCTTTAATTTTTGTGAATAGAAGAACACATGCATGTGTTCGAAAACTTTGAACAAACATTCTTAGATCTAGACAGAAAATCATTTTGACAAAAACCCTAAAAATCTTGAGACTTGAAAAAAAAAACTTTAGTAACTGTTTGAAAATTACGATCAGATAAGAAGAGGGGATCGGCATAGGTGACATAATGACGCCGAAGATAGAGATCAGAGAAGTTAGAGGGTAAGCCGAAGAAGATGAACGGAGAGGCGAGAGAGAGAATCAGATGAGAGAACTGAGAAGAGAGAGAAAAAGAAGTAAAAGAAATGAATTAAAAAATAAAAATAGTATATATATAGTTTGTCTTACCAGATCGATCCAACGGTGGAGAAATTTGCGCAGATTAAGATCAATTGTCATAATTGAATCTGAGTTGTGTTTCTTTTTAAAACATGATCCAATGGCTGAGATCAATGCTTAGTGTTGATCCAACACTTCTGATTCATTATCCGTGTGCTTTATAATGGTGGAGTCTGATTGGTTTGATGAGACAGATGCGGATTGATAAATTTTGACCCTTGGATATGTATAAAGATTGATAGTGTAGATTTAATCCTTGAATATATATATATATATATATATATATATATATATATATATATAATATACCTTAACTTAATAATGATAAAATAATAAAAATATTTATATTTATAACTTAGTTTAATAAAAATAATTAAATAGATATATATATATATATATCTAGTTTAATACACACAATTGAGAGAAAGAGAAACTAAAAATCGGTTAGCCAAAAAAATTAAAAATTATATGTATATTAACAAAAAATATATATTAATTTAATAAAAAATTATCAAAAATACTATATATCTATATATAAATAATTAAGTGGAAATTTGTTTAAACAAAACAAAATAAAAATAAAATAATTAAGAAGAAATATCTAGCATTCCTAACTCAATTCTCAATTTGCAGAATCTATCCAAACTTAGTGGTTTAGTAAATATATCAGCTATATTTAATTCAGTGTCAATATATTCTAGCTTATAACTTCCATTATTAACATGATCACATAAAAAATGATGCCTAATGTCTATATGTTTTGACCTAACATGCAAGACTGTATTTTTGCTGAAATTTATGGTACTAGTATTATCAAATAAAATTGAAACACAGTCAAATTTCAAGTTATAATCAGCAAGGGTCTGTTTCATCCACAGTATTTGAGCACAGCATCGTGCAGCTGCAACGTATTCTGCTTTGGTGGTTGAAATAGATACCGAGTTCTGTTTCTTAGAAAACCAAAAAACCTAACATCCTCCTAGGAATTGGCAGGTACCGCTGGTACTTTTTTGATCGAGATGATGACCTACATAGTCAGAGTCTGAAAAATATACGAGATTAAATGGTTGATCCTTAGGATACCATAGACCCAATTCAGTGTTTCCTTTAAGATATCAAAAAATCTTTTTCACTATGGTCAGCTGAGATTCTTTAGGATCAGTTTGAAACTTGGCACATTTAAAAATACTAAACATGGTGTCAGGTCTACTAGCAGTTATGTATAATAGACTTCCGATCATTCCTCTATATTTCTTTGAGTCAATAGATTTTCCATTTTCATCAATAATTAATTTATCCGTCGTTGACATAGGAGTGTTAAGAGGTTTTGCTGATTCTAAGCCAAATTTCTTAATCATTTCTTTACAGTATTTAGACTGAGATATATGAATACCTTTTTCTCCTTGTTTGATCTGCAGTCTGAGGAAGAAGTTTAATTCTCTCATCATACTTATTTCAAATTCTTTACTCATACTTTTAGAAAAATCATTGCACGTAGTAATGTCAGTAGAACCAAAAATAATATCATCAACATATATTTGAAATTATCAAAATATCATCATTTTTATTTTTAGTAAATAAGGTAGTATCAACAGTTTCTCATTTAAAGCCATTTTTAACAAAAATTTACTCAATCTTTCATACCAAGCTCTGGGGGCCTATTTTAAACCATATAAAGCTTTATGTAATTTATAAACATATTCAGGATGACTAAAATCTTCAAATCCAGGAGATTGTTTAACATAAATTCCTCTTCTATAACACCATTTAAGAATGCAGATTTCACATCCATTTGAAATAGTTTAAAATTCTTATGGCATGCAAATGCTAATAACATACGAATATATTCAATTCTAGCAACATGAGTATATGATTCATCATATTTAATTCCTTCCATTTGATTATATCATTGTGCAACTAATCTTGCTTTATTACGAACAATAGTTCCATTTTTATCAAGTTTATTACGAAATACCCATCGAGTTCCAATGATTGAAACATCCTCGGGCTGTGGGACTAATTCCTATACTTTGTTTCTAGTGAATTGTCCTGGTTTGTCTTTCATAGCCATTATCCAGTCTTCATCTAGTATGACATCTTTTATAAATTTAGGTTCAATTTGAGACAAGAAAGACAAATGACCAGCTAGATTATGTGTTTGTGATCTAGTGATAACCCCTTTTTCAATATTACCAATAACATTTTCTGTGATGCCCCCAAAATAGGTATACATCACCTATTCCGAGTCGTCAAATACATGGTACAGAATACAAATACAACTATCGTATAAAGTACGACAAAACATAAGCTGTGAGTTTTAATAGAAATATTGCCGTCTAGACAATATACAAACTCAAATTCAATATTATTACATTTATTTTCCACTATTTCACTGAATAGTGAGGACTACTAATGCTATCAATTGGTCCGTCACTCCGTTCCTCGACTAGTCCCTGCTACGTTCTCATTTCCTGAAGAGAACAATAAAAGTAAAAGGGTGAGCTCAACTAGCCCAATAATAAATATTATGACTAAGATAATGCAGAATATATTATCGTTAGCCTTCAACAATGTTAAATTGATATAATATAACAACCATCAAGTTTAACTGCAGCGGAACAAGCAATCCATTAAAAGAGTCAAGTAGAAAATAAAATCTACTATCTTTTATGATTTAAAAGGTTTTTAATCACTTTTATCGCTGGGACTCAGCTTAATAAATAATCCACATCATCGAATCACCCCTGCACTATGGCCAAGGATATTCTTTAGTATCACGACCACAATTATCCATGCACTACGGGCCAAGATTATTTGTGTATTCAATAATGGTCATGATCATGCCAACAACTATCCATCAATGTACTACGCGCTAATTAGGACTTTTACCACATCATTTGTAACATTACGGTCATGATTACACCGAATAATTCCTGGTCATAATAACACCAAGTCCATCTACGCACTATATGCCACAGATGACTTTCAACAAAATATAAACATGAGGATGATGACAATGATATAAGAATTCAATAAAACAAGTTCAAGAATTATTTATCCAGGAACTAATAACGTCCAAATTGTCAACATGATATTGCTTTGTAGAGTAAAATTCAAGAATGCTCAGAAGAATATTTTCATGAAAAGATACTGGATGAAACACAAATATCAAGGATATTCCACTAATTTCAGGAGTATAGAAGTTAAAACTTTAATCAACTGAGTATAATAAGGAATGGAATAACAAAAGAAATCACCAGGCATGCGATAGACCGCACAGGCAGGTTATTCCAACAGAATAATAAATAATGGAATCAGGTCCGGCGTAAAACGCACAGATAGGATATTCCAACAAAATAATAAAGACAGAATCAGGTCCGACGTAAAACGCACAGACAGAGTATTCCAACAGAATAATAAAGACGGAATCAGGTCCGGTGTAAAACGCACAGACAGGATATTCCAACAGAATAATAAAGACGAAACCAGGTCGGCGTAGAACGCACAGACAAGATGTTCCAACAGAATGATAAAGAATAGAACAACAGAAGAATTTCACCAAGTATAGGGTAGCCCACGTATACAGGTTATTCCAACATAATAAAAAAGAATGGAATAACAAAAGTTCTTTTCATGGATAAGAAAGAAATAATACTCCCTACCTTAGAAGAACTGAATACTGGAATAGTGAGGTAGCAGACTTCTCTTCTTCTTTCTATAATTTCTCTCTATAGTAATCGCTCTAAAGCTTTTGTAAATTGGTGAGAAATGAAGGAAGAATGAGCTTCTATTTATAGAAAAATATAGTTTCGATAATTGCACATTTTGGGGCTCAAAAAATTATAGTACAATACCTCCAACTTTTCCTTTATTTTTAATTTAGTCATGGAAGTATGATCAAACTTGCACCACCTCCCCTAATAGTAAATATTGTGATTCAATAGTAAATTATGTGAATCAATAGTTCTAGACATTTGAAAATACGAATTACAGTATAGTACCTCCATCTATACCTCCATTTTAACTTTAGTCATGCAAGTATTATCAATCTTTCACCAACTCCCCTAATAGTAACAAGAATGTGAAAAATAGTATACACATGTGAACAAATAGTTATAATCATGTGAAATAATTGTAATCAATTGCTCATTTATCCGGTTAAATACCCGATTGGTCAATATAACCTCCAGACATCAATTATTATCGAAATAATTGTCGATTTTCACAAACACAAATAATTCCAACACATTGAAACCATTTTTATCAAAAATATAAATTTTGAAATTTCAAAGTTTGACTTTTCCCGAAAAAGTCAAGTGTTGACTTTTTGACCAAATAGTGAATTCCGGAAAATTTTGTGTTTATAGACTATTTTTACTAATTTCATCGTTCCGGACTCAAATATCATGTCCACGTCTCCAAATTCAACTCCAAACATAATTTTAATTTTAATTTTAATAACATTCATCATTAATATTATAACTCACAATTTTTATCAACCAGGTCGTTCCCAGAAGAGGGGGCTTTCTAATAAGGATTTCTCCCTATTGGTGCACAATTAGGTGACCAAACCTCTCCTTGACAGAACTTCTAGACATTGTAAATATTGCAATTTAATAATATGAATAACTTTATCATCTTAATTATTGATTTAATAAAATAACATATTATGCAGATGATACTATGACAATAATCGAATCAATAATATGAGAGATATGATGCAGTAATTACTGTAGCAATAATTGAGTATAACTGAGTGACTTCTCACGTAAGCATCAATAATCAATACCGTGTGCTACTATGCAACCACGCGTATTACTTTACTTTTACTACCGGGTAGTTCAACAGTTAACGGTAAAACTTCTACCGTTATTTTCCTAAAGTATTTTTGTCATTTTCTCAATCCGACAATAATTCCGTTGTGGGGGTCCACCAATGATTGTGCCGTTGTACGAATATTCTCTGTTAAAACGAATATTCCTCGACCAATCGAATATTATATAACAACTTGCGTACTTTGCAAAATTTGTAAATATTACCCACAACTATAACATTATATGAAATCCACACCATAATATTCAAAAATATATTTCGAGAAAATTTAATCTTTATTCAAAAAGTTGGGGTCTTACAACCTCCCCTTCTTATGAAATTTCGTCCTCGAAATTAGGGTGCGTACTTGGTATGTCGAAGAGGTAAGGATATCTTCATTTCATCTCAGATTCTAACTCTCAGGTCATTTCTTCAACATCGTGGTTTCTCCAACAAAACTTTGACTTGAGGTATAACCTTGGAGCGTAGAATATGATCCTTTTTATTCAAGATTTTAACAGGTAACTCTTCATACGTTAAATCTTCCTCTATCTCATCTGGTTCTAATTCAATAATGTGGTTCGGGTCTTTCACATATTTACGTAACATAGATATGTGAAAAACGTTATAAACACGAGACATACTTGGCGGTAAAGCGAGTTTATACGCCACAGTTCCTACTCGATCGAGGATTAAAAATGGGCCAATGAATCGAGGGTTGAGCTTTTCTCTCTTTCCAAATCTTGTAAATCCTTTCCATGGAGCAACACGTAATAACACATGATCTCCAATATCGAATTCCACGTCCTTTCGATGAAGATCAGCATAACTCTTTTGTCGATCTTGAGAGATTTTTATACGTTGTCGGATCGTTTGAATCTTTTTTGTAGTCATACGTACCAACTCCAGTCCCAACAACGTTGCTTCACCCACCGCATCCCAGCATACTGGATAACGACACTTTCTTCCATACAACGCCTCAAATGGAGCCATGTCAATACTTGATTGATAACTATTGTTGTAGGAAAACTCCACCAATGGTAGGAACTTATCCCAACTTCCCTTGAAGTCAATGACACAGAGTCTTAATAGATCTTCAAGAGTTTGAATGGTCCTCTCCGACTGTCCGTCCGTCTGAGGATGATATGCCGAGCTAAATCGTAAATCCGTGCCCATAGCTTTTTGCAAACTAACCCAAAATTTTGAAGTGAATCTTGGGTCTCGATCAGAAACTATGGATACTGGCATACCATGCAGTCTTAAAATCTCGTTTATGTACATACGAGCAAGATGTTCAAGTGTATAAGTTTCTCGTATAGGTAAGAAATGAGCAGACTTGGTCAATCTATCAACAATGACCCAAATTGTATCTATGCCTTGAGAAACCTTGGGAAGACCAGTAACGAAATCCATAGTAATGTGTTCCCACTTCCATCCTAGAATTTCAAGTGGTTGCAATGGACCTTTAGGTACTTGATGCTCCGCCTTGACTCGTTGACAAGTTAAACACCTTGAGATAAACTCTGCTATCTCTCTCTTCATATTGCTCCACCAAAATGTATGTCGAAGATCACGATACATTTTGGTACTCCCAAGATGGATTGCAAACGGTGTGTTGTGTGCCTCCATCATGATTTTATACTTTAAATCAGGGTTGTTATGAACACAAAGTCTGGAGTTGACTCGAAGTATTCATTCCTCATCGATTCTTACTTCCGGCATAGAACCTTCTTGCACTTTCTTCTTCATACGCATTAGCTCCAGGTCTGTAGCTTGAACAACTTTAACTTTATCGATTAAAGTCGGTTCTACTCGTATGTTTGCCATCATCATGTGGGTCCCTAGAGTCTTTATCTCTAACTCCATCCTTTGCAAGTCATACAAAATGGGCCTTTGCGTTGACAATATTGCACTCGTACCCGCATATGATCTTCTACTCAGTGCGTCAGCTACCACGTTCGCTTTTCCAGGATTGTATTGGATGGTATGATAATAATATTTCAATAGTTAAAGCCAACGTCGTTGTCACATGTTGAGTTCCTTTTGGGTGAAGAAATATTTGAGGCTTTTATGATCCGTGTTGATCTCCACCTTCTCTCCATACAGGTAATGCCTCCAAATCTTAAGCGCAAAAACGACAGATCCCAACTCTAGATCATGAGTAGGGTAATTTCTCTCATATTCTTTGAGTTATCGTGAGGCATAGGCTATGACTTTCCCATGTTTCATGAGAACACATCTTAACCCTTTGCCTGAAGCATCACTGTAGATGACAAATCCCTCCGAGCCAGATGGTATTGTCAGAACAGGTGCTGAAATGAGTCTCCTCTTGAGTTCTTGAAAACTCTTCTCACAATCCTCACTCCAACCGAACTTTGTATCTTTTTGAGTCAGCTGAGTTAATGGAGTAGCGATCGAGAATATCCTTCCACGAATCTCAGATAATAACCAGCTAATCCGAGAAAGCTACGTACTTCGGTCACTGATTTAGGTTTCTACCAGCTTTGAATAGCTTCAATCTTTGCCGGGTCAACAGATATTCTATGACTTGATATCATGTGCCCAAGGAATGCAATTTTCTCAAGCCAGAACTCGTATTTCTTCAACTTGGCATATAGCTTGTTTTCACGAAGCTTTTGGAGTATCAGCCTCAAGTGTTGCTCATGATCTTCACGACTTTTGGAATATATGAGGATGTCATCAATAATGACGACCACAAAATGATCCAAATATTCCTTGAATACTCGGTTCATCATATCCATGAACGCAGCAGGAGCATTAGTCAATCCAAAAGATATGACTAAGAATTCATAATGCCCGTACCGAGTTCTGAAGGCAGTCTTTGGAATATCCTCAGTTTTAACCTTAAGTTGATGATATCCAGAACGAAGATCGATCTTTGAAAAAAATTGTGCTCCTTGTAACTGATCAAACAGGTCATCAATACGTGGTAATGGGTACCTATTTTTGATGTTGACACGATTCAACTCCCGATAATTAATACAAAGTCGCATACTCCCATCTTACTTCTTCACGAATAGAAAGGAGCACCCCAAGGAGACGTACTAGGACGAATGAAACCAATGTCTAACAATTCTTGCAATTGGGTCTTTAACTCCTAAAGTTCAATAGGAGCCATTCGATATGGGGCTTTGGAAATGGGTTTTGTACCGGGTTCAAGGTCGATACAAAATTCAACTTCACGCTCTAGGGGTAGGCCAGGAAGTTCTTCAGGGAATACGTCAGAAAATTTATTAACAATAGAAATATCCTTCAAATTGGACGTATTTTTGTTTAAATCCGTGACATGAGCTAAGAAAGCTTGACATCCATTTTTCAATAAGCGAATAGCTTTATGGCTTGAGATGACCGTGATTGATTTTAATGGTTTGGTTGCTTGAATTCGCATAATAGGTTTATTAGGAATATGAAAGCTAACAACCTTACGAAAACAATCAATTTTAGTATGATGAGTAGTTAACCAATCAATCCCTAGAATAACGTCAAATGCAAGTATTTTTAAGGAGATAAGATCGACAAGTAACGTACGGTTACCGATTTGAATCAAACAAGACTTATAAACAGTGGATGTAATGAAGGTTTCTCCTAATGGAGTTTCAACAGATAAGTCAAAGTCTAATTTCTCCGGAGTCAAATTTAAACTTTGAGCGCAAGTAGGAGAAATAAAAGAATGGGTAGAACCGGTATCAAATAAGGTATAAATTCACTAGAGTTTATGATAAGCTTACCCGTGATAACCTCGTTCGGGTTCCTTGCTTTCTTGGAGGTCACAACAAACGCTCTCCCTTGCACTACCGGCTTTGACTTTTCTGGGACGGCCTTTGGTGCCTCCATCCTAGCAGAATTTGTCTTCGGTGAACGATAAAATCGAGCTAAGTGACCTTCTCTTCCATAATTATAACATGCTTTGAATGACATCGTGCAGTTTGGACTGATGTGTCCCTCCCCTCCGCATTTGAAGCATATGATAAGTGGTCGTTCTCCTTCCTTAACAACGGGCGTTGGTGATGACATCTTTCTATCATTGTTGAATCTCCTTTTCTTGAAATATCCATTTTTATTGTCTTGGCTATGATTACCACCGAAGTGGTTACCATTTCTAGCATGTTGATTTCCTCCACGTTTGTTGTCACCGCTTCGATGACTGTTACCACTGGTATTTTCATTCTGCCGACTGCTTTCTCTTGGTTGCGTTGACTCATTATCGCGCTCCAATAACTGAGCCCTATTTACAACATCTGAATACAAACACAGTTTATGAGAAATAAGATATTGTCGTATCTCCGATTTCAAACCTCTTAAAAACATTCGGGTTATTTGCTCCTCATTATCAACTAAATGGGATGCAAACTGGGATAACTCCACAAATTTAGCCTCGTATTGCGACACGATCATATTGTTTTGTTCCAACTTGATAAACTCACCTCCTTCATGTGACGAATACTTTCGGGAAAGTACTTGTCGTTGAACAGCTCTTGGAACTTCTCCCAAGACATCTTTAGTGTGGCAGGTTGAGTACGCTTTACCGATTCCCACCAGTAATCTGCCTCTTCACGCAAAATAAAGGTGGCGAATGGAACCTTTTGTTCCTCGGAGCATCCCAAGACATCAAATATCTTGGTTATCTGCTTTATCCATGCTTCCGCCTTAAGTGGTTTTGGCTCTGCAATAAACTTCAGTGGTCCCAGCTCCTTGAACTATTTGGCGGTGACCGTCCGAGAGTTGCCAGTGTTTCCACCTGCATTTTGGACAAGAGCCGCTCTCGCCTGATGTTGCATGAATTGCATGAAGCCTCAGAATATTCCATCGTTCATCATTTGCTAAGTGTTGTTGTTTGCATGAGGATTGTCGCCTTCCTGATGCACATTGTCCTGGTTATTGATCTGTGGAGACTCAACGGTCTCCTGTGCTCCATTGATGTTCTCAATATTCTCGGATGCCATTTTCAAATACTGCCACAAAACAAGGGTTAATTGACATGAAACATATAATCCCTACACTCTGACTGACCAATTAAATACCAAATAAACTTAGGTAGGTCATAGTAGTGAAGGAATTCCCCGTCTCTCCCCTCCTAGTTCTAGTCTCACATCTTAGCCAGGGATCATATCCCTAAGCTTTGATACCAACTGTGACGCCCCCAAAATACGTATACATCACCTATTCTGAGTCGTCAAATACATGGTACAGAATATAAATACAACTTAATTATACAACTATCGTGTAAAGTACGACAAAACATAAGCTGTGAGTTTTAATACAAATATTATTGTCTAGACAATATACAAACTCAAATTCAATATTATTACATTTATTTTCCACTATTTCACTGAATAGTGAGGACTACTAATGCTATCATCTGGTCCGTCACTCCGTTCCCGGACTAGTCCCTGCTACGTTCTCATTTCCTGAAGAGAACAATAAAAGTAAAAGGGTGAGCTCAACTAGCCCAGTAGAAAATATTATGACTAAGATAATTCATAATATATTATTGTTAGCCTTTAACACTGTTAAACTGATACAATATAACAACCATCAAGTTTAACTGCAGCGGAACAAGCAATCCATTAAAAGAGTCAAGTAGAGAATAAAATCAACTATCTTTTATGATTTAAAAGGTTTTTCCATCACTTTTATAGCTGGGACTCAGCTTAATAAATAATCCACATCATCGAATAACCCCTGCACTACGGCCAATGATATTCTTTAGTATCACGACCACAATAATCCTTGCATTACGGGCCAAGAATATTTGTGTATTCAATAATTGTCATGATCATGCAAACAACTATCCATCAATGCACTACGAGCCAATGAAGACTTTTACCACATCATATGTAACATTACGGTCATGATTACACCGAATAATCCCTGGTCATAATCATACCAAGTCCATCTATGCACTATAGGCCACAGATGACTTTCAACAAAATATAAACATGAGGATGATGACAATGATATAAGAGTTCAATAAAACAAGTTCAAGAATTATTTATCCAGGAACTAATAACGTCCAAATTGTCAACATGATACTGCTTTGTAGAGTAAAATTCAAGAATGCTTAGAAGAATATTTCCATGAAAAGATACTGGATAAAGCGCAAATATCAAGGATATTCCACTAATTTCATGGAGTATAGAAGTCAAAACTTTAATCAACTGAGTATAATAAGGAATGGAATAACAAAAGAAATCACCAGGCATGCGATAGACCACACATGCATGTTATTCCAACAGAATAATAAATAACGGAATCAGGTCCGGCGTAAAATGCACAGACATGATATTCAAACAAAATAATAAAAACGGAATCAGGTCCGGCGTAAAATGCACAGACATGATATTCCAACAGAATAATAAAGACGAAATCAGGTCCGGCGTAAAACGCATAGACAGGATATTCCAACAGAATAATAAAGACGGAACCAGGTCCGGCGTTGAACGCACAGACAGGCTGCTCCAACAGAATGATAAAGAATGGAACAACAGAAGAATTTCACCAAGTATAGGGTAGCCCGCGTATACAGGTTATTCCAACAGAATAATAAAGAATGGAATAACAGAAGTTCTCTTCATGGATAAGAAAGAAATAATACTCCATACAGGTTATTCTAACAGAATAATAAAGAATGGAATAACAGAAGTTCTCTTCATGGATACTGGAATAGTGAGGTAGCAGACTTCTCTTCTTCTTTCTATAATAATCGCTCTAAAGCTTTTGTGAATTGGTGAGAAATGAAGGAAGAATGAGCTTCTATTTATAGAAAAATATAGTTTTAATAATTGCACGTTTTGGGGCTCGAAAAATTACAGTACAATACCTCCAACTTTTCCTTTATTTTTAATTTAGTCATGGAAGTTTTATCAAACTTGCACCACCTCCCCTAATAGTAAATAATGTGATTCAATAGTAAATTATGTTAATCAATAGTTCTATACATGTAAAAATACGAATTACAGTATAGTACCTCCATCTATACCTCCATTTTTAACTTAGTCATGCAAGTATTATCAATCTTGCACCAACTCCCCTAATAGTAACAAGAATGTGAAACAATAGTATACACATATGAACAAATAGTTATAATCATATGAAATAATAGCAATCAATTGCTCATTTATCCTGTTAAATACCCGATTGGTCAATATAACCTCCAGACATCAATTATTATCGAAATAATTGTCGATTTTCACTAACACAAATAATTCCAACACAATGAAACCATTTTTATCAAAATATAAATTTTGAAATTTCGAAGTTTGACTTTTCCCAAAAAAGTCAACTGTTGACATTTTGACCAAATAGTGAATTTCTGAAAATTTTGTGTTCATAGACTATTTTTACTAATTTCATCGTTTCGGACTCAAATATCACGTCCGCGTCTCCAAATTCAACTCCGAACACAACTTCAATTTTAATAACATTCATCATTAATATTATAACTCATAATATTTATCAACCAGGTCGTTCCCAGGAAAGATGGGGCTTTCCAATAAGGATTTCTCCCTATTGGCGTGCAATTAGGTGACCAAACCTCTCCTTGACAGAACTTCTAGACATTGTAAATATTGCAATTTAATAATATGAAGAACTTTGTCATCTAAATTATTGATTTAATAAAATAACATATTATACAGTTGATACTATGACAATAATCGAATCAATAATATGAGAGATATGATGCAACAATTACTGTAGCAATAATTGAGTATAACTAAGTGACTTCTCACGTAAGCATCAATAATCAATACCTTGTGCTACTATGCAACCACGCGTATTACTATACTTTTACTACCAGGTAGTTCAATAGTTAACGGTAAAACTTCTGCCGTTATTTTCATAAAGTATTTTTGTCATTTTCTCAATCCGACAATAATTCCGTTGTGGGGGTCCACCAATGATTGTGCCATTGTACGAATATTCCCTGTTAAAACAAATATTCCCCGACCAAACTAATATTATATAACAACTTCTGTACTTTGCAAAATTTGTAAATATTACCCACAACTATAACATTATATGAAATCCACACCATAATATTCAAAAATATATTTCGAGAAAATTTAATCTTTATTCAAAAAGTTGGGGTCTTACATTTTTTATAGGATGATTTTTAATATCATGAGACTTTTTGGGCAAATCATTCAACTGAGGGTTTGGATTTTCAAGGGGATTCTCAATAATAGGTGGATATGCATTATCTAGTTTTGGTTCTTCCATATTTTTGAGAATATCTTCAATGACAACGTCATTATTAGTTAGTTCTTTATATTTTGGAGGAGGCTGAGTTTCATCAAAAGTCACATTCATTGATTCTCCCACAACTAAACTTCTTTTGTTGAAAACTCTGCATGCTTTACTATTAAGAGAGTATCCAAGAAATAATCTTTCATCAAATTTAGGATAAAATTTCAATAAGTGTCCTTTGGTGTTTAGAATAAAACATTTACTCCCAAAAACATAAAAATTATTTATTTTTGGGGTTCTTTTATAGTAAAGCTCATAAGTAGTTTTGAGCAAAATGGGTCTTAATAAAACTCTGTTTAATATGTAACATGATGCCACTGCTTCAACCCATAAATACTTTGGAAGACGGTATTTATTTAACATGGTATTCTCCATTTCTTGCAAAGAATGATTTTTTTAACTACACCATTTGACTGAGGTGTATAAGAAGCAGAGAAGTTATGACTTATACCGTTCTCATCACAGAACATAATGAAATCAGAATTGTCAAATTCTGTTCCATGATCAGATCGAATATAAACAATAGAACTCCCCTTATGATTTTGAATCTTTTTACACAGAGTAGAAAAAGAATTAATAACCTCATTTTTAAATTTTAGAAAATCTACCCATGTAAATCGTGAATAATCATCAAACAAAACTAGAATGTATACATCACAACCCATGCTGTGTTTAGGGATTGGTCCAACAAGGTAAATGTGTAACAATTCTAAGGGTCGAGAGGTTAACACAATAAATTTAGGTTTATGCGATGAATGAATTTATTTTTCTAATTCGCAAGCATCACAGATGTGGTCTTTTAAAAATTTTAATTTAGGAAGACCACGAACATAATCTTTAGAGGAAATGTTATTTATGAGTTTCATATTGGTGTGTCCTAGTCTGCGATGCCATAGTCAAGGATCCTCATTTGCAGATACAAGACATATGTTATCTAAATGAGAGTATGCATCTATGTCACAGGTATCCACGTTTTGATATCTATGACAAACTAAGATCAATTTACCAGTTTGATCAAAAATAGAGCAGTTATGTGTATTAAAGGATATTTTAAAACCAGTTTCACATAGTTAACTAATAGATAGAAGATTATACCTGAGTCCAGTAACTAACTGAACATTGGAAATGGTTATGTGTTTATTATCAACACATCTAACTCTAATTATTTTACCTTTATTGTTATCACCGAAAGTTAACTCACCAAAGTCTGTAGCTTGCAGATTTCTTAATTTGGATTTGTCTCCTGTCATATGTCTAGAGCATCCACTATCAAGATACCATTTGCTTTTATTCATATCAGCTGCAAGACATACCTGCAATATATGTACTAATTTCACAAGTTGGTACCCTTTAAATTGAAGGGTCCTTAAGGTGAGTTTTCCATTTTTGTATAGGGAGCATTTGAAGTTTCCTTTACAAAACTCAGCATAGGATAATTAATTTTAATAGAGAAAACATTCTATGAGTAACTGGATTGTGAGAAGTATGATAATGCTGTTTGTGAAATTCTCTTCTTCTGATGGTTGGTGCAGTATATGTTCCTTTGGGAACCCAAATTATTTTTCCTTTATAGTTTTCATTTCTAGCATTGCACATATAAAACGAATGACCATTTCTGTTACAATAGGAAAATTTTGTGAAGGGAGATATATGACTTTCTTTTTCTTTAATTTGAACGTGATATAATCCTTTATCTTTTGATTCACTTGTTTCACCGGTATATCCTAAGCCTTCTTTATTAAAGCTACATTTTTGTTGATTTAACATGACATCAAGATTTTCCTTTCCTTTTGTAAATTTATAAATTATATTATTTAAATCTTCACGTTCTTTGGTTAAGTTTTCAATTATGTAATTATGATTTTCTATTTCTGACTTTAAACTTGAATTTTCATTTTTAATTTCTTCAATTACAACTTGATCTTGTACTTGATTATCTTCATTGATTACAACAAGTGTTGAATTTTCAATTTCAAGATTTTCAATTGAGATAGTAAGTGATGAATTTTCTTTTTCAAGATTTTTATTAATTTTCTTAAGTTGTTCAATTCTTCTTTATTTTCTAAGTTTATTTCATTTAAACTTTCGTCGGTGATAATTAAATTAGCATTTTCAATTTCAAGACTTGTATTTATTTTTCTTAATCATTCTAACTTTTCTTTTAACAGTTCATTACTTCCATATAATTGACTATAAGCTTCTTGTAGTTCATAATGTTCTTCATTTATATTTTCTAGTGTGTATGAAGAAAATGAGGTGCTAGGCAGTTGGTGTTCAGAATTTACCTCAGATCTTGTTGATGAGTCATTATCTGCCATTAAGCAGAGATTGGAAATTTCTTCGGTTTGTTCGGCAGTTTCTTCCTCGTCACTTAGATCCCATCCTTCTTCAGCTACAAGAACTTTGTTGTTGGCTAGTTTTGGACAATCCTTTTTGAAGTGTCCAGGCTGCTTGTATTCAAAATATTTGTTTGAATTTTCATTTGGGTTGGTACTTCTGAAGTTGTTGATTTCTTTGAAATTTCCTCCTTCCGTCTTTGGTTTGAAATATTGTTTGCCTTTGAAGTTGTTGTTTGTTTTCATGAAGCCTTTGCCATATTTTCTTGCCTTGCTTTGAATTACTCTCCTTAGTTGTCTGGATAGTAGAGCAACTTCATTGTTGTCTAGACTAAGGAGTTCTTCATTTAATTCTTCATCGTCACTTTCTTGATCCACCAGAAGAGCTTTGAAAGCAATTCCTTTTTTTTGAGATCTTTGTCTGATCCAGCTTTTTCAACGAATATATCAACTTCGTGGGCACGAAGATTTCCAATGATATTATCCATAGGATATGTGGTTAGATCTTGCATTTCTTTTATTGTTGTAACCTTCATTTTCTAAATAGATGGAAGGGCTTTGAGAATTCTTCTGTTTTTCTCATTTATAGTGTATGCTTTTCCCAATTGCTCTAGCTAATCAAGGATTCTGGAAAATCGAGTTTCCATATCAATGATCTTTTCTCCTTCTTCAGCTTGAAACTTTCATACTCTTGAATTAGAGCATCTTTTCTGGTTTCTTTGATGTGATTGGTACTTTCATAGGTTACAATCAATTTTTCCTAAATTTCTTTTGCATTTTTACAGTTACTAACTCTTTTGTATTCTTTTTCAATCAAAGTATTGATTAGCACTTGTTCCGCTCGGGATGCAATATTCATGATCTCTTCTTCTTTAGTGGTGAATTCATATATGTCTTTCTCAACAATCTTTTCTCCTTCAGTTTTGGTTGGAATTTGTACACCTCGTTCAATGGCACACCAAATTTTGATTCCTTGGGATTTGTCATAGATTTTGAATCTGTTTTTCCAAGTGGCATAATTGGTACCATCAAATAGTGGAGGTCTGGACATAGACAGTCTTTCCCCGCAACCAGTAGCATTTTAGGCCATGGATCTACTCTTAGGTATGTCTGTATACACTCAACAAACAAGTTAAAGAGCACCACTCTGATACCAATTGAAAGGTCAATAATACTCTAGAAGGGGGGGGGGGGATGAATAGATTATTACCTGCTAAAAATTATATTTAGGCCTTTTTTAATTTTTAGTTATTAATTAGCAGTTTTAGCAATTAGTATGGAAGATGATAAAAATTCAATCACAATGCACAAAGATTTATCTGGTTCACAACATATACCCATTGGTATGTTGCTACGTCCAGTCTCAAGTTCCTACTTGGAACTTGAGATCCTATTACTATCAGTAATAAAAACACCTTCAACAGGCAGAAAAGCCTTTATAAAGTTTTATAGTCAAACTTCCAACTATTCCCAACTAATCTATCTTGGACAACAAGCTCCTAGCTCCCTCCTCAAGCTTAATTGTACTTCTTTTGAGTTTAGTTCTATTCTATGATCTGGTCTTGAAACAACAACCTCTTCCTCACCTCACAAGTACACTAGAGACCCAACTTCCTGCTGACCTCTCTAAGACTCTGGTCTTGGTCAAAGAATTACTTGTCTTTCTCACAGGTACATAAAATACAATAACTCTAATTCTTTCTCTGTTTACAAATAAGTTTACAATAATGTGCTTATTCAATAAGTAGATAAGAATGAAGTACAGATTAATGCTTCTCAAGTAGGCAGATAGAAATTTTGGACAAAATATATTAGTATAAAAGTTCTAGGACTTTTATATTAAACAATAAGCTTCTTTAAAGCAGATAGAACCTTGGTTTAGATCCACTAATGCTTCTAATGAAGCAAGTATATGATATTAAAGCACTTAATAAAGAATTAACAATTCCATAAAATAAAGAGTATTTTTCTATGGATAATATAGAATTGTTCCTTAGTTAGTCTTTATAAATTATCAATACTTGTAGAAAATTAATAAATCAATTTAAACAATATTTATCAAGTATAATATCAGTTAAGCACAAACTGATATAACGAATATTACTTGTTTAACTCAAATAATATATAAGAATATTTTATCTATTACGTGAACTTTTATAGATAATGTCACTTAGTACTATAAGGAATCGTACGGTTCGAATTCCTCTTGGTAGATGTGTATCTTTGTAGCCTTGCGGCGTCTAAGTATGACAAAATTTATAATTTTCACAATTGATATTTATATAAATATTTTCAATAGATCACTACGATTCTCAAATCCGGTTCGGATGACTACTCTTTTTGGAGCAGTATCTCAGTGTTGTTTTGAGCTATCAAGTGTCGTATCTATTTTAGGATAGTTATATAAATAATGTCGATAAAAGGTTACTGAAGACTATAAGGAATCGTACGGTTCGAATTTCTCTCCGTAGAGGTGTATCTCCGTAGCCTTGCGGCGCCCAAGTATCTTTTTATTTGACAAATAGATGAAATATTAATATATAAAATTGTGTAGAACAATGTGTATTTTTATATCTATAGATATAATGCAAGTAAGAAATAATTCAACAGAAATTAAACTTATCTCAATACTTGGACCAATTTTTCTCTTCAAAAATAATCAGAACTTTTATAAAAAGAGATATAAAGTTTAGAGAGAATGTAGGCAAAGAGAGTATGATTTATTTTTCACTAAATTTGTAAAAACTAAATGAATGAAATACTCCCTATTTATAGAATTTTTAAAGTTGGGGAAAAATTGTAATTTTGAAAACTAGTTTTTGAATGCACGGTTTTGATCAATAAAATTAAAATTTAACGGACCAGATCAAAAATAAAATTGCACGCGGAAGAATTTAAAAATACGCCTGGTCCGAATTATATCAACTTATCATTTAATGATATGTTTGACTACTTGTTTTAAGCTAAAATTTTAATGCCAGCCACTAATGCGTCTTAGTCCCAAAAAGAGTGTTACTTTGCACATACACACGGTTTCACATGCATGCATGAATTAATAGATATTCTTATAGCTTATATATATGTAGTATACTAAAAGTTATAGTAATATTAATATATATATATATATATATATATATATATATATCCGATATTATATATATAATAATAAGTATTATATATTATGTTTTAGTATATATGAAGTATAAAAAATATTTTGCCCAACTTTAGTTTAGAAAAAGAAATAGGGTTTTCTTGCCTTGAATATTATATAAATTAATTTATTTAACACTTGACATATAATTTATCAAGGTCAATAAAAATTAATTCAAGTAAAAGTAAAAATAATAAAATAAATAAATAATTACATATTTAATTAAAAAATAATTGTTATCATCAAAATATAAAATTAAATTATACCTATCAAATATAAATGCTTATATATTACTAGTTGGGTCCCGTGCCTCTGACACTGTATAGACAGTGAAATTTATCTTAAATTTTAAACGTTCCAGATGATTTATTGAGTGAGCGATAAATTCAAAATCATTTGTATTTTATTAGATAAATAGAGAAATGTATTTTATTAGATAGATATATGGACGGTGTGATTTATCCCAAACTTTGGACGACAAAGATGATTTATTGAGTGAGCGAGAAATTCAAAATCATTTGTATTTTATTAGATAGATGTATGGACGGTGGGATTTATCCCAAACTTTGGACGGTCAAGATGATTTATTGAGTGAGCGAGAAATTCAAAATCATTTATATTTTATTAGATAGATTTGATTCTGGTGCCACTTGTTCTTTTATATACGAAGAATTTGCTAGTAAACTTAATACACTTCGAGAACGTTTAGAAGATCCTTTGAACATAGAAGTTGCGAATAAGGAAATAATCCATGTAGAATACGTGTATCGAAATTGTCACGCAAACATTAGAGAACATGAACTGAGCGTAGACTTGATTCCTATTAGTCTGGGAGAATTTGATGTAATATTGGGAATGGATCAGTTATATAACCATGTGGCGGTAATTGACTGTCAGAACAAGTGTGTGAACCTTCAGACTCCGCGTAAGTCTAAGGTAGTGTTTTATGGTAGCTCATCGCTTAAGCAATCGTGTTGCGTTACGATGATGCAGGCCAAAAAATTGTTAAGGAAAGGATATGTAGGTTATTTAGCTTACATCGTACATACTCAAAAGAAGGGAGTAGAAATTAAGAATATATATGTAGTGAATGACTTTCAAGATGTGTTTTCGGACGATCTGCTTGCTCTTCCGCCAGACAGAGAAATCAAATTTGTAATAGACTTAGCACAGGGAACGACACCCATTTTGAAATTTCTATATCGTATGGCGCCGGTAGAAATGAAGGAGTTGATGGTACAACTTCATGAGTTATTAGATAAGGGTCACATTCGATCGAGTGTGTCTCCTTGAGGACTACTAGTGTTATTCGTGAAGAAAAAGGACGGATCGATGAGGCTCTGTATCGATTATCGAAAATTGAACAGAGTAACGATCAAGAACATATATCTGCTACCAGGGATAGACGACTTGTTTGATCAACTGAAGGGAGCGAAAAGTTTCTCGAAAATTGACCTACGAACGTGATATCTATAACGCCCCAGAAAAAAAATCGGATTTTAGGAGAATTAAAATTTTATTTAATTATGTGGATTAAATGAATTTAATTAATTATTTATTGGAGTAAGCTAATTGAAGGTCCTTCAATGACTTAGACATATCGGAACGTCGTAGTATTTTGGCTACGTGGTAGAATTAAAGTGTTTGAATTTCTAAGACGAAAATAAAAGCTTTTCGAGAAATTTTTTGAAAAACACTATTCACGCATTTCTGCTCGGGAATTATTTTTGAACTTCCGAGAAATACGTAACGATAGAATATTGAGGTGAGATGGAATATCTAATAATATTTCAGTTATGACAAACGCAGTTTTTCGCTTGCGGACTTAAAACCTAACGTTTAGGGGAAGTGACTTCCGAGAAGGAATTTAAATGCGTATAATAAATAAAGCGATGATCGTATAATACATAGATATTGTACGAGGTAGAGAATACGAGTATGATACAAAGTATTATACGAGTATGTATGAATGATGGTATGTCATATATGATGAATAATTATATAAGTTAGAATACGAGAATTATACGTAAATTATACGTTATGAGGCTTTAAGTCAAATATATTGAATTTGTAGAATTATGTAGGAAATATTAAAGTCCAATGGGATTTGATAAGGCCCAAATGTAGGAATGATTAAGTCAAATATAAATTAAATGTGCAAGCCAAAGTGTTTGTAATGTAAAGCCCAGAGATTTGTTAATACAAGCCCAATGTATAAGATGAAATTAATTGAATTTAAAGTCCAAAGCAAAGATGATCCATGGGGTAACCCATGAGCACATGGATAACCCAAAGTGGTGGGCAAGTAAAGTAACTTAATGGCGAAGTGTTGTGGTGAACAAGTAAAGTAACTTAATGGCTAAGTGTTGTGATGGCCAAGTAATTAAAGTGAGGAGCACGTTTACTTGATGGTTAAGCTTGGAATAGTAAGGACGTGGATGACTTTTGACCATTATATCCTAACCTAGCAACTCCTATAAATATCAAGCTTTGTATTCATTTGTTAGTTGTAAGATTTTCATCAAATAACTTATAAGTTGATAGCTTATTTACTTGAGAGAAAAAACTAGAAAGTTAGCCTTTGAAGTTTAAGAATCAAGAAGGAGATTAAAGATTAAACAAGTGTTATTCAAGAGTAAGTAATCTTAAACCATGATTTCTTTCTCTTACATTATTAGAGAAGTTGGTAGTGATAGAACTTGTATGCTAAGAAGGAGTTGGAATGATGAATCAAAGGGCTTAAGTCTTAATAAGCCGTATAAGTCTTGAATAAGTAATTCAAACATAAATAAGTTATGAACTTATAATGAATGTATATGAACTTGTATCATGTTTACACAAATGAAGTTAGTATGTTAACAAGAAGCAAGAATAATGGTTAGAAGTCATAAACTATCCCAAGTCATGAGAAATGTAAACATAAGTAGTTTATACTTTTATAAGTTATAAACTCATAAAGAACAAATAATAACTTATCATGTAAATAAGTTAATGAAGTATGTATATTAAGAAGTTAGTATGATGGAATGAATCCATTTGAAACGAAGAAAAATTCTTAAGTAACGAAGTTTTGCCTGAATGCACACGATTGGACGGTAATCGTCGAATTCGTGAAATTCTCGGAATGGAAGTCAGATTTTGTGTTTGAACTCAGAAATGTTAGTTTCCTAAGGAGACAAGTCTTATTTGGCATTATGGAGTTGCAGACTCAAGAATGACTGAATTCTGACTTAGAACGAAGAAACGAAAATTGAACGTTCACGAACGTTTATCGTTTTTGCTAAAAATGGACTAATAGGTGAATTTTTAGTTAATAAAGGCAAATAGATAAAATTCTTTCATGAACACGTAGAGTATGTAATTTGTGAACTGTAGGCTCTTGAACAAGTCAATTCGGACTTATAACGAAGAAGTTACGAGCTAGGGAATCTCACAAAATGAAAAATCTATCAAAATTGTCAAAATGAAAGTCCTACGCTGCAGCGCGAGACTAGACCATAGCCCCTGTTAATTGACGCTGCAGTGCGACCAAATACACTGGGCATGGCACCGCAATGCCGTGACCGAATTTTAGGAACCTAAAGCCCGCGCCGCAGCGAGAGTCCAAGAGGAGAAGCTGGCACCACAACGCCAGCGCTAGATCATGCACAGTAAGAAAAGCTTTCAAGTATGGAAATAAAGATAACTGATTAGTAATGAACCAATACATTACTAAACTTAACGTAACATCATTAAGGTAATTATAAACCTTAAGTAATACACTAAAGGTTGAAGATAAGTCGAATGTGAACATGAATGGCTTGTAATAAATGTACTTAACCAATGATGATCGAGTTTCGAATAATAACGTAAGAACATTAATAAGCCGTGAGGAAGGATGTTTAACTCAAACCGAGTTGTATTAATGAAATAATTTCAATTAAGTTATAGAAAGGAAATAAGTTAGAAAGAACGATGTAAAAGAACGACGGAAAGCCGGAACCAATAAATAACAAATTTAATATATGATTAGATTGAGAAGAAGGGTAAGATTCATTAGGAACCATGTATGTTCATTCATGACCTAATGTGGTATGTTATGTGATTATGTGTTGTAGAGATCGTAAATACTCAAAGGAAAAGTAATTTTACTGTTGTAGACGCTGAAGGCAAGTTTTTCTAAACGCTTGTCTAACCTTCGTGTTAGCCAAGTTTTTAAATGATTTAGGTTATGAGATGCATGTATGGTTTTAAAGAAAGAGTCGATATCAGTTTTAACTCGGCTAGACTAATATTGATAGATTGATTGATTTATTTACAAGTCTTTCATTATAGAATTGCTAACGCTATTCTACGCCAATTGTTTGGTACGAATTCAAGGTAAGTCTGAATATGAATAAATAAATATATTTTCATCGAGTATTCGATGGGCACGCGAGGTTGCCACAACTTAAACGTACACATGTTTAATGGATGTAGTGTTGATCAACATAGAGTACCCTAGGCTGATCACCTAGAAGTGCTCGTAAGCTACGCCGAACTTATGGACTTTGTGCCGGGTTGTCCTTTTCAAAGAAACTATGAAATGCTCATGGTCTTGGACCAGAATTGATGTTTTATAAAATATTATTGTTGTAAAATGTTTTGAAGGAAAAGAAATGTTATTCTAAATTAATGATAGTACTTCGTAACTATTATCCAGTTATTGAAGATATATTATTCCTATGTTTCAAGCATGGTGTTTAAAAGAAATTGTTGTACTTGCTGAGCTTGTTATGCTCACTCTTTCTTGAACCATATGAATGCAGCTAAAGACGAGCTGTGACGCCCCCAAATCCGTGTAACATCGATTACAGGACATGGTGCTCACGATAACATACATCATCATCTATTAAGTAACTCTAATAATAATAATAATATATTAACTATTACATACTTATTCAAAATAAAGTCCCAAGTCTTTACAACCTTTAATAAACTGAAACTTAAACTTAGCGTTTATCGCTACATTACATCATATGCGGAAATATAATTATTACATAAATAACTCTCATCATTTTATCTTAGACTTTCCTTTGTCCTTGCCCGAGCCCTCAGCGTTATCAGCCTTAACTAAAAAGTTTAAGCAAGAATGAGCACAAATTGCCCAGCAAGTATATAAAGTAGTTTGAGAACATACATCAGAAGTAGAAGCATTAGTATGAATATTTCTCAATAGCTGAAATAAATATCAAGAGATAAAATGGAATATCAAGATAAGAGTTCTGGAATTCTCAATAACATACTAAGGGGTGTTAGATACCCTGAACATTACTTTGTTTCATCAAAAACCATCAGACGGTTTAACAATCAAATAGATTATAAACGGTCTCTGCAAGTACTCTAGGTGATCAGCCTATCGTACCCTACATTGTGCACAAGTATAAAGTTTAAACGCATAAGCGTAAATGGGACTATATGCCCGACATCAGTTACCCCATTATCCAGGGTTGTTCATCTTAGTATTCATGCGGGGCCTCACCAAAGCAATTTGGATTGGTAAACATTCAATAGCTTCAAAGGATTTGAATTGTTCAAACAATATACTATTTTTGCATCAATAACATCTAGCTGAAACGAAAGCTAGAAAGCATGCTTGAATATAGTTCATCAAGGGTATACCAACTTTAAAGTATAGCAGTCACAATAGGAACTAAATCATCAATAACATTTCGCATCACAATTGAAGTTATAGAACTTTACAATAAAGAAGCTTGCACGAATGATTAATTAATCACAAGCCCAAACTTACCCTCGCTGCAATCAACTGAATAAGAGTTAAATAAGTTTATAATGAAAAATAGGGTAAGAAACTTGCCTTGATCGTTGTTTACCAATAACAGATTAACAGCTTACAGCTATCTACACTTCACGTGCCCTACACAATTGTATAATCATGCACATCAACTATTAACAATGCATAGTAGTTATAATATAAACTTTACTCTATAATTTTTTTAGAGTTTACTCTACGATTTTCACTGACTCTACGATTTTCAGAGTTTACTCTACGATTTTTACTGACTCTACGATTTTTACTCTACGATTTTCACTGACTCTACGATTTTCAGAGACTCTACGATTTTCAGAGACTCTACGATTTTTACTCTACGATTTTCACTGACTCTACGATTTTCAGAGACTTTACGATTTTCAGAGACTCTACGATTTTTACTCTACGATTTTCACTGACTCTACGATTTTCAGAGACTCTACGATTTTCAGAGACTCTACGATTTTTACTCTACGATTTTCACTGACTCTACGATTTTTACTAACTCTATGATTTTATTCCCGCTGATCTAAAGATGATATGACCACAATACTTAGACACCATAAACTTCATACATCAAGGTATTTTACAAAAATATAACATTCATAAAACTAGCATGCTAAGACCACAACCCAACTACATAGAAAAGCGTGCCAGCACTAGTTTTATACTTAGAAAAATTCTGGAACTTTTAGAATTCTGCAGATTTTATTACCAACATGCATGCTTATGATTTTCATAACTTGCTCAATTTAACTCTCTTTCTTATGAAATTTGGACAGGTTGTACCTCATGCTACATACTATTTTATAAATTTATTACATACACTAATCGAGTCATATACACCATGATTTCGAGGCTTCGAAAAACCCCAAAAATCACAGATCACTAGTTAAACCCAATTTGACAAAAATTCGGGATTTTGCTTCTAGCATGCAATTAAATTATTCCTAATGTCCTGATCATCTACTCTCACATGTTTTCACATTTCACAACATCAAACTTCAACAAACTTCCACCTTTTAAATTAATTTAGCACCTTAGAGACATTTTATCAAAGGTAGAGCATGCATTGCTTAATTCTTTGATTTTCTATGAATTTGATGCATGATTAACCCATATCTTTTGTTGTTAAAGATCTATAATCATCAAACAACAGTAACATGGAAACACAAAGCCACAACAAATCATTTACCAATTTTATATGCATTTTCTTCTCATTTTTCTTATAAAAATAAAATGGGTTCATGAATTACCTTTTGAAGAATTTCTTCTTGGTTTAATATGATGCTCCTTCTCCTTGCTTGTCAAATCCTCAGTAATCCTCCAAAATTAGTTCTAACTCTCTTAGGCTCTCAATTTCTCTCCATGTTTACTCACTTGGTGGAATTTTTCTTAAAAGAAAAGTGTGTTTGTATATATGTATAGCTTTGTTAGAGTCTTTTGATTCTCATAACCCCCAACTCCCATAACCCCCAACTCTAATGATTAGTTACTCACCATATTTATTAATACAATAATATAGATAATTAATAGGAAGAATGTGGGAGTTAGAGAAAATGAATGTGGGAGTTAAAAAGAATTTTAGTTTTAAGGAATATACGTATACTCCCTCCCTTGTCCTAATTTAATAGTCTCATGGGTCCATCAGTTCAGCTGATTTCTATTATAAAAATATATATTATTTTAATTAATTAATAAGCTATTTGACTATTTTACCCTTCGAAACCAAACTTTGTGAACCATATATCGATTCCTACTAAAGTCGACGTTCCGGACGTAATGGGACTATCCGTTTAGTCAAAATCATCTCCAAAATTCGTAGTTGACTTTTTCCTTGAAAAAGTTAACTGGTTGACTTTGACAAAAAGTCAACTGTGACATCTTTTCGTGATTACAGTCTATCTTGACTAATTTCGACGTTCCGGACTCAAATACGCAGTCGACGCCTCTAAATTCCGCTCTTAACTCCAACTCATAATTTAATACCATCCCACGTAATAAAATAGAACAATTCCTTACTTTATCAATTTAAATAGTTAAATAAAACTAAACCAACCATTTAAATACATCTCATCACATATCTTGAAATAACACATATATGTACCACACCCATACATCTAATAAATGAAATCACCCAAAAGTTTCATATAAATTCGTTCATTAATAATTCTTAAGTTATAAAAAAAATCTCGGATATTACACGAGCGAACTGAGGTTTCCAGTAGAGATAAAGGCAAGGAAAAGATGAATAATTAGTTTATCTTGTAATAGACTAGTAAGTATATGTATTAATTATATTATGATGAACAAAGAATGTAATGGTTTAAGAACCTGGGAACGTGATTTATTATTATTAATGTAATAAGAATGTCGTTGGAACACACATTTTAATGTCATTTCAGTAGAATGAATGCACAGTTATGAGTACCGTGTAGCACCATTTATCGGGTTGGAAGAGACACGAATTTGGGGGCGTCACAAGTTGGTATCAAAGCATTAGGTTATAAAACTTAAGGGGGGAAGAACCTTAGGCTAATAACCTCGTTAAGGAAGAGAAGTCTGAAGAAAGTAAACTTGAGCTTTAGTTAAGACGAATGAGTTAATAAGGTATTGAAGAAACTCAGTACCGAAAGATGTAAAAGATAGAAAGTAGCCCTAAATAAATTAAATGTGATTTGTGCTTATACTATTGTGTGTTATGTACCAATCAACATGTTATGTGTTATTGTAGGATGTCGATCGATAGCTTGATGTATATAGATATACACGCATTGAGTGAAGAAATTGTGAACAGAGTAAAGACTGTATCTATGCCAGTGGCGAAGGTACCATTAGTGATTTTAGAGGAGTCGAAAATAGATGAGTACTTTTTTGAGGAAGACTACTTCGAGGGAGATTTAGCTTGGACATCATACCTGAATATGATGATCGATGTGGAGGAAGGAATGGAGGTAACATCGGTTACTACGGTGGTACCTACACTAGAGTCATCACCTCCAGATGCAATGAGATATTTGTATCTGGCAGAGCTTGACAAAAAGGTGCAACTGAGTTGATAAGTGGATTTTATATCCACGAATCGATGTTCATTTCAAGCTTAATTCATTGTTACTTCCTTGTTTTCATGTTCGTTTTCACTCGTTTCATGTTCTTTTATGTGCAAGGTGGTTATCATGGAAAGTGGTGAAGAAAAGAGATCTTTTGGAGCAAGTTTGGAAAAATACATGAATTGGCAAAATTTATTTAGCAGTGTAATATCCCGCCGGGGCAGGCATATATTTCCTTATACCCGCTGCCGAGGCGGGGGTACCGAATTCTGGAGTCTCCTGTTATTTGTTGAACTCTGTTGCCACATGGTTTTGAGACTTAGTTTTGCGCATGGACTCTAATAAGTAAGGGACTTCGGCCAGAACATAAGAGGATATATATTGCATTACAAACAAAAAATCAAGGATCACACAAAGCATATTACAGAGATTATTTTCCAGAATTTGATAGCAAGCTTGGGTGGAGTACTTTGAAGAGAATTTTGTGACGATTGCAGATTAAGGATACGTGAAGGGTGGTTTTGCATTATTCTTCATCTTAGTTCTTTCTTTGTAATTAAAAGAATGTTTCCTTTAGGTTATTCAGTTTTTATCTCATTCGTTATGAACTAATTCGCTTTTTAGGCTTAGGATGGATCCTTGGGTGAAACGATGATTTTATAATTTTGATTTCCAGTTCAATAAAGTATTTTCAGTTTATCTATATTTATTTGAGTGTGAATTTATGAATTTCCTGATCAATAGTTCTTTGTGGATTTGTATGGAATCGAGAGAGGATATTCAAATCTAGACTTAGTTAATATAGCATGTGTCATGAATTTTGTGAATAACAGATTCTTGATTATTGTTAAGGTAGAGATATGCTTGACATCGCATGTAATCGGATAGATAACTTAATCTTAAACCTTCTTTAATTTTAGTTCACATAGAGATATAGTGAGTTGGTTGATTTAGTTGTTTAACTTGGTTCTATCTAATTTGAGGATTTAAATTAATACGGTATTAGTGCATCGAGAGGTGGCTAGTACTACATTCGTGTTCTTGATTAATAAACTGGGATATTGAGTTGAATTGGAATAAAGGTTTGAAAATCAGAGTGAAGCTTATGGTGAAATCTTAAGTCTAATTCTCCATCAATTGTTTGAAATTCTGGATTTTGATATTTGTGGTTGTTTTGTGATAGTTTATTTATTTATTAATTTATTTTCTATAATTTTAAACCATTGAATTGAATAGTTTAATAGAATTAGGATTAATAGGAAATTGATAATTGTGAAGTTAAATTTCTTGCTAATTTGTCTCCGTGGGAACGATACTTTATTCATTACTATATTACTTGTTGACCACGTATACTTGCGTGTTTTGCATATATAGATTTTACCCAACAAGTTTTTGGCGCCGTTGTCGGGGATAATTTAGTTTAGATTTTAATATTTTTACAATATCAGTTTAATTAGTCCAGTTTTACTTAAACACTTTTTGTTTTGTTCTTCTTATTTCAGGTTTTTAACATTGGTTTATGCAAACTCGATCCAAAAATCTAAACTTGCTTCCTTTTGAGGACGATATTGAGAGAGGTTTTAGAAGTTAAGTAAGTGGATCAAGGAAACAAGGGACGAATTCGAAAACTCTTATAAGGAAGAAGCAATGGCTGCCGAAGACCAGAAAGCGTTGAGGGATTTTGCAACACCTAAGGTGACTGAGCTGCAGTCAAGTATCACCAGGCCTGCAATCGCTGCAAATAATTTAGAAATCAAGCATGGGACAATTCAAATGATGCAGAATTCAGTGCAGTTTGGGGGAATGGCAAATGACGATCCTAATGAGCATTTAATTGGTTTTCTGGAAATCTGCGACACTTTCAAGTATAATGGGGTGTCGGATGAGGCAGTTAGACTTCGCTTGTTCCCATTTACTCTGCGGGACAAGGCGAAGAGTTGGTTACACTCTCTACCAGCGGGATCGATAATGACATGGGAGGACCTGGCTCAGAAATTCCTAGCAAAATTCTTCCCGCCAGCAAAAACTACAAAGATGAGGAACAAGATTACCATGTTTGGTCAACAACATGGGGAGTCACTGTATGAGGTGTGGAAGAGATAGAAAGAATTGCTCAGAAAATGCCCACATCACGGATTGCCCAAGTGGTTGCAGATGAATACATTTTACAACGGACTACATGGGAATCTCATAACAAGTATTGATGCAGCATCGGGGGGAGCGTTTATGGCAAAGATTTATGAGGAGACATACCAGTTGACAGAGACGATGGCTGCTAATAACTACCAGTGGCCCACGATAAGAACGACACAACCTACGGTTGCTGGAATGTTAGAGTTAGATGCAGTGACGACAATAACGTCACAGATTTCAGTACTCTCTAAGAAGTTCGACGTTTAGTCAGGGGGACAGACATAGCAGGTTGCAGTTATTTATGAGTTGTGCACGGGGGAACATTCGACGGATCAATGCGCAATCAACCCAGAGTCGGTACAATTCACTAATAGCTACAACAGAATTCCTCAGAATACATATCAGAATGCATATAATCATGGGAATATGAATAATCTGAATCAGTTATGGAATAATAATCAGAATCAGCAAGCTCCATGGCCATCGTATCCCCCAGGGTTTCAGAATCAACAACAAACAGTTCAACGTCAAGAGAGGAAATCAGATTTAGAGGAATTGATTTCAAAGTATATAACGAGTAATGAGTTAGCTATGAATAATCAAGCAATGGCGATGAAATCACAAGAAATGGTAATGAAATCACAAGAAATAGCCATCAAGAATTTAGAAAACCAGATGGGACAAATTGCTTTAGCATTGAACAACAGACCACAAGGGACCCTACCGAGTGACATCGACAGAAATCCAAAGGGAAATCATGAACAGTGTTAGACAGTCACCTTGAGGAGTGGAAAACAATTGGATGAGAAAGATGTAGAAAATTTAGTTGTCTCGAATGATAAGAGTAATGACAACAAAGTGGTTGTAGAAAAACAGGGTGAAAATATGCAATTTGAGAAAACAAAGTTAGATGAGAAGCCAGTTGTGTATCCTCCACCGCCGTTTCAGCAAAGAGTTCAAAAGCAGAAATTAGACAAGCAATTTGTAAAATTCTTGGAAGTATTTAAGAAATTGCAGATTAACATCCCGTTCGCAGAAGCCTTAGAGCAAATGACGAGTTATGCAAAATTCATGAAAGGGATTCTGTCCAGGAAAAAGAAGTTAGAAGATTTCGAGACAATGGCACTAATAGAGGAGTGTATCGCGGTTTTACAGCAAAAGTTGCCACCCAAGTTGAAAGATCTGGGGAGTTTCACCATTCCATGAACAATTGGGAATACGACTTTTAATAAATGCTTATGTGATTTGGGAGCAAGTGTGAACCTTAAGTCGTTATCAGTATACACAAAATTGGGTTTGCCAGCTACAAAGCCTACAAACATCTCATTACAGTTGGCGGATAGGTCAGTCACGTATCCGAGAGGCATTGTGGAAGACATATTGGTCAAAGTTGATAAGTTTATATTCCCCGTGGACTTTATTATTCTGGATTTTGAGGAGGATAAGAACATCCCGATTATCCTAAGGAGACCTTTCTTGGTGACGGGTAGGACACTCATCGATGTACAAAAAGGAGAACTAACGATGAGGGTCCAAGATCAAGAAGTTAAGTTTAACATTTTTAAAGCCATGAAATTTCCCACGGATGAAGAAGAGTATTTTCAGATGGAAATCATTGATCAAATAGTCAATGAAGACATGTGAAAGAGTCTGGTCAATGATCTTTTAGAGACAACATTATTGGGGGATGAAGAGTTCGATGACTCGAAATTTGTGGACTACTTACAGATGTTAGATTCATTGCCACGAGTCAGCCGATTCAAAACACCATTTGAACTACTACACACGGAGGAGATAGCCACGAAAAAATTGAAACCATCATTGGAGGAGCCACCAACTCTGGAACTCAAGCCACTCCCTAAACACCTCATATATGCGTATTTAGGCAATTCAAATTCTTTACTTGTGATTATTTCTGCTGCACTTAACAGTTTATAGGAAGAAAAGTTATTGAGGGTGCTTAGGAAACATAAAGAAGCGATAGGGTGGACGATCACGAATATCAAGGGAATCATCCCTTCATTTTGCATGCACAAGATTCTGATGAAAGATGATGCAAACCCGATGGTGGAGCAACAACAACGACTTAACCCAATAATGAAGGAAGTTGTAAAGAAGGAAATTCTGAAATTGTTGGATGCCGGTATCATATACTCGATTTCCGACAATAAGTGGGTTAGTCCAGTTCATTGTGTGCCAAAAAAGGGGGGAATGACCGTAGTACAGAATTATGATAACGAGTTAATTTTGCCAAGAACAGTGACAGGTTGGAGGGTGTGCATCGATTATAGGAAGTTGAATAAGGCAACCCAAAAAGATCATTTTCTGCTACCCTTTATCGATCAAATATTGGACAGATTGGCGGGACATGACTACTACTGTTTATTGGATGGATACTCAGGCTATAACCAGATCGCCATCTCTCCTGAGGATCAAGAGAAGACCACATTTACGTGCCCTTATGGCACATTCACATTCACGAGAATATCATTTGGTTTTAGTAATGCACCTGCTACCTTCCAACGATGTATGATGGCCATTTTCTCAGATATGGTTGAGAAAAACGTGGAAGTCTTCATGGATGAATTTTTTGTCTATGGAGATAATTTTGATACTTGCCTAGGGAATTTGGTAATGGTGTTACACCACTGCGAAGATATGAACCTTGTACTTAACTGGGAAAAATGCCACTTCATGGTTGAGGAGGGCATAATTTTGGGACAAAAGATATCGGTTCACGGACAGGAGGTCGACAAGACTAAGTTGGAAATAATCGAGAAACTGCCTCCACCAAACTCAGTGAAGGGAATTAGATGTTTTTTGGGACATGCTGGGTTCTAATGACGATTCATAAAGGACTTCCCTAAAGTGGCAAAACCTTTGTGCAGTCTTTTAGAGAAGGACTTTGTGTTTCTTTTTGATGAGGAATGTAAGTCAACTTTCGAGTTGTTGAAGAAGAAGTTAACTACAGCCCCCGTGATCGTCGCACCGAATTGGAATATGTCGTTCGAGCTGATGTGTAATGCCATTGATTACGCGGTTGGGGCTGTTTTGGGACAACGCCGAGAGAAGGTATTTCACGCCATATATATTGCAAGCAAAATGCTTACAGAGACTCAAATGAACTATACAACTACGGAAAAGGAATTGCTTACAGTGGTGTATGCATTTGACAAGTTTTGGGCATACTTGATCGGGACTAAGGTGATAGTCTACACGGATCATTCGTTTATTTGGTATTTAATTACAAAAAAAATATGCTAAACCACGCCTTATCCGATGGATTCTTCTTCTCCAAGAATTCGATTTGGAAATAAAAGATAGGAAGGGTACGGAGAATCAAGTTGCTGACCATTTATCGAGGCTGGAAAATCTGGATAAAAAGGAAGAAGATAGATGTGGAATCAACGAGTCATTCCCAGATGAGCAACTGTTTGGTTTAAATGCAGAATTTCCATGGTGTGCTGATTTCGCGAATTATCTAGTGAGCAACATGCTTCCCCCTGATCTTATAGGACAACAGAAAAAGAAGTTTCTTCATGACTTCAAGTGGTATATGTGGGATGAGCCTTATTTATTCAAACAGTGCACCGACAAGATGATTAGAAGGTGTATCCCCTACAGTGAAGTGCATAACATACTACAGGAATGCCACTCATCGACATATGGGGGACATTATGGGAGTGAGCGCATGACAGCAAAAGTTCTTCAAGCGGGGTTTTATTGGCCGACATTGTTCAAAGACGCCCACCAATTTGTGAAAACATGTGATAGATGTCAAAGGGTAGGTAACATATCGAAAAGAAATGAGATGCCCCTACAAACAATTCTAGAAGTTGAAATCTTCGATGTATGGGGCATTGATTTCATGGGGCCATTTCCCTCCTCTTTTTCCAACCAGTACATTCTGCTTGCGGTGGACTATGTGTTGAAGTGGGTTAAAGCAGTAGCACTACTGACTAACGATGTCAAGGTGGTTCTCAAATTCTTGCAGAAAAATATTTTTACGAGGTTCGGCACGCCGAGAGCCATTACAAGTGATGAAGGTAGTCATTTCTGTACCAAATCATTTACAGCTCTCTTGGCAAAGTATGGGGTCAACCACAAGGTCGCTACTGCATATCATCCCCAAACAAGTGGGAAAGCAGAGGTTTCGAACAGGGAGGTGCAGAGAATTCTTGAAAAAGTAGTGAATCCGAATCGAAAGGATTGGTCTCTTTGGTTGGATGATGCACTATGGGCTTACCGGACAGCGTATAAAACTCTGATTGGCATGTCACCATACCATTTACTATACAGGAAAGTGTGTCACCTACCTGTGGAGCCACAACACAAGGCCTACTGGGCAATTTAGAAATTGAACTTTGATCAAGCTGCTGTGGGAGAAAAGAGGCTACTCCAACTAAATGAGCTCGATGAATTCCGACTTCATGCATACGAGAATGCTAAATTATACAAGGAAAAAGTCAAGAAATGGCACGACAAGAAGATCATACACCGAACGTTCGAGCCGGGGCAATCAGTACTGCTGTTCAACTCACGATTAAGGTTGTTCCCAGGCAAGCTTAAGTCGAGTTGGTCGGGACCATTCACTATCAAAACTGTTTTCCCACATGGTGCCATCGAACTCTACATTCGTAATCCATTAGAGACGTTCAAGGTCAATGGTCAACAGATTAAGCATTACTGGGGTGGCGATTCAAACTGGGATGTTGTCAACATTACCCTCGCCGATACACAGTGAAACAAGAAGTAGTCAGGCTGAACGACTTAAAATTAAGCGCTAATTGGGAGGCAACCCAATCTTTCAATTATTTTTCGTATTTTCATTCATAATTGTTAGACTATTATTTTTATTAAGTTATTAGTTAGGTATTATAGAGTAAAAGTTTTGTTGAATCTTTCAATCATACTCCAAGTGATCAATAATCTAATATCTTGCATGTTTTATGGTTGCAGGAAGTGTCAAAAGTGAGTACCAGCAATAATAGGCAAGAGAAGAAGTAAAAAGGGCTAATTCTGAACTGAACAATTCAAAGCCACATGTTTGAAGTCAGGGGACTAGCCCACCGAGGCGGGCTATTTTGGCCTTGCACCCCCCGTCGGGGCGGTGGTCCTTGATTCCGGGTAGACATATTAGGCAGTTACCCACGCTGCCCTTCTATTTCCCCACTACATGCCCACTTCTCTTTCCTTCTTCTTCACCTAAACTATCCAGCCTCCCATACAATACCCACGACAACTCCTACCCCATTCCTTCTACCGATGAATACACGCTTACTCCACCCTCTCACCCCATTACTACATATAAACCCACTACCTCCATTAATTACTTCCATTCCTCTCCCCCACAACACCTCTATATAAACCCTATCACTCAATCCCCATAATCACCACTCCACTCCTTCTACACAAGGCTACGAATTCCACAAGATATTGGGGTCAGTATAGAGCACAATTCCACTTCATCTTCATCTTCTCTCACCATAATTGCTATAGAAAACACCTAGTTTGGGGGGAAGAAAGGACTGTGCACGCCACATGTTCGACAGTTTGGGTGAACCAAGTTTGGGTGGAATTATTGTGTCTACAATAATTAATGGCTTCACAACCTACACCGAAACGCCAAAGGGGAGATAGTTCAAGGCCAACTCCACCATCCCGCATATTCGACTGCCGAAAGTTCAAAAGTACCACCGCCGACTGATACAATTATATGGTCACCAAGGCTCTTACACCAGAGCGAGGGTTAGCCCCCGATGCCTACGACGGTGATATGATGCAACAAATTTATCAGCAAGGGTGGGTCAAGTTCACGGAGAAGCCTGAGCCCGCCTCTGTGAATGTGGTCAAGGAATTCTATGCGAACGTCGAGGACAAGGCACCGTTCAATGCCTTTGTGCGGGGTCGCATGGTCCCGTTCAGTGTTGATGCAATCACTATATATTATCAGTTGAGGGTGCCTCGACAGTGTCAATACGCCCATTTGAGGGATTTCGACCCTGACTTTGAGGAGGTTATCAAGAACATAACCAAGCTGGGTACAACATGGATAAAGGGTTGGAAGGGAGGCACAGTGTTTCACAACAAAGACCTCAGTCGGTACGGGAAAACCTGGTATGCCTTCTTATGTGCTTAATTGCTGCTGTCCACGCACACCTCGGACGTGACCAAGGAGAAGGCACTCCTCCTGTATGCCATCGTGCAAGACTTTATCATAGACATTGGGGCCATAATCAGTTTTTCTATTCGACGATGTCTAAGGGGCAATTTTTTAGGCGATTTACCACACCCATCGCTCATTTATGGGTTGGGTCATCAAGTCGAAGTTCGATGGTCCGATGATGAACCCACTCAGATGCCGTTGCAGCTACTAGATAATAGAATGATAGCGCGATATTTAGTATGGGCCGGGGGTGAATCACATCTTAGAGGTTTAGGATTTGTTTTTCCATCAGCTTCGGAGGACGAAGCTAACGCTGAAGATACCTCGGAGGATGAGGATGAGGCTATGGGAGATAAAGGAACCGAGCAGGAACCGCAGACCGAGGCACTATCCAGTCCTCAGTTCCTTGACTTTCAACATCAAATGGATGCCCACAACAAGGCTGCACGTCGGGAGATGAGGCGACTCGCATTGAGGCAAGACCACATGTTTGATGTTATGAACGCGTCGTTCGCTTCACTCAACATGACCTTTCAGAGTTTCAATCCATCAGCCCAATTTCCATATCAGTAGCTGATGCCACTACTGAGGTTTTCTCCTAGCGACTCAGACAAAGAAGATCAACCACCACCTCCCCAGACTTAGACAATTGCAGGGAAGTCGTCATGCACTTAATTTTGATTATTTATCCAATGAGGGCATTGTGTTACATAAGTTTGGGGGATTTAAATTATTGTTTGCATGCTTATGTAGTAGTTAGGGTTATTTTTGTTTGCATTCTAGTTTGCATAGTAGCTTAGGTTATTGCATAGTAGTTTAGGTTGTTTTTGTTATTGCATTTTTTTCATTTCTATTATTATCACATTTTATTATTTAAAAAAATAAAATTAAAAAAATTAGTTAGATATTGTGTTGCATATGTCCAACAGTGTTGCATTTCATGTTATTTGTGGGCCAATGATGAGTTTTTGAATAAGTTAACCAATACAGTATGTATTATTAGAACTGTAATATAATTTCTGTTATGAATCAAATCTTGTGCTTGTTTGAAACTGTTATAAAATGGTTAGCACCTAATAAATCTTTGTTGACTGGTCAGTTCAATTTGATACATAAATAGTTTCTAAAGGATAATGCTAGGGTAAATGAGAGAAAGACAAGATTAGGCAAGATCCTAAGGCTGGGGGATTTTATGTGGGGTATATAAGCTTGTTAAAAAAAAGAAGAAAAAAAAAATTGAAACGAGTTGAGTCTTGTGGTGGGTTGAGGAGAAATACTCCCCATAAACACAAGTGTGAGATGGAGCGTAAAACGCACTCACCAACCATCTATCTAAAAAAAGGGGGAAAGAGAAAAAAAATCCCCGCGGAGAAAAATAATGAGATAAAAGAAGTATAAGTACCCTACATGAACCCTTGAATTTGGTATTGCTTAGTTTAGTTGGAATGGGCCTATGTTTGGAATTTTTAAGTTTGTACTGCATGATTCCTTCTAACAAATTGAGTATGTATTAAATTTGAGTCCGTATCAGTTATCATAGAGGTTGAACACACACGCAGATTATACCAGTGATGACGGTTTAGGATTTGAGAATTAATACGGAATTGTGGACTGGTTTTGGTAATTAATATTGTAGAGTTGCTTGTTTTCTTTGAGGCTGATAAGATAATTTTGAGTCTGCGATACAGTTGGATTCAAAAGCATATATGTTAGATTGTATTCATTCCATCTCATTGCATTGCATTGCATAGCATGTAGTTGTTTTTGTGCTTGAGGACTAACACAGTTTAAGTTTGGGGGATTTTGATAAGTGGATTTTATATCCACGAATCGATGTTCATTTCAAGCTTAATTCGTTGTTACTTCCTTGTTTTCGTGTTCGTTTTCACTCGTTTCATGTTCTTTTATGTGCAAGGTAGTTATCATGGCAAGTGATGAAGAAAGGAGATCTTTTGGAGCAAGTTTGGCAAAATACATGAATTGGCAAAAGTTCTTTAGCAGTGTACTAGCCCGCCATGGCGGGCATATTTTTCCTTGTACCCCCCGCCGGGGCGGGGGTGCCGAATTCTGGAGTCTCCTGTTCCTTGTTGAACTCTGCTGCCACACGGTTTTGAGACTTGGTTTTGCGCATGGACTCTAATAAGCAAGGGACTTCGGCCAGAACATAAGGGGATATATATATATATTGCATTACAAACAACAAATCAAGGATCACACAAAACATATTACAGAGATTATTTTCCAGAATTTGATAGCAAGCTTGGGAGTACTTTGAAGAGAATTTCGTGACGATTGCAGATTAAGGCTACGTGAAGGGTGGTTTTGCATTATTCTTCATCTTAGTTCTTTCTTTGTAATTGTAATGATGTTTCCTTTAAGTTATTCAGTTTTTATTTCATTCGTTATGAACTAATTCGCTTTTTAGGCTTATGATGGATCCTTGGGTGAAACAATGATTTTATAATTTTGATTTCCAGTTCAATAAAGTATTTTCAGTTTATCTATATTAATTTGAGCTTGAATTTATGAATTGTTTGATCAATAGTTCTTTGTGGATTTGTATGGAATCGAGAAAGGAAATTCAAATCTAGACTTAGTTAATATAACATGTGTCATGAATTTTGTGAATAACAGATTCTTGATTATTGTTAAGGTAGAGATATACTTGACATCACATGTAATCGGATATAAAACTTAATCTTAAACATTCTTTAATTTTAGTTCACATAGAGATATAGTGAGTTGGTTGATTTAGGTGTTTAACTTGGTTCTATCTAATTTGTGGATTTAAGTTAATACGATATTAGTACATCGAGAGGTGGCTAGTACTACATTCGTGTTCTTGATTAATAAACTGGGATATTGAGTTGAATTGGATTAAAGGTTTGAAAATCAGAGTGAAGTTTAGCGTGAAATCATAAGTCTAATTCTCCATCAATTGTTTGAAATTTTGGATTTTGATATTTGTGGTTGTTTTGTGATAGTTTATTTATTTATTAATTTAGTTTCTATAATTTTAAACCATTGAATTGAATAGTTTAATAGAATTAGGATTAATAAGAAATTGATAACTGTGAAGTTAAATTTCTTGCTAATTTGTCTCCGTGGGAACGATACTTTATTCATTACTATATTACTTGTTGACCGCGTATACTTGCGTATTTTGCGTATATAGATTTTACCCAACATGAGTACAGTTTTGCAGAAACAGAATGAAGAGATTAGTGCTCTTTGTATAGTGAAGGAGTCTGCAGAAGCAGATTTTGAGTCAAAGCATGATGAGAAGGTTCTCATGATAAATAAGGCTAGGGATTTTAAGAAGGAGGTCGATGAGCTTCGTAAAGAAGTGGGGAAAAAGGACTGGAAGATAGCCCAAATGTCTTACATCCATGAGAGTGCTCATAAGGATTTCAAGCTGAAAGTTGCTTGTTATTCCATTGAGTCAGGACAAACCTGTCATACTATTAGTCGGGATACTATAACAAAGATTGCAAATGAGAAACACGAGGATGCTGTTATGCATTATTAGAAGTCTAGAGTTATTAATATATGTGTAGTGACGTAAAACCCTCTTTTATATAAAAGAGTTGTCTTTTTGTAAATCCCAACTTTTGTGAAGTTCAATTGCGGGATAGAATTGTAATAGCTTTTGGTTACGGAAAACAAATTGTAAATAATTTCACACTATGAAGAAGCATATGTATATAATGAAGTTTTTAGTTAACATGCTTTGTTGTGGTACGAGTTGTTGTTTGAAAAAGTGATAACTATGTAAGTAAGTAGGTAATAATGAAATTTTATCAAAAAATGCTTCCAAGAAGAAGACATCGTAAACAGGAAGCAGAATCACGCAATGTTAACCAAGGGGGTCAGAACAACCCTATGCAAGAGTTCGTTAATTTATTAACGACGACATTTAACCAAACCGGGGGTAGAATACCCGCGGGACCTAGGGTAGCCATAATGACTATCTTTAAAAAGTTTAAAAGCGTAGGTCCGCTGGAGTTCAAAGGAATGACAGACCCAATAGAGGCCCAGACCTAGGTAAAAGAAATAGAGAAGGCGTTTGTTATTACAAACGTAGGTGAGGCGCAAAAGATTTCTTTTACAACTTACATGATGAAAAGGGAAGCCAACTGTTGGAGGGGGACTCACCAGGGTGGGGCTAGAACATATGCGGTAGCATGGAAACAATTCAAGAAGGTTTTCTTTTAGAATTATTTACCTACAAGCATGTAGGGGAGGATGGAGATTAAGTTCATAGAACTTAAACTAGGGGACATGACGATTCCCCAGTACGCAACCAAATTCAATGAATGGGTAAGGTTTGCTCCACATCCAGTGGACACTAAGAAGATGAAGGCTCGCAGGTTTGAGTAGGGCCTGAAACCCTGGCTCTATAGTAGGATTTCTGTGTTCTAAAGTTCTTCCTATGGGACCATTCTGGAAAAGGCGATTATAGTAGAAGGTGGTAGTGAGGCGTTGACTCAATACTGCAAAGAGGGAACAAATGAGAGCAAGGGAGAGGGAGGGACCAAGACAGAGAATGACAGTGGCCGTATGTCAAAAAGAAAGAATTTTAACTCCGGGAATACAGAAATGTGACAAAGGGATCCTAAGTGTAAGATCGAAGAGTGTAAGACATGTTGGAAGACTCATCTAGGAGTCTGTCTGAAAGGGGTTATAAGTACCTTTAAACATTAGGGTAAAGGAGGAAGAAATAACTTTCATTAATTATATTCGTGGAAATTGTTTCATGAATAATAAAGGTAAGCCAGCATCGGTAGATAAGTACCGATAAAGTTGAGAGAATTTGAAGAAATTCTTTGTATGAATGAGTTAAGTAACCATAGAATTTTAATAAATTGTTAGAATAAAAGTATGAATAATCAATTTTTCTAAGAAAACCCACGGTAGTAATTTATGGTAATAATACACCGCGTCATTATTGTTGTCTAAAATAGATTTAGGTACGTGGAAGAGTCGGTTGAACGTAAGGAATGAGGAGATACCTAAGATGACGTTCAGAACTCGTTATAGTTATGACAAGTTTCTGGTTATGTCATTTGGGTTGACTAATGTGTGAAAGTTAGACTTTCTGTAAGGATAAACAAATAGGTTCTCATGTGAGGTGCTATGGTTGAAGGTACCCTTAGCATCACAGGATTTAAGAGAAAGGTTAAGTGAGGCACCTGTATTATCTTTATCAGATGATCCGAGGAAATTTGTAGTGTATCTCGATGCTTCGCATGAATGACGAGGTTGCATGCTCAGGTAACATGGAAAGGTCATTGTTTATGCATCACGCCAGTTAAATGATTATGAGGAGGTCTATCCTACTTATGATCTAAAATATACAAATGTAGTTTTTGAATTAAAAATCTGAAGATATTATTTATACGGGGAAAAGTGTGAGATATACACGGACTCTAAGAGTCTGAAATATATCCTCACATAGAAGGAGTTGAATATGCGGTAGAGAAGGATGGTGATATCTTATATCATACAGGGAAAGTTAACGTAGAAGCCGACACATTTAGTAGGAATGGTAGGGGAAGCTATCGATGTTAAAGACTCAGAATGAGTTAATAACAGAGATGGCAAGATAAGATCGAGTTAGAAGTTAAATTACGGAATGAAGTGGTAGAAAGGTTATTCACAATATAGACTCAATCCACGAAAATGGAACGAGTTAAGTAAGTACAACTAAGTAACAAGGAGTACAAGCGAATGAAGAAGATGATGCAGGATAAATAGAAGATCAAGTATAATCTTGTTTTGAAGGAGAAATTTGAGTTCCAAATAATTACGAGTTAAAAGAATAACTAATATAATAGAAAGATAACATACTATGTTAATAAGTATTTAACTTCTAACTCAAATTCTAGATAGGAAGGAACAAGTTCTGTGAAATAAGATAATACCTTCGGTGAAGGTGAAATGAAAGAACCACAATGTCGAAGAAGCATTGTGGGAACTCGAGATTAAAATAGAGGAAAATTTTTCCTCAATGGTGTATGTATTATTAGCGAGATTTTGGGGACAAAATCCTTATAAGGGGGGAAGAATGTCACGCCCCAGAAAAAAATCGGATTTTAGGAGAATTAAAATTTTATTTAATTATGTGGATTAAATGAATTTAATTAATTATTTATTGGAGTAAGCTAATTGAAGGTCGTTCTATGACCTAGACATATCGGAATGTCATAGTATTTTGTCTACGTGGTAGAATTAAAGTGTTTCAATTTCCAAGACGAAAATAAAAGCTTTTTGAGAAATTTTCTGAAAAACACTATTCACGCATTTCTGCTCAGGAATTATTTTTGAACTTCCGAGAAATACGTAATGATAAAATATCGAGGTGAGAAGGAATATCTAATAATATTTCAGTTACGACAGACACAGTTTTTTGCTTGCGGACTTAAAACCTAACGTTTAGGGGAAGTGACTTCCGAGAAGGAATTTAAACGCGTATAATAAATAAAGCGATGATCGTATAATATGTAGATATTGTACGAGGTAGAGAATACGAGTATGATACAAAGTATTATACGAGTATGTATGAATGATGGTATATCGTATATGATGAATAAGTATACAAGTTAGAATACGAGAATTATACGTAAATTATACGTTATGAGGCTTTAAGTCAAATATACTGAATTTATAGGATTGTGTAGGAAATATTAAAGTCCAATGAGATTTGATAAGACCCAAATGTTGGAATGATTAAGTCCAATGTAAATTAAAATTACAAGTCCAAGTGTTTGTAATGTAAAGTCCAAAGATTTGTTAATACAAGCCCAATGTATAAGATGATATTAATTGAATTTAAAATCCAAAGCACAGATGATCCATGGGGCAACCCATGAGCACATAGATGACCCAAAGTGGTGTGCAAATAAAGTAACTTAATGGCTAAGTGTTGTGGTGAGAAAGTAAAGTAACTTAATGGCTAAGTGTTGTGGTGAACAAGTAAAGTAACTTAATGGCCAAGTGTTGTGATGGCCAAGTAATTAAGGTGAGCAGCACGTTTACTTGATGGTTAAGCTTGGAATAGTAAGGAGGTGGATGGCTTTTGACCATTATACCCTAACCTAGCAACTCCTATAAATATCAAGCTTTGTATTCATTTGTTAGTTGTTAGATTTTCATCAAATAACTTATAAGTTGAGAGCTTATTTACTTGAGAGAAAAAACTAGAAAGTTAGCCTTTGAAGTTCAAGAATCAAGAAGGAGATTAAAGATTAAACAAGTGTTATTCAAGAGTAAGTAATCTTAAACCATGATTTCTTTCTCTTCCATTATTATAGAAGTGGGTAGTGATAGAACATGTATTCTAAGAAGGAGTTGGAATGATGAATCAAAGGGCTTAAGTCTTAATAAGCCGTATAAGTCATGAATAAGTAATTCAAACGTAAATAAGTTATGAACTTATAATGAACGTATATGAACTTGTATCATGTTTACACAAATGAAGTTAGTATATTAATAAGAAGCAAGAATAATGGTTAGAAGTCATAAACTATCCTAAGTCATGAGAAATGGAAACATAAGTAGTTTGTACTTTTATAAGTTATAAACTCATAATGAACAAGTAATAACTTATCATGTAAATAAGTTAATGAAGTATGTATATTAAGAAGTTAGTATGATGGAATGAATCCATTTGAAACGAAGAACAAATCTTAAGTAACGAAGTTTTGCCGGAATGCACACGATTAGACGATAATCGTCGAATTCGTGAAATTCTCGGAATGGAAGTTGGATTTTGTGTTTGAACTCAGAAATGTTGGTTTTCGATGGAGACAAGTCTTATTTGGCATTATAGAGTTGCGGACTCGAGATGACTGAATTCTGACTTAGAACGAAGAAACGAGCATTGAACGTTCACGAACGTTTATCGTTTTCGCTAAAAATGGTCAAATAGGTGAATTTTTAGTTAACAAAGGAAAATAGATAAAATTCTTTCATGAACACGTAGAGCATGTAATTTTTGAATCGTAGGCTCTTGAACGAGCCTATTAAGACTTATAACGAAGAATTTACGAGCCCGGGAATCTCACAAAATGGAAAATCTGTCAAAATTGTTTGATGCACAGAGTCCGCGCCGCGGCGCGATTCAAGGAAAAAAGTCCCGCGCTGCAGTGCGAGACTAGACCATATCCCCTGTTAATTGACGTCGCAGCGCGACCGTATACACTGGGCATGGCGCCGCAGTGCCATGATCGAATTCTAGGAACCAAAAGCCCGCGCCGCTGGGCGAGCCCAAGAGGAGAAGCTTGTGCCACATCACTAGCACTAGATCATGCACATTAAGAAAAGCTAACAAGTATGGAAATAAAGATAACTGATTAATAATGAACCAATACATTACTAAACTTAATTTAGCATCATTAAGGTAATTATAAACCTTAAGTAATACACTAAAGGTTGAAGATAAGTCGAATGTGAACATGAATGGCATGCAATAAATGTACTTAACCAATGACAATCGAGTTTTGAATAATAACGCAAGAACATTAATAAGCCGCGAGGAAGAATGTTTAAATCGATCCGAGTTATATTAATGAAATAATTTTAATTAAGTTATAGAAAGGAAATAAGTTGGAAAGAACGATGTAAAAGAACGACGGAAAGCCAGAACCAATAAGTAACAAATCTAATATATGATTAGATTGAGAAGAAGGGTAAGATTCATTAGGAACCATGTATGTTCATTCATGACCTAATATGGTATGTTATGTGATTATGTGTTGTAGAGACCGTAAATACTCAAAGGAAAAGTAATTTTACTGTAGCAGACGCCGAAGGCAAGTTTTTCTAAACGCTTGTCTAACCTTCGTGTTAGCCAAGTTTTCAAATGATTTAGGTTATGAGATGCCTATATGGTTTTAAAAAAAGAGTCGATGCCTGTTTTAACTCGGCTAGACTAATCTTTATAAATTGATTGATTTATTTACAAGTCTTTTAATATAGATATGCTAACGCTATCCTACGCCAATTGTTTGGTATGGATTCAGGGTAAGCCTGAATATGAATAAACAAATGTATTTTCATCGAGTATTCGATGGGCACGTGAGGTTGCCACAACTTAAACGTACACACGTTTAACAGATGTAGTGTTGATCAACATAGAGTACTATAGGTTGATCACCTATAAGTGCTCGTAAGCTATGTCGGACTTACAGACTTTATGTTGGGTTGTCCTTTTCAAAGAAACTATGAAATGCTCATAGTCTTGGACCAGAATTGATGTTTTACTGAATATTATTGTTGTAAAATGTTTTGAAAAAAAGGAATGTTATTCTAAATTAATGATAGTACTTCGTAACTATTATCCAATTATTGAAGATATATTATTCCTATGTTTTAGGCATGCTGTTTAAAAGAAATTGTTGTACTTGTTGAGCTTGTTATGCTCACTTTTGCTTGAACCATATGAATGTATCTAAAGACGAGCGAACCGAGGTTTCCAGTAGAGATAAAAGGTAAGGCGAAGATGATTATTAGTTTATCTTGTAATAGACTAGTAAATATATGTATTATATTATGATGAATAAAGAATGTAATGGTTTAAGAACCTGGGAACATGATTTATTATTATTAATGTAATAAGAATGTCGTTGGAACACACATTTTAATGTCATTTCAGTAGAATGAATGTACAGTTATGATTACCGTGTAGGACCATTTGTCGGGTTGTAAGAGACCCGGATTTGGGGGCGTCACAATATCACCAACTGAAAGTATGGGATGAAGACATACCGAAGACTGCGTTTCGAACCCGTTATGAACATTACGAGTTTTTGGTAATGTCATTTGGTTTGACTAATGCTTCAGCAACATTCATGGACTTGATGAATCGAGTTTTTAAGCCATACTTAGATAAATTCGTAGTTGTTTTCATTGATGACATTTTGATCTACTCGAAGACAGAGGAAGAACACGCCGAACATCTGAAGATTATTTTGGAGGCACTACGTGTAAGACCCCAACTTTTTAATAAATAAAATTGAATTTCCTCTATTCATTATCTTGAAATAATAATGTGATAATTTAATATAATACTTTGGTTATGGGTGAAATTTGTAAATTTTGCAAAATAAGCAAGTGGTTATAAAATATTCATTGTTGTCGGGGAATATTCGTTTGGTCGTAGAATATTCTTGTTATCGGGGAATATTCGTACAACGGCGTAGCCATTTGTGGGCTCCATAATGGAAAACGATCGGATGAAGAAAATGACAAGTTTGAGTTTTTATAAATAATGACGTAGTTGTTACCGTTAACACTGTTGGAATACCCAGCGGTTAAAATACAGTAATACGTGTGGTTGCATAGTAGCACACAGTATTGCATAATATTTTTGAATTATTGATTCTTACGTAAGAAAGCACTACTCAATAATTGTTACAGTAATTACTGTTCAATATTTTATTTTATTGATTTAATAATTGATACGTTGATATTTTATATTATTGTTGTTTCAATAATTGTCACTGCACAATATTTTCCATTATCATATCAATAATTAATATTATTTAAATAATATTATTAGATATCATTATTGGCAATATCTAAGGAAGTTCTGTCTAGGAAAGTGGTTTGGTCACCTAATTGCGCGCCAATAAGGAGAAATCCTTATCGGAAATCCCCCTCTTTCCTAGGAACGACCTGGTTGTCATAATTGTGATTCTGTAATATTATTTATAAATAATTAATTATTGATTTATATGATAAGAAAATATTTATTTTATGTGGATATAAATGATGGAAAGAGAAATATTTATTTTATGTGAATATAAATGAAAGAATTAATGCTGAGGTGTTTTATCAGTATTTTGTCAGAATTGAGGTATTAAAAATCATCTGTTTGTAGATTTCGGTCATTTTTCGTTTAGAATTTGGAAAAATATAAATTTACAAAGTTGTAGAGAATTCAATTTCCTATGGAATGAACATAAAATTTGTATTTTTCTGATAAAATGACTATTTATTATGAATTATTGAAGTTTCAGAAATAAATATTTTATTTAAAACATGGGTGGACCCTACTTTTGGTTGGTATGGAATTGTATGATTTTGGTGGGCCCCACTGTGGTGTGCTGAAATCTGATCAAAAGTGGCGTGCTTGAAAATTTTGGAAATTAATATTTTAATAATTTAGTCTCCTTTGGCGTTCTAGCATTTTCCTATAAATAGGGTGCTTAGTTAGAATTGAAAATCACACCAGAAACAAGTTTTTTCTCTCTCTCTATATATATATATTATCGAGTGTATTTTGTGAGTATTTAAATACTTTGAGAGTTTCTATTTAGTGCAAGTTTCCTTAAGCATTACATCCGATATTCCAGTCAGAAGTACTGTTCTTTTAAGGTAAGGGATGTTATTTTCTTCATAAATGAGGTTATTTCGTTCAATATCATTATGCCGAAATATTGGTATGAATTTTATTATGAAATTTTTACCTTTTTATTTCGAGATTACTATTCACGTATACAGCATTATTCCCGTATACGACACTATTTACGAATACGATACTATTCACGAAGTATGCTTTTTCTTGTGGAATTTCTACCTTTATGTGTTGGGGTTACTATTCACGTATACGACACTATTCACAAATACGATACTATTCACAGAAAAATGAAATTTTCTTTTCTTTGTCCAAGTTGTCTATTGTGGTTACTATCTTTGATTGTATCCATGTTTTGATCTTTATTTTTGAATTCTGCTCCACAATTGATTATTATGGAGAATTTTTGAACTTTGATACATTGTAGTACGAATCCCTAATATTTATCCTTTTGTCTCACTGGATTCGTTTTCTTTAATATATTTTTCATCATCCTCAGTCCTAAATGATGATATAACTGAATATCTTTGGCCTGTAGTGTAAAGAAGAATGATTACTTGATGAATATCTTTGGCCCGTAGTGCAAAGATGAGCAAGTGTTGAGATGAACATGACCAACTGGTGATACAAATGAATATCTTTGGCCCGTAGTGCAAAGTTGAATATTTGATGCAAGATGTATATTGATTGATGTTACAGGGATAAAATATTGATGATGGACTTTTAAATTCATAGATGATAGTAGATTTCATTCTCTACTTAACTCTTCTAATGAATTGTTATTTTCGCTGCAAATATAGATCTAAAACTGGTTGTCAATTATATTTTATCTGATTTGTTGAAGGCTAACGATAATTTTTTGTTCATTATCTTAGTCATAATATTTTTTACTGGGCTAGTTGAGCTCACCCTTTTTCTTTTTGTTCCATTTTTCTTCTCAGGAGGTGAGAATATAGCAGGAACTAGCTGGGGTATGGAGTGATGGTTCTAGATAGTTGTTTTAGCAGTCCTCACTATTTTTGTAAAATAGTGTGTCAATAATTGTAATGAGGACTCCTTTTGAGTTTGAATACTGTCTATTAGACAATATTTGTTTTTAAACTCATAGTATATGTGTTGTCGTATTTTATACGACAATTGTAATAATGAAGTTGTAGTTGTTTATGTACCATGTATTTAACGACTCAGAATGGGTGATGTTGTAAGACCCCAAATTTTATGAATAAATATTTAAATTTCTCAAAATATTTATTTTAACTATTATGGCGTGGATTTGATATAATGTTATAGTTGTGGGTAATATTTATAAATTTTGCAAAGTATGAAAGTTGTTATAAAATATTCGTTTGGTCGGGGAATAATCTTTTTGTCGGGGAATATCCGTACGACGACACAATCATTGGTGGACCTCACAACGGAAGTATTGTCGTAGTTAGAAAACGACAGAATTATCTTTTTATAAAAATAATGGCGAAAGTGTTACCGTTAAAACTGTTGAACTACCCGGTAGTAAAAGTACAGTAATACGCGTGGTTGCATAGTAGCAAACGGTAATGATTATTGATGCTTATGTAAGAAGTCACTCAGTTATACTCAATTATTGCTACAGTAATTGCTACATCATATCTCTCATATTATTGATTCAATTGTTGTCACAGTATCATCTGTATAATATGTTATATTAGTAAATCAATAATTGAGACGACAACGTTATTCTTATAATTATTTGCAATATTGACAATGTCTAGAAGTTCTGTCAAGGAGAGGTTTGGTCACCTAATTGCGCGCCAATAAGGAGAAATCCTTATCGGAAAGCCCCCTCTTTCCTGAGAACGACCTGATTGTTAAATATTGTGAGTTAAAATATTAATGATGAATAAGTTCGTGTTGATTAAAGATGAAATTGATAGTTCCATTGTGTGGGAATTATAAGTGTTAGTAGAAATCGACATCTATTTCGATAATAATTGATGTCTGGAGGTTATATTGACCAATTGGATAATTAATCGGATAAATGATCAATTAATTACTATTAATTCACATGCTTATAACTATGTGTTCACATGTGTGTACTATTGATTCACATGATTTACTATTAGGGGAATTGGTGCAAGATTGATAATAATTGCATGACTAAGTTAAAAATGGAGGTATAGATGAATGTACTATACTGTAATTATTTTTTTCACATGATTAGAACTATTGAGTCTGTGACGCCCCAGAAAATCGGATTTTTGATAATTAAATTTTTATTTGATTAAATGAATTTAATTAATTAATTATGGGAGCAAGCTAATTGAAGGTCGTTCTATGACCTAAACATATCAGAATGTCGTAGTATTTTGGCTACGTGGTAGGATAAAAGTGTTTGAATTTTCAAGACGAAAATAAAAGCTTTCTGATAAATTTTCTAAAAAACACTATTCACGCATTTCTGCTCGAAAATTATTTTTGAACTTCTGAGAAATACGTAACGATAGAATATCGAGGTAAGATGGAATATTCAATAATATTTTGGTTATGGAAAACGTAATATTTCTCATAGGGACTTAAAACCTAAGGTTTAGGAAAAGTGACTGTCGAGAAGGAATTTAAACGCATGTAATGAATTAAGCGATGATTGTATTATACGTAGGTATTGTACGAGGTAATGAATACGAATAATATCTAAGGTATTATACGAGTACATATGAATGATGGAATGTTGTATATGTGGGATGAGTATACAAGTTAGATTACGAGAATTATACATATATTATACGTTATAGGGCTTTAAGCCATATGCAAGGGATTTGTTGAATGGTGTAGGAAATAGTATGGTCCAAGGGGAATTATTATAAGGCCCAAATGTAGGAAATGGTTAAGTCCAAAGTAAATTAATGAATAAGCTCAATGTATAAGTTAAGTTAGATTAACTAATTAAGCTGAAGCCCAAAGTAAGAACCAAGGGGTTATGGGTTGGTTTAAACCCATGGTTTAAACCATGGGTGATCCAAAGTGATAAACAAGTAACTTAATGCTTAAGTGTTGTGATGGGCAAGCAAAGGATAAAAGTTGTGATAAACAAGTTAACTTAATGGCTAAAATAAGTGGTGAGCAAGTGACTTGGTAGCTAAGTAGATGTGGTGGCGCGCCAAGTTAACTTAATTAGGAAGTAATGAATAGTAAGGAGGTGGAGGTGGCTTATTGACCATTATGCCCTCACTTAGGATTTCATATAAATAGGAAGAATGCTAGCTCATTTGTGGGTTATTTTCTTTTCATTCAACTCTTTACAACTTATTTGTTAGAGAGAATAAGTGAGAATAAGCTAGAAAGTTAGACCTTTCATTATTCAAATAAGCAAGAAGCAAGAAGAAGATTAAGGCTTAGGAAGTGATCATCAAAGGGTAAGCCATCTTGAGCCATGATTCTCTTTCTCTTCCATTGTTAGAGAAGTGGGTGGTGGCAGAACATGAGTAAGACCCCGAATTTTATGAAATAAAAGTATTCAATTTTTCTTATAATGACTATTCAGTAAATGGTTAAATTGATAAAAGTTAAGTTAAGGGTGATATATGAATTTTTTTTTTCAAAATACACAAGTGGTTATAAAATATTCATTGTTGTCGGGGAATATTCGTTTGGTCGTGGAATATTCTTTCTGTCGGGGAATATTCGTACGACCGACGCAGCGATTTGTGGGCCCCATAACAGAATAACTGTCGGATGAAGAAAACGACAAAATTAAGTTTTTATAAATAACGGCGTAATCGTTACCGTTAACACTATTGGAATACCCGGTTGGTAAAATAAAGTAATACGCATTGTGGCATAGTAGCACACGGTATTACACAGTATTTTTGAATTATTGATTCTTACGTAAGAAGGCACTACTCAATAATTGTTACAGTAATTACTGTTCAATATTTTATTTTATTGATTCAATAATTGATGCGTTGATATTTTATATTATTGTTGTTTCAATAATTATCACTGCACAATATTTCTCATTATCAGATCAATAATTCGTATTATTTGAATAATATTATTAGATAGCATTATTGGCAATGTCTAGAAAGTTCTGTCAAGGAGATGTTTGGTCACCTAATTGCGCGTCAGTAAGGAGAAATTCTTATTGGAAAGCCCCCTCTTTCCTAGGAACGGCCTGGTTGTCATAATTGTGATTCTGTAATATTATTTAAGAATAATTAATTATTGATTCATATGATAAGGAAGTATTTATTTGATGTGGATATAATTGATGAATATATTATTTTATGTGGATATAATTGAAGGAATTAATGCTGAGATGTTTTATCAATATTTTGTCGGACTGGAATAATTAAAAATCATCCGTTTATGGATTTTGGATATTTTCTGTTGGGAATTTGGAAAAACTTACTTTTACAAAGTTGTAGAGAATTCGATTTCAGGAAGAATGGACATAAAATTCATATTTTTCTGATAACCTGGCTATTTTCTATGAATTATTGAAATTTTGGAAAATAAAATGATTTTTATTAAATTTATGGTGGGACCCACTTTTTGGTTGGTGATTAATTCACATATGGGCTGCTGATTTTCTTTGTCAAGGGTGGTGGCTAGCATGCATGCGTAGAAGTTTGATTAATAAAAATATTATTTTATTATTTTAGTATCCTTTGGCGTTCTAGCATTTTCCTATAAATAGAGGGTTAAGTTAGAATTAAAAATCACACCAGAAACAATTTTTCTTTCTCTCTATATTATCAAGCATATTTTTGAGAGTATTTAGATACTTTGAGAGTTGCTATTTAGTAGAAGTTTCTTCCAGTTTTTCATCCGAAGTACTACTCTCTTGAGGTAAGGGATTTTAAGGCTTATTATATTTTTCAGTTTGTACTTCTTCCGTGCTTCAAAAAATTCTGGAAAAATTTGAAATGATATTTTGATGAGTTTTATTGATTGTGTCCAAAAATGGCGATTTTTGGATGTATAGATTAAGAGTTATGAATTTTACGGGAAAAGACTATTTTAAAAGTAACCGCTTATAACTCCTTATGGTTAACTCCAAAATTGATGAAATTTTTATTGGGAGTACATCTATATAATATCAGTGTACTCTATAAATTTCAGAATTTTTGGACAAGAGTACAATTTATGATAAATGTCTAAATATTCGGCGGTTTTGGCCATATGAAAAATAGTAAATGAATTTTAAAAATTCTGAGAAAAATATATGTTCAATATGGGACTATATTCTGCTAAATCTCAGAAAAGAAATATTTTTGGAACTGATTTGGTATTTTTCATGAAAATAGACTAGTTATGAATAAATGAGTTAAATATGTTACGTGAAGGAAGAAAATTGAAAAAATAGGATTTTCTGGCTTGAGAATCCTATATGAGGTATATGCAGATTTTTGATGAGGGTTTTGATTATTAGTGATGAAATCTTATGAGTTTGAAATTTTAGGATGATTAAATGCATTATTTCGTAAAGTGTAAACAATTAAAATAAATTGTTTATAAGCTTAAGAAATATTATTCTTTCAATATCATTATACCGAAATATTGGTATGGATTTTATTGTGGAATTTCTACCTTTTTCATGTCGGAGTTACTATTCACGAGTTACTATTCACGAGTTACTATTCACGGGTACTATTCACGACAAAATTGGTTTCTTTTTCTAACCAAATTATAGTTGATTTTTGAATATTAGTATTGAGATTAAAACTATATGTTGATCATATTATTTTTATTATCATATATAACATTTCTATAACCCTAGTGATGATATTTCTCTTTGACTTGAGTGAAAAGATGGGTAGATTTTTGGTATGATCATGACTATGGGTTCTCTTTGGCCAATAGTGCAAAGTTGAATTGTTGACTGGCATGATAATGGCCATTGAATTAATAATTGAATATCTTTAGCTTAAGTGCAAAGGTGAATTGATCAACATGGTTATAATTATTGTTTATATAAATTCTGAAATGATTATATATTTCTTTGAGATAATAACATATTTGCCATGTAGTGCAAATATGAACTGTTGAGGAATATCTTTGGCATGTAGTGCAAAGATGAATTGTTGATGAATATCTTTGGCCCGTAGTGAAAAGATGACATGTTGTTGAATATCTTTGGCCAGTAGTGCAAAGATGAACATGTGTTGAGATGAACATGACCAACTGGTGATACAAATGAATATCTTTGGCCGTAATGCAAAGATGAAACTATTAGTATGATTATGAACAGAAAATGTGATTTGGTGTAACCATGATATTTGTTGTTTCAGGTAAAGATAGGTGATGAAAATTATCTTCGTCCTGGATGAGAAGAGGAATTTAGAACTACAATTATGATTATGAGTTATTCATATGATTGTGGACCAGAATTGTTGATTGATGTTACAGGGATAAAACATTGTTGGTGGATTTTTAACATGGAGAAGATAATAGACTTTATAGTCTATTTGACTCTTCTAATGGATTGCTCGTTCCGCTGCAACTATGGTTGAAATTTTTATCATCTACCATATGTTCTAAATCTTTGATTTATTATTGATGAAGGCTATTGATAATTTAATTATCTTTAGTCATGATATTCTTTACTGAGCTAGTTGTGCTCACCCTTTTGCTTCACAATTCCTTTCAGGTAATAAGAGTGTAGCTGGGTCGAGCGGGGGTAACAGTGGAATAGGACGGTGGTCATCATTTAGTAGTTATATTTGGTGAATCAACTAGGGTGAGGCGAACCCAACGTTGGAAGGGTGTTTTTCCACTTTCATACAAGATGTCTAATGACATACAACCTCGTGTCATCATAAGACAGGGTTGTACTCATCCACTTTCTGAGTATATTTACGAGCACTACCTATATAATCTTGGTGTTTGTTTGAAGTATAATTCTCAATTTGAGACAGTGGAGATAATGATAAATCAAGAGAAGACTCACCATTGGGAAGAATATGATAGTAATCTTCTCGTTTTTCTTTGGGATATATTGGGTCAACCAAGGATAATTCTGTGGCCATATGATATCTATCATAACCTAAAAGCATGGCCTCCCATGTACGAAGGTTTCCTTGAGCACTTCCCAAAGATTTTAGTATCTAAAACAGTTTTTGACTATACCTTTATGTAAGGTGTCACTGTGAGGTGTTGTCCACGGTTGGGACATGTGTCACATTTGGTATATATTTGTATCCAAACTCACAGTATGTGTTGTTGTATTTTGCACGACAATTGTTGTAATAAAGTTGTAGTTATTTTTTGTACCATGTACTTGGCGACTCAGAATGTGTTGGATTGAATGGACCTATTTTGGGGTCGCTACATTTGGTATCAGAGCTTAGGGATATGGTCTCTGGCGGAGATCGGGGAATAGGACTAGGAGGGGAGAGATGAATAAATCCTTCACTAGTGTGTCCTACCTAAGCTTAAATTGTTGGTTGGTAATAATATATGGATATTATGTGATACATTAATTTGCTTAATTAACCCTTGTTTTATGGCAGTATTTGAGAATGGCAGCTGAGAATGATAACAATGGAGTGAATGAGACTGTGGGGATACCTCTAATCACTAACCATGATAATGTGATGTCAGACGAAGAAGGAATTAGAGATATCCATGTGGTGACTGAAGAATTGATAGTTGCACCCGAGATAGTCACAGAGCTGACAGTTGAGAGTGAGGAAGAAGAGGAAGAAGAGGTACCTGAGGAGAGTTTATTAGGGGTATTATATGATAAAAATGTAGAATTTCAAAATCGTATTCATGAGTTAGAAGAGCAGGCTGAAGAACGATAGGCGGTCGTGGAACAAAAGGATGCAACAATTCAAGCTTGTGTTACCCGATATGTTATGCTTGAACAGAAGCATTCTTTGGCAGAGTCTAAGATGATAAAGATGGAATCTGAGCTGAAAGAAGAAAAAACTGAACGAGTAAGAATGAGTGATGCATGGGTAAAAGCCACACGACACGTGGATATTTTGGAAAGAGATGTCCGATCTAAGAAGGATAAAATAGATGACATGAATTTCTCTTTTTGGAAAGCAATTGGGAAAACCCAACATCGAGTTTTGAATTATCCTGTACATAGCGGTCAACCTGAATTCGATATGGATCGAAGATTGATGATTCAGATCATGAAACAGGAGTACGACGAGGCAGTTGAGGGAGAAATATGTCCTATAGAAAAATATATTCCAATGGTAGTGATGACGCCAAATGCTGCCCCAGACAAGTCAAAGCCGGGTAGTTCGAGGGATGGCGGTTGTCATGACTTCCCAACAAATGAGGAACCCAAATGAAGTTATCACGAGAGATGAGCAATGGAGAAATCATGATGACCGGGGAGGTAGAATCTGAAATGGAAGCAAGGTATTCTCAACTTTTTGAAATACCAGGTACGTAAATTTCGGAGACGAAATTTCATAAGGAGGGGAGATTGTAAGACCCCAAATTTTATGAAATAAAAGTATTCAATTTTTCTTATAATTACTATTAAGTAAATGGTTAAATTGATAAAAGTTAAGTTAAGGGTGATATATGAATTTTTTTTTTCAAAATACACAAGTGATTATAAAATATTCATTGTTGTCTGGGAATATTCGTTTGGTCGTGAAATATTCTTTCTGTCGGGGAATATTGTGACAACTCGATATTTTCTATATAAATAAATCATAAATTTTGCGTATAATTTTTTTATTATTATTATTTATTTATGAAAATAAATATGAATGATATGTGTCAATGTAATGTGTAATTATAATTATATGTGTGATAAATAAAATTTAATTATTAGATTAAGTATTGCAAATAAATTTATTTTTAGAATTATTGATTATTATCAATTATAATTTTTATACTAATTAATTCCTTATTGGAAATGTTTTATTAATTATTTTTCAAGGAAAATATAATCTTATATTTTTTAAATAATATATGAAATTATTTTAGAATAATTATAATGATTATTTCATTATATGAATTTTGTTCAGGATATTAAGTTAATTATTTTAACTTAATATATAATGTTAATTATGACAGATAAATCAGATATGGAATCCAAACCCGAGATCTGGGTTTTGATCAAGGCATGATAATAATATATAATATTAAATATATTTTTGATTTTTCAGTGCCATATATATATATATATATGTACTGTATGTGGACTGACAATGGTTGGTCAATTATGATGTAAAATGGTGTAGTATTTAAAAACCCTAGCATTAATTAATTTAATCCTGTTTTTCAAATTAAATGGGAATTTAAGATTTTTATATAAAACCACGTTATATGATATATGTTATGTGTTATTTAATATTATGCTAATTAGGAAACCCTAATTTTAAATTAAAAAACCCTAGTTATATTTGAAATTTTGGTAATTATAAACCCTACTTTGAAACCTAAACTTGAGTTCGTGATCGGTCAAGAATTATGTTACAATGATTAATATCAGGTAAGATAGATTTTTATATTGCTAATTAAGGTAAATCTAATTAGTGATTTAAGACCGTAATGATTAAAATCCTAATTATTGTTGCGAAACCCTAATTGTGACATTGAAACCATAACTGATATTTTGGTAACCCTAATTACCAAAATTATAATCCCTAATTGCTTTATTAAGAAAGGTTATTTATATTAGTGTTATTAAACCCTAATATGCATGTATAATTAGAATTTTAAGCTAATTAACAAAACCCAAATTTATGAGTTTTAGAAACTAAAATTTTATTTTATTTGTACAAACCCTAGTTGCTAGATCTCATTTGTATAATGTGCTAAACCTTAGGGTTAAACCCTAAGGGTCAAACCCTAAGGGTTTTTTATGTTTTAATTTTGCCATTTAAATGAATTATCAATTGACCATTTTGCCCCTAGTTATATTATTTTGGCTAGAATAGATTTTGACATTTGGTGGGAGAGGGTTACCTAATATAACTACTCCATTGACTTAATTCTTCCAGCACATGGGCTCTAAATCAGCCAATACATGCATGGTAACACAATATATATAGATTAAAGGAGAGAGAAAGTTCACTTTTAACACATTTGGACACCCACCCTCTAACAAGTCCCTCTCTCTCTATAAGCAACGAATTTTTGTAGCATTTCAGTCCCATTTTTAATCCCCATGTATTTCACTAACAAATCAGAAGCCAGAAATCAAAATCATTTTTAGAAAGGTATAAAAAATCCTAGTTTTAATTCTGTCCATAATCTGTTATTTGATGTTAGTTTTTATGTTTTAAGCATGTTGTTTATAGTGTCTAGTGACGATCTGGGTTGCTAGGTGTTAGATCCATAACATCTAGAAGCTCAGATTTCAAGATTTCAAGAATCTGGAAATTTTTATTTTGTGTCTGACAGTCAAATGTCAGGCCCTATAAATCTTTGCTCGATTTCTATTTGTGTTATTTTTAAGTTAATATGTGTAGCCTGACATGTGTTATTTATTCTGTAAAAAGAATCGTGGTCATTTGATGTACAGATTGGTAGATATTCACGGTCAAATATTGTTGACCGGCATTGACCGGAAGAATTCTGGGCAGCCAAGAACTTGCCCAGAAATCTCTGACAGCAAGTTCATGGGCCCAGATCTTTGTGTTGTTAGTTTTTTGGTTTTTGTTGTTGTAACAATGTTGTATTATGGTATAACAACTTTAGGTTAAGACTTTTAGATCCCAAAAATCATCAACAGATTGAGCACTATGGATGGTCAAACCATCTCAAATGATCACAGTTCACATTAACTGGGTAACCCAGAAAATGTTTGAACGTGTTCTCTGACATGCTTTGACCGGGCTATAAATTCTTGAGCTGTTGATGTTTTGATGATTTTTGGTAATATATTTCTTTAGTTACATGTGGTCTACAATATAGAACTCATAGATCACAAAAATGTTACACGATTTGCATGTAGTGGAAGCTCAAAGTTGGCATGTTGCACTGTTCTTCATTTCTAGGCAAACCCGGAAATGAAGAACAGCTCTGACAGCAAATTTGGACGCTTAGATCTTTCTTGTTATGCATTGTTTGAGCAAGATTTTTGTTGGATAATGTAGTTCTGTTTAAGTACTACAATATATGATGATTAGCTTTTCCGGAAACATTTTGTGTGACGAATGATTGATGGTCAAACATGGTCCCTCGAAACTGCCTTATGAATGCTCAATAACATGAATAACACCTATAGCGACTGTTCTGTCGCTATAGGTGGTCTTTAGCGACAGATAATATATTATTTTCCAGAAATTAATAAATAAATAGAAAAAAATTAGTTTTTAATTCTAAAAAATACAAAATAAATTATTAAAAATTATTTTAAATTTTGAAAATTATATTTTAATTATTTTGAATATATTTCATAAATATTTAATATTTTTTGGAATATTAAAAGTATTTAATTTATTTAATTAGAATATTAAATAAATTATTTAAAAATGATTTTAATATTTGAAAAATCATTTAAAATTATATTATGATATAAGAAAATAATTTAAGTTATTTTTGATAACTTTTAATATTATGTGATAATTTTCATTAATAAATTAATATTAATGATAATTAAGTTATTTATTAAATGAATTGAATAAATAAATTAAAAATGATTTTATTAAATTAAAAATTATTTTAAATAATAATAAGGTATTTAAAAATATTTTAAGTTATAAAATATAACTTTTAATATTTAAAGTTTAAATTCATTAATTAATGATTATTAATGATATTAAATTTATTTAATATTTATATTAAATAAATTAGTTTAAAAATGATTTTATTATTATAAAAATCATTTTAAATGGAAATAAAGTGATTAAGGATATTTTAAGTTATAAAATATAACTTTTAATATTTAAAGAATAATTTCATTAATAATTTAATATTAATGAAATTTATTTAATGATTAATGATATTAAATTTATTTAATAATTATATTAAATAAATAGTTTAAAAATGGTTTTATTAATTTAAAAATCATTTAAAAAGGGATATAAATTAATTTAAAATATTTTAAGTTATAATTAATAACTTTTAATATTTAGATAAATAGTACATTAATATTTTAATATTAATGGTAATTGTTTAAGAATGATTTTAAATGTTTTAAAAATCATTTAAGGGTAATATAAATGTTTTAAAAAATATTTTAAGTTATTATTAATGACTTTAATATTTTAGCAATGGTTTCATTAATAGTTTATTATTAATTAAATATTAATGATAATAGAATTGTTTATTATTTAAATCATTTAATAATGATTCTGTTATTTCAAAAATAACAATAAATGGTAATAATTGTTTAAAATTATTATAAGGCCATGAAAAATAGTGCGACTGGTGTTTAAGTTATCTAATGAATATTGAACTACTATATAGAGTTTTAGACTCGATAATTACCTGATAAAGATGTCGGTAGACCGACATATTTCAGAAATTGATCTGGACTTAGATAGATTGACTGGATAACTGTTTATTTGTGATTCAATGGTGTTAAAGTTATGTGACAATATGATTAGGAATGTGTTGATGTTTGTTTGTGAAACCATGATTGTTGAACATGTGTGATAATATGATTAGGTTATGTGCTGACTGCGAAATGCAGTACTATGTGTTATAGTATATTATTCTAATCGAACGAATGATTTGATTAATGATATGTTGTGATAGAAAGGATAAATCTAAGTTACGTAATTGTAAGCAGCGCATCAGGCAAGTATCCTACCTTCACATTTTTTTTATGCAATGGACAAGTGTAAGAATGTTTCAGAATTATACTATTACTGTACAGATTGTTAAACCAATATTATATACACCCATTGATTATCAACATGTTAGTATATGATAATTCAGTTATATATTCTGTTCGTTAATTTCTAGAAATGATTATACAAGTGTCCCCACTTGGATAATCATTGTATTTAATCACATGTTGATACACCTTTGATATAAATATATGTTGAATTTTATATTAATGTTGAACAAGATAAGACCTTTGTTATCAAAACCTGACAGGTATGAACATCCCAATCATGGGAAAAATTTTATGCTCTACAGCGGACAAAGGATGAACGATAATATCGTTCTAGCAATGTAGCATTGATCAATACAGGGTACAATGGGGCTGATCACCCTCCATGCCCGTAAGCAATGGCCGGTTTACAGATGAATTTCTGTTTAAACCCTTTCAAAAATGAAAAAAAAATATTCATAATATGTCACAGAAACCCCATACACAGTTGCAAAAATTTGAAAGAGGGTCGTTATGTTATTGTTATTGGTACAAATTACTTCACAACTATTAACCGGTTGTAGAAGGGTATTATAAAGAAAACATTTAAATTCTTTCAGTTTATATATATATATAATACTTGCTGGGCACTCAAATGCTCATCCTTGATTAATTTAAATGTTTTCTGCTAAGTGTGAAGAATTGGAAAGTTCGGCCAAGAACAAATGAAAAGGAAAGCAAACAGGGCATGTTATTGGTATCATTTGTAATATATAGACTGTATTAAGTTAATGATATGTATTATATATCATGTAAAGAATGTAGTAAAGGTTGCGTACTTGGGATTAGACTCTGATAAATGTAAATTTAAGTTTAAGTTTTATATTATTGTTATTATTACTAGTATTATTCCGCTCATAGAAATGGTATCGTGAAGTACCGAGTTCGGGTTTCAAGTATCCGGGTTCGGGGACTTTACAGGATGGTATCAGAGCAATAAGGTTAGAAACTTTAGGTGGGTTAGACCTTAGGCTATAACCTTAGAACAGAGGGAAACGTTGAAAATATAAATAACTCATATATAGTTTAAAAAGGAGATGAATTGAATAAATTCATCGTCAAACAAAATAAAAGATAATTTATAAAACTATTATATGTTGTGTGTATTTATTATTTGCTAGTCAGGATAATTTTGTGTGTAGGTGTTAGAAAGGAACAGAATTAGGATATCCTTAAGTCGTAAAGAATAAGTCAACATCCATGACCGAGCCAATATCAAAGTCAATAACTATAATAGAGGCTCACATTGAAAGCTACCTGAAAGAGGTGGTTATTTTGGAAAGTATATTACTGGATCATGAAACGTTAAGTATAACTGATAGGTAAAGTATAGTTAAAGGATTATAAGTGGTTAATGTCGAGTTCTTAAACTCATATGTTTGTGATGAGTTCTTAAACTCATAAGGTGTTGAAAGTTGTGACAAACTGGATATAGTTATGTGTAAATGGATATTGAGGATAATGGAAATAGATAGGTTATTAAGCAATTGATCCTTAGTGAAGGCGAAAGAAATAGGTAGTATTAACATTAGTTGAATATATATGATTCTGTGTTGTGTATATGATAAGTATGTTTTTGTAATGAAATTTTTTTAATCTTTGTGTTGGATAAAGTTATAAATCCTGACTTTTGTAATCACAAAGGGATAACGAATGTTTAAAGCACAATGTGCTAAGGCATGTCAAGTGTTATGAATATGGATCTATGTTGGATTAATGGGATAAGTTGGTACAAAGATAGTAAATATTTATCTGGTCACTACAGTCGATCGAGTTTTCAAAATCTAATATTTTGAGTACATGATTATGTGAATAGAAAATTTTGCGTTATATGATAAGCGTTTACGATAAGGCTTAAAATGTAAGAATAATTTATGATAATGTCGTCAAGAAGAAAGAAAAACCAAAGGGCAGAAGAATCTGTCAACAAAGTTGGAGGACAACCAGACCCGACAAAGAATTTTGCGATTATGGACGCTCAAGCTGTGCAGAACGGAATACCAGCTGCGAAAGATCAACCAGATAATCGAATGTCGAACGTTAAAGACTTCAAGGCGGTCCTATCACCAGAATTCAAAGGTACAACTGACCGTATAGAAGCCCAAATTTAGGTTAGGGAAATTGAACAGGTGTTCGTGATAGCTAAGGTAGCTGAGGGGCAAAAGACCACTTTTGCCACCTATATGATGAAGGGTGAGACAAATTTTTGGTGGGAAGCAAATTAGACGAGGGCAAGAACAGGTGTGGTAATATGGGATAGGTTTAAGACTTTATTTTTTAAAATTATTTTGTAGCTAGTATATAAGCTAGAATGGAGGTGAAATTTCTGGAATTAAAGCAAGGAGATATGTCAGTTGCGGAATATGCCGCAAAATTTAATGAATTGGCTAGGCTTGCTCCGCATCAAGTTGATACGGAGGCTAGAAAAAACACGAAGGTTTGAGCTGAGATTAAAACCCTAGCTCTACAACAAGGTGGAAGTGTTGCAGATTCCTACATTTGCAGCACTCATGGAGAAAGCAATTATTGCTGAGGAGGGGAGTAAGGCCATGAGCCTCTACAACAAGGTAAGAAGGAACAAGGGTAAGGTTGAGGAAGCTGGGAAGGTAGGAATTAATAGTGAAAGTAAAGGTGGAAACAAACAAAGGGAAAAGTAGTGAAAAGAGGAAGGCGAATAACTTTGGAAGTGTGCAGGTGAAGCAAGAAGGTGTGAAAAAGAAGCAGGTGGTGTAATGACTTGTGGAAAGAACCACTCGGGGAAATGTTTGAAAGGAAAGTTTGTGTGTGGCAAGTGAGGACAGGAGGAATATATCTCTCCCAAATGTCCCAATCCAAGAAGGTATTGTGAATGCGTATGGATCAATGGAGCATAAGGTGAATGACTTTCCAAGAAAGATAAGGGTGGTAAGGAATGCGAATATGGGAAAAGGCAGCAGGACATTGGCAACAACGGGACCAACATCAACGAACGAACCAACAGAATCAACTGCAAGCGTCTTTAACATGACCGTTCAAGAATCTGTGGCAGCTGGGGATGCAACTCCAGGTATTACTCGAACCAATTTTTATTTTCTTATATATTGATTTCTTATATATAGTAAATTATTTTTATAAATTATTTTGAAGGAGGAATTTGAGTTCTTTTAGAAATCAAATTTTCGTTTAATCAGAAAGATAAGCTTTATGTGATAGTTAAAGATCAATTCGATTAATCATGATCGAGATCTACTTGCAATGACTGTGTATGCTATGTACCCTGGTAAGTATAGGTTTTAAAGTGGTGATTCCGGGGACGGAATCTTTATAAGGGAGGGTGATTGTGACAACCCGATATTTTCTATATAAATAAATCATAAATTTTGTATAATTTTTTTTATTATTATTTATTTATGAAAATAAATATGAATGATATGTGTCAAGGTAATGTGTAATTATAATTATATGTGTGATAAATAAAATTTAATTATTACATTAAGTATTGCAAATAAATTTATTTTTAGAATTATTGATTATTATCAATTATAATTTTTATACTAATTAATTCTTTATTGGAAATGTTTTATTAATTATTTTTCAAGGAAAATATAATATTATATTATTTAAATAATATATGAAATGATTTTAGAATAATTATAATGATTATTTAATTATATGAATTTTGTTCAGGATATTAAGTTAATTATTTTAACTTAATATATAATGTTAATTATGACAAATAAATCAGATATGGAATCCAAATCCTAGATCTGGGTTTTGATCAAGGCATGATAATAATATATAATATTAAATATATTTTTGATTTTTCAGTGCCATATATATATATGTACTGTATGTGGACTGACAATGGTTGGTCAATTATGATGTAAAATAATGCAGTATTTAAAAACCCTAGCATTAATTGATTTAATCCTGTTTTTCAAATTAAATGGGAATTTAAGATTTTTATATAAAACCACGTTATATGATATATGTTATGTGTTATTTAATATTATGCTAATTAGGAAACCCTAATTTTAAATTAAAAACCCTAGTTATATTTGAAATTTTGGTAATTATAAACCCTACTTTGAAACCTGAACTTGAGTTCGTGATCAGTCAAGAATTGTGTTACAATGATTAATATCAGGTAAGATAGATTTTTATATTGCTAATTAAGGTAAATCTAATTAGTGATTTAAGACCGTAATGATTAAAACCCTAATTATTGTTGCGAAACTCTAATTATGACATTGAAACCCTAACTGATATTTTGGTAACACTAATTACCAAAATTATAATCCTTAATTGCTTTATTAAGCAAGGTTATTTATATTAGTGTTATTAAACCCTAATATGCATGTATAATTAGAATTTTAAGCTAATTAACAAAACCCTAATTTATGAATTTTAGAAACTAAAATTTTATTTTATTTTTACAAACCCTAGTTGCTAGATCTCATTTGTACAATGTGCTAAACCTTAGGGTTAAACCCTAAGGGTCAAAACTTAAGGGTTTGTTATGTTTTAATTTTGCCATTTAAATAAATTATCAATTGAAAATTTTGCCCCTAGTTACATTATTTTGGCTAGAATAGATTTTGACATTTGATGGGAGTGGGTTACCTAATATAACTACTCTATTGACTTAATTCTTCCAGCACATGGGCTCTAAATCAGCCAATACATGCATGGTAACACAATATATATAGATTAAAGGAGAGAGAAAGTTCACTTTTAACACATTTGGACACCCACCCTCTAACAAGTCCTTCTCTCTCTATAAGCAACGAATTTTTGTAGCATTTCAGTCCCATTTTTAAGCCCCATGTATTTCACTAACAAATCAGAAGCCAGAAATCAAAATCATTTTTAGAAAGGTATAAAAAATCCTAGTTTTAATTCTGTCCATAATCTGTTATTTGATGTTAGTTTTTATGTTTTAAGCATGTTGTTTATAGTGTCTAGTGACGATCTGGGTTGCTAGGTGTTAGATCCATAACATCTAGAAGCTCAGATTTGAAGATTTCAAGAATCTGGAAATTTTTATTTTGTGTCTGACAGTCAAATGTCAGGCCCTATAAATCTTTGCTCGATTTCTATTTGTGTTGTTTTTAAGTTAATATGTGTAGCCTGACATGTGTTATTTATTCTACAAAAAGAATCATGGTCATTTGATGTACAGATTGGTAGATATTCACGGTCAAATATCGTTGACCGGCATTGACCGGAAGAATTCTGGGCAGCCAAGAACTTGCCCAGAAATCTCTGACAGCAAGTTCATAGGCCCAGATCTTTGTGTTGTTAGTTGTTTGATTTCTGTTGTTGTAACAATGTTGTATTATGGTATAACGACTTTAGGTTAAGACTTTTAGATCCCAAAAATCATCAACAGATTGAGCACTATGGATGGTCAAACCATCTCAAATGATCACAGTTCACATTAACTGGGTAACCCAAAAAATGTTTGAACGTGTTCTCTGACATGCTTTGACCGGGCTATAAATTCTTGAGCTGTTGATGTTATGATGATTTTTGGTAATATATTTCTTTAGTTACATGTGGTCTACAATATAGAACTCATAGATCACAAAAATGTTACACGATTTGCATGTAGTGGAAGCTCAAAGTTGGCATGTTGCACTGTTCTTCATTTCTAGGCAAACCCAGAAATGAAGAACAGCTCTGACAGCAAATTTGGACGCTTAGATCTTTCTTGTTATGCATTGTTTGAGCAAGATTTTTGTTGGATAATGTAGTACTGTTTAAGTACTACAATATATGATGATTAGCTTTTCCAGAAACATTTTGTGTGATGAATGATTGATGGTCAAACATGGTATCTCGAAACTGCCTTATGAATGCTCAAGAACATGAAGAACACCTATAGCGACGGTTCTGTCGCTATAGGTGGTCTTTAGCGACAGATAATATATTATTTTCCAGAAATTAATTAATAAATAGAAAAAATTAGTTTTTAATTCTAAAAAATACAAAATAAATTATTAAAAATTATTTTAAATTCTAAAAATTATATTTTAATTATTTTGAATATATTTCATAAATAAATAATATTTTTGGAATATTAAAATTATTTAATTTATTTAATTATAATATTAAATACATTATTTAAAAATGATTTTAATATTTGAAAAATCATTTAAAATTATATTATGATATAAGAAAATAATTTAAGTTATTTTTGATAACTTTTAATATTATGTGATAATTTTCATTAATAAATTAATATTAATGATAATTAAGTTATTTATTAAATGAATTGAATAAATGAATTAAAAATGATTTTATTAAATTAAAAATTATTTTAAATAATAATAAGGTATTTAAAAATATTTTAAGTTATAAAATATAACTTTTAATATTTAAAGGTTAAATTCATTTATTAATGATATTAAAGGTATTTAATATTTATATTAAATAAATTAGTTTTAAAATGATTTTATTATTATAAAAATCATTTTAAATGGAAATTAAGTGATTAAGGATATTTTAAGTTATAAAATATAACTTTTAATATTTAAAGAATAATTTCATTAATAATTTAATATTAATGATATTTATTTAATGATTAATGATATTAAATTTATTTAATAATTATATTAAATAAATAGTTTAAAAATTGTTTTATTAATTTAAAAATCATTTAAAAAGGGATATAAATGAATTTAAAATATTTTAAGTTATAATTAATAACTTTTAATATTTAGATAAATAGTACATTAATATTTTAATATTAATGGTAATTATTTAAGAATGGTTTTAAATGTTTTAAAAATCATTTAAGGGTAATATAAATGTTTTAAAAAATATTTGAAGTTATTATTAATGACTTTAATATTTTAGCAATGGTTTCATTAATAGTTTATTATTAATTAAATATTAATGATAGTAGAATTTTTTATTATTTAAATCATTTAATAATGATTCTGATATTTCAAAAATTATAATAAATGGTAATAATTGTTTAAAATTATTATAAGGCCATGAAAAATAGTGCGACTGGTGTTTAAGTTATCTAATGAATATTGAACTACTATATAGAGTTTTAGACTCGATAATTACCTGATAAAGATGTCGGTAGACCGACATATTTCAGAAATTGATCTGGACTTAGATAGATTGACTGGATAACTGTTTATTTGTGATTAAATGATGTTAAAGTTATGTGACAATGTGATTAGGAATGTGTTGATGTTTGTTTGTGAAACCATGATTGTTGAACATGTGTGATAATATGATTAGGTTATGTGCTGACTGCAAAATGCAGTACTATGTGTTATAGTATATTGTTCTAATCGAACGAATGATTTGATTAATGATATGTTGTGATAGAAAGGATAAATCTAAGTTACGTAATTGTAAGCAGCGCATCAGGCAATTATCCTACTTTTGCATTTTTTTTATGCAATGGACAAGTGTAAGAATGTTTCAGAATTATACTATTACTGTACAGATTGTTAAACCTATATTATATACACCCATTGATTATCAACATGTTAGTATATGATAATTCAGTTATATATTCTGTTCGTTAATTTCTAGAAATGATTATACAAGTGTCCCCACTTGGATAATCATTGTATTTAATCACATGTTGATACACCTTTGATATTCATATATGTTGAATTATATATTATTGTTGAACAAGATAAGACCTTTGTTATCAAAACCTGACAGGTATGAACATACCAATCATGGGAAAAAATTTATGCGCTACGGCGGACAAAGGATGAACGATAATATCGTTCTAGCAATGTAGTATTGATCAATACATGGTACAACGGGGTTGATCACCCTCCGTGCCCGTAAGCAATGGCCGATTTACAGATGAATTTCTGTTTAAACCCTTTCAAAAATGAAAAAAATGTTCATAATATGTCACAGAAACCCCATACACAGTTGCAAAAATTTGAAAGAGGGTTGTTATGTTATTGTTATTGGTTCAGATTACTTCACAACTATTGATCGGTTGTAGAAGGGTATTATAAAGAAAACATTTAAATTCTTTCAGTTTATATATATATATATATATATATATAATACTTGTTGGGCACTCAAATGCTCATCCTTGCTTAATTTAAAATTTTCAGCTAAGTGTGAAGAATTGGAAAGTTCGGCTAAGAACAAGTGAAAAGGAAAGCAAACAGGGCATGTTATTGGTATCATTTGTAATATATAGACTGTATTAAGTTAATGATATGTATTATATATCATGTAAAGAATGTAGTAAAGGTTGCGTACTTGGGATTAGACTCTGATAAATGTAAATTTAAGTTTAAGTTTTATATTATTGTTAATATTACTAGTATTATTCTGCTCATAGAAATGGTATCGTGAAGTACCGAGTTCGGGTTTCAAGTATCCGGGTTCGGGGACTTTACAAATATTCGTACGACCGGCGCAGCCATTTGTGGGCCCCATAACAAAATAATTGTCGGATGAAGAAAACGACAAAATTAAGTTTTTATAAATAACGACGTAATCGTTACCGTTAACACTATTAGAATACCCGGTTGGTAAAATAAAGTAATACGCGTTGTGGCACAGTAGCACACGGTATTACACAATATTTTTGAATTATTGATTCTTACGTAAGAAGGCACTACTCAATAATTGTTACAGTAATTACTGTTCAATATTTTATTTTATTAATTCAATAATTGCTGCGTTGATATTTTATATTATTGTTGTTTCAATAATTATTACTGCACAATATTTTTCATTATCAGATCAATAATTCGTATTATTTGAATAATATTATTAGATAGCATTATTGGCAATGTCTAGAAAGTACTGTCAAGGAGAGGTTTGGTCACCTAATTGCGCGCCAGTAAGCAGAAATTCTTATTGGAAAGCCCCCTCTTTCCTGGGAACGGTCTGATTGCCATAATTGTGATTCTGTAATATTATTTAAGAATAATTAATTATTGATTTATATGATAAGGAAATATTTATTTGATGTGGATATAATTGATGAATATATTATTTTATGTGGATATAATTGAAGGAATTAATGCTGAGGTGTTTTATCAATATTTTGTCGGACTGGAAGAATTAAAAATCATCCGTTTGTGGATTTCAGAAATTTTTTGTTGGGAATTTGGAAAAACTTTCTTTTACAAAGTTGTAGAGAATTCAATTTCAGGCAAGATGGACATAAAATTCATATTTTTCTGATAACCGAGCTATTTTCTATGAATGGTTAAAGTTTCAGAAAATAAAATAATTTTTATTAAATTTATGGTGGGACCCACTTTTTGGTTGGTGATTAATTCACATATGGGCTGCTGATTTTCTTTGTCAAGGGTGGTGGCTAGCATGCATGCATAGAAGTTTGATTAATAAAAATATTGTTTTATTATTTTAGTCTCCTTTGGCGTTCTAGCATTTTCCTATAAATAGAGGGTTAAGTTAGAATTAAAAATCACACCAGAAACAATTTTTCTTTCTCTCTATATTATCAAGCATATTTTTGAGAGTATTTAGATACTTTGAGAGATGCTATTTAGTAGAAGTTTCTTCCAGTTTTTTATCCGAAGTACTACTCTCTTGAGGTAAGAGATTTTAAGGGTTATTATGTTTTTCAGTTCGTACTTCCTCCGTGCTTCAGAAAATTCTAGAAAAATTTGAAATGATATTTTGATGAGTTTTATTGATTTTGTCCAAAAATGGTGATTTTTGGATGTATAGATTAAGAGTTATGAATTTTACGGGAAAAGACTATTTTAAAAGTAACCGCTTATAACTCCTTGTGGTTAACTCCAAAATTGATGAAATTTTTATTGGGAGTACATCTAGAGTATCAGTGTACTCTGTAAATTTCAGAATTTTTGGACAAGAGTACAATTTATGATAAATGTCTAAATATTCGACTGTTTTGGCCATATGAAAAATAGTAAATGAATTTTAAAAATTCTGAGAAAAATATATGTTCAATATGGGACTATATTCTGCTAAATCTCAGAAAAGAAATATTTTTGAAACTGATTTGGTATTTTTCATGAAAATAGACTAGTTATGAATAAATGAGTTAAATATGTTACGTGAAGGAAGAAAATTAGAAAATAGGATTTTATGACTTGAGAATCCTATATGAGGTATATGCAGATTTTTGACGAGGGTTTTGATTATTGGTGATGAAATCTTATGAGTTTGAAATTTTAGGATGATTAAATGCATTATTTAGTAAAGTGTAAACAATTAAAATAAATTTTTTATAAGCTTAAGAAATATTATTCTTTCAATATCATTATACCGAAATATTGGTATGGATTTTATTTTGGAATTTCTACCTTTTTCATGCCGGGGTTACTATTCATGAGTTACTATTCACGAGTTACTATTCATGAATTACTATTCACGGGTACTATTCACGACAAAATTGGTTTCTTTTTCTAACCAAATTATAGTTGATTTATGAATATTACTCTTGAGATTAAAACTATATGTTGATCATATTATTTTTATTATCATATATAACATTTCTATAACCCTAATGATGATATTTCTCTTTGACTTGAGTGTAAAGATGGGTAGATTTTTGGTATGATCATGACTATGGGTTCTCTTTGGCCAATAGTACAAAGTTGAATTGTTGACTGGTATGATCATGGCCATTGAATTTATAATTGAATATCTTTAGCTTAAGTGCAAAGGTGAATTGATCAACATGGTTATAATTATTGTTTATATAAATTCTGAAATGATTATATATTTCTTTGAGATAATAATATATTTGGCCTGTAGTGCAAATATGAACTGTTGAGGAATATTTTTGGCCTGTAGTGCAAAGATTAATTGTTGATGAATATCTTTGGCCCGTAGTGAAAAGATGACATGTTGTTGAATATCTTTGGCCAGTAGTGAAAAGATGAACATGTGTTGAGATGAACATGACCAACTGGTGATACAAATGAATATCTTTGGCCGTAGTGCAAAGATGAAACTATTAGTATGATTATGAACAGAAAATGTGATTTGGTGTAACCATGATCTTTGTTGTTTCAGGTAAAGATAGGTGATGAAAATTATCTTCGTCCTGGATGAGAAGAGGAATTTAGAACTACAATTATGATTATGAGTTATTCATATGATTGTGGACCAGAATTGTTGATTGATGTTATAGGGATAAAACATTGTTGGTGAATTTTTAACATGGAGAAGATAATAGACTTTATAGTCTATTTAACTCATCTAATGGATTGCTCGTTCCGCTGCAACTATGGTTGAAATTTTTATCATCTACCATATGTTCTAAATCTCTGATTTATTATTGATGAAGGCTATTGATAATTTAAATATCTTTAGTAATGATATTCTTTACTGAGCTAGTTGTGCTCACCCTTTTGCTTCACAATTCCTTTCAGGTAATAAGAGTGTAGCTGGGTCGAGCGGGGGTAACAGTGGAATAGGACGGTGGTCATCATTTAGTATTTATATTTGGTGAATCAACTAGGGTGAGGCGAACCCAACGTTGGAAGGGTATTTTTCCACTTTCATACAAGATGTCTAATGACATACAATCTCGTGTCATCATAAGATAGGGTTGTGCTCATCCACTTGCTGAGTATATTTATGAGCACTACCTATATAATCTTGGTGTTTGTTTGAAGTATAATTCTCAATTTGAGACAGTGGAGATAATGATAAATCAAGAGAAGACTCACCATTGGGAAGAATATGATAGTAATCTTCTCATTTTTATTTGGGGTATATTGGGTCAACCAAGGATAATTCTGTGGCCATATGATATCTATCATAACCTAAAAGCATGGCCTCCCATGGACGAAGGTTTCCTTGAGCACTTTCCAAAGATTTTAGTTTCTAAAACAGTTTTTGACTATACCTTTATGTAAGGTGTCACTGTGAGGTGTTGTCCACGGTTGGGACATGTGTCACATTTGGTATATATTTGTATCCAAACTCACAGTATATGTGTTGTTGTATTTTGCACGACAATTATTGTAATAAAGTTGTAGTTGTTTTCTGTACCATGTATTTGGCGACTCAGAATGGGTTGGATTGAATGGACCTATTTTGGGGTCGTTACAATATGTATGCTAAGAAGGGGTTGGAATAATGAATCAAAGAGCTTAAGTATTAATAAGCCGTAATTAAGTCATGTTGTAAGATAAACAACTAATGAAGTTATGAACTTAAGAAGAACTTGTAAAAGCTTGTAACATGTTTACATTAATGGAATTGGTATGATAAGATGAAGCAAAAATAATGGTTAGAAGTCATAAACTATCCTAAGTCATGAGAAATGGTGGTTAAAAGATTAAGATCTTGATAAGTCATGGAATCACAGTAAGTAATTTATATTTTCATAAGTTACAAATTCACAAAGAACAAGTAATAACTTATCATGTTTATAAGTTAATGTAGTATGTATGTCAAGATGTTAGTATAATGAATTGAATTCATATAGAAATGAAGAACAAATTTTAAGTAACGAAGTTTTGCCGGAATTTCACACGATTGGACGATAATTGTCAAATTTGTGAAATTCTCGGAATGGAAGTCGAATTTTGATATTTAGTTTGGATACGTTGGTTTTCAATGGAGATAAGTCTTATTTGTCATTATAGAGTTGCGAACTCGAAAATGACCAGATTCTGACTTAGAACAAAGAAACGAGCGTTGAACGTTCGCGAACGTTTATCATTTTCGTTAAAAATGGACTAATAGTTGAATTTTTAGCAAACGAAGTCTAATAGATAAAATTCTTGCACGAACATATAGAATATGTGATTTGTGAACCGTAGGCTCTTGAATGAGCCAATTCAGACTTATAACGAAGAAGTTATGAGGCCGAGAATCTCACATAAAAAGTTAACTTTAAAATTTTCTGGTGCTGAGCACTGGCGTCGGGGCGCTAGTCAAGGCAAAGTAAGTCACGCCGCAGCTGCAAAGTGAGTCTCAGCCCCTGGAGTCTCACGGCGCAGCGCGACAGTTAACACTAAGACTCGCGCCGCAGCGCCGAGTCCGGTCTTCAAGCCCTAATGGGCGACGCCGCAGCGCGGCATAACAAAGAAACACTGGTGCCGCAGCGCCAGCCTTAAAACCTAGACAGTAAAGAATGGTTACAAGTAGAGCTTGAATGGAAATTGTTTAACAATGAACTAAGGGACTTAATAAAACATTGTTAAGTCATAACTAAACCTCAAGTGTGATCACTTAGAGTTAAAGAAAGTTAATTGAATGTAAACAGGAACGGTGTACAATAAATGTACATAACCAATGCCGATTAAGTGTCAATTAATAACGTAAGGACGTTAGTAAACTGTGTGGAAGGATAATTAAATTGAACCGAGTTGTATTAATGAAATAATTTTAGTTAAGTTATTGAAGAGAACGAAGTTAGTAAGAACGATGTAAAAGAACGACGGCAAGATGGAACCAATAAATAATAAATCTAATACATTATTAGATTGAGAAGTAGGGTAAGATTCTTTAGGAACCATGTATGTTCATTCATAACCTAATGTGGTATGTTATGTGATTATGTGTTGTAGAGATCGTAAAGACTCAAAGGAAACATAATTATACTGTAGCAGAAGTTGAAGGAAAGTTTTTCTTAAACGCTTGTCTAACCTTCGTGTTAGCCATGTTTTCAAATGATTCAAGTTATGAGATGCATTTATGGTTTTAAAGAAAGAGTCGATGCCAGTTTTAACTTGGCTAGACTAATCTTGATAGATTGATTGAATTGTTTACAAGTCTTTCAATATAGAATTGCTAACACTATCCTACGCCAATTGTTGGGTACGGATTCAAGGTAAGCCTAAATATGAATAAACAAATGTATTTTCATCGAGTATTCGATTGGCACGTGAGGTTGCCACAACTTAAACGTACACACATTTAATGGATGTAGTGTTGATCAACATAGAGTACTATAGGCTGATCACCTAGAAGTGCTCGTAAGATATACCGGACTTACGGACTTCGTTCCGGATTGTCCTTTTCAAAGAAATTATGAAATGCTCATGGTCTTGGACCAGATTTGGTGTTTTACTGAATATTGTTATTATAAAACGCTTTGAAGGAAAATGAATGCTATTTTAAGTTATTGATAGTAATTCATAACGATTATCCAGTTAATGAAGATATACGATTCCTATGTTTCAAGCATGCCTTTAAAATGAAATTGTTGTGCTTGCTGAGCTTGTTATGCTCACTCTTGCTTGAACCATATGAATACAACTTAGACCGAATGGACTGAAGGATTCGACAAGGTTATGGGGAAGGCTAAAGCAAACTGGTAGATTACCTATGTAATAGTATAGGTTTGTAATGATAATATTTGATATTATGACAAGAACAAATGTAACGATTATAAAGAACCTGGGGAATGGTAGTATTGTTTTGGAATATATATAAGACATATTCGTTCTTTTGAGGCATTTCAATTGAATACTTGTGTGAACTATAGCACCGTGGAGCACCATATGTCGGGTTGGAAGAGACCCAAATTTGGGGGCGTCACAGGTTGGTATCAAAGCATTAGGTTATAAAACTTAAGGGGGGAGAACCTTAGACTCATAACCTCATTACGGAAGAGAAGTCCAAAGGAAGTAAACTCGAGCTTTACTTAAGTTGAATGAGTTAAAAAGGTATTGAGGAAACTCAGTACCGAAAGTTTTAAAAGATGGAAATTAACCCTAAATAAATTAAATGTGATTTGTGCTTAGACTATTGTGTGTTATGTACTAATCAACGTGTTATGTGCTATTAGAGGATGTCGATCGATAACTTGATGTATAGGGATGTACACGTGGTGAACGAAGAAACTGTGAACCGAGTAGAGACTGTACTTATGCCAGTGGTCGAGGTACCATTAGTGACCTAGAGGAGTCGGAGATAGTGGAGTATTTTTCTAAAGAAGATAACTCCGAGGGAGATATAGCTTGGACATCATACCTAGATATGATGAGCGATGTGGAGGAAGGAATGGAGGTAACATCGGTTACTACGGTGGTACCTACACTAGAGTCATCCCCTTCAGATGTAATGAGATCATTAAATCTGGCCGAGCTTGACAGAAATGTGCAACTGAGTACAGTTGTGCAGAAACAGAATGAAGAGATTAGTGCTTTTTATGTAGCAAAGGAGTCTGCAGAAGTAGATTTTGTGTCAGAGCATGATGAGAAGGTGCTTATGATAAATAAGGCTGGGGATTTTAAGAAGGAGGCATATGAGCTTCGTAAAGAACTGGGGGAGAAGGAACGGAAGATAGCACGGATGTCTTACATCCATGAGAGTGCTCATAAGGATTTCAAACTGAAAGTTTCTTGTTATTCCAATGAGTTACGACAAACCCATCATACTATTAGTCGGGATACTGTAGCGGCAATTGCGAATGAGAAACACGAGGATGCTATTATGCATTATTAGAAGTCTAGAGTTATAAATATGGGTGTAGTGACGTAAAATCCTATTTTGTATAAAAGGGTAGTCTTTTTGTAAATCCAAACTTTTGTGAAGTTCAATTGCGGGATAAAAATGTAATAGATTTTGGCATGAAAGCAAATTTTAAATAATTTCAAATTATGAAGCAACATATAAATATAATGAAGTTTTCATTTAATATGCTTTGTTATGGTATGAGTTTGTATGTGGCAAATAATAACGAAGTAAGTAAATAGATAATAATGAAAATTTATTTATTTAATCAGCATAATGCCGCCTAGGAAAAAGACAACGTAATTCGGAAGCGGAATCACATAATGATAACCAAGGGGGTCAAAATAACCCTATGCAAGAGTTCGTTAATTTATTAACGGCTGCATTTAACCAAACCGGGGATAGAACACCCGTGTGACCTAGGGTAGACAGAACGACTATCCTTAAAAAGTTTAAAAGCGTAGGTTCGCCAAAGTTCAAAGGAACGATGGATCCATTAAAAGCCAGACATGGGTTAAGGGAATAGAGAAGGCGTTTGTTATTACAAACATAGGTAAGGCGCAAAAGACTTCTTTTGCGATCTACACAATGAAAGTGGAAGCCAACTTTTGGTGGGAGGCTCACTAAGGTGGGGCTAGAATAGAGGCGGTAACATGGGAACAGTTCAAGAAGGTTTTCTTCAAGAACTATTTCCATACAAGTATGCAGAGTAGGATGGAAATTAAATTCTTAGAACTTAAACTAGGGGACATGACAGTTCCCCAGTACGCGGTCAAATTCAATGAATTGGCAAGGTTTGTTCCACACTAAATGAACACTAAGGAGAGGAAGGCTCGTAGGTTTGAGCAGGGCCTGAAACCCTGGCTCTATAGTAGGATGTCGGTGTTGCAGAGTATTTACTATGGAACCATTCTGGAGAAGGTAATTATAGTATAGGATGGTAGTGAGGCGATGACTCAATACCACAAAGAGGGAAAGAATGAGAGCGAGGGAGAGAGACGAACCAAGGCAGAGCCAGTGGCAGGATGACAAAAAGAAAGAATGTTAACTCCGGGAATACTGGAGTGGGACAAGGGGATCCTAAGCGTAAGATCAAAGCATGTAAGACATGTGGAAAGACTCATCTAGGAGTCTGTCTGAAAGGGGTTATAAGTACTTTTAAAACATTAAGGTAGAGGAGGAGGAAATAACTTTCGTTGATTGTATTTGTGAAAATTGTTTTATGGATAATATAGGTAAGCAAATATCGGTAGATAAGTACTAAAATGTTGAAAGAAATTGATGAAATTCTCGGTATGAATGGGGTGATTAACCATAGAGCTATAAAAAATAGTTATTTTAAAAGTGTGAATTTTCAGTTTTCCAGAAAACCCAAGGTAGTAAATTACAGTAATAAAACACTGCAACGCTCTTGTTGTCTAAACTTAACGTAAGTTAGGAGGATGTTAAGGAAGAGGATGAGTCATTACGGTTACGTATCGACTATCGTAATAGGAGTAAGTTAGCAGTTAAGAGTAAATATCCATGGCCCAGGATCGATGATCTATTTGATTTGTTGAAGGGGGCCAAGAATATTTCTAAGATAGAATTGCGTACAGGGTATAGTCGGTTAAAAGTAAGGAAGAATGAGGAGGTACCTAAGATGACGTTCAGAACTCGTTATAGTTATGACAAGTTTCTGTGTACGTCGTTTGGATTAACTATTGTGCGGAAGTTAGACTTTCTGTAAAGGGCACCGATCAAGTCAGTGGCAAATTGATAGGTACTCTTGTGAGGTGCTATGGTTGAAAGTACCATTAGCGTCACAGAGTGTTCGAATAATATTTGGACGAGTGTGTTATAATGATCATTTGTGATATTCTAGTCTATTTAAAAGACGTCAGAAGATCACGTTAAACATTTGAAGATAGTGTGAGAAACACTACGGAGGGAGAAGTTGGATACGAAATTCACTATGTGTGAATTTTAGCTTAAAAAAAAGATATACAGATATGTTATTAAAAAGTTTATTGGATATAATAAGTAATGAACATAGTTTTTTAGAACTAAAAAGGGAGGTTAAGTGAGGCACCTGTATTATCCTTATCAAATAATACGTGTAATTTTGTAGTGTATCTCGATGTTTCGCATGTATGACGAGATTGCGTGCTCTTGGAGCATGGCAAAGTTATTGTGTATGCATCACGCCAGTTAAAGGATTATGAGGAGGTCTATCCTACTTATGACATATAATTGGCAACTAAAGTTTTGAATTAAAAATCTGAAGATATTATTTATACGAGGAGAGGTGTGAGATATACACAAACTCTAAGAGTTTGAAATATATCTTCACACAGAAGGAGTTGAATATGCAGTAGAGAAGGTGATTAGAATGGATAATGGATTACGACTGTGTTATTTTATATCATACAGGGAAGGTAAACGTAGTAGCCAACGCGTGAAGTAAGGAAGGGTAGGGGAAAAGCTATCAATTTTAACAACTCAGAATGAGTTATTAACGGAGATGGCGAGAACAGAGTTAGAAGTAAATTATGGAATGAAGTGGTAGAAAGGTTATTCACAATATAAACTCAATCCACGATAATGGAACGAGTTAATAGAGTACAACTAGGTAACGAGGAGTATAAGCGATGAAGAAGAAGACGCATGATAAATAGAAGACTAAGAATAGTCTTATTTTGAAGGAGGAATTTGAGTTCCAAATAATTACAAGTTAAAAGAAGAACTAATAATGATAAGATAGTGTAATATGTTAGGAAGTGTTTAACTTCCGACTCAAATTATTGATAGAAAGTGACAAGTTCTGTGAAATAAAATAATACCTTCGGGGAAGGGGAAATGAAAGAACCACAATGTCGAAGAAACAATGTGGGAACTAGAGATTAAAATGAAGAAAACTTTTCCTTATTTGTTTATATAATTAGTAGCGAGATTTTGGAGACAAAATCTTTATAGGGAGGGAAGAATGTGACGCCCCAGAAAATTGGATTTTTGAGAATTAAATTTTTATTTGATTAAATGAATTTAATTAATTATTTATGGGAGCAAGCTAATTGAAGGTCGTTCTATGACCTAAACATATCAGAATGTCGTAGTATTTTGGCTACGTGGTAGGATAAAAGTGTTTGAATTTCCAAGATGAAAATAAAAGCTTTCTGAGAAATTTTTAGAAAAATACTATTCACGCATTTCTGCTCGGGGATTATTTTTGAACTTCTGAGAAATACGTAATGATAGAATATCGAGGTAAGATGGAATATCCAATAATATTTCAGTTATGGAAAACGTAATATTTTGCTTGGGGACTTAAAACCTAAGGTTTAGTGAAAGTGACTTTCGAGAAGGAATTTAAATGCATGTAATGAATTAAGCGATGATCGTATTATACGTAGGTATTGTACGTGGTAATGAATACGAATAATATATGAGGTATTATACGAGTACGTATGAATGATGGTATGTTGTATATGCGGGATGAGTATACAAGTTAGATTACGAGAATTATACGTATATTATACGTTATAGGGCTTTAAGCCATATGTAAGGGATTTGTTGAATGGTGTAGGAAATAGTATGGTTCAAGGGGAATTATTATAAGGCCCAAATGTAGGAAATGGTTAAGTCAAAAGTAAATTAATGAACAAGCCCAAGTGTTTGTTTAATTACAAGCCCAATGTATAAGTTAAGTTAGATTAACTAATTAAGCTAAAGCCCAAAGTAAAAACCAAGGGGTTATGGGTTGGTTTAAACCCATGGTTTAAACTATGGGTGATCCAAAGTGATAAACAAGTAACTTAATGCTTAAGTATTGTGATGGGAAAGCAAATGATAAAAGTTGTGATAAACAAGTTAACTTAATGGCTAAGATAAGTGGTGAGCATGTGACTTGGTGGCTATGTAGATGTGGTGGCCAAGTTAACTTAATTAGGAAGTAATGAATAGTAAGGAGGTGGATTAAGGAGGTGGAGGTGGCTTATTGACCATTATTCCCTCACTTAGGATTTCCTATAAATAGGAATAATGCTAACTCATTTGTGGGTTGTTTTCTTTTCATCCAACTCTTTACAACTTATTTGTTAGAGAGAATAAGTGAGAATAAGCTAGAAAGTTAGACCTTTCATTATTCAAATAAGCAAGAAGCAAGAAGCAAGACGAAGATTAAGGCTTAGCAAGTGATCATCAAAGGGTAAGCCATCTTGAACCATGATTCTGTTTCTCTTCCATTGTTAGAGAAGTGGGTGGTGGTAGAACATGTATACTAAGAAGGGGTTGGAATAATGAATCAAATGGCTTAAGTATTAATAAGCCGTAATTAAGTCATGTTGTAAGATAAGCAATTAATGAAGTTATGAACTTAAGAAGAACTTGTAAAAGCTCATAACATGTTTACATCAATGGAATTGGTATGATAAGATGAAGCAAGAATAATGGTTAGAAGTCATAAACTATCCTAAGTCATGAGAAATGGTGGTTAAAAGATTAAGATCTTGATAAGTCATGGAATCATAGTAAGTAATTTATATTTTCATAAGTTACAAACTCACAAAGAACAAGTAATAACTTATCATGTTAATAAGTTAATGTAGTATGTATGCCAAGATGTTAGTATAATGGATTAAATTCATTTAGAAACGAAGAACAAATTTTAAGTAATGAAGTTTTGCCGGAATTCACACGATTGGACGATAATCGTCGAATTCGTAAAATTCTCAGAATAGAAGTCGAATTTTGATATTGAGCTTGGAAACATTGGTTTTCAATAGAGACAAGTTTTATTTGGCATTATAGAGTTACATACTCAAAAATGACCGGATTCTGACTTAGAACGAAGAAACGAGCGTTGAACATTCACGAACGTTTATCGTTTTCGTTAAAAATAGACTAATAGTTGAATTTTTAGCAAATGAAGTAGAATAGATAAAATTCTTGAATGAACACGTAGAGTATGTGATTTGTGAACCGTAAGCTCTTGAACGAGCCAATTCGGACTTATAACGAAGAAGTTATGAGGCCGGAAATCTCACATAAAAAGTGAACTGTTAAAATTTCCTGGTGCTGAGCACTGGCGCCGCGGCGCCAGTCAAGGCAAAGTAAGTCACACCGCAGCGCCAAAGTGAGCCTCAGCCCCTGGAGTCTCATGCCGCAGCGCGACAGTTAACACTAAGACTCGCTCCGCAGCGTCGAGTCCGGTCTTCAAGCCCTAATGGGCGACGCCGCAGCGCGGCATATTAAAGAAACACCGGTGCCGTAGTGCCAGCCTTAAAACTTAGACAGTAAAGAATGGTTACAAGTAGAGCTTGAATGGAAATTGTTTAACAATGAACTAAGAAACTTAATAAAATATTATTAAGTCATAACTAAACCTCAAGTGTGATCACTTAGAGTTAAAGAAAGTTAATTGAATGTAAACAGGAACGATGTACAATTAATGTACATAACCAATGCCGATTAAGTGTCAATTAATAACGTAAGGACGTTAGTAAACTGTGTGGAAGATAATTAACTCGAACCGAGTTGTATTAATGAAATAATTTCAGTTATGTTATTGAAGAGAACAAAGTTAGTAAGAACGATGTAAAAGAACGACGGCAAGCTGGAACCAATAAATAATAAATCTAATACATTATTAGATTTAGAAGTAGGGTAAGATTCTTTAAGAACCATGTATGTTTATTCATGAACTAATGTGGTATGTTATGTGATTATGTGTTGTAGAGACCGTAAAGACTCAAAGGAAACATAATTATACTGTAGCAGACGTTGAAGGCAAGTTTTTCTTAAAAGCTTGTCTAACCTTCGTGTTAGCCATGTTTTCAAATGATTCAAGTTATGAGATGCATTTATGGTTTTAAAGAAAGAGTCGATGCCAGTTTTAACTTGGCTAGAATAATCTTGATAGATTGATTGAATTGTTTACAAGTCTTTCAATATAGAAATGCTAACGCTATCCTACGCCAATTGTTGGGTACGGGTTCAAGGCAAGCCTAAATATGAATAAACAAATGTATTTTCATCGAGTGTTCGATGGGCACGTGAGGTTGCCACAACTTAAACGTACACACATTTAATGGATGTAGTATTGATCAACATAGAGTACTATAGGCTGATCTCCTAGAAGTTCTCGTAAGATATGCCGGACTTATGGACTTCGTGCCGGGTTGTCCTTTTCAAAGAAATTTTGAAACGATCATGGTGTTGGACCAGATTTGGTGTTTTACTGAATATTGTTATGATAAAACATTTTGAAGGAAAATGAATGCTATTTTAAGTTATTGATAGTACTTCATAACAATTATCCAGTTACTGAAGATATACGATTCCTATGTTTCAAGTATGCTTTTAAAATGAAATTGTTGTACTTGCTGAGCTTTTTATGCTCACACTTGCTTGAACCATATGAATGCAACTTAGACCAAATGGATTGAAGGATTCGACACGGTTAAAGGGAAGGCTAAAGTAAATTGGTAGATTACCTATGTAATAGTATAGGTTTGTAGTGATAATATTTGATATTATCACAAGAACAAATGTAACGGTTATAAAGAACCTGAGGAATGGTAGTATTGTTTTGAAATATATATAAGACATATTCGTTCTTTTGGGGCATTTCAATTGAATGTTTGTGTGAACTATAGCACCGTGGAGCACCATATGCCGGGTTGGAAGAGACCCGGATTTGGGGGCATCATAGAGTCACATTATTTACTATTGATTCACATGATTTACTATTAGGGGAGGTGGTGCAAGTTTGATAATACTTACAGAACTAAATTAAAAATGAAGGAAAAGAGGAAGGTATTATACTGTAATATTTCGAGGCCCAAAACGTGCAATTATCGAAACTATATTTTCCTATAAATAGAAGCTCATTCTTCCTCCATTTCTCACCAATTCACTAAACATATAGAGCAATTATTATAGAGAAATTATAGAGAAAAAAAAGAAGAGAAGTCTGTTACCTCACTATTTCAGTATCCAGTTTTCTTCTAAGGTAAGGGGTATTATTTCTTTCTTATTCATGAAGAGAGCTTCTGTTATTCCATTCTTTATTATTATGTTGGAATAACTTGTCTATGCGAAGTACCGCATATATAGTTAAATTCTTATGTTATTCTATTCTTTATTATTATGTTGGAATAACCTGTCTATGCGAAGTACCGCATACATGGTGAAATTCTTCTTTTATTCCATTCTATATTATTCTGTTGGAATATCCTATCTGTGCGGATTACGCATGACCTGGTTCCATTCTTTATTATTCTATTGGAATATCCTGTCTGTGCGTATTATGCATGACCCGATCCATTCTTTATTATTCTGTTGGAATAACCTGTCTGTGCGGTCTATCGCATGCCTGGTGAATTCTTCAGTTATTCCATTCTTTATTATTTTATTAGAATAACCTGTCTATGTGGATTACCACATGCATGGTGAATGATCATTTGTATTCATTCTTTATTAAATTGTGGAAATAATCTTTCTACGTGGATTACCGCATGGCGGATAAAAATCCATTTGCAGTTTCGTATATTCTATTATACTCGTATGAGATATCATTTCTTTTGTACTCGTCATGTAATATCATTTTCTTTGGTATTTTTCTTTTACGAGTTACTATTTATAGGTTACTATTCACACGGTTACTATTCACTCTAGTATTATTCACTCGGGTATTCGGGGTATTTTTCGTGTTGGAGTACTATTCATGGGTTACTATTCACCTGATTACTATTCACTCTAGTATCATTCACTCGGGTATTCGGGACATTTTTCGTGTCGGGGTACTATTCACGGGGTACTATTCCCGAAGTACTATTCACGGGGTACTATTCACCCGAAAAATATATTTCTTTTCTGTCCAAATTATTTTTGGTACATAAATATTATTCTTGAATGTTACTCTACAAAGCAGTATCATGTTGACAATTTGGACGTTATTGATTTTTTGATAAATTAAATTATAAATCTTTAAAATTTATTATTGAACTTGTTTTATTGAATTGTAATCATCCTTATGCTTATATTATATTGAAAGTTATCTTTGGCCATAGTGCATAGATGGACATGGTATGATTATGACCAGGGATTATTCGGTATAATCATGACCGTAATGTTATAAATGATGTGGTAAAAGTCTTCATTGGCCCGTAGTGCATTGATGGACAATTTTTGGTATAATCATGACCATGGGTTCTCTTCGGCCAATGGTGCAAAGATGAATTATTTTATGGCATGATCAGGACCGTTGATGAAAACACGATTATTCTTGGTCCGTAGTGAATGAATAATTCATGGTCATGATACTAAAGAATATCATTGGCCCGTAGTGCAGGGATGATTCGATGATGTGGAATATTTATTAAGCTGAGTGTCAGCGATAAAATTGATGATACACTTTTTAAATCATAGAAGATAGTAGATAACATGTTCTACTTGACTCTTCTAATGGATTGCTTATTTCGCTGCAGTTGTTGATCTAAAACTTGTTGTCTATTATATTCTATCAGTTGTTATACTGTTAAAGGCTAAGGATAATTTATTCTGCATTATCTTAGTCATAATATTTCTTACTTGGCTAGTTGAGCTAACCCTTTCTTTCATTGTTCTCTTTAGGAACTGAGAATATAGCTGGGATGAGTCGGGGAATGGAGTGATGTTCCAGGATAAATGGCTTTATTAGTCCTCACTATTCTACGAAATAATATGATAATAATTGTAATGAGGACACCATTGAGTGTGGATATTGTCTAGATGACAATATTCTTGTTTAAACTCTCAGCTATGTTTTGTCGTATTTTACACGACTGTTGTATAATTAAGTTGTATTGAATTTATGTACCATGTATCTGGCGACTTAAGATGGGTGATGTATACCTGTTTTGGGGGCGTCACAGTTGGTATCAAAGCTTAGGGATATGATCCCTAGCTGAGATGTGAGATAATAACTAGGAGGGGAGAGACGGGGAATTCCTTCGCTAATATGACCTACCTAAGTTTATTTGGTATTTAATTGGTCGGTCAGAGTATAGGGATAATATGTGATATTTAATTAACCCTTGTTTTGTCACAGTATTTGAAAATTGTATCTGAAAATGCTGAGATAAGCAATGAAGCACATGAGACCGTTGAGTTAGCTCAACCAAAAGGTAACGACCAATAACACGATAATAATCATACCGGTGGCAACGACCATCGATACAATGATAACCATCGTGGGGGAAATTATCACGCCAAGAATGGTAACTACTTCGGTGGTAATCATGGCCAAGATAATAGAAGTGGAAATTTTAAGAAGAGAAGGTAAAATAATGATGGAAAGACAACATCACCAGCACCTGTTAAGGAAGGAGAACGATCGTCGGTCGTATGCTTCAACTGCGGAGGGGAGGGATATATCAGTCTAAACTGCGTGATGAAGTCCAAAGCATGTTACATTTATGGAAAAGAAGGTCAGCTAGCCCAATTTTGTCGTGCACCACTGTCAAGTCCAGCTGGGACGGTGGTACCAAAGGTGGATACGGACAAAAAAAAGTTGGTGGTTTTAGGAAGAGCGTTTTTTCGTGACTTCTCAAAAAGCGAGTAACCCGAACGAAGTTAGCACGAGTTAGTTAATTATAAATTCTTACGAAGTATATACCTTGTTAGATACCGGTTCTACCCATTCTTTTATCTCTCTTGTTTGCGCTCAACGTTTAAATTTGACTCCGGAGAGATTAGACTTTGACTTATCGGTTGAAACTTCGTTAAGAGAAACCTTCATTACATGTGTTATCCAAGTCTTGAATGAAAGTCACAGTTTTGACTGATATTTCTATTGTTAATAAATTTCCTGAATTCCTGATGACTTCCTAGCCTACCCTATAGCATGAAATCAAATTTTGTATTGACCCCAGTACAAAACCCATTTCTTAAACCCTCAAATATTTTCTTCACCCAAAATAAACGTATTATGCGCCAAAGACGTTGTCACGAGCTATTGAAGATTACGATTATACCATTCAATATCATCGTGGAAGAGCGAATGTGGTAGCTGACGCATTGAGTACAAGATCGTATGCGTTTACGAGTGTGATGTTAATACAAAAACTATTTCGTATAACTTACAAATGATGAAGATAGAGTTAAAGACTCTAGGGACCCACGTGAAGATATCAAATATACGAGTAGAATCGACGTTAATCGATAAAGTTAAGGCTGTTCAAGCTACACACCCAGAGCTGATGAAGATGAATAAGAAGGTTCAAGAAGGCGTTATTCTAGAAGTAAGAGTCGATGAATAGAGGAAATCTCAACCCTCGATTTAATTGGCCCATTTAAAATCCTCGATTGAGTAGGAACTGTAGCCTATAGACTCGTTTTACCACCAAGTATATCGCGTGTTCATAATGTTTTTCATGTATCGATGTTACGTAAATATGTGGACGACCCGAACCTATATTATTGAATTGGAATTAGACGAGATAGCAGAAGATTTAACGTATGAGGAGATACGTGTTAAAATCTTGGATAAGAAGGATTATATTCGACACTCAAAGGTTATACCTCAAGAGTTATAATTCGAAGTGAAGTCAAGGTATCCTCACGTATTCGGCATACCAGGTACGTATGTAAATTTCGAGGTTAAAATTTCATAAGGAGGGGAGATTGTAAGACCCCAAATTTTATGAATAAAGATTTAAGTTTCTCAAAATATATTTTTTAAATATTATAGTGTGGATTTGATATAATGTTATAGTTGTGGGTAATATTTATAAATTTTGAAAAGTATGCAAGTTGTTATAAAATATTCGTTTGGTCGGGGAATATTCTTTTTGTTGGGGTATATTTGTATGACGGCACAATCATTGGTGAACCCCACAACAGAAGTATTATCGTAGTTAGAAAATAACAGAATTATCTTTTTATAAAAATAACGGCGAAAGTGTTACCGTTAAAACTGTTGAACTATCCGGTAGTAAAATAACAGTTTTATGTGTGGTTGCATAGTAACACACGGTATTGATTATTGATGCTTACGTAAGAAGTCACTTAGTTATACTCAATTATTGCTACAATAATTGCTGCATCATATCTCTCATATTATTGATTTAATTATTGTCACATTATCATCTATATAATATGTTATATTATTAAATCAATAATTGAGACGACAAAGTTATTCATATTATTATTTGCAATATTGACAATGTCTATAAGTTCTGTCAAGGAGATGATTGGTCACCTAATTGCACGCCAATAAGGATAAATCCTTATCAGAAAGCCCCCTCTTTCCTGGGAACGACCTGATTGTTAAATATTTTGAGTTATAATATTAATGATGAATAAGTTCGTGTTGATTGAAGATGAAATTGATAGTTCCGTTGTGTGGGAATTATTAGTGTTAGTAGAAATCGACATCTATTTCGATAATAATTGATGTTTGGAGGTTATATTGACCAATCGGGTAATTAACCGAATAAATGAGCAATTAATTGTTATTAATTCATATACTTATAACTATGTGTTCACATGTGTGTGCTATTGATTCACATGATTTACTATTAGGGGAGTTGGTGCAAGATTTATAATACTTGCATGACTAAGTTAAAAATGGAGGTATATATGAAGGTACTATATTGTAATTGTTTTTTTTACATGATTAGAACTATTGAGTCACATGATTTACTATTGATTCACATGATTTACTATTAGGGGAGGTGGTGCAAGTTTGATAATACTTGAAGGACTAAATTAAAAATAAAGGAAAAGAGGAAGGTATTATACTGTAATATTTAGAGCCCCAAAACGTGCAATTATTGAAACTATATTTTCCTATAAATAGAAGCTCATTTCTCATCAATTTACTAAAGCTATTGAGCAATTATTATAGAAAGAAATTATAGAGAGAAAGAAGAAGAGAAGTCTGCTACCTCACTATTCCAAGATCCGGTTTTCTTCTAAGGTAAGGGGTATTATTTCTTTCATATTCATGAAGAGAACTTCTGTTATTCAATTCTTTATTATTATGTTGGAATAACCTGTCTATGCGAAGTACCACATACATGGTGAAATTCTTCTGTTATTCCATTCTTTATTATTATGTTGGAATAACCTGTCTATGAGAAGTACCACATATATGGTGAAATTATTCTATTATTCCATTCTTTATTATTCTGTTGGAATATCCTATCTGTGCGGATTACGCATGACCTAGTTCCATTCTTTATTATTCTGTTGGAATATCCCGTCTGTATATATTACGCATGACCTGGTTTCGTTCTTTATTATTCTGTTGGAATAACCTATCTGTGCGGTCTATCGAATGCCTGGTGAATTCTTCTGTTATTCCATTCTTTATTATTCTGTTAGAATAACCTGTCTATGTGGATTTCCGCATGCATGGTGAATGATCCTTCACATTCATTCTTTATTAAATTGTGGAAATAATCTTTTTACGTGGATTACCGCATGGCGGATAAAAATCCATTTGCAGTTTCGTATATTCTATTATACTCGTATGAGATATCATTTCTTTTGTACTCGTCATGGAATATCATTTTCTTTGGTATTTTTCTTTTACGAGTTACTATTCATAGGTTAGTATCCACCCGATTACTATTCACTCTAATATTATTCACTCGGGTATTCGGGGTACTTTTCATGCCGGAGTACTATTCACGAGTTACTATTCACCTGATTACTATTCACTCTAGTATCATTTACTCGGGTATTCGGGACACTTTTCATGTCGGGGTACTATTCACGGGGTACTATTCTCGAAGTACTATTCACGGGGTACTATTCACCCAAAAAATATATTTCTTTTCTGTCCAAATTATTTTTGGTACATGAATATTATTCTTGAATTTTACTCTACAAAGCAGTATCATGTTGATAATTTGGACGTTATTGATTTCTGAATAAATTAAATTATAAATCTCTAAAATTTATCCTTGAACTTATTTATTGAATTGTCATCATCCTCATGCTTATATTATGTTAAAAGTCATTTTTGGCCGTAGTGCATAGATGAACTTGGTATTATTATGACTAGGGATTATTCGTTATAATCATGACCGTAATGTTACAAATTATGCGGTAAAAATCCTCATTGGCCCGTAGTGCATTGATGGACAGTTTTTGGTATGATCATGACCATGGGTTCTCTTCGGCCAAGGGTGCAGAGATGAATTATTTTATGGCATGATCAGGACCGTTGATGAAAACATGATTTTCCTTGGCCCGTAGTGCATGGATAATTCATGGTCGTGATACTAAAGAATATCCTTGGCCCGTAGTGCAGGGATGATTCGATGATGTGGATTATTTATTAAGCTGAGTCTCAGCAATAAAATTGATGATAACCTTTTTAAATCATAGAAGATAGTAGATATCATATTCTACTTGACTCTTCTAATGAATTGCTTATTCCGCTGCAGTTGTTGATCTAAAACTTGTTGTCTATTATATTCTATCGGTTGTTATACCGTTGAAAGCTAAGGATAATTTATTATGCATTATATTATTCATAATATTTTTTACTGGGCTAGTTGATCTCACCATTTCTTTCATTGTTCTCTTCAGGAAATTAGAATATAGCAAGGACGAGTTGGGGAATGAAGTGATGGTCCAGGATAAAAGGCTTTTAGTAGTCCACACTATTCTACGGAATAATGTGATAATAATTATAATGAGGACACTAATGAGTGCATATTATTCATTTATTTTGATTCCATTATATTTAATTTTATTGCATGTTTCATGTGTATATGATCTTATTAAGCTGTTTAATGATTTCAAGAGGAATTAGAGCTGATATGAGGAAAAAAGGAAAATTGCAGGGTTTTTAGCATTACATTGAATGCATGGTCTTATCTTGGGACTTGGATTTTATTGTAGAGCTCTTTCTTAGCTTTTCAAAACATCTTGAATCGTCCCAATCGGAGTTCGTATGAAGAAGTTATGATCTTTTTACCAGACGGAAATTGAACCTCAAAGTTTGGAAGTTGTAATTTGCATAGCAGTCACTTGGAACCTGATTTTAACCTTGATACAGCCAGAATCTGTCTAATATCAAAGAACACAAGTTGTAGATCTCGTCGATATCTTCGTTTTGATATGTATCATGCCCCGTAACTCCTCCCAGATCAAACGTTATGCTCATTTTACCAAAGGACGTCGCAGCAGAAAATAAAAATTCACCCCAGCGAATTTGAGCGAGAAAATTGGGAAATCTTGGATTCTTGGAAAGTTTCTAAAAGCATATTTTGACAGATTTCTACATGGAATTGGATTGATATTTCTATTAGAATTACGATATCTTTAGAGTTTGGACTAAGATTTATTTCCAAATTGGATTCTATTTCTTTATGGAAACTAGTTATGATTTATACTTCCTTTGAGGATTTGGATTTCTACTTCCTATAGGATTTAGGACTTTGTCTAGCACTATAAATAGAGGATGCTAGTCATGGTTTTATTCATTCTCTCATCTACTACATTTAATCATCTACTACATTCTCTCATCTACAATATTAGATGATTGAATATATGAGCTAAGTTCTTTTTATTCAGTTCTAAGGGATGTTGAACCTTATTTATAATTAATGGTTAATTGAGTATTCATTATTTATTTCTTCTCACATGAAATTCATATTTGATAATCTGATTTAATTTCTGAATGCTATTTGGCTTAACTGAATTGATTTCTGCAGGATTGAGTTGGTTAACAAATATCATATGCTAGATCAAGGAATATTATTATGTGTAATTGATATTGTTTCTAATCATAAGTAGTAATTAGTAATACATGATTGTGGACAAGCTTTTGAGTATTGCTATGATTATCAGAAGACAAGTTAAACAATCTGAGCTTATGTGTTTGTTGCTTGGAATAGTCTAATTCCCTAGTTCTTAATGTTGCTATTATATTAAATCTAGAGAGCTTGTTCTAGGTTATATAATTGTTAGAATCTTGTGAAGAGCTTGTTTCATTGAGTGACAATCTAAGGGGAGTTTCGGGTAGCAAAGCTTGTTGTTACCTAGGGCTATTAGTTTCATTGAAGGGTAAATAATGTTACACTTGATTAATCTATTTATTGTAAAAAGGTGATACTGAACTGAAGAACTGAAGCTTTTTATTCATTGTTTATTCTTAATAGTTTATTCTTGTTAATTTAATTAATTAATTCAAAATCCCCTTTTCATTAGAAATCATAGGATAAATATAAAATAAATCACTCTCTGTGGGATAGATCATTGCTTACTACTGTGCTAATTGTTTAAATTTGTAAAGTGAAAGTGAGGTTAATTTAGGAGTGTAAACGACAGCTCTCAAACACCATTGAGTGTGGATATTTTCTAGATGACAATATTCTTGTTTAAACTATCAGCTATGTTTTGTCGTATTTTACACGACTGTTGTATAATTAAGTTGTATTTGAATTTATGTACCATGTATTTGGCGACTCAAGATGAGTGATGTATACCTGTTTTGGGGGCGTCTCATATGTATACCTATTTTGGGTGCGTCACGGAGGTTGTATCACGGAGGTTGTTCACCTAAGTAATCTCGATGTCTAACCATAATTCAGGCATAAAGATTACTTAGAAAAGGTTGTTTAGGTTATTTGGCCTATATAGTTGATACTCGACAAGAAGTAAAAATAGATCAAATACCTATAGTTAAGGAATTTCTCGATGTATTCTCAGATGACTTACTAGGTCTTCCTTCAGATAGGGAAATCGAGTTTATCATTGACCTTGCATCAGGAACGACACCAGTTTCTAAGACACCGTACAGAATGGTACATGAAGAACTGAAAGAGTTACTAGTAAAACTACAAGAACTCTTAGATAAAAAGTACATATAACCTTGTGTTTCACCATGGGGAGCACCAATATTGTTTGTAAAGAAGAAGGATGGAACCATGAGTTTATGTATCGATTATAGAGAATTAAATAAATTAACCATATAAAATAAATATCCTTTACCAAGAATTAATGATTTGTTTGACCAATTAAAGGGGTCGAACACTTTTTAAAAATCGACCTACGGACATGTTATCATCAATTAATAGTAAGAAAAGAAGATATGCCGAAGATAGCGTTTAGGACACACTATGGAAATTATGAGTTTCTTGTGATATCCTTTGGTTTGAGAAATGCACCGACATCATTTATGGACTTGGTGAATCGAGTGTTTAAACCATGCTTAGACAAATTCGTTGTAGTGTTTATCAACGATATTCTGGTATACTCGAAAACACAGGAAGAACATACTGAACACTTAAGAGTTGTTTTGGAGATATTACGGAAGGAAAAACTTTACGCAAAGTTTTCTAAGTGTGAATTCTGGTTAAAGAGAGTTCAGTTTTTAGGTCATGTAATTGACAAAAATGGAATTTTAGTAGATCCAACTAAGATCGAAACGGTTGTGAATTGGGAACAACCAAGAACTCCAAAAGAAGTAAGAAGTTTTCTCGGTTTAGCGGGTTATTATCAACGTTTCAGAAAATATTTTTCAAAAATAGCAACCCCACTAACCAATTTAACTCGAAAGACGGTGAAATACGTCTGGATAGATAAATATGAAGAGAGCTTCCAAGAGTTGAAGAAGCGACTGAGCATGACTCTAGTGTTGTCCTTACCAGATGATACAAGTGGTCTTGCAGTATTTAGTGATGTGTCACACAGAGGTTTAAGGTGTGTTGATGCAACATGGGAAAGTGATTGCTTATGCATCACAACAACTCATTGATTATGAGAAGATGTATCTTACACATGACCTAGAGTTATCCGCTGTAGTTTTTGCCCAGAAAATTTGGAGGCATTACTTGTACGGGGAAAAGTGTGAGATATATACAAATAACAAAAGTCTGAAATATATTTTGACACAAAAAAAGTTAAACTTAAGGCAGAGAATGTAACGAATGTGATTTTTATAATTAATTAAAATATTTATTTGAGTTAGATAAATATTTTAGTTGATTTATTTATTGAATAATAAATATTTGATGTTGGTTGTTATGACTTAATTTAATTAAGCGTTATAATTTGATAGATAATTTTATAATTGATGTGCATTTTATTATTAAAGTTTAATTGAGTGTACTAATAAAATAATTTAAATTATTTAAGTGTGACATTAGAAATATGTTATATGTCATAGTAAAGTAATAATAGTATATAATGAATAGCCTAACCATTAGATTGCTTAACTAATGATGGAAAAGTGAGGTTATGCTACTAAGATGGCTTAATGTGATATTGGTCATGCATGTAAGAGTTTTGTAACATAAGCCTTATGTTATTAGTGGGGGTTACTATTATATTAATTATTAACATAACTATTACCCAAATGAGAAGTTACACAAGAAGATATCCTAGAGTTTTTTATAGCAAGAGTCTTGGTGGAAGAGAGAAATAAAGAAATTGAGAGAGATAGAGAGAAATAGAGGAATTGAGATGAGCTAGAAGAAGAAGAAGAAGAAGAAAAAGCTTGAAGAAGGTAACTTCTAAACTCTTATTTAACTTTGATTTTTTGGAGCAAATTTATGTTCTAGGGTAGTAGATCGTGCTTAATATTGTTTGTATTGGTTTAATCTTGGATTATCAAGAGTCAAACAAGAGGATTCAAGAAAGAAAATGAAATGGAAAGAAAATTTGAAGAACAAAATTGTGACAACCCGATATTTTCTATATAAATAAATCATAAATTTTGCGTATAAATTATTTTTTTATTTATTTATTAAAATAAATATGAATGATATATGTCAAGGTAATGTGTAATTATAATTATATGTGTGATAAATAAAATTTATTTATTACATTAAGTATTGCAGATAAATTTATTTTAGAATTATTGATTATTATCAATTATATTTTTTATACTAATTAATTCCTTATTGGAAATGTTTTATTAATTATTTTTCAAGGGAAATATAATCTTATATTATTTAAATAATATTGGAAATAATTTTAGAATAATTATTTATTTTAAAGGTAAGAATGCGTGAAAGGTATTATGTATGTAATTATGTGATGAATATAAAATATATTTATTACATAAATGGTTATGAATAATTTTATTTTAGAATTATTGCTCATTATAAATTATATTCTAATAATAATTATTTTATAGTAAAAAATGTTTTTAATATTTATTTTCCATGAAAATATGATAATTATATTATTTAAATAATATATGATATGAATATAGAATTTTTATAATACTTATTTTATTATATGAATTTTGTTCAAGATATTAAGTAAATTATTTCTACTTAATTATAAGGTTAATTATGGCAGATAAATCAGATATGGAATCCAAACCCTAATTTTGGGTTTTGATCAATGAATGAAAATAATAATATTATATTATTATTTGATAGTGTTATAGATATGTATGGTTATGTGTGTAATGTTAATGTGTGGAACAGTTTTAGTATTAATGATAACCCTAACTTTGGTTATGGGATAAGGAATAATGATAATAAAATTATAATGTTAATTATATTTTGATTTTTCAGTGCTATGAATATGTACTGTATTTCTGTATTGATAATGGTTGGTCAATTACGGTGTATTATGATCAAACCTTAGTATTAATGTTAAACCCTAATTTGAGATCCAAATTAGAGTGCAAGATTTGTTTTATAAGTGTGTTATATAATTTATGACATGTATTAAATGTATTAATTAGGTAAACCCTAATTAAAATTCTAGAAAACCCTAAATTATTAAAAACCCTAATTTTAAGTGTTAAAACCCTAAATAATAATTAGTTAATTGTTAAATGAAAAATCCTAATTTAAAACTCAAGTTGAGTTCGACACTGTTATATATAACTGTGTTATATGGTGCATGCATGTTATGTATTATATAATTTCATATTGATTAGGTAAACCCTAAATAATAATTTAGAAATACTAATTTCTAAGAAACCCTAATATTTATTTTATAAACCCTAATTTATTTAAATTGTAAACCCTAATTGTTGAATTGGAAAGTTTAATGCTAATTAGTGTATCTAAAACCTAATTAGTAAGGTGTTAATTAATTAGAAACCTAATTAATTAGAAATCTTTATTTTGTATTCTAGAAACTAAAATTTTATTATTTTATTATTTATTTTTTTTCAAACCCTAGCTTGGAAATTCTAGAATTACTTTTAAACCCTAAAATAGTCCAAACCCTTAAACCCTAAGGGTTTGCCATGATTATAATTTTTCCATTAAAATGATTTTACCAAATGACAAAAATACCCCTCTTGCATAATTGAAGCTAGCAATAGGTTTTGACATTAGATGGGAGTTGGTGATCAACTTAGTTGACATTTGTGATATAAATCACCAGCAAATCAAGCAATATCAGCTATATACATGCATCTACCACATATATAAATGGATTGGAGAGAGAAAAAGGTTGATTTGTTAAGCAATTTTACATAACACTCCACCAAGAACTTCTCCCGCTAGAACCAACGAAAATATATAGTATATCAGCCCCCAAGAACAGCCCCACGATCACCATTAGCAAATCACAAGTTCAGAATAAAGAATCAATGATAGAAAGGTATAAACCCTAAAGCCAAATCTGATCTTCGATCCACTGTTAAAAGTTATGATTAAGTGTTAAAATGTGTTGTATGTAGTGTAATATGATGATCTGGGTTGTTGTTTACTAGATCCATAACATCTAATGCTCGAAATCAAAGTTTTTCAAAAATCTGGGAAAGTTGAATCTGTGGTATGACAACAAATGTCAGTGGCCACAGATCCTTTTTAGATCTTGATTTGTGTTGCATAAATGTTGATATGTGTAGCCTGTAATTCTTTGATATGCAAAAAGAATCAGGAACAAATAATGTATGGATTGAAAGTTATACTTGGTCAAGGTTGGTTGACCGACCATGACTAAGTGATTTCTGGGAAACCCAGAAATCCTTTAAGTCTGTCTGATAAGTTTTTTTCGAAGCCTTGATCTTGCTTCTGATAGTTATTTTGTTGTTGTTTTTGTAATAGAATCGTAATAAGTTAAGTGTAATAGACATGTATGCTTATAGAGCACCTAAAGGATTAACAGAATAGTAGTAGTGGATCGGTCAAACCAAGCAGAAGATAATGGAATCGGTTTTCTGGGCAACCCAGAAAACTGATGATCATGTCTTCTGACATGGTTTGACCGGAGTGGATCTCATGATTGAAATGCTGTTATGGTGATATTTGGTAATTGATATCTAGCTGGTTATGTTGTCTACAATCTGAAAGCCTAAGATCACGAAACCAGTTCATTTGTTGCAAGTTATAAAAATTGAAAGAAGGCAGTATGAACTGTTCTTCATTTATGGAAAACCCAGAAATGAAGAACAGCTCTGACAAGGTTTTTGAAAGGCTAGATCTCGTTCGTTTGATATAGTATGGTCATGATTGTTGTTGTAGCATGAAGTGTTACACTAGTACTACACGCTCTAATGCTTAGTTAGTCCAGAATCACACTACACACTGAATTATTGGTGGTCAAACTAGCTTACTCGGTGACTGCCTATGAATTTCTGGGTAGGCTCAAGAACATGAAGAACACCTATAGCGACGGTTCTGTCGCTATAGGTGGTCTTTAGCGACAGATAGTAATTAATTTTCTGGAAATTAATAAATAAATAAAAAAAAATAGTTTTTAATTATTAAAAATACAAAATAAATTATTAAAAATTATTTTAAATTCCAAAAATTAGTTTTTAATTATTTTAAATATATTTCATAAATATTTAATATTTTTGGAATATTAAAAGTATTTAATTTATTTAATTATAATATTCAATAAATAATTTTAAAATGATTTTAATATTTTAAAAATCATTTAAAATTATATTATGATATAAGAAAATATTTTAAGTTATTTTAATAATTTTAATATTATGTGATAATTTTCATTAATAAATTAATATTAATGATAATTAATTTATTTATTAAACGAATTAAATAAATGAATTAAAAATGATTTTATTATATTAAAAATCATTTTAAATAATAATAAGGTATTTAAGAATATTTTAAGTTATAAAATATAACTTTTAATATTTAATGCTTAATTTCATTAATTAATGATTATTAATGATATTAAAGTTATTTAATAATTATATTAAATAAATTAGTTTAAAAATGATTTTAAAAATTATTTTAAATGAAAATAAAGTGTTTAAAGATATTTTAAGTTATAAACTATAAATTTTAATATTTAAAGGATAATTTCATTAATAATTTAATATTAATAATATTTATTTAATGATTAATGTTATTAAATTTATTTAATAATTATATTAAATAAATAGTTTAAAAATAATTTTATTTAAAAATCATTTAAAAAGGATATAAGTGAATTAAAAATATTTTAAGTTGTAATTAATAACTTTTAATATTTAGATAATGATAAATTAATATTTTAATATTAATGGTAACTATTTAAGAATGATTTTAAATGTTTTAAAAATCATTTAAGGGTAATATAAATGTTTTAAAAATATTTCGAGTTATTATACATAACTTTAATATTTTGGCAATGGTTTCATTAATAGTTTAATATTAATTAAATATTAATGATAATAGAATTATTTGATATTTAAATCATTTAATAATGATTTTGATATTTCAAAAATTATGGTAAATGGTAATAATTATTTTATAATTATTATAAGGCCATGAAAAATAGTATGACTGTTGTTTAAGTTATCTATTTGGATATTGAACTGCGGGATAGAGTTTTAGACTCGATAATTACCCGAAAAAGTTGTCGGTAGATCGACATAATTCAGAAATTGATCTGGACTTAGATAATTTAATTGGATATGTGTTCATTTGTGATTCAATGGTGTTAAAGTTGTGTGACAATGTGATTAAGAATGTGTTGATGTTTGCTTGTGAGTCAATGATTGTTGAACATGTGTGATAATGTGAATAGGGAATGTGCTGACTGCAATAGGCAGTGTTATGTGTGCGTTATGATATACTAATCAGTAAAATTATCTGATTAATGATAGGTCGTGATAGAAAAGATAAATCTAAGTTGCGTAATTGTAAGCAGCGCATCAGGCAAGTATCCTAACTTTGCATTTTCTTTATGCAATGGACAAGTGTAAGAATGTTTTAAAATTATATTATTACTGTACAGATTGTTAAACCTATATTATATACACCCATTGATTATCAACATGTTAGTATATGATAATTCAGTTATATATATTTTGTTCGTTAATTTCTATAAATGATTATACAAGTGTCCCCACTTGGATAATCATTGTATCCAATCGCATGTTGATACACCTTTGATATACATATACGTTGAACTATATATTATTGTTGACCAAGATAAGACCTTTGTTATGAAAACCCGACAGGTATGAACATCCCGATAATGGGAAAATTTTTATGCGCTACGGCGGACAAAGGATGAACGATAATATCGTTCTATCAATGTAGTATTGATCAATACAGGGTACAACGGGGCTGATCACCCTTCGTGCCCGTAAGCAATGGCCGGTTTACAGATGAATTTCTGTTTAAACCCTTTCGAAAATGAAAATAATGTTCATAATATGTCACAGAAACCCATGTATAGACAATACACAGTTTAAAAAATTTGAAAGAGGGTTGTTATGTTATTGTTATTGGTACAGATTACTTCACAACTATTGACCGGTTGTAGAAGAATATTATATAGAAAACATTTAAATTCTTTCAGCTTATATATATATATATATATATATATATATAATACTTGCTGGGAACTCAAATGCTCATCCTTGCTTTATTTAAATGTTTTCAGCTAAGTGTGAAGAACTGAAAAGTTCGGCCAGGATCAAGTGAAAAGGAAAGCAAACAAGACATGTTTTTGGTATCATTTATAATATATAGACTATATTAAATTAATGATATGTATTATATATCATGTAAAAGAATGTAGTAAAGGTTGTATACTTGAGATTAGACTCTGATAAATGTAAATTTAAGTTTAAGTTTTATATTATTGTTATTATTACTAGTATTATTCCGCTCATAGAAATGGTATCGTGAAGTACCGAGTTCGGGTTTCAAGTATCCGGGTTCGGGGACTTTACAAAAATTCGTAGGTTTTGAGTAATTGTGGACAGATCGTGTGAAATTTATACCTCTTTGGGTATAATGAGTTAGAAAGTGAGCCTTATATCAAATCAAAGGTATGGAAGTAAGTTATATTCTGAAAGTGGAATCACATGAAAACTGTTTGTAGATTTCTCGTAATGTCTGTTTTAGTAAGGCTGGTCCGAAGGGAAAATAATCTTCCCAGAAAATCAGAACTATTACGATTTTTGACTTTGAACAATTCATATAAATTCGTGTGTTTTGAATATGAAGAAACTTTAAACTGAAAAGTTGTAGATATGGAAGATTACTAGCCATACACGCGTTATTGAGCCATTTTATGGACCGGATCATGTCCGAAATAAATTGTTTAGTAAGGATTTCTGAAAAGTGAAATTTTCTAGACTAGTTGATGAATTGCAGAATCTGGTTTAGATGGATAAGGGTCGGACTTTAAGGCCTAGATGAGGTTGTAGTACACTGAGTAAGGGTTAATTCTGTATAAGAAGGAACAAAAATGGACATGTAACGTAGGAGTTACGTTAAAAACGAAAACAACGTTTTGTTAAAGAAATTGTGAAGATGAGTTTTATAATTCTGTTTGAATTAAGATTTTGGGTGATGGTATATTTTGATGATTAAACATATGTTTTGACATATGTAATGAGTATAGATATGTGTTATCATATTCTATGCATAATTAACCATTTAAGATCAAGAGTTTAGATTAGTTAATGTGTGCACATAACGTGCTCGATAAAATGCATAAGAGTAATATTGTTTCTAAACTTTGGTATACAAAGTTTCTAACTAATGACTAATTTTGGATATCTGAGTATGAAAAGATCATAATAGAAGAATAATAATTGAAAGAAATCGAAAAGGGCAATTTTTGATTTTTGTAGGAAAATTAAACATGTAAATAATGTGTCGAATATGCATTTTCTCACCTTTTTCTTTTTTGTTCCATTTTTCTTCTCAGGAGGCGAGAATATAGTGGGAACTAGTCGGGGTGTAGAGTGATGGGTCCAGACAGTTGTTTTAGCAGTGCTCACTATTTTGTAAAATAGTGTATCAATAATTATAATGACGACTCCTTTTGAGTTTGAATACTGTCTATTAGACAATATTTGTATTTAAACTCACAGTATACGTGTTATCGTATTTTGTACGACAATTGTAATAATGAAGTTGTAGTTGTTTTCTGTACCATGTATTTGGCGACTCGGAATAAGTGATGTATACCTATTTTGGGGGCGTCACAGAAAGGAATAGGAAAAGCTAGCCCATGTACAAACTTTGTCCAATGGGAGAAGATTAAAGAATAAAGGCAATCCAAAATGTAAGACCCCAACTTTTATGAATAAAGATGAATTTTCTATAAATATCATTTTTGAATATTATGGAATGAATTTGATATAATGTTATAGTTGTGGGTAATATTTATAAATTTTGCAAAGTACGTAAGTTGTTATATAATATTCGATTGGTCTGGGAATATTCTTTTTAACAGGGAATATTCGTACAACGGAACAATCAATGGTGGACCCCACAACGAAATTATTGTCGGATTGAGAAAACGACAAAAATACTTTATGAAAATAATGGCGGAAGTTTTACCGTTAACTGTTGAAACACCTGGTGTTAAAAGTACAGTAATACGCGTAGTTGCACAGTAGCACACGGTATTGGTTATTGATGCTTACGTGAGAAGTCACTCAGTTTTGTTCAATTATTGTTACAGTAATTGCTGCATAGTATCTCACGTTATTTGATTCAATTATTGTCAATATTTTATAATCAATAATTGAGATGCAAAGTTATTAATATTATTATTTGCAATATTAACGATGTCTAGAATGTAACACCCCCTTCCTGAAAAGGAAAGGGAGGTCACGTGCAAAGCACAACAAACCTCAAAAAATAAACAGAGCACTAACAACCTCAAAATATTAATAATGGTGATCAAATAATAAAGTATTAAGTACAATTCTCCAAACTGAGTCAAAATAATCAAAACTTAAAATTCGAATTAACCTAAATGGTCAAAGGCAAAACTCTCATCACACTAGCCTTGAATCACCCCTACAAACCTGCTGGAAGAAAAATACAGCATGAGCTAATTGTCCAGTACGGATACAGATATACAACTGATATACGAAAAATAACTGAGACAAAATACTGAACAAGCCTCAAGTGCAAATACAAACAAAAATATAATATCCAAAGCTCTGGATGGAATATAGCTGAATCAACAAAATTGACGAAACCAATAAAAAATGAAGAAATAACGAACTGAAGTAACTAACTCAATGACTTGAACTGAACAGAAACCAACAAAACTAATCCAATAAAATAATAGGCTGTAACAAATGGCTGGAGTTATTTCATACTGAGTGAGCTCAGAAATATATCTTGCAACACAGACAAGTCAAACTAATGCCATACAGGCAAATCAAATGATGCCACACAGGCAACCAAAATAATGCCACACAGGCACATCAAAACAATGCCACACAGGCAAGTAAATGTAATGCCACACAAACAAATCAAAATAATGCCACACATGCAAATCACACATTGGACCGCGAATCCAAATGTATACAAATCGGATAGGTGTGTTTGGCACAACATCACCAATCAACAGAACAAAAATCTAGGGTTAACCCATACGCCTCCCACAACAACACACCAAATGGCCTATTTCCTACGGAGCCCAAAACGGAGACGCCGTGGAATAATCACACCGCCACGGAATGTGTCATGTCTCTCGTGCCAAGACGACATGCCTGTGGTACCACCACAAGTGGTTATAGCTCAGGTATACCCTTCGGTATATTCTAACAAAAATATCATGTCACAACACATGCGATATAATACCAACAAAAGGGTTCTATATGTACATGTTGAACCAAATCAAATTATAGTTACAAGGTTTAAAAAAAGAAGGTAGCAACATGTACCGCTCTATAATTATCAAAATAAATATTAGACATGATAACCTCATTCAAAGAGTACAAGTACGAGTCCAATGTGTCAACTCCAAAATGAAATAAATATATCAATTTCACAAGAAACATTTATGTGAAATAATAACAGGAATTCGAAACGAGGAACAAAACTAACAAATCAAATTTAACAAAGGTATCGCTGAAAGAGTGTGGAATCCGTACCTGATACTTCCAAACCATTTATAACACACTCCACAAAATTTTACCCTCAAATGCCAACGATATCAAATACGAAACGTTATTCACAACCTAAACATATTCATCTCAAATTAAAAATAATCCAAACTAATAATTCAAAATCTATTTAATATGCCTTTAATCATCACCTTTTATCAATTATTAATACTCCAAAATTTATATTCCAAATATTACTCGTTTAGACTCTCCCCGTTCAATCTAAATAATTTAATAAAATTTTATTACAATCAAATCATTAACAACATAATACTATTAAATTTATTATTAAAATTTTTTATAATAATGTTGGTAAAATTAATTAATTTAATTTAATAAACATAACTTCAATTTAAATTACAAATTCTGATTTAAAAGCTTCATGGCTAAGTATTATTAAAATAAAACATGTATATATATATATATATATAACGAAAATAACTAACGCCTGCTGCACTGCTGCAGACCTGTAACTAAGTAATATATATAGTCCTCATTTATATATAAAAAATTACGGAATAGTAAGGCTGCAATCAAATTGATATATATATATATATATATATATATATATATATATATATATATATATATATATATAGTCCTTATTAATGTATATAATAGATATATAATGGATATCATGCATGAATATTCTTATTTATAAATTCAGTTGAACATTTTCTAGAATTAAAAGACTTTCATCCTTTTTAATGCAAAAGTGCATATTTAGAATCTTCTAAAGTACAGAATGCTCAACCCATTAGGTGTAGTGATCATATATGTAATATAAAACTATAACATACCTATATTGATAATCATTAGATACTTACTAGAGAAAGAATGAAATTGTTTCTTCTCTCTTCACAACTCAGCCGCCAGCCTCTTCTTCTTTTTCCCAATTTGTATCAGGCGCATACCAGTATGATTAGGTTTTAGTATATATTTATTTATTTATTATCTTATTAATTCTCCTAATTATAATAAAATTAATATTACCCACATTTAATTAAATTAAACCCAAAAATTTCTAAGGCTCAAATTGTACTAAATTAATTTACCCATCACTTATTAATATTTATTAGCCCACACAAATTAAATAACTAGTTTGACCCAAACATAAGAAAAGCCCAATTAAATATGGATTTAAATATTATTTATTTATTTTATTTTTTATTTTTTTTACCTGGTATTACATAGAAGTTCTGTCAAGGAGAGGTTTGGTCACCTAATTGCGAGCCAATGAGGAGAAATCCTTATTGGAAAGCCCCCTCTTTCCTGGGAATGACCTGATCGATTATTATTGTGAATTATAATAATGATGATGAGTTTAGTTTTATTAGTATTATTAATGTAATAAAATAAAAAAGCTTTTTATATAAACAGAATACTTTATAAAGTTATTCGTTTTATTAGACTAATAGTAAAATCTTTTTATATAAAACAAAATACTTTTATAAAGTTATCTGTTTTATTAGACAATAATTAGAATATATTATATTTTATTATGCATAGTATTTGCATAGTGCCTGCATCGTATTTGCTGTAGTAAAATCTTTTTATATAAAATAGAATACTTTTATAAAGTTATTCGTTTTATTATATTATAAATAGAATATATTATATTTTATTGTAAACCAATGTGGACCATCCGTTTAAAGTAAATAAATCTGACCGTTCATGAATTAGTTACTATGCAGTCCATTCTTCTATAAATAGAAGCTCATTCCTTCATTATTTCTTACGAATTCACTGAAACTCTAGAGAAAGAAACTATAGAGAGAGTTATTCTTCTATAATCTTGAGCGTATTTCTTTAGAGTTTAAGAAAGCTTTGAGCGTAGTGCAAGTTTTCTTTGAGTATATCCTCGCCCTACCAGTCAAAATATTCTTATTTTACGGTAAGGGATATTTTTTGTTGTACTCGTTAGGGGTATTCCTTCTTTCTTATTGGTGAAATTCTTTTGTTATTACAGTCTTTATTATTCTGTTAGAATAACCTGTATAAGCGGGATACCCTATACTAAGTGAAATTCTTCTGTTATTCCATTATTTATTATTCTGTTTGAACATCATGTCTGTGTGTTTACGCATGACCTGGTTCCGTTGTTTATTATTCTGTTGGAACATCCTGTCTGTGGGTTTATGCATGACCTGGTTCCATTATTTATTATTCTGTTGAAATTTCCTTTCGGTGCGTTTACGCATGACCTGGTTCCATTATTTATTATTCTGTTGGAATATCCTGTCGGTGCATTTACGCATGACCTGATTTCATTATTTATTATTCTATTGGAATAACCTGTCTATGTGGTTTATCGCATGCCTGGTGATTTCTTTTGTTATTCCATTCTTTATTATATTCAGTTGGTTAAAGTTTTGACTTCTATACTCCATGAAATTAGTGGAATATTCTTGATATTTGCGCTTCATCCAGTATCTTTTCATGGAAATATTCTTCTGAGCATTCTTGAGTGTTACTCTACAAAGAAGTATCATGTTAACAATTTGTACATTATTAGTTCATGATTCTTGAACTTATTTTATTGAATTCTTATATCATTGTCATCGTCCTTATGTTTATATTATGTTGAAAGTCATCTGTGGCCTGTAGTGCATAGATGGACTTGGTATGATTATGATCAGGGATTATTCGGTGTAATCATGACCGTAATGTTACAAATGATGTGGAAAAAGTCCTCATTGAGGCGTAGTGCATTGATGGACAATTGTTGGCATGATCATGACCATTGATGAATACACGAATATCATTGGCTATGGTGCATGGATAATTTGTGGTTGTGATACTAATAAATATACTTGGCCGTAGTGCAAGGATGATGTGGATTATTTATTAAGATGAGTCTCAGCGATAAATGTCATGAAAAAACTTTTAAATCATAGAAGATAGTAGATTTTATTCTCTACTTGACTCTTCTAATGGATTGCTTGTTTCGCTGCAGTTAAACTTGATGTTTATTATATTTTATCAGTTTAACACTGTTAAAGGCTAATGATAATTTATTCTGCATTATCTTAGTCATAATATTTCTTACTGGGCTAGTTGAGCTCACACTTTTGCTTTCATTGTTTTCTTCAGGAAATGAGAATGTAGCAGGGACTAGTCGGGGAACAGAGTGATGATCCAGATAATAGCATTAGTAGTCCTCAATATTCTATGAAATAATGTGATAATAAATATAATGAGGACCCCATTGAGTTTGTATATTGTCTAGATGATAATATTTATATTAAAACTCAAAGCATATGTTTAGTCGTATTTTACACGATTGTAGTATAATTAAGTTGTATTTGAATTTTGTACCATGTATTTGGCGACTCAGAATAGGTGACGTATACCCGATATTTTCTATATAAATAAAACAGAAATTTTGCGTATAATTTATTTTTATTTTATTTCAAATGAATATCGGGAAAATGTATTAGTAAAGTACATGTATTTATGTGGTAAATAAATATATATTTATTACATGAATAATTACAAATGATTTTATTTTAGAATTAATGATCATTATAAATTATATTTTTATAATAATTAATTTTTATTATAGAAATATTTTTATTATTTATATTTCAAAGAAAATATGATATTTTATTATTTAAATAATATAAGGAATGATTATTGTAATTATTATAATTATTATTTATTTATATGAATTTTAGCTCGGATTATTAAGTTAAGTATTTTAACTTAATTAATAAAGTTGTTTATGCAAGATAAATCAGATATGGAATCCAAACCCTAATTCTGGTTTTGGAACAATGAATGATAATAATAATATAATATTAATTATATTTTTATTTTTCAGTGCTATAAATATGTACTGTATACGTGGACCGATAATGGTTGGTGAATTATGGCGCTATATGACAAACCATAGTATTACTGTGTGAAACCCAAATTTAAAATACAAATTAGAGTTCAAGATTGTTAGGTAATCGTGATAATGTGATCAATGTCAGATATTATTAATATAAATGCCAATTAGGTAAACCATAATTATTGACTCAAAACCCTAATTATGAAATTAAAACCCTAACTGATATTTAGGAACCCTAACTGTCAAATTAGGAAACCCTAATTGCTAATTTAGGATGTTTAATACTTATTAGCGAACTTTAAACCCTAATAATCATGATTAATGTGATTAGAAACCCTAATTACAAATTTTTAACCATAATTAATAAATTGTTAATCCTAATTAGTAAATTGTTAACCCTAATTATCAAATTGGTGCTCTAATTAATAAATTAGTGATCTTAATTATAATTAGCATTATTAAACCCTAATGTCCCTGTATAAAGTAATTAGAAAACTAATCTAATTTAGAAAACCCTAATTACAAATTTTAGAAACTAAATTTTATATTTTTTTAAACCCTAAATGAAAAGCTAGAATTTTATTTTGTGATAAACCTTAGGGTTAAACCCTAAGGGTCAAACCCTAAAGGTTTACAAGGATTAGAAGAATGCCATTAAATTGGAAAGCCAATTGACCATTTTGCCTTTTTTGCATAATTGAAATCTAACAAGTAGGTTTTGACGATAGGAGGAGTTGGTGACCTAATGTAACAACTCTATTGACTTAAAATTGACAGCACATGAGCTCTAGATCAGCCAATACATGTATCTACCACTTCTATATATAGATTGAGAGAGAAAGGATTGCATTTGTTAGCCATGTTAGCACAAACACTCAACAAAGCTCTCTCTTTCAAAAACCCACGAAATATATTAGTATTTCAGTTCACAAAACAAGCCCCACGTTTACCATTAACAGATCAGGAGGCCAGAATCAAAAAAATTTCGTAGAAGGTATAAAAACCCTAGCTATAATCTGACCATAAATCTGTTGTTAGATGTTAGATTTTTTTTGTTAAACATGTTGTTAGTAGTGTATAATGATGATCTGGATTACTAGATGTTAGATCCATAACATCTAGAGGCTCGAATTTCAAGATTTACAAAATCAGGAAAAGTTCATTTTGTGTTCTAACAACCTAATGTCAAGCTTTGTAGATCTCTGTATGTGTTTAGTTTTTGTGTTTTAAGTGTTTAATATTGTAGTATGTCATGAGATCTGTACTCTGGAAGTTGAATCAAGGTCATATCCTGAACAGATTGCAAGTTATTCTTGGTCAAAGGTCGTTGACCGACCATGACCAAACCATTTCTGGGTAACCGAGAAATGGGTTTTCAGTGTCTGACAAGTTTTTGTTGGTCTCGGATTTGTTAGTGTGTTGTTGTTTTAATTCTGTTTTTGTAACTAAGTTGCAACTGGTTATGCGTACTATGGATCCATGCATTAATATCACTAAATAATCTAGTGGATTGAACTCAGTGGCCGGTCAAACTAGCCGAGTCGAGCATGAACTCTGTTTTCTGGGTAACCCAGAAAACATATGAACATGTCGACTGACATGGTTTGACCGGATCATAACTATTGATTCTGTTGATGTTAATTATATTTTATGTAATAGATCTACTCTCTTGCATGGTAGCTACAGTCTAGATGTCTTAGATCACAAAAACAATGCAAGGATTACAAGTTGTGGAAGCCCAAAACTAGCCAGTCGAACTGTTCTTCATTTCTGGGTAACCCAGAAAATGAAGAACAACTCTGACAGCTTGTTCTAGGCCTCAGATCTCGCTTGTGTTGTGCTTGTTGATCATGATTATTGTTTTGTCATGTAGTATTATATTAGTTCTACAAATAGTGATCAATATATAACCTAGAAACATCATTATCTGATTAGTGTTCTTGGTCAAACTAGTTAACCCAAAGCTGGCTATGAATGTTCTTGAAGGCTCAAGAACACCATAGACTGCACTGTCTGTCGCTAAAGGCCTATATCGACAGTTATATTAATTTTAATTAATTAAAATTTCAAAAATCAATTAAAAATAGAAATTAAATTTCGAAAATTACAAAATTAATTTTAAAAATTAACTTTTAATAATTTGAAATATTTTTCATAAATATTAGTATTTATTTAAATATTATTGGTAATTAATTTATGTATTAAATGAATTAAATAAATTAATTAAAAATGATTTTTATTATATTAAAAATTATTTTAAATGATAATAAGTTATTTAAAAATATTTTAAGTTATAAAATATAACTTTTAATATTTTAAAGAAAATTTCATTAATTATTTAATATTAATGATATTAGATTTATATAACAATTAAAATAAATAAATTAATTAAAATGATTTTAATATTATAAAAATCATTTTAAATGAAAATAAATAGTTTAAAAATATTTTAAGTTATAAAATATAACTTTTAATGTTTAAAGGTAAATTTTATTAATTAATTATTATTAATGATATTAAAGTTATTTAATAATTATATTAAATAAATTAGTTTAAAAATGATTTTATTATTATAAAAATTATTTAAAATGAAAATAAAGTAGTTAAAGATATGCTAAGTTATAAAATAAAACTTTTAATATTTAAAGGATAATTTCATTAATAACTTAATATTAATGATATTAATTTAATATTAATGATATTAAATTTATTTAATAATTATATTAAATAAATAGTTCTAAATGGTTTTATTAATTTAAAAATTATTTAAAAAAGATATAAATGAATTAAAAATATTATTAAGTTATACTTAATAACTTTTAATATTTTGATAAATAGTACATTAATAATTAAATATTAATGGTAATTATTGAAAAATGATTTTAAATATTTTAAAACTTATTTAAGGATAAAATTAATAATTTAAAAATATTCTAAGTTATTATAAATAACTTTAATATCTTGGCATTGGTTTCATTAATAATTTAATATTAATTAAATATTAATGATAATTGACTTATTTAATAATTAAATCATTTAATAATGATTCTGGTGTTTTAAAATTATTATAAGTCATTTAAAAATAATATGACTGATAATTGCAGATATTGAACTACAGGATAAAGTCTTAGACTCGATAATTACCCGATAAAGCAGTCGATACATCGACATATTTTAGAAATTGATCTGGACTTAGATAGGTTGACTTGATAAATGTTTATTTGTGATTCAAAGGTTGTTAAACTTACATGACAATGTGATTAGGTTATGTGGTGACTGCAAATAGCAGTACAATATGATATGATATATTATTCTAATTGAACGAATGATCTATTTAAGGATAGGGCTTGATATAAAAGATAAATCTAAGTTGTGTAAGCAACAGACAAGGTAAGTATCTAACCCTTTATATTTACTTTATGCAATGGACATGCGTAAGATAATATCTGAACTATTCTTTTCAATTGTTCAAATATTTCAACCTTTGTATATACTTATGCAATGATTCTGTATAAGTAAGTTATTAAATTATAATCTGTTGTACAAGTTCCTTAATTCTATTATTGTAGATAAAGATATATTCTGTTCGTTAATTTCTAAACTTGGTTATACAAGTGTCCTCACTTGGATAATCATTATATTTCATCACATGCTGATACATAATTATCAGTGTCCAATATGTACAAGTTGAATTAAAAGCCGTCTAAGCTATTTGATCTGGCTAGACACAAACTTAAAAATATTTTTAAACAAGATAAGAACTTTATTGTTATCCAACTGAATTGTTTTGGTTCGAAATCTAGACTGGTATGAACATCCCAAATATGGGAAACTTTTATGCGCCTAAGGCGGAAATGCTGGACGAAAATATCGTTCTTTAATGTAGTATTGATCAATACAGGGCATAACGGTCTGATCACCCCCGTGCCCGTAAGTTATGACGGTTTATAGATGAAGTTCTGTTTAACCTTTTCAAAAATAAAAAACAATGTTCATAGTCTGTCAACTGATCCTCTTTTATAGCCAATACGTAGTTTTAAAAAATTTGAAATCGAAATGATATGTTGTTTATTATTGGTACAGTTTACTTCACAACTATTGATTCGTTGTAGAAGTATCGTTCATAGAAAACATTTAATTCGTATAGTTAACTGTTATTGTTGCTATTACTTGATGGGCACTCAAATGCTCATCCTTGCTTAATTTAAATATTTTCAGCTAAGTGTGAATAACCTGAAGGTTCTGCCAAGAACAAAGGGAAAGGGAAGTTCACTGAATGAATGATAATGCTATCTTTAGTAATAACTAGACTTTATTAGGATAATGATGATATATATTAATTATCATGTAATGTAACGAATGTTTGAAGGTTTCTTAATTGGGATTTAAAACTCTGCTAATATGTAAATTAAATTTGATAATCTATATTACTGTTATTATTATTAGTATTATTCTGCTCATAGAAATGGTATCGTAAAGCACTGAGTTCGGGTTTCAAGTACCTAAATTTGGGGGCGTCACATCATGGTATCAGAGCTATAGGGTTAGAAATCTTAGGTAGGATAAACTTTAGGCTATAACTTTAGAATAGAGGAACGTTGAAATATAAACAACTCGTATAGAGTTTAAAAAGAGATGAATCAGATAAATTCATCGTCAACCCAAATAAAAGATAACCTATACAAAATTATTATTTGTTTTGTGTATATATTATATGCTAATCAGGATAATTTATGTGTGTAGATGTCAGGTGAAAAAGGATTAGGATACCCTTGGATTGTAAAGAAGGAGCCAATATCAAAGCCAATAGCTAAAATAAAGGCTCAAAGTGAAGGCAACCTCGATGAGGTGGTTATTGTGGAAAATGTAATACCAGATCCGGAAATGGTGGAATTGATAGATAGTAATTTGGACACTTAAGTTGGAGTTGATCAAGCATCAACTAAAGTACAGAATCTACGAGACCAGGTTTCCTCTTTGGAAAAGTTGTGGGAAATAGAAAAACTACTAAATAGCCAACTGCGGAAAGCATTAATAGAAATAATGGAAGAACAAGATAAGCTTAAAATCCAAATTGACCAAATTGGAGCTAAAAGCAACAAAGTATGCGCAGCTCCAAGCAAGAAGGGGAGAAAAAAGATGAAAAAGTGTGATATAGGAAATCCTGATAACAACCAAGGAAAAATTAATCGAATAGAAAGGTGTGCAAATTGTGACAAGAAACATGAAGGTGTATGCAGGAAAGGGGAATATGTTTGCTACAATTGCGGACGGGAGGGACATTTCTCTCCTCATTGCGTCAATGCAAAGCAATGTGTCTGTTTTATTTGTGGGATAGGAGGTCATCAGGCAAAAAGTTGTCCAAGATCAAGAAAAAGGCGTAATGAATATGTAGTATAGGTTTTTTGGTGTGTATCTGTTTAATATAATGTTTGAAAAGTATGTCTGTGTAATGTAATATTCTCAACTTTTGTATAAGACAAAGATGTAAATCCCGACTTTTGTGGTCATAAAGGGATAACAATATGGGTTATTTTATGTAATTTACTTAGAATTAATGAGAATGAACCTACGTTTGAGTAATGAAACATATATTAAACTTATATGATAAGGTTTATAATGTAAGTTAAATTTATAATTTTATTTAATCAAATAATGCCGCCAAGACGTCAAGCTAAAAATTGAAGGGCAGAAAAATCTGTCAACAACGCTGGGGGACAACAACCAGATCCAATGCAGCACTTTGCAAACATGGTAGCTCAGGCTCTGCAACAAGGAATACAAGCCGCAGGGAAACAGCCAGACAACCGCTTGGCAAACTTCAAGGACTTCAAGGCTACAGGACCGCCCAAATTTAGAGGTACAATTGACCCTATAGAAGCCCAAACTAGGGTTAAGGAAATCGAAAAGGCGTTCGTTATAGCTAGGGTAGCTGAGGGGCAAAAGACAACTTTTGCCACCTAGAAGATGAAGGGTGAGGCAACTTTTTGGTGGGAAGTGAATCAGGCAAGGGTAGGAGCAGGTGTAGTTGCTTGGGAAGGGTTTAAAACTTTATTTTTCGAAAACTATTTTTCATCTAGTATGCAGGCTAGGATGGAGGTAAAATTTCTAGAATTGAAGCAGGAAAATATGACGGTGTTAGAATACGCCGCTAAGTTTAATGAGTTAGCTAGGTTTTCTCCACATCAAGTTGATACAGAGGCTAGGAAAGCTAGAAGGTTTGAGCTGGGATTAAAACCCTGTCTCTACAACAAGGTGGCAATGTTTGCAAATCCCTACATTTGCAGCACTCATGGCGAAAGCTATTATTGCTGAGGAAAAGAGTGAGGCCATGAGCCTCTACAACAAGGAAAGATGGAACAAGGGTAAGGTTAAGTAAGCTGGGAAGGTGGAAATAAACAGTGTTAATAGGAGTGAAAAGAGAAAGGAAAAAAACTTTAGGGGTATGCAGGTGAAGCAAAAAGGTACAATGAAGAAGCATGTGGTGCAATGTGGGAACTGTGGGAAGAACCATTTGGGGGAATGTCTGAAAGGTAAATTTGCATGTTTTTAACTGTGGTCAGGAGGGCCATTGGTGTTTTTCTGTGCGGATCAAAGGAGCATAAGGTGAAGGACTGTCCGAAACGGAGGACGGAGGCAAAAAGCGTGAACATGGGGAAAAGTGGCGGAACTTTAACGATCACAGGACCAACATCATCTAACAAGCCGACAAAATCTACTGCAAGGGTCTTCAACATGACAGTCCAGAATACGGCGACAGCTGTCAATAGAACTCTAGGTATTATTCGTATAACTTTAATTTTTTATACATGATTTTTATATATATAGTAAATTATTTTATAAAGAAATTTTGAAGTAGGAATTTGAGTTCTTTAGAAATCAAATTTCTGTTTAATTAGAAAGACAAGCTTTATGTGAAACGTTAAAGATCAGTTCTACTAGAAATCTACTAGAAATGACTGTGTATGCTATGTACCCTTATATGAGTAAGTTTTAAAACGGTGATTCCGCGGACGAAATCTTTATAAGAGATGGTGAATGTAATAACCCGATATTTTCTATATAAATAAAACAAAAATTTTGCGTATAAATTTTTTTTTCAAATGAATATGGGGAAAATGTATAAGTAAAGTACATGTATTTATGTGGTAAATAAATATATATTTATTACATGAATAATTACAAATGATTTTGTTTTAGAATTAATGATCAATATAAATTATATTTTTATAATAATTAATTTTTATTATAGAAATATTTTTATTATTTATTTTTCAAAAAAAATATGATATTATATTATTTAAATAATACAATGAATGATTATTTTAATTATTAGAATTATTATTTATTTATATGAATTTTAGCTCGGATTATTAAGTTAAGTATTTTAACTTAATTAATAAAGCTATTTATGCAAGGTAAATTAGATATGGAATCCAAACCCTAATTCTGGTTTTGGAACAAGGAATGATAATAATAATAATATAATATTAATTGTATTTTTATTTTTCAGTGCTATAAATATGTACTGTATACGTGGACCGATAATGGTTGGTCAATTATGGCGCTATATGACAAACCCTAGTATTATTGTGTGAAACCCTAATTTAAAATAAAAATTAGAGTTCAAGATTGTTAGGTAATCGTGATAATGTGATCAATGTCGAATATTTTAAATATAAATGCTAATTAGGTAAACCCTAATTATTGACTCGAAACCCTAATTATGAAATTAAAACCCTAACTGATATTTAGGAATCCTAACTGTCAAATTGGGAAACCCTAATTGCTAATTTAGGATGTTTAATACTCATTAGCGGACTTTAAACCCTAATGATCATGATTACTGTTATTAGAAACCCTAATTACAAATTTTTAATCCTAATTATTAAATTGTTAATTCTAATTAGTAAATTGTTAACCCTAATTATCAAATGAGTGCTCTAATTGATAAATTAGTGATCTTAATTATAATTAGCATTATTAAACCATAATGTTCCTGTATAAAGTAATTAGAAAACTAATCTAATTTAGAAAACCCTAATTATAAATTTTAGAAACTAATTTTTATTTTATTTTATTTTTAAACCCTAAATGAAAACCTAGAATTTTATTTTGTTCTAAACCTTAGGGTTAAACCATAAGGATTCAACCCTAAGGGTCAAACCCTAAAGGTTTGCAAGGATTACAAGAATGCCATTAAATTGGAAAGCCAATTGACTATTTTGGCCTTTTTTGCATAATTGAAGTCTAACAAGTAGGTTTTGACAATAGGAGGAGTTGGTGACCTAATATAACAACTCTATTGACTTAAAATTGACAGCACATGAGCTCATGATTAGCCAATACATGTATCTACCACTTCTATATATAGATTGAGAGAGAAAGGATTGCATTTGTTAGCCATTTTAGCACAAACACTCAACTAAGCTCTCTCTTTCAAAAACCCACGAAATATAGTAGTATTTTAGTTCACAAAACAAGCCCCACGTTTACCATTAACAGATCAGGAAGCAAGAATCAAAATTTTTTCTTCGAAGGTATAAAAACCCTAGCTATAATCTGACCATAAATCTGTTGTTAGATGTTAGATTTTTTTTGTTAAACATGTTGTTAGTAGTGTATAATTATGATCTGGGTTGCTAGATGTTAGATCTATATAACATCTAGAGGCTCGAATTTGAAGATTTACAAAATCTGGAAAAGTTCATTTTGTGTTCTGACAACCTAATGGCAGGCCATGTAGATCTCTGTCCGTGTTTAGTTTTTGTGTTTTAAGTGTTTAATATTGTAGTATGTCATGAGATCTGTACTCTGGAAGTTGAATCAAGGCCATATCCTGAACAAATCACAAGTTATTCTTGGTCAAAGGTCGTTGACCGACCTTGACCAGATCATTTTTTGGTAACCCAGAAATGGGTTTTTAGTGTCTGATAAGTTTTTGTTGGTCTTGGATCTGTCAGTGTGTTGTTTTTTTAATTCTGTTTTTAACTAAGTTATAGATGGTTATGTGTACTATGGATCTATTCACTAATATCACTAAATAATCAAGTGGATTGAACTCAGTGGCCGGTCAAACTAGCCGAGTCGAGCATGATCTCTGTTTTCTGGGTAACCCATAAAACATATGAACATGTCGACTGACATGGTTTGACCAGATCATAACTATTGATTATGTTGATGTTAATTGTATTTTATGAAATAGATCTACTCTCTTGCATGCTAGCTACAATCTAGATGTCTTTGATCACAAAAACAATGCAAGGATTACAAGTTATGCAAGCCCAAAACTAGCCAGTCGAACAGTTCTTCATTTCTGGGTAACCCAGAAAATGAAGAACAACTCTGACAGCTTGTTCTAGGCCTCAGATCTCGCTTGTGTTGTGCTTGTTGATCATGATTGTTGTTTTATCATGTAGTATTACATTAGTTCTACAAATAGTGATCAATATATAGCCCAGAAACATCATTATCTGATCAGTGTTTTTGGTTAAACTAGTTAACCCGAAGCTGGCTATGAATGTTCTTGAAGGCTCAAGAACGCCATAGACTGCACTGTCTGTCGCTAAATGCCTATAGCGACTGTTATATTAATTTTAATTAATTAAATTTTCAAAAATCATTTAAAAATAGAAATTAAATTCTGAAAATTACAAAAATTATTTTAAAAATTATTTTAAGTTATAAAAATTAACTTTTAATAATTTGAAATATTTTTCATAAATATTAGTATTTATTTAAATATTATTGGTAATTAATTTATTTATTAAATGCATTAAATAAATAAATTGAAAATGATTTTTATTATATTAAAAATTATTTTAAATGACAATAAGTTATTTAAAAATATTTTAAGTTATAAAATATAACTTTTAATATTTTAAAGCAAATTTCATTAATTATTTAATATTAATGATATTAGATTTATTTAAAAATTAAATTAAATTAATTAATTAAAAATGATTTTAATATTAATAAAATCATTTTAACTGAAAATAAATAATTTTCAAATATTTTAAGTTATAAAATATAACTTTTAATATTTAATAGTAAATTTCATTAATTAATTTTATTAATGATATTAAAGTTATTTAATAATTATATTAAATAAATTAGTTTAAAAATGATTTTATTATTATAAAAATAATTTTAAATGAAAATAAAGTGGTTAAAGATATTTTAAGTTATAAAATATAACTTTTAATATTTAAAGGATAATTTCATTAATAACTTAATATTAATGATATTAATTTAATATTAATGATATTAAATTTATTTAATAATTATATTAAATAAATAGTTTTAAAATGATTTTATTAATTTAAAAATTATTTAAAAAGGATATAAATGAATTAAAAATATTATTAAGTTATACTTAATGACTTTTAATATTTTGATAAATAGTACATTAATAATTAAATATTAATGGTAATTATTTAATATTTGATTTTAAAAATTTTAAAATTTATTTAAGGGTAAAATTAATACCTAAAAAATATTCTAAGTTATTATAAATAACTTTAATTTTTTAGCAATGGTTTTATTAATAATTTAATATTAATTAAATATTAATGATAATTGAATTATTTAATAATTAAATTATTTAATAATGATTCCGGTGTTTGAAAATTCATGATAAATTATAATAAATATTTTAAAATTATTATAAGTCATTTAAATATAATATGACTGATAATTACATATATTGAACTACAGGATATAGTCTTAGACTCGATAATTACCCGATAAACCAGTCGGTACACCGACATATTTTAGAAATTGATCTGGACATAGATAGGTTGACTTGTTAAATGTTTATTTGTGATTCAATGTTTGTTAAACTTATATGACAATGTGATTAAGTTATGTTCTGACTGCAAATATTAGTACAATATGATATGATATATTATTCTAATTGAATGAATGATCTATTTAATGATAGGGCTTGATATAAAAGATAAATCTAAGTTGTGTAAGCAGCAGACAAGGCAAGTATCTAACCCTTTGTATTTACTTTATGCAATAGACATGCGTAAGATAATATCTGAACTATTCTTTTCAAGTGTTCAAAAATTTCAACCTTTGTATATACTTATGCAATAATTTTGTATAAGTAAGTTATTAAATTATAATATGTTGTACAAGTTCCTTAATTCTATTATTGTAGATCAAGATATATTCTGTTTGTTAATTTCTAAACTGGTATGAAAATCCCAAATATGAGAAACTTTTATACGCCTAAGGCGGAAATGCTGGACGAAAATATCGTCCTTTAATGTAGTATTGATCAATACAGGGCATAACGGTCTGATCACCCCCGTGCCCATAAATTATGACGATTTCCAGATGAAGTTCTGTTTAACCTTTTCAAAAATAGAAAACAATGCTCATAGTCTATCAATTGATCACCTTTTATAGTCAATACGTAGTTTCAAAAATTTAAAATCGAAATGATATGTTGTTTATTATTGATACAGCTTACTTCACAACTGTTGATTCGTTGTAAAAGTATCGTTCATAGAAAACATTTAATTCGTACAGTTAACTGTTATTGTTGCTATTACTTGCTGGGCACTCAAATGCTCATCCTTGCTTAATGTAAATTTTTCAGCTAAGTGTGAACAACCTGAAGGCTCTACCAAGAACAAAGGGAAAGGGAAAGGGAAAGGGAAGGTCGCTGAATGAATGATAATGCTATCTTTTGTAATAACTAGACTTTATTAGGATAATGATGATATATATTAATTATCATGTAATGTAATGAACGTTTGAAGGTTTTGTACTTGGGATTTAAAACTCTGATAATATGTAAATTAAATTTGATAATCTATATTATTGTTATTATTATTAGTATTATTTTGCTTATAGAAATAGTATCGTAAAGCACTGAGTTCAGGTTTCAAGTACCTGAATTTGGGGGCATCACAATTAATGCATAATTAAGCTACTAATGATGATCGAATAGCTCACAATTAGGTTATTAGTCATCAAACCAAGTTGAAACATAACACATGACATGCTTACAAACTCCCAAGAAGCACAAGTCTCAAAAATCAGTTATTTGTAGAGGAAAGTAGGTGATTAAAGACCAAAAACCCTAGTTTAGAAATTCTATAAATAGCAGCCCTAGATCAAAGAAAACCTACAAATTTTCTAAGCCTAAACACTCATATATCATACCTAAATAAGCCTTGGTGATAGCAACAACAGAATCAGTAGCCAAAAATCAAAATCAAGCAAGAAAAGGTGTAAATCCTAATTTTAACCTAGATCTTTGATGCAATGTTTAATTTATAGTTTAGATGTTTAGATATATGTAATAACATGTTAGTAAGTATGATAAGTAGATAGAACATGTTTTCATAATATCTAGATGCATCAAAATGGTGTTTTAAGCAAACTGGAAATTCTAGAAAAAATAGGTCTGACAGTCGAATGTCAGAGCCTGTAGTTCCGTGTATGTTAATGATTAGGTCTGTTAATTGTATGCTAGATTGTAGTATGACATGAGGTCTTTAATCTTGAAAAGAAAACATGTTCGTTAGAATCATATATTGCAAGATATAGGTGGTCAAAAGTGGTTGACCGATCACGAAGTTCTAATTTCTAGGTTACCTAGAAATCTCAAGAACAAGTTGTGCCCACTACTTTGACCAACCTTTTAATCGCTTTCTAGTTTGATGTTATGATGTCTAATTATAATGAATTAATACCTTGACATACATACTACATATCTATAACATTCAAACATTTAATTAATTCATAGGATTACCATAATTAATGGTCAAAACTCGTTGACCTAGCATGACTGTGTTTTCTGGGTTACATGGAAAACTGAAGAACATGAAGAACCGCCTTTGGCTATAATTTGAAAAACATAGATCTAGACCTTAGAATCATACTCTGTCCAAACTAGTGTAACATATATGTACCTTATTATATAGACTACATATTACAACAATCGAAACACAAATCTATCACACAGATTGAAAGATCTAGAAGCCACAAAACCATTGACCGACCATTGTACCACTGTTCTGGGTTACCCAGAAACTCAAGAACAACTCTGACAGTGATTTTGAACATCTATAACTTCTTGTTATATGTAGGTTAAAGCATGAAATTGGTATGTTATTGTACTATTACACGAGTACTATAACACCTATACACTTACAAACCTAGAATCATTAACAGGAAGGAATTTAGCTAAGGTCAAAGTGACCTCTAAACCATGACCAACTGATTCCTATAAACTCAAGAACACCTATAGTAACACTTTATGTCGCTATAGGGCTTTAGTGTAAGACAAAAAATAATTTCTAATAAACAAATTAATAAAAACTAGAAATAATTAATAAATAAATATAAATAATTATAAAAATAGTTTTAAAAATTATTTTAAGTTATAATAATTAAATTTTAATATTTTTACATAAATTCAATAAATATTTTATTTGTTTTAATATTATTAATAATTAAGTAATTAGAATAATTATTTAAAAATAATAAATAATTATTTAAAAATAATATTAATGATTTAAAAATCATATTAAATAATTATAAATTATTTAAAAATAATAAAAAATATTTTTATAATATTCAAAGTAAATATTAATTATTTAGAAATAGAAATAAATATTTTAAAAATCATTTAATGGATAAATAAATACCTAACAATTATTATAAGCTTCCAGAAATTATTATAAAGGATATATAAATTATCTAAAAATATAATAAAGCTTATAGATTAAGTTTAACCAAGATATTAACTTATTGAGTACCCAATAAAGTCTTATGATACCGAAATCATATCAAATTTAACCCGAACATAAATAGTTTATGTATTTGAGTATTGTTATCTATACTAATGTGTTAGACTTATATGAATGAACATCATAGGTGTTTATAAACGAATCGAGTAGAGTTGCTTGATCGATCTTCACTCAGGCAATTTCCCTACTCCTAATTACTTAAGCAAGTTCCCTAAACTTAATTACTTAAGCAAGTTCCCTAACCCTAATTACTTACGCAAGTTTCTCAAACCCTGCTTATTCGTTGAACAAGATTTCTATCTTGAATTTATTTTGATATGTTATACCAAACCTAAAAATTAAATTGCCAATTATTATAAAGTTGTCGCTATAGCTTCAACATAACTAAAAATGAATTGTTTATTCATATGATATTGTTTATTGAGAATAAATTGTTGAGACAAACCAAATTGTTTTGGTAAGACATCCTATACTGAGTTGTATATCCCGGGAGGAATAAATACGTGTCAATAAAATTTGACACTTAGTGCAAGTGGGCATAATTAGGATGAGATGAATACTCCTAGGATGTTGAATAGGCTGATCCCTTGTCTCATATCTAAACAAGATTTCTAAGTCTTTGTGATTGACAAAAATAGTAAAAAGTCCAAAAATGGTTGAAATATAAAAATTCCAGACATAGTAAACAACACTTAGTTGAGAAAAGTTTTGAACTATTATACTTCTTCAAATCCTATATTATGACAAATTATAAAACCTGTTGAGCATGTCATAGCTCACTCTTGCAAATCATTCCCTTTGCAGTATTAGACGGTAACCCTGGCACATATCGAGTAAATAATGGGAAGCGTCCCTACTTAGACTAGTTTATATTACTGTCTAGCTGAATGTAATACTTTTGTAATGAGAAATTCTTTATGAAGAATCATGTAACCGAACCTTAATATATGATATATAGCATTTTTATTTCCACATCTGTGTTTCCTTTACGTAAATAGATGTAATTAGAACTTTCAATTTAGTTTGAGATCCTTGGGAACTATTCATTTGAGTGAGGGTATTGACAATATGGACTGTTCATGTTGTTATTGATACTCTAGATTTCAGATAGATAGGTACTATCGAAACGATATTGTAATCCGTATGATATAGACTATTTATTTGAGTGAGGGTATTAGTAATATGGACTGTTCATGTTATTACTAGCACTCTGAATTTCGAATAGATATATACTATTCGTAGATAAAGTCTAGACATCCAAGTGAGGGTATTCAAACATAATAATAATATTCTAGGGAATTGTTATCTGTTATGGGATACTGTGAACCTTGGATCTATGAGAATTGTATCTTGTAATATTTGTATAGTAGTTCAATTAGATATAAACATAGAATCAGATAACATAGGTGTATAGATTTGAATGCGTTCTATTAATTTATTAGCAGTAAGAACTAGATCAGATATCGTGTGAGTATAGATCTGTGGGCGTTAAAAGTTTTGTATTAGAGCAGTTAAGGCTATAAATATAAGGAAGAGGAATCTTAGTATATAGTCTTCGAGTCTGTAAAAATATTACACTACACATAAAAATAACATTAAAACTTTTATGTTTTGTGTAAATTTTTTTATATAAGTAATAAAGAAGTTTTGTTTTATAGGATGACCAACTCCGATGCTGATGAAATACCGATAGTAAATAATCCACCACAAATTGAGTCATTTATAGATAGTGATGTAGAGGATGAAGAATTGCTTCATAATCAACAACTGTTAGATGCTGAGGAAGAGGAGGATCCAGTAGTAGGATAAATAATTAGAATTGAAGATCATGAGCAGGCGATGGCATCATTAGTTCAAAAATCTGAGAATGATAATGATTAAATGAGGTTTAGGGCACATTTAGCCAGGGGAATGTTAGAGCATGAAAGGGGAACCAATAGTCGACTAAAAGTACAGCTGCACCATACACAAAGTGGCAGGAGGGAAATACAATCGAGGTTACTTATATCTGCTCTGGAAACTAGAGATGTGTTCAGTGATTTACACCGACGAGTAGTTCGATATCTAGTCGAAGGGAAAAAAAACTGCTTATCTTATAGATCGATCTATGGCATGCCACATGATCCAGGATTCCTTCGATGAAGTTAATAATTTCTGAATGTAGTATATAAATCTAAGTGCTCTGTATTAGTACGAATAAAAGAGCATTTTATGTTGTATTATAACTTGTAGTGTTTATAAACTACTAGTTGTTTATGTGTGTATTATGGGATATATGAATAAAAAGTATGTTTGTTTTATACAAATTCTTATTGTGGATGTTTATTGTTTTATATAGAATTATGCCACCAACCAGAATACCTCAACGAGAGATATATAACTATGTTAATCATACCTAACATTTAGCAGAACTTTTGTTAGGTGATATAAATAGACCCACAACTTAAAACACCCCATTTAATGACTTTAAATTAGTTTTTCCATCTGAGGTCAAAGGTACATCTGAACCTGTCGATGAATAAATCTGGATTACTGAATAGAATTTTTTTTCTTAGTACCCATATGTCAATAACAATCAAAAGACGGCTTTTGCAACCTTTTTCTTAGAAGGAGAGGCAAATTACTGGTGATAATCTACTAAGGGTCGGGTAGAAACTAAAGTTGTGTCATGGGATAGATTCAAAGAATTGTTCTTTGAAAATTATTTTTCCCAATCTCTAAAGGATCTCATGGAAGTATGATTCTTAGAGTTGAAACAAGGAGAAATTACTGTATCTCAATATACAACCATGTTTAACGATTTGTCCAAGTTTGTTCCACATCAAGTCAATACTGAACTTAGGAAGACTCGGAGGTATCAGGAAGGTTTGAAACCTCAGATACGTAGTAAATTATCTATATTTCAAATAAAGACTTTTTACTAAATACTCGAGAAAGCTTTCATAGCTGAGAGTGAAAACGAGAACCTCATCAAATTTCACAAAAAAAGTAGAATCAAAATGAGGGAAGGAAACCTACAACTGAACCCAATTCAGGTAGGAAAAAGGTAAGTAATAATAACAACAACTTTAATAATAACAAGAATAATAAGATGGAACCTTGTCCTACATGTGGAAGAAGACAAAGGTTTATGTCTTAAAAATAAATGTTTCAATTATGGACAAGAGGGACGCTTTTCTCCATAGTGTTCTATCCCTAATAAAAATAAATGTTTCAACTGTGGTTCATCAGAACATTTAGCAAGGAACTGTACCAAACCCAAGAACCAGGGAGGAGTAGGAAATAGAGTCCCATAGAATAACAATAATAGGTCATCAGTAGCTACAGTTGGAGCTCAGATTTGACCAACCGCCAGAACATTTAATATGTCAGTGAGGGATGTTGTTGCTTCACAGGACATGGTGACATGTATCATCCCTATCAACACTTTAAATGCATATGTGTCTGGTGCTACTTGTTCTTTTGTGTCTAATAGTTTTTCTAAAAGTTTGAATATTCCATGTGAAAACTTAGACATACCATTCTACGTAGAAATTGCAAATAATGAAAAGATTCCTGTTAAAACTATATATAGGAATTGTAGCGTGGATATAAAGGGACAAAAATTTATGATGAACCTTATTCTAATAAAATTAGGAGAATTCGATGTAATCTTAGGAATGGGTTGGTTAGTTAACCATAACGCGATGATTGATTGTCATAAATAAAGTATAAACCTATTGACTGATATATTAAATGTTCTGGTGGTTGGTCAAATATGTGATTCAAATAATATTAAGGAAAGTGAAACCTATGTGCCGAAGACAACGTTTAGGACACGCTATGGACATTATGAGTTTCTTGTGATATCCTTTGGTTTGAAAAATGCACCAACATCATTTATGGACCTGATGAATCGAGTGTTTAAACCATGCTTAGACAAATTCATTGTAGTGTTTATCAACGATATTCTGGTATACTTTAAAACACGGGAAGAGCATGCTGAACACTTAAGAGTCGTTTTGGATATATTACGAAAGGAATAACTTTACACAAAGTTTTCCAAGTGTGAATTCTGGTTAAAGCGAGTTTAGTTTTTAGGTCATGTAATTGACAAAAAATGGAATTTTAGAAGATCCAACTAAGATTGAAACGGTTGTGAATTGGGAACAACCAACAACTCCAACAGATGTAAGAATTTTTCTCGTTTAGCTAGTTATTATAGACGTTTAATAGGAAATCTTATATTTAGCTAGCCAGGGAATGGAGTGACTGTCCAAATGTTTGCATTAGTAGTCATCACTATTCAGTGAAATAGTGTGATAATAAATGTAATAAGGACTCTATTTGAGTTTGAATACTGTCTAGAAGATAAAATTCGAATTAAAACTCTCAGCTTATGTTTTGTCATATTTTACACGACAGTTGTATAATTGAGTTGTATTTGAATTTTGTACCATGTATTTGGCGACTTAGAATGGGAGATGTATACCTATTTTGGGGGCGTCACAACTATCCTACGCCAATTTTTTGGTACGAATTCAAGGTAAGCCTGAGTATGAATAAACAAATGTATTCTACATTGATTATTAGATGGGCACGCGAGATTGCCAAAACTTAAACGTAAATACGTTTAACGGATGTAGTGTTGATCAACATAGAGTACTATAGGTTGATCACCTAGAAGTGCCCATAATATATATCTGACTTACAAACTTAGTGTCAAGTTGACCTTTTCATGAATAAAAGCTAAAGAGAATGTTCACGGTCTATGGACCTACTCCGAATTTCCAAACTACTATATGTACTTCGAAATTGTTTTATGAGATGAGAAGTGTTATTCAATTTTTTATAGTACTTCGTAACTATTGTTCAGTTATTGAAGAATAATCATATGATTCTCGAAGTGGTATCTATATACTATATTGTTAGACTTGATGAGCTAGTTATGCTCACTTCTTGCTTGAATCATATGATTGCAGCTAAGGTCGAGCGAACCGAGGGTTCAAGTAGAGATAAAGGCAAGATGAAGATGAATGATTAGTTTATCTTGTAATAGACAAGTAAGTGTTTGTATTATATTATGATGAACAAAGAATGTAATGGTTTACGAACATGGGAACGAGATTTATTATTATTAATGTAATAAGAATGTCGTTGAAACACACATTTTGATGTCATTTCACTAGAATGAATGTACAGTTATGAGTACCGTGTAGCACCATTTTTCGGGTTGGAAGATACCTAGATTTGGGGGCGTCACATCTACTATATTCTATGATATAAAAGTTCATCATCAATATTTTATCTTTGTAACACATCTCAGTAAATAATCCACATCACCGAATTATCCATGCACTACGGGCCAAGGATATTCGTTAGTATCACATCCATGAATTATCAATGCACTGCGGGCCAAAGATATTCATTATTATCACATCCATGAATTATCCATGCACTACGGGCAAAAAATATTCATTATTATCACCAGTGGTCATGATCATGCCGCGTTATAATTAACTAACCAATCCATTCCTAGAATTACATCAAATTCTCCTAACTGAATTGGTATCAAATCTACCTTAAAATTATGTCCTTTTATTACCACGTTACAGTTTCTATACATGGTCTTAACCGGAATTCTTTCATTATTAGCAATTTCTACACAAAATGGTTTGTCTAAATTTTCACAAGGCTTATTCAAGTTTGTAGAGAAATTTCTAGACACAAATGAACAAGTAGTACCAGAATCGAATAACACATATGCATTTAAAGTGTTGAAAGGGATGATACCTATCACTACGTCCTGTGAAGCAACATAATCCCTCACCGACATATTAAATATTCTCGTGGTAGGTCGATTCTGAACCCCAACTGCAACTACTGTCGATTGATTATTCTCTGGTATTCTAACCCCTCTTCCTCCTTGGTTTGTGGGATAATTCTTAGAAAAATGGTCCATTGAACCACAATTAAAATATTTATTTTTCTTTGGAAGAGGACACTGTGAAAAATAATGTCTTGACTGTCCATAATTAAAGTATTTGTTAAGAAGACACTCTCCTCTATGTTTCTTATTACACTTAGGACAAGGTTTAATATTATTATTACTAAAATTGTTATTAGTATTTCCTATCTTTTTCCCCGAGTTGCTAGAAAAAGAATTATTCCATTTACGCTTGTTATTAAACCCACCTGAACTGGGTTCTGTCTTACTTTTCCCTTTCTCATTCGAAATCTTTTTGTCCTAATGGAATTTAGAGAGATTTTCATTCTCACATTCAATTATAGTGGCCTTCTCTAGTATTTCAGAGAAAGTTTTAATTTGAAGCACTGATAATTTACTCCTAATCTGAGGTTTTAAACCTTCTTGGTACCTACGAGTCTTTCTAAGTTCATTAGTCACTTGATGAGGAGCAAACCTGGATAGTTCATTAAACTTAGTTGTATACTGGGTTACAATAAGATCTCCTTGTTTTAAGTCCAGAAATTTTATTTCCATTCGGTCTTTCTGGGATTGGGAAAATGGTTTTCAAAGAACAACTCTTTAAATCTATCCCAAGGAAAATTTTCAGTTTCTACTCGACCTTTGGTTGATTCCCACCAATAATTAGCTTCACCTTTCAAGAAGAAAGTTGCAAAAGTTGTCTTCTGGTTTTTACTAACATTGGTTACTAAGAAGAATTTTTCTATCTCAGAAATCCAAATCTATGCATCTACAGGTTCTAATGTACCTTTAAATTCAGGTGGTCCAACTAATTTAAAGTCTTTAAAGGATGTATTTTGGTTTACAGGTCTGTTTATTACTCCTAACATCATATCTACAAAGTGTTGAGTAAAATTATCCTCATTATTCATTTTTGTTTGGGGTCTTCTGGTTGGTGGCATGATTCTATAAAACAACAACATAGATTCACATAAGATTCTTAGATAACCAAAACATATTGTTTATTTATAACTCGCAGTCTTATAACAACTTTAAACATAATAGTATATTACATAGTACTTATCACAATACAAACTTTGAATGCTTCTTTATTGTACTAATATAAAGCATCCAACCTCCTATGATACTCTCTAGAATTCATTGATATCATCAAAGGAATCCTGGATCATGTGACAAACCACAGATTGATCGATAAGATAAGCAATTTTCTTCTCCTCTACTGGATATCGAGTTATACGACGCTGCAAATCATTAAAAGTATCTCTAACTCCCAGAGATGTTTTAAGAAGTCTTGACTGAATCTCCCTCCTGCTCCTATATGCATGGTGCAGTTGTACTTTCAGTTGACGGTTATGACTTCTTTCATCCATTAGCATACAATCAGCTAAATCTGTCCTAAACTTCATCTTATTGTTCTCACATTCTGTTGTCTGCAGCAATGATGTCATTGCCTCATCATGCTCATCTATTCTCATTAGTTGTCCATCCACTGGATATTCTTCTTCTTCTTCTTCACTATCAAGCAGTTGTTGATCATGAAGCAATTCTTCTTCTTCTGCATCACTAGCTATAAAAGACTCTATTTGCGGTGGATTGATTACTTTTCTTCAGCATTAGAGTTGACCATCTATAAAAGAAAACTCCATAAATACCGGTATAAAGTTTTACACAACATAATAATTTTAATGTTATATTTTATATGTCTTTTACAAATTTTTACGGACTCGAAGACTATATACTAAGAAAACACTTCCTTATATCTATAGCCTTAACAGCTTTGATACCAAAATTGTAACACCCTCATACATATACTCCCGTGGTATCCGGTATGGTGTTTACAGAGAATTAACATAATGCATTTAAATCTATACACCCATGGTATCTGATTAAAATATTATATTAGATAGAGGGACTATCAAATATAATTCCCATAGATTCAAGATTCACAGTATCCCATAACAGATGGTAATTTCCAAGAGAAATATTACTGTGTTTGGATACCCTCACTTGAATATATGAACTATATCGGTGACTAGAGTCTATCAGTAATAACATGAACAGTCGATATTACCAATACCCTCACCCAGATGTATAGTCTATATCATGCGATTATATACTATCGTATCGATAGTAACCATCTATCTGAAATTCAGAGTATTAATAACAACATGAACAATCCATGTTATTAATACCCTCACTCAGATAAATAGTTCCCAATGATCTCAACTAGAATAGAAGACATCTTACTTTACATCTATATATGTAAAAAAACACTGTTTCGGAAATAAAAGATGTTATATATATCATAATATTATGATTCGATTACATAATTCTCATAAAAAATTTCTTATTACAAAGTATTCACACAGACAAAAATATAATCTAATCTATGTAGGGACGCCTCCCTTTATCTACTCCAGATGTTCTAGGATTATCATCTAAATCTGCAAAGGAAATAATTTTCAAGGGTGAGCTATGACATGCTCAACAAGTTGTATATTTATAACAATATAGGATTTGAAGAATTATAACAATTCAAATTTTGACTGATAGTTGTTACCATTTCTGGATTTCTAATTCTAACTAGTTCTGGAATTTTTATCCTTTCTGTCAGTCACAAAGACTTAGAAATTCTGTTCAGATAGATAGGGGATCAGCCTATTCACCATCCTAGGAGTATGCATATCACCTACAGTGCTCAATTACACTTACAATTTACTGTCAATATATTCATTGACTACACTTTGCTCCCTTACGGGATACTCAACTTCAGTATACGATTGTCTTACCAAAATAATTTGGCTTGACACAACAGTTTATACTCAATAAACAATATCATATGAGTAAATAATTCATTTCTTAGTCATGCTAGAACTATAGCAATAACTTTTCAATAATAGGTAATTCAACATAGGTGTATTATATCAACAGTATAGCAAGATAGAATTTTGTTCAGCGAATAAACAGGGTTGATAAATTTTGCATAAGTAATAAATTGGGTATAGAAGACTTGCCTGAGCGTAGATCAGTCGAGTTATACTATTCAAACGCTATTAAGTACCTATGACGTTCAAGAATATAAATCTAACACGTTAGTATTGATAACAATACTCAAATAAAAATTTATTTCATACCGGGTTAGATTTAATAGGGTTTGACTTTTAATACCTTTGATAAATGAACTAAATTTTATTTATAAAATTTGTTTATATTTTTAAATAATTTTATTATCTCCATAATATATTTTAGAAGGTTTAAAGTATTTTTAAAATATTTAGTTATCCTTAAAATGATTTTTAAACCATTTATCTCTATTTATAAGTAATTTATATTTACTAAAATTTTATAAAAAACATTATTTAGTATTATTAAATAATTTATAATCATTTATTATGATTTTTATTTCAATAATAATATTTTTACATAATTATTTAGTATTTAAAAGTAATTATTCTAATTACTTTATTAATAAGTTAATTATAAATAATATCTAAATAAAATAAAATAATTATTACATTTTTGTAGAAATATCAGAAATAATTTATAATAATTTAATATAATTTAAGAAGACACTCTCCTCTATGTTTCTTATTACACTTAGGACAAGGTTTAATATTATTATTACTAAAATTGTTATTAGTATTTCCTATCTTTTTCCCCGAGTTGCTAGAAAAAGAATTATTCCATTTACGCTTGTTATTAAACCCACCTGAATTGGGTTCTGTCTTACTTTTCCCTTTCTCATTCGGAATCTTTTTGTCCTAATGGAATTTAGAAAGATTTTCATTCTCACTTTCAATTATAGTGGCCTTCTCTAGTATTTCAGAGAAAGTTTTAATTTGAAGCACTGATAATTTACTCCTAATCTGAGGTTTTAAACCTTCTTGGTACCTACGAGTCTTTCTAAGTTCAGTAGTCACTTGATGAGGAGCAAACCTGGATAGTTCATTAAACTTAGCTGTATACTGGGTTACAGTAAGATATCGTTGTTTTAAGTCCAGAAATTTTATTTCCATTCGGTCTTTCTGGGATTGGGAAAATAGTTTTCAAAGAACAACTCTTTAAATCTATCCCAAGGAAAATTTTCAGTTTCTACTCGACCTTTGGTTGATTCCCACCAATAATTAGCTTCACCTTTCAAGAAGAAAGTTGCAAAAGTTGTCTTCTGGTAATTACTAACATTGGTTATTAGGAAGAATTTTTCTTTCTCAGAAATCCAAATCTGTGCATCTACAGGTTCTAATGTACCTTTAAATTCAGGTGGTCCAACTAATTTAAAGTCTTTAAAGGATGTATTTTGGTTTATAGGTCTGTTTATTACTCCTAACATCATATCTACAAACTGTTGAGTAAAATTATCCTCATTATTCATTTCTCTTTGGGGTCTTCTGGTTGGTGGCATGATTCTATAAAACAAAAACAAAGATTCACATAAGATTCTTAGATAACCAAAACATATTATTTATTTATAACTCACAGTCTTACAACAACTTTAAACATACTAGTATATTACACAGTACTTATCACAATACAAACTTTGAATGCTTCTTTATTGTACTAATATAAAGCATCCAACCTCCTATGCTACTCTCTAGAATTCCTTGATATCATCAAAGTAATCCTGGATCATGTGACAAACCACAGATCGATCGATAAGATAAGCAGTTTTCTTCTCCTCTACTGGATATCGAGTTACACGACGCTGCAAATCATTAAAAGTATCTCTAACTCCCAGAGATGTTTTAAGAAGTCTTGACTGAATCTCCCTCCTGCTCCTATGTGCATGGTGCAGTTGTACTTTCAGTTGATGGTTATGACTTCTTTCATCCATTAGCATACAATCAGCTAAATCTGCCCTTAACTTCATCTTATTGTTCTCACATTCTGTTTTCTGCAGCAGTGATGCCATTGCCTCATCATGCTCATCTATTCTCATTAGTTGTCCAGCCACTGGATCTTCTTCTTCTTCTTCAGCATCAAGTAGTTGTTGATCATGAAGCAATTCTTCTTCTTCTGCATCACTAGCTATAAAAGACTCTATTTGCGGTGGATTGATTACTCTTTCTTAACCATTGGAGTTGGCCATCTAAAAAAGAAAACTCCATAAATACTGGTATAAAGTTTTACACAACATAATAAATTTAATGTTATATTTTATATGTCTTTTACTAATTTTTACGGACTCGAAGACTATATACTAAGAAAACTCTTCCTTATATCTATAACCTTAACAGCTTTGATACCAAAATTGTAACACCCCCATACCTATACTCCCGTGGTATCCAGTATGGTGTTTACAGAGAATTAACATAATGCATTTAAATCTATACACCCATGGTATCTGATTAAAATATTATATTAGATAGAAGGACTATCAAATATAATTCTCATAGATTCAAGATTCACAGTATCCCATAACAGATGGTAATTTCCAAGAGAAATATTACTGTGTTTGGATACCCTCACTTGAATATATGAACTGTATCGGTGACTAGAGTCTATCTATCCGAAATTCAGAGTATCAGTAATAACATGAACAGTCCATATTACCAATACCCTCACCCAGATGTATATTCTATGTCATGCGATTATATACTATCATATCGATAGTAACCATCTATCTAAGATTCAGAGTATTAATAATAACATGAACAATCCATGCTATTAATACCCTCACTCAGATAAATAGTTCCCAATGAACTCAACTAGAATAGAAGACATCTTACTTTACATCTATATATGTAAAAAAAACACGGTTACGGAAATTAAAGATGTTATATATCATAATATTATGATTCGACTACAAAATTCTCATAACAAGTTCTTAGTACAAGGTATTCATACAGACAAAAATATAATCTAATCTATGTAGGGACGCTTCCCTTTATCTACTCTAGATGTTCCAGGATTATCATCTAAAACTGCAAAGGGAATAATTTGCAAGGTTGAGCTATGACATGCTCAGCAAGTTGTATATTTATAACAATATAGGATTTGAAGAATTATAACAATTCAAATTTCGACTGATAGTTGTTACCATTTCTGAATTTCTAATTCCAACTAGTTCTAGAATTTTTATCCTTTCTGTCAGTCACAAAGACTTAGAAATTCTATTCAGATATGAGATAGGGGATCAGCCTATTCAACATCCTAGGAGTATGCATATCACCTACAGTGCTCAATTACACTTAAAATTTACTGTCAATATATTCATTGACTACACTTTGCTCCCTTACGGGATACTCAACTTCAGTATACGATTGTCTTACCAAAATAATTTGGCTTGACACAACAGTTTATGCTCAATAAACAATATCATATGAATAAATAATTCATTTCTTAGTCATGCTGGAACTAAAACAATAACTTTTCAATAATAGGTAATTCAACATAGGTGTATTATATCAACAGTATAGCAAGATAGAATTTTGTTTAGCGAATAAACATGGTTGATAAATTTTGCATAAGTAATAAATTGGGTATAGAAGACTTGCCTGAACGTAGATCAGTCAAGTTATACTATTCGAACGCTATTAAGTACCTATGACGTTCAAGAATATAAATCTAACAAGTTAGTATTGATAACAATACTCAAATAAAAATTTTATTTCATACTGGGTTAGATTTAATAGGGTTTGACTTTTAATACCTTTGATAAATGAACTAAATTTTATTTATAAAATTTGGTTATATTTTTAAATAATTTTATTATCTCCATAATATATTTTAGAAGGTTTAAAGTATTTTTAAAATATTTATTTATCCTTTAGATGATTTTTAAACCATTTATCTCTACTTATAAGTAATTTATATTTACTAAAATTTTATAAAAAAACATTATTTAATATTATTAAATAATTTATAATCATTTATTATGATTTTTATTTCAATAATAATATTTTTACATAATTATTTAGTATTTAAAAGTAATTATTCTAATTACTTTATTAATAAGTTAATTATAAATAATATCTAAATAAAATAAAATAATTATTACATTTTTGCAGAAATATCAGAAATAATTTATAATAATTTAATATAATTTTTAAAACTATTTTTTATTAATTATTTCTAATTTTTTATAATTTATTTCTAAAAATTTAATTTATGTCCGTCGTTAAAGCTCTACAGTGACAGAAAGTGTCGATGTATGTGTTCTTGAGTTTCTAGGCAGCCGTTGCTCGTGGTCGAGTGGCTAGTTTGACCATTAAATAACTCGGTAATGGTAATGATTTTCGGTTAGATCAAGTATTGGTGTTGTAGTACTCATGTAATAGTACAAGATCAAGTAATAAACAGGCTTTAATCTACATCTAACAAAAATTATAAAGATTTAAAGTTACTGTCAGAGCTGTTCTTGGGTTTCTGGGTAACCCAGAACAGTGGTCAAGGCCGGTCAACGGTTTTGTGGCTTGAATAACTTTGATTCGGTGTATTAGATGTATGTTTTGTTTGTTGTAACATGTAGTCTATATACCAGGGTACATTGTATAACACTAACATGAACAAATCATAATTCTAAGATCTCTATTTATGATGGTCAAAGTACAGCTAACAACTGTTCTTCCTGTTCTTCAGTTTTCTGGAAAACCCAGAAAACTCGGTCATGCTCGGTCAACTAGTTTTGACCAATAATTTTGGTAATCCTATGAGTTGTTTGTTTGATTGAAGATCATAGATATGTAATATGTATATCAGAGTACTAATTTATAACAAAAACATAAACAATTAACAATCAGAAGATGAGTAAATAGGTCAGTCAAAGTAGCTTGTTCAACTGTTCTTGAGCTTTCTGGGCAACCTAGAAAACCAGCTTCTGTGAACGAACAACCCACTTTGACTGCTTATATCTTGGAATCTATGTTTCATCTGAACTTGTTTTCTTTTCCAGATTAAAGACCTACTTACAGGCTACAAATATCAATCGATTAACAGACCAAAACATAAACACATATGAATCGAAAAGCCCTGACATTCGGCAGTCAGACTATTTTTTTCAAAATTCCCAGATTTCATAAAACGCTTAATTAAGGCATCTAGATGTTATGAAAATGTGTTCTACCACTCTAGCATACTTTCTAACATCCTAATACAATATTCTAAACATCTTAACAACAAATCTAACATAAGATCAAAGAGAAATTTATGAACTAGGGTTTGCACCTTTTCTTGAGAAATTTGTGATTCTAGCATCTGATCTTGTTGCTGATAACACCTAGGCTTGATATGGTAGGTTTATAAGTGTATCTAGGCTTTGAGAATTCGTGGGTTTGCTCAGCCCTAAGGTTCCTATTTATAGAATTTTCCAACTTGGATTTTTGGTCATTTTTTCACCTACTTGCCTCTATAAAGATCTGATCTGTGACTCTTCTGATGCTTGGAAGTTTTGAAGCATGTCATGTGATGCTTTGAAACTTGTAATGGTGACTCCCAACCTACTTGTGAGCTAGTTGCTTAAGTTAGTAGCTTAATTAGGCTTAAATCTTCACTAATCTTGATTAGGGTTTTGTTTCTAATGATTAGGAATGTTAAGTAATGTTAATTAGTACCTAATAGAATTTTACTAACCATGATTAAGTGTTAACATAAGCTAATTAGAGTTAGATTAGCTAATTAGGGTTTAATTAATAAATTAGGGTTAGGGTTTTGCTAATTAGGGTTAGGGTTTTGCTAATTAGGGTTTACTCACTAATCCTAACAAGCACGACAAAGCGTTTTGTCAGTGTAAGCACGACAAAGCAACTTGTCAAAATAATTTTACCGAAAAGTCCGATTATGAAAAAAATTTAAGCACGAGGTGTCAAGCACGACGTTTTTTGGATAAAAATTCATTTGGTCAATTTTGTCAAACCAAGTATATAATAACACGTAACACATTCCGAACAGAGAAATTTTATTTATAGAATGGGATTTATACATACGAGTCTTATTAGGGTTTTGGGTTTTTTACATTCACCCCCACTAATAAGAATTTCGTCCTCGAAATTATAGTATATGTCAAGTAAATAATTGAGGATAATTCTCGCGCATTTTATCTTCAAGTTTCCACGTAGCTTCTTCAACGTTCTGATTTTTCCATATTACTTTAACCGATGCTATCACTTTATTACGGAGGACTTGCTCTTTACAATCGACGATCTGCACAGGTTCTTCTACATAAGAAATATTTTGTTCGATTTGGATAGGTTCATAATTTATAACGTGTTTATAACCAGGTTTGTATGGTCGTAAAATGGACACATGAAACACATTATGAATATGGTTTAAATTAGGTGGTAGTGCTATTTCATAAGCAACTTCACCAATTCGTCTCAAAATTTCAAAAGGTCCAATGAACCTCGGACTTAGTTTTCCTTTCTTTCCAAAACGTATCTTGCCCTTCCAAGGAGATACTTTCAAGAATACGTGGCTTCCTACGCTAAAATTTCGTTGTTGACGATGTGGATCAGCGTATTTTCTTTGTCGATCTTGAGATGCTTGTAATCGTTGACGTATGATTTTGATAGTTTCAGCAGTTTGTTGAACTATTTCAGGTCCTAACATTTGTCTTTCCCCGACTTCATCCCAACACATAGGCGTTCTATATTTTCTTCCATATAAGGCTTCATAAGGTGGCATACCTATGCTAGCATGATAACTATTGTTGTAGACGAATTCGACTAAAGGTAACTGGTCTTCCCAACTTCCTTTGAAGTCTATGACACATGTTCTCAACATATCCTCTAATGTTTGTATGGTTCTCTCACTCTGTCCATTAGTTTGAGGATGATAAGTTGTACTTAGTCTGAACTGTGTTCCTAAATTTTTCTGAAGACTCTTCCAAAAATTTGAAGTAAAACGTGGATCTCAGTCTGATACTATGGAAACAGGTACTCCATGCCTAGAGATAATTTCATGAATATATAATTTGGCAAGGTGATCCAAGTTATGTGTAATTTTAATAGGTAAAAAGTGAGCGGATTTAGTTAAACGGTCAACTATTACCCAAATGACATTATGGCGTTTTTGTGTAGTTGGAAGGCCCACTAAAAAGTCCACGGTTATATGTTCCCACTTCCACTCAGGAATTGGTAAGGGTTGAAGTAAACCACTTGGCTTTTGATGTTATGCCTTAACATTTTGACACGTGAGACATTTACTTACCCATTCAGCTATTTCCCTTTTTATATTCGACCACCAAAAGTGTCGACTTAAATCTTTGAACATTTTAGTACTATCAGGATGTATGGCAAATTTAGAATTATGTGCTTCGTTCAAAATTTCATCTTTTAAAGCTTGATCTAATGGAATCCAGATTCTACTTTCATATCTAATTATTCCATCCGTATTTATTCAAAATTTATTATACTTATCATGTGTGGAATTAGATTTAAACTTTTGACACTCTTCATCCTTCTCCTGTATCTCTTTAATTTTATCGAGCAAAGATGAAACTCCTTCTAAAATATATAATTTTTGGGTAGAGGTAGTTGGACATTCCACCTCAATTTTTAACTTTTCAAAGTCTTTTATTAACCTATCATTGGTGGTTAATACATTCAATTTTTCTTGATTCTTTCTACTTAACGCAACAGCTACAACATCTGATTTACCGGGATGATATAAGATTTCACAGTCAAAATCCTTTATCAGTTCTAACCATCGCCTCTGTCTTAAATTTAATTCCCGTTGTGTAAAAATATATTTCAGACTTTTATGATCTGTATATATCTCGCACTTCTCCTCGTATAAGTAATTTCTCCAAATTTTTAGACCAAAAACTACTACAGCTAACTATAAATCATAAGTAAGATATCTCTTCTCATAATCTTTGATTTGTTGTGATGCATAAGCTATCACTTTCCCATGTTGCATCAACACACACCCTAATCCTCTATGTGATGCGTCACTATATACTACAAGGCCTCCTGTATCATCTGGTAAGGATAACACTGGAGCCATGCTCATCCGCTTCTTCAACTCTTGGAAGCTTTCATCACATTTATCTGTCCAGACATATTTCACTGTCTTTCGAGTTAAATTTGTTAATGGGGTTGCAATTTTTGAAAAATCTTTTATACACCGTCGGTAATAACCCGCTAAACCGAGAAAACTTCATACTTCTGTTGGAGTTGTTGGTTGTTCCCAGTTCACAACCGTTTCGATCTTAGTTGGATCTATAGATATTCCATCTTTGTCAATTACATGACCTAAAAATTGAACTCTCTTCAACCAGAATTCACACTTGGAAAACTTTGCATAAAGTTGTTCCCTTCGTAATATCTACAATACGACTCTCAAGTGTTCAATATGCTCATCCCGTATTCTCGAGTATACCAGAATATCGTCGATAAACACTACAACAAATTTGTCCAAGCATGGTTTAAACACTCGATTCATTAAATCCATAAATGCTGCCGGTGCATTTGTTAATCCAAAAGATATTACAAGAAATTCATAATGTCCATAGCGTGTCCTAAACGCTGTTTTTGGCACATCCTCCTTTCTTACCTTTAATTGATGATAACCTGTTCTAAGGTAAATTTTTGAAAAATGTTCAGCCCCCTTTAATTGGTCAAACAAATCATCAATCCTTGGCAAAGGATATTTATTCTTAATAGTTAGCTTATTTAGCTCCCTATAATCTATACAAAGTCTCATAGTTCCATCCTTCTTCTTTACAAACAACACTGGTGCTCCCCAGGGTGAAACACTAGGTTGTATGTACTTTTTATCTAAGAGTTCCTGTAATTGAATAAGTAACTCTTTCAGTTCTATAGGTGCAATTCTGTACGGTGCCTTAGAAACTGGTGATGTTCCTGGTGCAAGATCAATGATAAACTCAATCTCCCTATCTGGAGGCAAACCGGGTAAATCATCTGGAAATACATCAGGAAATTCCTTGACTATAGGTATTTGGTCTAGTTTTACTCCTTCCTGACGCGTATCAACTATATAGGCCAAATATCCTAAACAACCCTTTTAAAGTAATCTTTCTGCCTGAATTATAGTCAAACATCGAGATTGCTTAGGTGAACAACTACCATTGAACACTACCTTTGACTTCGAAGCAGTCAAAAGGTTAATATGTTTTTGATGACAATCAATCATCGCGTTATGATTAACTAACCAATCCATTCCTAGAATTACATCAAATTCTCCCAACTGAATTGGTATCAAATCTACCTTAAAATTATGTCCTTTTTATTACCATGCTACAGTTTCTATATATGGTCTTAACCGAAATTCTTTCATTATTAGTAATTTCTACACAAAATGGTTTGTCTAAATTTTCACAAGGCTTATTCAAGTTTGTAGAGAAATTTCTAGACACAAATGAACAAGTAGCACTAGAATCGAATAACACATATGCATTTAAAGTGTTGATAAGGATGATACCTGTCACTACGTCCTGTGAAGCAACAGCATCCCTCAACGACATATTAAATATTCTCGCGGTAGGTCGATTCTGAACCCCAAGTGCAGCTACTGTCGATTGATTATTCTCTGGTATTCTAACCCCTTTTCCTCCTTGGTTTGTGGGACAGTTCTTAGAAAAATGGTCCATTGAACCACAATTAAAACACTTATTTTTCTTTGGAAGAGGACACTGTGAAATATAATGTCTTGACTGTCCACAATTAAAGCATTTGTTAAGAAGACGCTCTCCTCTATGTTTCTTATTACACTTAGGACAAGGTTTAATATTATTATTACTAAAATTGTTATTAGTATTTCCTATCTTTTTCCCCGAGTTGCTAGAAAAAGAATTATTCCATTTATGCTTATTATTAAACCCGCTTGAACTGGGTTCTGTCTTACTTTTCCCTTTCTCATTCGGAATCTTTTTGTCCTGATGGAATTTAGCGAGATTTTCATTCTCACTTTCAATTATAGTGGCCTTCTCTAGTATTTCAGAGAAAGTTTTGATTTGAAGCACTGATAATTTACTCCTAATCTGAGGTTTTAAACCTTCTTGGTACCTACGAGTCTTTCTAAGTTCAGTAGTCACTTGATGAGGAATAAACCTGGATAGTTCATTAAACTTAGCTGTATACTGGGTTACAGTAAGATCTCCTTGTTTTAAGTCCAGAAATTTTATTTTCATTCGGTCTTTCAGGGATTGGGAAAATAGTTTTCAAAGAACAACTCTTTAAATCTATCCCGAGGAAAATTTTCAGTTTCTACTCGACCTTGGGTTGATTCCCACCAATAATTAGCTTCACCTTTCAAGAAGAAAGTTGCAAAAGTTGTCTTCTGGTTATTACTAACATTGGTTACTAAGAAGAATTTTTCTATCTCAGAAATCCAAATCTGTGCATCTACAGGTTCTAATGTACCTTTAAATTCAGGTGGTCCAACTAATTTAAAGTCTTTAAAGGATGTATTTTGGTTTACAGGTCTGTTTATTACTCCTAACATCATATCTACAAAGTGTTGAGTAAAATTATCCTCATTATTCATTTTTGTTTGGGGTCTTCTGGTTGGTGGCATGATTCTATAAAACAACAACATAGATTCACATAAGATTCTTAGATAACCAAAACATATTGTTTATTTATAACTCGCAGTCTTATAACAACTTTAAACATAATAGTATATTACACAGTACTTATCACAATACAAACTTTGAATGCTTCTTTATTGTACTAATATAAAGCATCCAACCTCCTATGCTACTCTCTAGAATTCATTGATATCATCAAAGGAATCCTGGATCATGTGACAAACCACAGATCGATCGATAAGATAAGCAGTTTTTTTCTCCTCTACTGGATATCGAGTTACACGACGCTGCAAATTATCGAAAGCATCTCTAACTCCCAGAGATGTTTTAAGAAGTCTTGACTAAATCTCCCTCCTGCTCCTATGTGCATGGTGCAGTTGTACATTTCAGTTGATGGCTATGACTTCTTTCATCCATTAGCATACAATCAGCTAAATCTGACCTAAACTTCATCTTATTATTCTCACATTCTATTGTCTGCAACAGTGATGCCATTGCCTCATCATGCTCATCTATTCTCATTAGTTGTCCATCCACTGGATCTTCTTCTTCTTCAGCATCAAGTAGTTGTTGATCATGAAGCAATTCTTCTTCTTCTGCATCACTAGCTATAAAAGACTCTATTTGCGGTGGATTGATTACTCTTTTTTCAACATTGGAGTTGTCCATCTATAAAAGAAAACTCCATAAATACTGGTATAAAGTTTTACACAACATAATAATTTTAATGTTTTATTTTATATGTCTTTTACAAATTTTTACGGACTCGAAGACTATATACTAAGAAAACTCTTCCTTATATCTATAGCCTTAACAACTTTGATACCAAAATTGTAACACCCCCATACCTATACTCCCGTGGTATCCGGTATGGTGTTTACAGAGAATTAACATAATGCATTTAAATCTATACACCCATGGTATCTGATTAAAATATTATGTTAGATAGAGGGACTATCAGATATAATTCCCATAGATTCAAGATTCACAGTATCCCATAACATATGGTAATTTCCAAGAAAAATATTACTGTGTTTGGATACACTCACTTGAATTTATGAACTGTATCGGTGACAAGAGTCTCTCTATCCAAAATTCAGAGTATCAGTAATAACATGAACAGTCCATATTACCAATACCCTCACCCAGATGTATAGTTTATATCATGCGATTATATACTATCGTATCGATAGTAACCATCTATCTGAAATTCAGAGTATTAATAACAACATTAACAATCCATGCTATTAATACCTTCACTCAGATAAATAGTTCCCAAAGATCTCAACTAGAATAGAAGACATCTTACTTTACATCTATATATGTAAGAAAACACGGTTGCGAAAATAAAAGATGTTATATATATCATAATATTATGATTCGATTACAAAATTCTCATAAAAAGTTCTTATTACAAGGTATTCATACAGACAAGAATATAATCTAATCTATGTAGGGACGCTTCCCTTTATCTACTCCAGATGTTCCAGGATTATCATCTAAAACTGCAAAGGGAATAATTTACAAGGGTGAGCTATGACATGCTCAGCAAGTTGTATAATTATAACAATATAGGATTTGAAGAATTATAACGATTCAAATTTTGACTGATAGTTGTTACCATTTCTGGATTTCTAATTCCAACTAGTTCTGGAATTTTTATCCTTTCTGTCAGTCACAAAGACTTAGAAATTCTGTTCAGATGTGAGATAGGGGATCAGCCTTTTCAACATCCTAGGAGTATGCATATCACCTACAGTGCTCAATTACACTTACAATTTACTGTCAATATATTCATTGACTCACTTTGCTCCCTTACGGGATACTCAACTTCAGTATACGATTGTCTTACCAAAACAATTTGGCTTGACACAACAGTTTATGCTCAATAAACAATATCATATGAATAAATAATTCATTTCTTAGTCATGCTGGAACTATAGCAATAACTTTTTAATAATAGGTAATTCAACATAGGTGTATTATATCAACAGTATAGCAAGATAGAATTTTGTTCAGCGAATAAACAGGGTTGATAAATTTTGCATAAGTAATAAATTGGGTATAGAAGACTTGCCTGAGCGTAGATCAGTCGAGTTATACTATTCAAACGCTATTAAGTACCTATGACGTTCAAGAATATAAATCTAACACGTTAGTATTGATAACAATACTCAAATAAAAATTTATTTCATACCGGGTTAGATTTAATAGGGTTTGACTTTTAATACCTTTGATAAATGAACTAAATTTTATTTATAAAATTTGTTTATATTTTTAAATAATTTTATTATCTCCATAATATATTTTAGAAGGTTTAAAGTATTTTTAAAATATTTAGTTATCCTTAAAATGATTTTTAAACCATTTATCTCTATTTATAAGTAATTTATATTTACTAAAATTTTATAAAAAACATTATTTAATATTATTAAATAATTTATAATCATTTATTATGATTTTTATTTCAATAATAATATTTTTACATAATTATTTAGTATTTAAAAGTAATTATTCTAATTACTTTATTAATAAGTTAATTATAAATAATATCTAAATAAAATAAAATAATTATTACATTTTTGCAGAAAATATCAGAAATAATTTATAATAATTTAATATAATTTTTAAAACTGTTTTTATTAATTATTTCTAATTTTTTATAATTTATTTCTAAAAATTTAATTTATGTCCGTCGCTAAAGCTCTAAAGTGACAAAAAGTTTTGTTGTAGGTGTTCAGAGGTTCTGGACAGCCGTTGCTCGTGGTCGAGTGGCTAGTTTGACCATTAAATAACTCGGTATTGGTAATGATTTTCGGTTAGATCAAGTATTGGTGTTGTAGTACTCATGTAATAGTACAAGATCAAGCAATAAGCAGGCTTTAATCTACATCTAACAAGAAATTATAAAGATTCAAAGTTACGGTCAGAGCTGTTCTTGGGTTTCTGGGTAACCCAGAACAGTGGTCAAGGACGGTCAACGATTTTGTGGCTTGAATAACTTTGATTCGGTTTATTAGATGTATGTTTTGTTTGTTATAACATGTAGTCTATATACCAGGGTACATATATATAACATTAACATGAACAAATCGTAATTCTAATATCTCTATTTATGATGGTCAAAGTACAGCTAACAAGTGTTCTTCGTGTTCTTCAGTTTTCTGAAAAACCTAGAAAACTCGGTCATGCTCGGTCAACTAGTTTTGACCAATAATTTCGGTAATCCTATCTATGAGTTGTTTGTTTGATTGAAGATCATAGATATGTAATATGTATATCAGAGTACTAATTTATAACAAAAACATAAACAATTAACAATCAGAAGATGAGTAAACAGTTTAGTCAAAGTAGCCAGTTCAACTGTTCTTGAGCTTTCTGGGCAACCCAAAAAACCAGCTTCCGTGAACGGTCAACCCACTTTGACTGCTTATATCTTGGAATCTATGGTTCATCTGAACCTGTTTTCTTTTCCAGATTAAAGACCTACTTACAGGCTACAAATATCAATTGATTAACAGACCAAAACATAAACACATATGAATCGAAAAGCCCTAACATTCGGCTGTCAGACCACTTTTTTCTAAATTCCCAGATTTTATAAAATGCTTAATTAAGGCATCTAGATGTTATGAAAACGTGTTCTACCACTCTAGCATACTTTCTAACATCCTAATACAATATTCTAAACATGTAAATAACAAATCTAAATAAGATCAAAGAGAAATTTATGAACTAGGGTTTGCACCATTTCTTGAGAAATTTGTGATTCTAGCTTCTGATCTTTTTTCTGAAACACCTAGGCTTGATATGGTAGGTTTATAAGTGTATCTTGGCTTTGAGAATTCGTGGGTTTGCTCAGCCCTAGGGTTCCTATTTATAGAATTTTCCAACTTGGCTTTTTGGTCATTTTTTCACCTATTTGCCTCTATAAAGATATGATCTGTGACTCTTCTGATGCTTGGGAGTTTGGGAGCATGTCATGTGATGTTTTGAAACTTGTAATGGTGACTCCCAACCTACTTGTGAGCTAGTTGATTAAGTTAGTATCTTAATTAGGCTTAAATCTTCACTAATCTTAATTAGGGTTTTGTTTCTAATGATTAGGAATGTTAAGTAATGTTAATTAGTACCTAATAGAAGTTTACTAACCATGATTAAGTGTTATTATAAGCTAATTAGAGTTAGATTAGCTAATTAGGATTTAATTAATAAATTAGGGTTATGGTTTTGCTAATTAGGGTTTACTCATTAATCCTAACAAGCACGAAAAAGCGTTTTGTCAGTGTAAGCACGACAAAACAACTTGTCAAAATAATTTTACCGAAAAGTCCGATTATTGAAAAAATTTAAGCACGAGGTGTCGATCACGACGTTTTTCGGATAAAAATTCATTTGGTCAATTTTGTCTAACCAAGTATATAATAACATGTAACACATTCAGAACAAAGAAATTTTATTTATATAACGGAATTTATACATACGAGTCTTATTAGGGTTTTGGGTTTTTACAATTCCTATTATTCAAGCTGCTTCATAACCTTTGTTCGGTTATTGAAGTTCTAAAGAAATGTTTAAATTCTGAAAGTTATTTGGTCAACTGTTATGACTTCCTGGGCAATTGAATGCTCACACTTGCTTTAAATGAAAAACATTTTCAGCGAATGATGTTAGAAAGAACTTAAGGATCCCGTAAAGATCAAGCTAAGCGGTATCCAGACGAAGTGCCACTCAATATGTGAATGTGTGTGAAGAGCAAGCGAAGACTTGTAATATAGAATGATAGAATTAAACTATAGACTAGTTTAATGAACAGTTATGTATCCTTGGTGGTGGATGAAAGTCACTCGTGTAAGATGAAAAGAATAATGTAATTATCATTATTTGTAATGAAAGAGGTTATAAGGTTTCGAGAACCTGGGATTTGAGAATGTATGTCATTATATTTAGCTATATAATGATGTGTGTTTGGAAGGTGATGGGATCTTAACGCACGGAGTCCGGGTCTGAGAGTAGACCGGATTTTGGGGTGTCACAGGTTGGTATCAGAGCTATACGTTATAACTCTTAGGTATGTGTACCTAAGACTATAATCGTAGGGAGAAGGGTAAGAAAATCGTTGATTAACGATTAAGGAAGAAGATCACCACGTGATCATAGTAAATCGCAGTACCAGACGAGCTGTTAAACGATGAATGATTTATAGCTAATGCTATAAATGAATGGTGCTACGAAGTAGTACAGGAAAGAAGAACTCAGATTGAGTTGTAAAGAATAGCATATGAATTAAAGAAAATTCGTATTAAGTAAAGAGAAGTGTAGAAGTTGTTAGATTTCAATTGAGGACTCATGTGATGGCTGAGTTGTATGAACCTTTATATGGGCAGAGGTTTGTGCTTGGTGTAACAACTACTCAATTTGTTACAGTGATAATCATTGGAATTGGTCGCGCTATTAAGATGTCTATGACGAGAAGGAGAATTTTTTCTCATGTATATACTTGATAGGTAGAGAACGATAAGGTAGGTACGAGTTCTTGAAACTCATACTTATGGTATGTTCATGACTCATAATAGTATAGTATGTTTTCGAATGTTTCAGCGAATAAACGTCAATGGTCTGTCTGGATGTTCTTAAACTCATACTATTGTGGAAAGTTCCTGAACTCATAATGTGTGGTAAGTTGATGGACTGTACTAAGGTATAGGAATGTTTAGACTGAAAACGAAGTATTTTCAGTAGACTTAGCATTGAAGGTGCTAGAGAAGATTTAGTATTGTCGCAGAAAGACAATGAAGGAAGATGGAGAATAGGATATTCCAAGTCCTCTAGCTATGCTAGATTTTGAAGTTTATTCAAATCGTGCTGAATTGTACATTTTGAAAAATAAAAGAATTGGTTCAACTTTTGGAACCAATGGATTTTAAAAGAGCTATGCTTTGTATGTCTATGCCAATTGCTTCGGCTAGACAAAAATTGATTTAAAATATCAAAATGAATTTTATATCATCTGCGCATTTGATGCAACGATGGTAATAAAAGATGGAGTTGTTGATGCAATTGAACCTAGTGGGATGTGATCTTAGGATCAGCAAACCGCCATGGTAAGATGTATAATGACAAAGTCATAAACTGACGAAGTCCTCAACGTACTATAAAGAGTACGGTATCACGACGTCATGAAACGTTTTGAAAAGAATTTAAAGAATAGTCGATGTCAAGTGAGTTGACTAGACGAATGTTTCAAGAAATATCCAAAATTTTTGGTATTAAGTCTGAGGTGAACATACCTTGAAATTGGGTTATACGTTAGGCTGATCACCTACGTATGGAAGAGGTGGTTTACTTTCTTTGTGATTGTAAACTTACCGTGTAAGAAAGGTTTACGGCGAGAGGCTGTTTAACCTTGTAAGAGTTCATGGTCAATTTGACCCCTCAACAAAAGAATGAAATGTTTTAAAGGAATCTTTATATTCCTAGTTATTCCTCCCGCTTCATGATTCTTGATAAGTTATGAAGGGTAGGGAACGTTTGAAGATAAGAACTTCTTTGAAGAAAAGTTGAGAAGAAGGGTAAGCTAAAATTTCGAGGACGAAATTCTTTGAAGAAGGGGAGAATGTGAGGACCCAGGTAAGGGTTTGGTTTTAAGAAATTCAGAGGACGGAATTTTTTAAGGAGGGAAGAATGTGACAATTCGGAAAATCGGATTGTCCAGAATTTAAGTTTAAATAATTAGTTATTAGTAAAATGATTTTTTATTAATATTATTCTGTGCTATGTGTTCACTAATCGTTCTATAACCTAGAATTATTATTAATCGGGAGGATTCTGGCTACGAGCTAGACTAAACGAGTATGAATTTTCAAGACGAAAATAAAATTTTTTCAGGAACAAAAATATTTCTGGGGAAAAAGATGAAATAGGCACTATTCACCTGTTTCTGCTCGGAGATTTATTTTGAAATTCTGAGAAGTTATTGATTGCGTGAAATCTTGAGACGTGATGGAATATTCAATAATATTTCAGTTATTGCGGACTCAAAACCTAAGGGTTAGGTAAAGTGAGTTCCGAGAATGTAATGAGTACGTATAATAACTAGGGTTATTATGCGTGAGAAATACGAGTATGATACGAGTTATTATACGAGTATATTACGAAGATTAGTACGACGTATAATACGAATATCATACGAACAATATACGAAGAGAAGACGAGATTACGAGAAAGGAATGCGTAGAATACGATTGTAGAATACGATAAGTCATAATGGACTTTATGTTCATGGACTTTATAGAATCCAATTAGACTTGGATTATGTCAAGCCCAATGCTTTGTGAAATCAAGCCCAAGTTAGGCCCAATAAGAATTAGGGTTAAGGCTCAAACCAAGAAAAGAAACTGCGGATCGAACCGATAGGTAAACGGATGGGTAAGAACCATTGGGCAACCCATGGGGTGACCCATGGGGCATGTGGGCCGGCCAGTTGGCCACCAAGTAAGGGTGGTGGCCAAGTAAACTTGGTGGTTAAGTTGAAGAGGAGGTGGGAATAGTAACTTTAGGGGCAAAATGACTATTTTGCCTCTAGCTTTAGTTTTCTATAAATAGAAACGTAGAATTTCATTTTCTAGAATTTTGAAAATCCTACCTTGAGAGAGATAGAGAGAGCTCGGTTGGGAGAGCAAGAGGAAGAGCATGAGCATGAATGCTCGGATCAAAAGTGATCGTGAAATAGAAAAGCTAGCGAATCGCCGGCTTTGTATAACGAAAGAGGATTAAAGAAGAACGGTAATCCGAACCCTAGTTCTTCTAATAATTTTCTTTAAGTTTCTATGTTTAAAATATAGCTTAATGAGAATAGAGAGTAGATGATGGTAGAAATGATTTCATATAGTTGAAATCATGAGAAAATGAAGAAATAAGAATTAGAAATTTAGTTTATAAATTTCTTAAGGAAGTATAAGATTCGTAAGGATTTTGAGCGATCCGAATGAATTTTATGAACGAGTAGGTGGAATAAGTAAGGAATGATGTTCTAACATCAAATTCCAAGAAAAAGTAGAATCGTAATCAAAAATATCGATTAAAACGAAGAACGCGTAGAATGTTGTTGATGGACAAATTTAAAACCATCGTAGAGTAAATGTTGTTGATGGATAAGTTTAAAACCATCGTGTATAAGTTAGTTGCTTCTTGCTTTGTTAGGAGCATTAGAAACGTTCATGAAGAACGGATTAAAATTGAGCTATAACAAAGTTATGGAAAAATTTTTGTAAAAGACGAGCGAGAATTTGAAAGTTAGTAAATGAACCCGAACGTGTAAGGTTTCATAAGAATGTAAGATAACGTAGAAAATGTGAGTTGTGAACTCAAGAACGATCTAGTTTTGAGTTCGGATGACCGAATTACGGATGAACTAGCGAAGAAAGTTAAAAGCGGAAAATAAACGAAGGGTGATGTTTAAGCCAATTGAATGGCACGTTAACGAGTTTAGATCGAATTTCTACTTGATGTGTGTTACAGTACGTGAGATAACGAGGAGAATAGCTTTGGAATGACCTAATTCCGAGTTATAACGAAGGAGTTATGAGATCGCGAAGTACGCGTCTCAAACATGACTTAACACAGAAAATTTTTCTAGGTTTTTGGCTCGGTGCCGCAGCGCCGAGAAGTGGCGCCGCAGCACGAGCTCGGTCCTCAGGTGCTGTTAATTGGCGCCGCAGCATGAGAGATAATAAAGGGTTTAGGCGCCTCAGCGCCAGACCAAGGGAGGACATAGAAGTAGGTCGCGCCGCAGCGCGAGAGAGAGAGGGAAGGATGGCGCCGCAGTGTCGGTGCAAGGCAATGCCCAGAAATGAGAATTTTATTTCTCAGATACTGGGGGATGTGCAAGAAAGAAGTATGAACATATAGTTCACGTAATGTAACACTTAGTCAAGTGTTTTAAACCTTTAGCAAAGGTTGAATGAAAAGATTTAACGTGATTAAAAGACGGAGAATGTAAGCGCTAGATTACGTAAACGATATCCGGGGACTGTACTCGTGACAAACGAACATGAGGGATTGCTATGATTGTGATTCCTTAGACGTTGAGTGATGAAGGTAATGAATAACATTCTGATGTTATGTCATGGTAATGAGAGATTAAAAGACGAACAAGTGAACGTCGAATACATAAACGATCCTCGTGAATCGTATTCGAGTTGGATGAACGTTCTAAGTGTACAATGGTTGTATGACTTAGACATTGACGAAGGTAGTAAGTAAGATATTATTTATCAAGGAAAGCCGCAACGAATGGTAATAAGATTAAAGAAAGTCCGAGTATGAGTCAGAATAGAGAATGTTAGAATGAAGTAAGCATTAAACGCTTTAACCAATGTAAGGGTTGAGTGTATATGAATATTAAATGGGCAGAACCTACACTCCGTGTATGGTTTGACTGTAAGATAATGAAGAATGTTGTTTAACCATGAACGGTGAAGAAACTGAGTTAAAGATAATAACGTACAACATTAAGAAGCCGAGTTAATAAGTATAACTTGGATAAACGTTCCGAGTTGAAGGAACTGGACGTTGTAAGGTATGAATAAGATAATATGACATGCTTAACGCTATGGCCGCATAGTATTGACATTGAATGATTATTTCGAGTATACAAAAGATTGTATGACTTAGACGATAAAGAATGAATCCTGAGGTATGGCATTTAGTTGCCAGAAAGCCATAAGGAATAAGAAGTTGACTTAAAGAACATTATAGTTTAATGGTTTGTATAAGTTAAGAGAAGTTAAGTTGTGTTACAATTGTAACTTTGATAGTTGACATATGGGAGCTGGGCTAAACAATTCCTTCAGAGAGCGAAGGTATATACAAAACTGACAACCGATCTAACTCATTGTTGTGGGGCAGTGTAGATGAGACGGGAACTTGTTTGTTGGTTGTTTGTGGGAAACCACTCAGAGTACCATATGGACTACTAGCAGAGAAGCGATGTGTGCTGAGTATATAGGAGTTATAAGAAGAAGATAAGAATGCAGATCATCAAAGATGATGAATATTTTGAGTAAGACATCTCTGTATGTCATGAAGCTGTAAACTGGTAGTAAAGAAAGTTAGTCGCGTAAGCTTAAATTACAAGAGCGCGAACCTTAAGAAGTAAAGTTAAGTAAACCAATGTGTAAGTCAAGTATATGACTAATTGGTGTACGTGTTATTTCCTTATATGTTATATAGGGATTTGGAATGAGCAGTTCAGCGTAAACTATAAGATGTAGATGTGGGTAAGTCAAGTTTCATAACTTCATTCACACTATATGAATGCTAATTTCTTAAACTTCTCAGATGTTGAACTTGAGAATTTCTGTCTATATGTGAATGTGCGATATTTGTACAAGGTGGTAGTATGTATGAGGTCGTGTGCCACATTCTGAGCACTTCGGTGTTTCTATGAGATGAATTGTTCTGTGCTTAAACTGTTCAATACAAGTATGTTCGGTTTATACATGATCCGTTATTGTTAAGTCTGCGCTAATGATTCTAGCCAGACAAAATGAGTATAAAAAAGGTAGAAGAATGAAAGTATTTCGAAGTGAAATGACTAAAATTTTAAAATGATAGGAATCGAGACTATTCCTATTATTCAAGCTGCTTCATAACCTTTGTTCGGTTATTGAAGTTCTAAAGAAATGTTTAAATTCTGAAAGTTGTTTGGTCAACTGTTATGACTTGCTGGGCAATTGAATGCTCACATTTACTTTAAATGAAAAACATTTTCAGCGAACGATGTTAGAAATAACTTAAGGATCCCGTAAAGATCAAGCTGAGCGGTATCCAGACGAAGTGCCATTCAATATGTGAATGTGCGTGAAGAGAAAGCAAAGACTTGTAATATAGAATGATAAAATTAAACTTTAGACTAGTTTAATGAACAGTTATGTATCCTTGGTGGCGGATGAAAGTCACTCGTGTAAGATGAAAAGAATAATGTAATTATCATTATTTGTAATGAAAGAGGTTATAAGGTTTCGAGAACCTGGGATTTGAGAATGTATGTGATTATATTTAGCTATATAATGATGTGTGATTGGAAGGAGATGGGATCGTAACGCACGGAGTCTGGGTCTGAGAATAGACCGGATTTCAAGGCGTCACAGGCTATGACTTCCTCATGTTGCATGAGAACACATCCTAATCCTTTTCCTGAAGCATCATTATATATGACAAATTCCTCAGAGCTAGATGGTATTGTCAAAATAGGTGCAGAAATGAGTCTCCTCTTGAGTTCTTGAAAAATCTTCTCACATTCTTCGCTCCAACTAAATTTTGTATCTTTTCGAGTCAGCTGAGTTAATGGAGTAGCGATTCGAGAAAACCCTTTAACAAATCTCCGGTAATAACCAGCTAAGCCGAGAAAGCTACGTACTTCGGTCACTGACTTAGGTTGCTCCCAGCTTTGAATTGCTTCAATCTTTGTCGGGTCAACAGATATTTCGTGATTTGATATCACGTGCCCAAGGAATGCTACTTCTTTAAGCCAGAACTTGCATTTCTTTAAATTGGCATAAAGCTTGTTTTCACAAAGCTTTTGGAGTATCAGCGTCAAGTGTTGGTCATGATCTTCACGGCTTTTGGAGTAATGAGGATGTCATCAATAAAGACGACCACAAAGTGATCCAAATATTCCTTGTATAATCGGTTCATCATATCCATGGTAGGAGCATTAGTCAATCTAAAAGATATGACTAGGAATTCGTAATGCCCGTACCGAGTTCTGAAAGTAGTCTTCAGAATGTCATCAGTTTTAATCTTCAATTGATGATATCCTAAACGAAGATCGATCTTTGAAAAGAATTTGGCCCCTTGCAACTGGGTCATACAGATCATCAATACGAGATAACGGGTACCTATTTTTGATGGTGACATGATTCAACTCCCGATAAACAGTACAAAGTCGCATACTTCATCTTTCTTCTTCACGAATAGAACAGGAGCACCCCAAGGAGATGTACTAGGACGAATGAAACTGATGTCTAACAATTCATGTAGTTGGGTTTTTAACTCCTGCAATTCAATAGTAGTAATTTAATATGGGGTTTTGGAAATGGGTTTTGTACCGAGTTTAAGGTCGATACAAAATTCGTTTTCACGCTCTGGGTTAGGCCATGAAGTTCTTCGGGGAATACGTCAGGAAATTTATTAACAATCGAAATATTATTCAAATCTGATGTAGTTTTATTTAAATCCGTGACATGGGATAAAAAAAGATTGACTTCTATTTTTCAATAAACGAATAGCTTTATGGCTTGTTATGACATTGATTGACTTTATTAGTTTGGTTGCTTGAATTCGCATAATAGGTTGGTTAGAAATATGAAAGCTAACAACCTTACGAAAATAATCAATTTTTGCATGATGAGTAGTTAACCAATCAATCCCTAAAATCACATCAAATACAAGTATTTTTAAGGAAATAAGATAGACATGTAATGTGAGGTTACCGATTTGAACCAAACAAGACTTATAAACAGTGGATGTAATGAAGGTTTCTCTCAACGGAGTTTCAACGGATAAGTCAAAGTCTAATTTCTCTGGAGTCAAATTTAAACATTGAGTGCAAGTATGAGAAATAAAAGAATAGGTAGAACCGGTATAAAACAAGGTATGGACTTAGCTAGAGTTTATGATTAGCTTATCCGTGATCACCTCGTTCGGATTCCTCTCTTTTTGGGAGATTACGACAAGCGCTCTCTCTTGAACTACCAGTTTTGTCTTGTCTGGGATGGCCTTTGATGCCTCCAACCTAGTTGGACTTGACTTCAGTGCATAACAAAATCGGGCTAGGTGACCTTCTCTTCCATAATTATAATATGATTTGGACTGTTGCATACAGTTTGGACTGATGTGTCCCTCCCCTCCGCATTTGTAGCATACGACCAGCGGTCGTTCTCCTTCCTTAACAGCAGGTGTTGGTGCTAACGTCTTTCCATCATTGTTGTAACAACCCGATATTTTATATATAATTAAATCAAAAATTTTGCGTATATTTTTTTATTTTAAAGGTGAGAATATGTGCCAGATAATGTGTATGCATTTATGTGATAAATATAAAATTTATTTATTACAAGAATAATTACAAATAAATTTTTTTTGAATTATTGCTCATTATAAATTATATTCTTATAATAATTAGTTTTATAGTAAAAATGATTTTATTAGTTATTTTCCAAGAAAATATGATTATATACTATTTAAATAATATATGATATGATTATAGAATTATTATAATAACTATTTTATTATATGAATTTATTTCAGGATTAATTAAGCTAATTATTTAACTAAATTAATATTTGGATGTATATGTAAGAAAATCAGATATGGAATCCAAACCCTAATTTTGAATTTTTATCAAGGAATAAGAATAATAATATAATATTAATTATATTTTTATTTTTCAGTACTATAAATATGTACTGTATATATGTGGACGGATAATGGTTGGTTAGTTATAAAATGAAAAAACCCTAGCATTAATTTGTTTAACCCTATTTTGTAATTCAAAGGGGAAATTCAAAGACTGTTATATAACTATGTTATATGCTTTATGTTGCGTATTATATGATTAAAAAATTAGGTAAACCCTAATTAAAATATAAAAACCCTAATTAATCTTTAGAAAACCCTTATTATTATTATTATTATTATTATTATTTTAAGTATAAACCCTTATTATTATTTTCTAAATTACGAACCCTAATTTGCTTATAGTAAACCCTAATCGCTAAATTAGGACGTTTAATGCTAACTAGTGGATCTTAAATCTAATTAGCAAAGTGTTACGTAATTAAAAACCAACATTATTGACTCGAAACCCTAATGGTGAAATTAGAAATCCTAATTAGTAATTAATTACTCTAATTGTTAAATGGTAATGCTAATTACTAATTATTTACCATAATTGTTAAATTAGCAAGGTTAACTATAATTGGTAAAGAATTAGACTCTATTGTTCATGAATAATGTAATTAGATAACCTAATATAATTAAGAAACCCTAATCTTCATTTTTTAGAAACTAAATTTTTTTAACCCTAAATAAAATTCCTAAAATTTCAAATTTTTGATAACCTTAGGGTTAAACCCTAAGGGTTTGCAAGGATTACATTTATGCCATTAAAATCCTAAACCAAATGACCATGTTGCCCCTCTTGCATAATTGATAGATAACTTGTATTTTGGACAACACATTAGTTGGTGAGGTAATCTAACAACTCCATTTGCTCAATAACTCCAGCCATCAGCCATTTCAGCAGCCAATTCATTGCATCTAAATGATATAAATAGATTTGGAGAGAGAAAGTACACCATTTAGCTCATTTCATTCCTAAGCTCTCAACCAATTCTCTCTCTATCAAAACCTACAAAATATTGAAGTGTACCAGTCCCAAAACACAACCCCGTGTTTATCATTAACAAATAACAAGATCAGAATCAAGGATCAAGGTGTAAAGATGTATAAAATCCCTAGTTCGAAAATCATGTGATCTATTGAAAAATGTTGTGTTTTGTGTTAAACATTATTATATGTAGTGTGTATAGATGATCTGGGTTGATATATGTTAGATCCATAACATCTATAAGCTCAGATTTAAAGATTTTAAGAATTTGGAAATTTTTTGTTTTTGGGTCTGACAGTCAAATGTCAGTGCTCAAAGATCTTTGTATGTTATGTGTTTTTATTGTTTAAGTGTTTAATATTGTAGTCTGCTCTGAGGTCTTGGATCTGGAACTCGAATCAAGGTCAGATCTGGTTTATATTGAAAGTTATTGATGGTCAAAGGTCGTTGACCGACCATGATCGAATGAATTCTAGGTAACCCAGAAACTTGTTTTCAGTGTCTGACAATGTTTAGGAAGGCTCAGATATGTCATCTTGTAAGTGATATGATGATGTTATAATATCTATTTTGTATCTTGTAATATGTTCTTCATAATTGTATCTTTATATCCTTTAAACAAACAACCTATCTGTGACGCCCCCAAAACAGGTATACAACACCCATTTTGAGTCGTCAAAATACATGATACAGAAATAACTACAACTTTATTAATACAACATAAAAACTGTGAGTTTAAATAAAAATATTGTCATCTAGACAATATCCACACTCAAATAAGTCCTCATTTTAATTTTTTATATATTATTTTACAAAAATGGTGAGGACTACTAAAATAACTTCTAAAACCATCATTCCATACTCCGACTAGTACTCACTACATTCTCGCCTCCTGAGAAGAAAAATGGAACAAAAAAGAAAAGGGTGAGCTCAACTAGCCCAGTAAAGAACATTATGACTAAGATCATACAGAACAAATTATCGTTAGTCTTCAAGAGGGAAAAATCTAATAGAATACAATAGACAACAAGTTTTAAATCAATATTAGCAGCGGAAATAATAATTCATTTGAAGAGTTAAGTAGAGAATGAAGTCTACTATCTTCTATATATGAATAAAAGTTCATCGTCTATCTTTTATCCATGTAACATCAATCAATATATATCTGGAATCAAATATTCATCTTTGCACTACAGGCCAAAGATATTCATCAGTTGGTCATGTTCATCTAAACACATGTTCATCTTTGCACTATAGGCCAAAGATATTCATCAGAAATCATTCATCTTTGCACTACAGGCCAAAGATATTCAGTAATATCAGCTTTAGGACTGAGAATGATGAAAAATATTTTAAAGAAAACGAATCCAGTGAAACAAAAGAACAAGTATTAAGGATTCATATTTTAAATAACCCAAGTTTGAAAAATACTTCATAAATAACCAAAGTGGAGTAAAATTCAAGAATGAAGACCAAAACATAGATCCAATCAAAGATAGGAACTATAACAGACAATCTTGGACATAAAAAGAAAATTTAATTTTTCTGTGAATAGTGTCGTATTCATGAATAGTGCCGTATACGTGAATAGTGACATATAAGTGAATAGTAACTCCGACACCAAAAGATAGAAATTTCACAAAAATATCATCATGTTTCGTGAATAGTAACTCGTGAATAGTAACTCATAAATAGTAACCCAGACATGAAAAAGTTCCAATATGATAAAAAGTTCAAACCAATATTTTGGCATAATGATATTGAAGAAATAATAACATTTATAAAAAAAATAATCTCCTTTACCTCAGAAAGAATAGTACTTCTGACTAAAATACTGGATATAGTGCTGAAAGAAATTGCACCGTATAGCAATACTCAAAGTACTAAAATACTCACAAAATACGCTTGATATTATAGAGAGAGAAATAGAGAGAAAACTTCAGTTTCTGTTGTAATTTTCAATTCTAACATAAGCACCCTATTTATAGGAAAATGCTTAGAACACCAAAGCAGAAAATTTAATAAAATATTAATATATATATATTAAATTTTCCTACGCACACTACACCAGGCCCAAGCATCAGCCACTAACTCACAAAAAATAAAAAAAACATTTTTCTTAATTAAAATTATTAAAACTTCCAAAAATAAATTATTTCGGAACTTCAATAACTCATAATAAATAGACCTTTAATCAGAAAATTTGAATCTTGTGACTTTTTATAGGAAATTCAATTCTCTACAACTTTGTAGAAGAAAGTTTTTCCAAATTCCAAATAGAAATTGACCGAAATCCATAAACGGACGATTTTACAGGCTATAGTCAAATTTTAGTCAAGAAATGGGCCCACAGACATGTTTAACATGTTTTAAACAACTTTTACAACAAAAATACTCTTCCTCCTTATATACTCATATATCCCACATTCATTGTAAAAAATATCATCATTATTATATAATATAATAAAATATTATTTTATCATAAAAGATAAAATATCAATTTTTAACAATTGTCACTTTAAAAAAAATTTCCATCTATAACCACATAAAATCAATATTTTCCTCATCATATAAATAAATAATTAATTATTCACAAATAATATTACAGAATCACAGTACTGGCAACCAGGCCGTTCCCAGGAAAGAGGTGGCTTTCCAATAAGAATTTCTCCTTACTGGCGCGTAATTAGGTGGCCAAATCTCTCCTTAGACGGAACTTTCTAGACATTGCCAATAATGTTTTCTAATAATATTATTCAGATAATATGAATTATTGCTTCGATAATGGAAAATACTGTGTAGTGACAATTATTGAAACAACAGTAATATAAAATAGCAACGCAACAATTATTGAATCAATAAAATAAAATACTGAACAGTAACTACTTTAATAATTATTAAGTAGTGCCTTCTTACGTAAGAATCAATAATTGGTGCAATACCGTGTGCTACTGTGCAACAACGTGTATTACTATATTTTAACCACTGGGTATTCCAATAGTGTTAACGGTAAAAACTACGTCGTTATTTATAAATAACTTATACTTGTCGTTTTCTTCATCCAATCACTTTCCGTAATGAGGCCCACACAAGGCTGCGCCGTCGTATGAATATTCCCCGACAGCAAGAATATTCCACGACCAAACGAATATTCTCCGACAAAAATGATTATTTTATAACCACTTGCTTATTTGAAATATTTGCGCATTTTACCCATACCACATTAATCAAATCAACCCTTACTATTTCAAAATGATAAATAGAGGAAATTAAATTTTATTTATTAATAATTTGGGATTTTACAACCTCCCCTCCTTATAAAATTTCATCCTCGAAATTGACGTACATACCTGGTGTTTCGAAAAGATGAGGATACCTCGCTTTCATTTCCGTTTCCTAACTCCCAGGTCATTTAGTCAATAGTGTGGTTTCTCCACAAAACTTTAACTTGTGGTATGACCTTCGTGCGTAGGACATGCTCTTTCCTATCAAAGATCTTGACAGGTACCTCTTCGTACGTTAAGTCTTCGGCTATCTCGTCCGGTTCTAACTCAATAACGTGGTTTAGGTCTTTCACATATTTACGTAGCACAGATATATGAAAAACATTATGAACATGAGACATACTTGGAGGTAACGCGAGTCTATAGGCCACATTTCCTACTCGTTCAAGAATCTAAAATGGACCAATAAATTGTGGATTGAGCTTTCTTCTCTTCCTGAATCTTGTAACTCCCTTCCATGGAGCCACACGCAACAATAAATGATCCCCAATACTAAATTCCACGTCCTTTCGATGAAGATCTGCATAACTCTTTTGTCGATCCTGTGCCGTTTGTATACGTTATCGAATCGTTTGGATCTTCTCTGTAGTCATTCGTACCAACTCTGGTCCCAAAAATGTTGCTTCTCCTACCTCATCCCAACATACTGGAGAGCGACACTTTCGTCCATACAATGCTTCAAATGAGCCACACCTATACTTGTCTGATAACTGTTGCTATAAGAGAATTTCACCAATGGTAAATACTTATCCCAACTGCCTTTGAAGTCTAGGGCACAGAGTCTTAATAGATTTTCAAGAGTTTGAATAGTCCTCTTTGATTGTTCGTCCGTTTGAGGATGGTATGCCGAACTAAATCGTAAATTCGTGCCCATAGCTTTTTGCAAACTAACCCAAAATCTTGAAGTGAATCTTGGGTCATGATCTGAAACTATGGATACTGGCATGCCATGCAATCTCACAATCTCATCTACATACATACGAGCAAGACGTTCAAGGGAATAAGTCTCTCGTATCGGCAAGAAATGAGCAGACTTGGTTAATCTATCAATAACAACTCAAATAGCATTTATGCCCTGAGAAACTGTGACACCCCCAAATCTGGGTTACCTGACCCCCGAGTTTGGTGTTCACGGTCCACAATATAAATAACATTTAACTACCCATAATATATATATAGATAGTAACTTTCATAAGTTTTTATCAGAGTTTAATAATACATCATCCAAGTTTTCTAACATTAACTTTACAAACATACCCTTTAGATATACAAAAAGGGTTTACAATACAACAATATAAATAATACTGTTCATAAAACTAATTTATTACGATGCTTTTGCCCTTATTCTTCTTTGCAGCACCTTCTGCAACTTCGTCCCTAAATGAAAAGTTTTATTTAGCAAGGGTGAGCAACTAATTTGCCCCGCAAGTTAAGACATACAATAATTGTATAAGAATTCAAAACAACAGACTATCTATTTTGATAGAATGAAATCAAAGTTCGGGAAACTTTGAAATAGCTGAACAAATCGTTATTCAATAACAAGTCTTCTCGTATCCTGTACAATACAATAATTCAATAATGAAAGAGTACAACGCTTTCAAAGTTTCTACAATATTCTAATAAATAATCAAAAATTAGTTTTGCGAAATAGCAAAGTGGAATGTTTTCCAGATTTATACTGAGCGATCACACAAGATCTTGAACTTATATTCTTGGGTATCTATCAAAGATTTACTTTGATAAATACTCAGGTGTATCAGATAACCATAAAGATTAAATCATACCCCTATGCAAGTACTCAGAGCCGGCCAACTCTTTGTACCCTATATTATGCATAATATTCAAAGCGCGCGCAAAGGTCGAATTCACGACCAATAAAATATTCCCTTTATATAAAATGTTGTTCTTCTCAGTCTCAGAATCAAGATTTTGATTTTACAACGAAATACTGGGATTTTAAATTCTATTTACTTCTCGGTCGAGCCGGAATAATTGGCATCGATCTGTCAATAATAATTGAATTTTCTTTTCGAACCTATCAAGTTCAACCAAATGTTCGTCTAGCCAGAATAATTAGCTAAGACATTTCTCAGTATAATTTGACAATAAATAGGAATTATATGTATTGTCAATTCTAACTTCTACAGATATGAATATCCAACAACAGTTATTCTATAAATATATATATCTGAATTAAAACATGCTCTAACTGCGAAAAATCAACAATAAATTCCCTAGATGTGGTGTAATTAACAATAATTAACCATTATAATAATTGAATGAATTTAACTCAAGGTTGAGTTAGGAAAATTGCCTCTTTTGCTGATTACAGCTACACAAAATACTTATCTGCTTTCGAAAGACCTATAACCAATAATATCGGTCTAACAATTAGCAAAATAATTCACATAACACACAACACTGTAATTTACAGTCAAACTTCTCCTAGACACATTACCACATAGCCACAACAGTGTTTATAACCTATATAAACACTTAACAAGTCAAACTATTTCGGTCTGGTTGAACTTCGGTCCATTCTCGGTGTTCTGCTCACCCTATCCGACAATTAACACAGTTATCTGTCAATTACACTTGGTCTCTCAGCTTCAATATTAATTTAGATAAATCAATTATCATTAATAATATTTTTCGGAAGCTTTTAATAATTATCAAGCAATTATTATAATTTATAATAATTTTTTAAATATCAAAATCATTTTTAAATGATTTAATTATCAATTAATCGTATCATTATTAATATTTATTAATATCAAAATATTAATAACATACTTTTTAAAATACTAAATTTATTATTAATAACTTAAAATATTTTTAAATCGACAATATTCCACTTAAATGATTTTTAAAGTAATTAAAATCATTTTTAAATCATCACCATTAATATATAAATATTAATAAAATTATTATCCAAATATTAAAAGTCATTAATTATAAGTTAAAATATTTTAAAACTATTTTTCTCATTTTTAAATGATTTTTAAATCAATAAAATCATTTTTAATTTATTTATTTAATATAATAATTAAATAAATCAAACATCATTATTATTAATTTATTAATGAGAATTCTCTAAAAATATTGAAAATTATATTTTATAATTTAAAATATTTTTTAACACTTTATTCTTAATTAAAATGATTTTTCATAATATTAAATAGTTTTTCTCTAATTTATTTAATACACTAATTAAATAAATTAAATACCATTAATATTCAAATAAATATAAATATTAATGAAAAATATACTAATTGGTCAGACATTATTTTTCATAATTTAAAATAATTTTTAAAACCAATTTTAATAATTTTTAGAATTTATTTCTAATTTTTATTAATTTTTAGAATTTTCAGAAATTCAAAAATTAATTAACTGTCGCTAAAGGGCTATAGCGACAGAAAGCGTCGCTGTTGGTGTTCTTGAGCCTAAGAACACTTACAGCCGGCAGCTTCAAGGGTGCTACTTTGACCGCTTGTAATTCTGAATCCACAAAGTTTTTGGACAAACTTGAAGTTTGATAATGTAGCCAAAATGTAATACTATAACAGACAATCAACATCTTGGTCAAAAAAATAACAATCTTGCAAGATCTAGAGCTTCAAAGAAGCTGTCAGACTCATTCTGGGTTTCTCCAGAAACCCAGAAACTCGACTAGGCACATTTTAGCTCAATTTGATCTAGGTTCTGGTCATGTTTATTGTGATTTCTTTGTTCATACATGTATTGATCTTGTCAAGGAACACCTAGATAACAATATATAAGTCCAACAACAACAGATTCATACTTTATGGCTCAGTCAAAGCTTTTCCGAAAAACGTGTTATTCATTTTTCTGGAAATTCCAGAAAATGACTTTGTGTTCAGACGTGCATCTTTGACCATCTATTTCGTACAACGGATTTGTTGTTTAAGAAATATAAAGGCATGGATTTAAATTCAATCTATCAGCCTACAACATGTAATCAACAACATCAACAAAAAACAAATATTCTGATAGATCTGGACGTCGTAAAAACCTTCCAGACGCTGATTTAACAGTTCTGGGTTACCCAGATTTACAGCTGGTCAACGTCGATCAACAGACTTTGTCCGTTAATAACTTCTTATTTAGACATCCAATGACCCTGATACCACTTGCAGTTTAAAGACAACATACCAGGCTACAAATTAAAAACTTAAAACAACACATATCATATACTAGCAAGGATCTGTGGCGACTGACATTACTTGTCAGACCACATTTCAAACTCAAGAACAGTTTTGAAAAACTTCGAGTTTTACCAACTTTGATGCTATGGATCTATGATAGATCAACATAGATAATTGAAAAACATTATCTAGCAAAGATTCAAACACATAAACACATATTTCTTAAGCATACAAGATCAAAAATTAAAATTAGGTTTATACCTTTTCTTGAATAATTTTAGATCTTGGCTCTCCAATCTGTTATTGGTTGATCTAAGGCTGAAATTAGAACTGATATTCTTAGATATTTCGAACCTTCTAGTTAGAGAGGGAGTTGGTGAGAGAAAAATAGCAAAATGGCTAATGTAAATGAATTTTCTCTCTCTAAATCTCTTAAATAAGTCATGACTTGTTTCTAGGCTGAGATTTTCGGCTGGAGGCTGAAGATTTGTGTCAAAAAGTCAAGGTAGTGGTTCAACCACTAAAGCTTTAGCCATTTCTACAAGTAATCTAATACAAAAATCCCATAAAGGGCAATTTTATCATTTGCAAATTTATTTAAATGGCATTCTTGGAATTTATACAAACCCTTAGGGTTTAGGGTTTGGGTTAGGGTTTAGGATTTAAACCCTTTAGGGTTTACAATTTACTTTCCAAAATTTTTGAATTTCAGTTTTCAAATTAGAAAATTAATATTCCAAAATTATAATTAGGATTCAATAATTATATTAATTTTTCCTAATCATAAAATTAAATCTTGCTAGTTAGGATTAATATACCTAATTAAAATTGCTTAATTTAGCAATTAGGGTCAAAATGGTGATTAGGGTTGATAACCCAGGAATTAGGGTTTTAATTAGAAAAATAAATTTTCTAAATTATTATAAAATAGAAATTAAAATAACTAAAATATAATTAGGGTTTTCTAATCATACTAAAGTTTAATACACACATTAGGCTTGCAAATTAGGATTTTGGTTTCCTAGTTTAGGGTTTAGGATTCCCGAATTCAAAATTAAGGTTTTCTGGCGTACAATTAGGGTTTTCAACTGTACAATTAATTTTCTAAATCTGAGATTAGGATTTCTAATCCCTTATTAGGGTTTATTAATTTTAAACCTTATCCGATCAATTGTTGATCAAAATTTCTATACAGTACATATACATTCTCATCAATATAATTATTTTAAATTATATTTTCTACTGAATCCCTATCCGGCAATTAGGGTTAGGGTTTCTAAAGCTTGTTAAGCACAACTCTACTCTAAATTTATTAGTCAATACACAAATTGACTTTCTCGAGACTCGTATCACAGATACTTGTCACAAAATTGATAATTAATATTAACATTAAATTAAAAAAAAATTATTCGTAAATTTTTGATTATTCGAAATCCCGGGTTATCACATTCACCCCTCCTTAAAAGGATTCCGTCCTCGGAATCACCGCTTTCTTATCTCTACAATCTTTTAAATTTGTATCATTAATTCGTTTTTATCAACACAATATTACTTTGTGTTTCAAATTCTAACCTATGACTTGAATCTATAAAAGAAATCAGTTCACAGCAATAACTAACCAAGATTACTCGCGTAATTAAATTTTCTAAACGAAATCGTTACCAGCCACCTCCTGAGTACACACATCTTGCGCCGTCATGTTGAATGTACGAGCAGTTGATCTTCCTGGCTGTGCAGGTCCTCGGATTGCCAAGGTTCCACCACCAGGTCCCTTGTTGGCACTTTCTTTTTCAAAATTCTTCTTCGGACAGTTCCGAACCAGATGATCAGTCGATCCACACGCATAGCAACCTTGTATCTTCTTCGGATTGGGACAATTGGGTGATATGTGTCCCTCTTGACCACAGTTATAACAGACTCCTTGATTTTTCAAACAAACTCCTTGATGACACTTCCCGCAAACTACACATGGCGCACCATTCTTCCTAATCTTTTCTGGATTATTTCCTAAATCACCATCCCTCTTACGTTTATTAAGATCACTACCTCCATTACCACCTATCATATTATTTCTTTCAGCCTCCTTTCTTTGTTCTTGATTTTTCTTGATTACAGCTTCAATTTCTCCCTCAGCGATAATGGCTTTTTCTAATAAAGTTGAAAATGAATTAATTTGCATCACATCTAACTTCTCGAGTACCAACGATTTCAATCCGCTCCTAAAACGTCGTTCTTTAAGCTCCTCCGTGTCCACTCGATGTGGAACAAATTTTGCTAACTCGTCGAACTTGACAAAATATTCTGCCACTGACATATTCTTCTGTTTCAAATTCAAAAATTGCTCTTCTATATTTCTCTTTAGACCTCCTTTCCTTCGCGACATGATCTGATTTAAATAAAAATCTTATATTAATATTCTTTCTCTATACAAATTCTTAACACAATAAGAATTCAACACATAATTCTCAAGTAATCGTATATTTATTCAAATAGCACATAGTACCTATAGTACTTAACACATATAACTATCCCTTTAAAATAATACTAGGATTAACACACTCAACTTTACAAAAGTTGCAATTCCCCAACTTTACACAAAAAGTTGACATTCTCCAATTTCACATTACTATTTCCAGTTCATCAAACTTACCACACTTAGGAGTTCAGTAACTTGCCACAACTATATGAGTATATGAACTTATCCTAGTCAGACCTTTGGCGTCCATTCGCTGAGGGATTCAGGACATTTCATATAATTATGAGTCATGAACATACCATAAGTATGAGTTTTAAGAACACACAATTTCATTTTAATCTTATATTCATATAGAAAATAAAGATTTCATTCATACAAACATATATTTACATAGATTCAAACATCTTTCTTGATATTACATATCTTAATATCAGAAACTTTTACCAAAAGATATTATAACTTATATCTAAGTTATCTAACGTCCACTCCCTTCACCAGTCTTCTTCTTGCTGGGACACATGTTGAACCCGTGCCCCGTCTGTCCACGGGAAAACACTTCCTCATATTCAGTTTAGGACAATGCAAAGAGATATTTCCTTCCTGCTTACAGTTGAAGCACACGTTCTTCCACATCATGCATTCCCCCACGTGAGTTTTACCACACTTGCTACATGCTTTCTTTTTCTTCGGGTTTGAATTTCCAGAGTTGTCACTGTCATTGTTCCTCTTTCTTTTCTTCTTGTCTTTCTTGCCGGTTCCTTCAGAAGATCCACCACCTTCAGCCTTCATCTTCTCCACCGGCGCTTTCAGCTCGTTCCGTTCTTAAGTCATTTCAGGTAACGCCTGCTCCGTCTTCCATAACTCCTCCAAAAGAAATACTTTGCTTCGGAGTTCTTGGACTTCCACAGATAGCTGATCTTGTTCACCAACCTTGATCTTATTCTTTAGTTCCACCTTAGCTCTTTCAGACTCCGCCTCCTCAACACCACTTAGATACATCTCAGGATAATCGTCATGATCACTCCCAAGATTGATCATTGGTTCATCTTTCCCCACTTCTTCAACCGATTCGCTCTGTGCTGGCACCTCGACTACTGGCACTGGTACGACAGCCGCTGGCATCTCCGTACTTATCTTATCTTCTTCCGACATCCTACAATCAATTTTAACAACTTGATTAGCACTTTTCTAGTACAAACTTCTCATCTTATGTGTCCACATTTCTCATTATCATTACACTTTGGCAATCTCTCACTTAGTACTCTAAATGAGTATTCTCTATCTCGCTATGGTTATAATCCTAGGGTTTTCCCCACCCCACTTAAGGTTTATAACCTACAGCTCTGGTACCAACCTGTGACACCCCCAAATCCGGGTTACCTGACCCCCGAGTTTGGTGTTCACAATCCACAATATAAATATCATTTAACTACCCATAATATATATAGATAATAACTTTCATAAGTTTTTATCAGAGTTTAATAATACATCACCCAGGTTTTCTAACCTTAACTTTACAAACATACCCTTTAGATATACAAAAAGGGTTTACAATACAACAATATAAATAATACTGTTCATAAAACTAATTTATTACGATGGTTTTGCCCTTTTTCTTCTTCGCAGCACCTTCTGCAACTTCGTCCCTAGCTGAAAAGTTTTATTTAGCAAGGGTGAGCAACTAATTTGCCCCGCAAGTTAAGACATACAATAATTGTATAAGAATTCAAAACAACAGACTATCTATTTTGATAGAATGAAATCAAAGTTTGGGAAATTTTGAAATAGCTGAACAAATCGTTATTCAATAACAAGTCTTCTCGTATCCTGTACAATACAATAATTCAATAATGAAAGAGTACAACGCTTTCAAAATTTCTACGATATTCTAATGAATAATCAAAAATCAGTTTTACGAAATAGCAAAGTGGAATGTTTTCCAGATTTATACTGAGCGATCACACAAGATCTTGAACTTATATTCTCGGGTATCTATCAAAGATTTAATTTGATAAATACTCAGGTGTATCAGATAACCATAAAGATTAAATCATACCCCTATGCAAGTACTCAGAGCCGGCCAACTCTTTGTACCCTATATTATGCATAATATTCAAAATGCGCGCAAAGGTCGAATTCACGACCAATAAAATGTTCCCTTTATATAAAAGGTTGTTCTTCTCAGTCTCAGAATCAAGATTTTGATTTTACAACGAAATACTGGGATTTCAAATTCTATTTACTTCTCGGTCGAGCTGGAATAATTGGCATCGATCTGTCAATAATAATTGAATTTTCTTTTCGAACCTATCAAGTTCAACCAAATGTTCGTATAGCCAGAATAATTAGCTAAGACATTTCTCAGTATAATTTGATAATAAACAGGAATTATCTGTATTGTCAATTCTAACTTCAACAGATATGAATATCCAACAACAGTTATTCTATAAATATATATATATATATCTGAATCAAAACATGCTCTAACTGCGAATAATCAACAATAAATTCCCTGGATGTGGTGTAATTAACAATAATTAACCACTATAATAATTGAATGAATTTAACTCAAGGTTGAGTTAGGAAACTTGCCTCTTCTACTGATTACAGCTACACAAAATACTTATCTGCTTTCGAAAGACCTATAACCAATAATATCGGTCTAACAATTAGCACAATAATTCACATAACACAAAATACTGTAATTCACAGTCAAACTTCTCCTAGACACATTACCACATAGCCACAACAGTGTTTATAACCTATATAAACACTTAACAAGTCAAACTATTTCGGTCTGGTTCGACTTCGGTCCATTCTCGGTGTTCTGGTCACCATATCCGATAATTAACACAGTTATCTGTCAATTACACTTGGTCTCTCAGCTTCAATATTAATTTAGATAAGTCAATTATCATTAATAATATTTTTCGGAAGCTTTTAATAATTATCAAGCAATTATTATAATTTATAATAATTTTTCAAATATCAAAATCATTTTTAAATGATTTATTTATTAATTAATTATATCATTATTAATATTTTATAATATCAAAATATTAATAACATACTTTTCAAAATACTAAAGTTATTATTAATAACTTAAAATATTTTTAAATCGACAATATTCCACTTAAATAATTTTTAAAGTAATTAAAATCATTTTTAAATCATCACCATTAATATATAAATATTAATGAAATTATTATCCAAATATTAAAAGTCATTAATTATAACTTAAAATATTTTTAAACTATTTTTCTCATTTTTAAATGATTTTTAAATCAATAAAATCATTTTTAATTCATTTATTTAATATAATAATTAAATAAATCAAACATCATTAATATTAATTTATTAATGAGAATTCTCCAAAAATATTAAAAATTATATTTTATAATTTAAAATATTTTCTAACACTTTATTCTTAATTAAAATGATTTTTCATAATATTAAATAGTTTTTCTCTAATTTATTTAATGCACTAATTAAATACATTAAATACCATTAATATTCAAATAAATATAAATATTAATGAAAAATATACTAATTGGTCAGACATTATTTTTCATAATTTAAAATAAATTTTAAAACCAATTTTAGTAATTTTTAGAATTTATTTCTAATTTTTATTAATTTTTAGAATTTTCAGAAATTCAAAAATTAATTAACTGTCGCTAAAGGGCTATAGCGACAGAAAGCGTCGCTGTTGGTGTTCTTGAGCCCAAGGACACTGACAACCAGCAGCTTCAAGGGTGCTACTTTGACCGCTTGTAATTCTGAATCCACAAAGTTTTTGGACAAACTTGAAGTTTGATAATGTAGCCAAAATGTAATACTATAACAGACAATCAACATCTTGGTCAAAAAAATAACAATCTTGCAAGATCTAGAGCTTCAAAGAAGCTGTCAGACTCATTCTAGGTTTCTCCAGAAACCCAGAAACTCGACTAGGCACATTTGAGCTCAATTTGATCTAGGTTCCGGTCATGTATATTGTGATTTCTTTGTTCATACATGTATTGATCGTGTCAAGGAACACCTAGATAACAATATATAAGTCCAACAACAACAGATTCATACTTTATGGCTCAGTCAAAGCTTTTCCGAAAAACGTGTTATTCATTTTTCTGGAAATTCCAGAAAATGACTTTGTGTTCAGACGTGCATCTTTGACCATCTATTTCGTACAACGGATTTGTTGTTTAAGAAATATAAAGGCATGGATTTAAATTCAATCTATCAGCCTACAACATGTAATCAACAACATCAACAAAAAACAAATATTCTGATAGATCTGGACGTCGTAAAAACCTGTCAGACGCTGATTTAACAGTTCTGGGTTACCCAGATTTACAGCTGGTCAACGTCGATCAACAGACTTTGTCCGTTAATAACTTCTTATTTAGACATCCAATGACCCTGATACCACTTGCAGTTTAAAGACAACATACCAGGCTACAAATTAAAAACTTAAAACAACACATATCATATACTAGCAAGGATCTGTGGCGACTGACATTACTTGTCAGACCACATTTCAAACTCAAGAACAGTTTTGAAAAACTTCGAGTTTTACCAACTTTGATGCTATGGATCTATGATAGATCAACATAGATCATTGAAAAACATTATCTAGCAAAGATTCAAACACATAAACACAAATATTTCTTAAGCATACAAGATCAAAAATTAAAATTAGGTTTATACCTTTTCTTGAATAATTTTAGATCTTGGCTCTCTAATCTGTTATTGGTTCATCTAAGGCTGAAATTAGAACTGATATTCTTAGATATTTCGAAGCTTCTAGTTAGAGAGGGAGTTGGTGAGAGAAAAATAGCAAAATGGCTAATGTAAATGAATTTTCTCTCTCTAAATCTCTTAAATAAGTCATGACTTGTTGCTAGGCTGAGATTTTCGACTGGAGGCTGAAGATTTGTGTCACAAAGTAAAGGTAGTGGTTCAACCACTAAAGCTTTAGCCATTTCTACAAGTAATCTAATAAAAAAAATCCCATAAAGGGCAATTTTGTCATTTGCAAATTTATTTAAATGGCATTCTTGGAATTTACACAAACCCTTAGGGTTTAGGGTTTGGGTTAGGGTTTATGATTTAAACCCTTTAGGGTTTACAATTTACTTTCCAAAACTTTTCGAATTTCAGTTTTCAAAATATAAAATTAATATTCCAAAATTATAATTAGGATTCATTAATTATATTAATATTTCCTAATCATAAAATTCAATCTTGTTAATTAGGATTAATATACTTAATTAAAATTGCTTAATTTAGCAATTAGGGTCAAAATGGTCATTAGGGTTGATAACCTAGGAATTAGGGTTTTAATTAGAAAACTAAATTTTCTAAATTATAATTAGGGTTTGTAAAATAGAAATTAAAATAACTAAAATATAATTAGGGTTTTCTAATCATACTAAAGTTTAATACACACATTAGGCTTGCAAATTAGGTTTTTGGTTTCCTAATTTAGGGTTTAGGATTCCCGAATTCAAAATTAAGGTTTTCTGGCGTACAATTAGGGTTTTCAACTGTACAATTAATTTTCTAAATCTGAGATTAGGATTTCTAATCCCTTATTAGGGTTTATTAATTTTAAACCTTATCCGATCAATTATTGATCAAAATTTCTATACAGTACATATACATTCTCATCAATATAATTATTTTAAATATATTTTCTATTGAATCCCTATCCGGCAATTAGGGTAAGGGTTTCTAAATCTTGTTAAGCACAACTCTACTCTAAATTTATTAGTCAATACACAAATTGACTTTCTCGAGACTCGTATCACAGATACTTGTCACAAAATTGATAATTAATATTAAAATTAAATAAAAAAAATTTATTCGCAAATTTTTGATTATTCGAAATCCCGGGTTATCACATTCACCCCTCCTTAAAAGGATTCCGTCCTCGGAATCACCGCTTTCTTATCTCTACAATCTTTTAAAGTTGTATCATTAATTCGTTTTTATCAACACAATATTACTTTGTGTTTCAAATTCTAACCTATGACTTGAATCTATAAAAAAAATCAGTTCACAGCAATAACTAACCAAGATTACTCGCGTAATTAAATTTTCTAAACGAAATCGTTACCAGCCACCTCCTGAGTACACACATCTTGCGCCTGTCATGTTGAATGTACGGGCAGTTGATCTTCCTGGCTGTGCAGGTCCTCGGATTGCCAAGGTTCCACCACCGGTCCCTTGTTGGCACTTTCTTTTTCAAAATTCTTCTTCGGACAGTTCCGAACCAGATGATCAGTCGATCCACACGCATAGCAACCTTGTATCTTCTTCGGATTGGGACAATTGGGTGATATGTGTCCCTCTTGACCACAGTTATAACAGACTCCTTGATTTTTCAAACAAACTCCTTGATGACACTTCCCGCAAACTACACATGGCGCACCATTCTTCCTAATCTTTTCTGGATTATTTCCTAAATCACCATCCCTCTTACGTTTATTAAGATCACTACCTTCATTACCACCTATCATATTATTTCTTTCAGCCTCCTTTCTTTGTACTTGATTTTTCTTGATTACAGCTTCAATTTCTCCCTCAGCGATAATGGCTTTTTCTAATAAAGTTGAAAATGAATTAATTTGCAGCACATCTAACTTCTCGAGTACCAACGATTTCAATCCGCTCCTAAAACGTCGTTCTTTAAGCTCCTCCGTGTCCACTCGATGTGGAACAAATTTTGCTAACTCGTCGAACTTGACAAAATATTCTGCCACTGACATATTCTTCTGTTTCAAATTCAAAAATTGCTCTTCTATATTTCTCTTTAGACCTCCTTTCCTTCGCGACTTAAATAAAAATCTTATATTAATATTCTTTCTCTATACAAATTCTTAACACAATAAGAATTCAACACATAATTCTCAAGTAATCGCATATTTATTCAAATAGCACATAGTACCTATAGTACTTAACACATATAACTATCCCTTTAAAATAATACTAGGATTAACACACTCAACTTTACAAAAGTTACAATTCCCTAACTTTACACAAAAAGTTGACATTCTCCAATTTCACATTACTATTTCCAGTTCATCAAACTTACCACACTTAGGAGTTCAGTAACTTGCCACAACTATATGAGTGTATGAACTTATCCTAGTCAGACCTTTGGCGTCCATTCCCTGAGGGGTTCAGGACATTTCATATAATTATGAGTCATGAACATACCATAAGTATGAGTTTTAAGAACACACAATTTCATTTTAATCTTATATTCATATAGAAAATAAAGATTTCATTCATACAAACATATATTTACATAGATTCAAACATCGTTCTTGATATTACATATCTTAATATCAGAAACTTCTACCAAAAGATATTATAACTTATATCTAAGTTATCTAACATCCACTCCCTTCACCAGTCTTCTTCTTGCTGGGACACATGTTGAACCCGTGCCCCGTTTGTCCACGGGAAAAACACTTCCTCATATTCGGTTTAGGACAATGCAAAGAGATATGTCCTTCCTGCTTACAGTTGAAGCACACGTTCTTCCACGTCATGCATTCCCCCACGTGAGTTTTACCACACTTGCTACATGCTTTCTTTTTCTTCGGGTTCGAATTTCCAGAGTTGTCACTGTCATTGTTCCTCTTTCTTTTCTTCTTGTCCTTCTTGCCGGTTCCTTCAGAAGATCCACCACCTTCAGCCTTCATCTTCTCCACCGGCGCTTTCAGCTCGTTCCGTTCTTAAGTCATTTCACGTAACGCCCGCTCCGTCTTCCACAACTCCTCCAAAAGAAATACTTTGCTTCAGAGTTCTTGGACTTCCACAGATAGCTGATCTTGTTCACCAACCTTGATCTTATTCTTTAGTTCCACCTTAGCTACTTCAGACTCCGCCTCCTCAACACCACTTAGATACATTTCAGGATAATCGTCATGATCACTCCCAAGATTGATCATTGGTTCATCTTTCCCCACTTCTTCAACCGATTCGCTCTGTGCTAGCACCTCGACTACTGGCACTGGTGCGATAGCCGCTGGCATCTCCGTACTTATCTTATCTTCTTCCGACATCCTACAATCAATTTTAACAACTTGATTAGCACTTTTCTAGTACAAACTTCTCACCTTACGTGTCCACATTTCTCACTATCATTGCACTTCGGCAATCTCTCACTTAGTACTCTAAATGAGTATTCTCTATCTCGCTATGGTTATAATCCTAGGGTTTTCCCCACCCCACTTAAGGTTTATAACCTACAGCTCTGATACCAACCTGTGACACCCCCAAATCCGGGTTACCTGACCCCCGAGTTTGGTGTTCACAATCCACAATATAAATAACATTTAACTACCCATAATATATATAGATAATAACTTTCATAAATTTTTATCAGAGTTTAATAATACATCACCCAGGTTTTCTAACCTTAACTTTACAAACATATCCTTTAGATATATAAAAAGGGTTTACAATACAACAATATAAATAATACTGTTCATAAAACTAATTTATTATGATGTTTTTTCCCTTATTCTTCTTCGCAGCACCTTCTGCAACTTAGTCCCTAGCTGAAAAGTTTTATTTAGCAAGGGTGAGAAACTAATTTGCCCCGCAAGTTAAGACATACAATAATTGTATAAGAATTCAAAACAACAGACTATCTATTTTGATAGAATGAAATCAAAGTTTGGGAAACTTTGAAATAGCTGAACAAATCGTTATTCAATAACAAGTCTTCTCGTATCCTGTACAATACAATAATTCAATAATGAAAGAGTACAACTCTTTCAAAGTTTCTACGATATTCTAATGAATAATCAAAAATCAGTTTTACGAAATAGCAAAGTGGAATGTTTTCCAGATTTATACTAAGCGATCACACAAGATCTTGAACTTATATTCTCGGGTATCTATCAAAGATTTACTTTGATAAATACTCAGGTGTATCAGATAACCATAAAGATTAAATCATACCCCTATGCAAGTACTCAGAGCCGGCCAACTCTTTGTACCCTATATTATGCATAATATTCAAAATGCGCGCAAAGGTCGAATTCACGACCAATAAAATGTTCCCTTTATATAAAAGGTTTTTCTTCTCAGTCTCAGAATCAAGATTTTGATTTTACAACGAAATACTGGGATTTCAAATTCTATTTACTTCTCGGTCGAGCTGGAATAATTGGCATCGATATGTCAATAATAATTGAATTTTCTTTTCGAACCTATCAAGTTCAACCAAATGTTCGTCTAGCCAGAATAATTAGCTAAGACATTTCTCAGTATAATTGGATAATAAACAGGAATTATCTGTATTGTCAATTCTAACTTCTACAGATATGAATATCCAACAACAGTTATTCTATAAATATATATATATATATATCTGAATCAAAACATGCTCTAACTGCGAATAATCAACAATAAATTCCCTAGATGTGGTGTAATTAACAATAATTAACCACTATAATAATTGAATGAATTTAACTCAAGGTTGAGTTAGGAAACTTGTCTCTTCTGCTGATTACAGCTACACAAAATACTTATCTGCTTTCGAAAGACCTATAACCAATAATATCGGTATAACAATTAGCATAATAATTCACATAACACAAAATACTGTAATTCACAATCAAACTTCTCCTAGACACATTACCACATAGCCACAACAATGTTTATAACCTATATAAACACTTAACAAGTCAAACTATTTCGGTCTGGTTGGACTTCGGTCCATTCTCGGTGTTCTGGTCACCCTATCCGATAATTAACACAGTTATCTGTCAATTACACTTGGTCTCTCAGCTTCAATATTAATTTAGATAAGTCAATTATCATTAATAATATTTTTCTGAAGCTTTTAATAATTATCAAGAAATTATTATAATTTATAATAATTTTTCAAATATCAGAATCATTTTTAAATGATTTATTTATTAATTAATTATATCATTAGTAATATTTTATAATATCAAAATATTAATAACATACTTTTCAAAATACTAAAGTTATTATTAATAACTTAAAATATTTTTAAATCGACAATATTCCACTTAAATAATTTTTAAAGTAATTAAAATCATTTTTAAATCATCATCATTAATATATAAATATTAATGAAATTATTATCCAAATATTAAAAGTCATTAATTATAACTTCAAATATTTTTAAACTATTTTTCTCATTTTTAAATGATTTTTAAATCAATAAAATTATTTTTAATTCATTTATTTAATATAATAATTAAATAAATCAAACATCATTAATATTAATTTATTAATGAGAATTCTCCAAAAATATTGAAAATTATATTTTATAATTTAAAATATTTTCTAAAACGTTATTCTTAATTAAAATGATTTTTCATAATATTAAATAGTTTTTCTCTAATTTATTTAATACACTAATTAAATAAATTAAATACCATTAATATTCAAATAAATATAAATATTAATGAAAAATATACTAATTGGTCAGACATTATTTTTCATAATTTAAAATAATTTTTAAAACCAATTTTAGTAATTTTTAGAATTTATTTCTAATTTTTATTAATTTTCAGAATTTTCAGAAATTCAAAAATTATTTAACTGTCGCTAAAGGGCTATAGCGACAGAAAGCATCGCTGTTGGTGTTCTTGAGCCCAAGAACACTGACAACCGGCAGCTTCAAGGGTGCTACTTTGACCGCTTGTAATTCTGAATCCACAAAGTTTTTGGACAAACTTGAAGTTTGATAATGTAGCCAAAATGTAATACTATAACAGACAATCAACATCTTGGTCAAAAAAATAACAATCTTGCAAGATCTAGAGCTTCAAAGAATCTGTCAGACTCATTCTGGGTTTCTCCAGAAACCCAGAAACTCGACTAAGGCACATTTAAGCTCAATTTGATCTAGGTTCCGGTCATGTTTATTGTGATTTCTTTGTTCATACATGTATTGATCGTGTCAAAGAACAACTAGATAACAATATATAAGTCCAACAACAACAGATTCATACTTTATGGCTCAGTCAAAGCTTGTCAGAAAAACGTGTTCTTCATTTTTCTGAAAATTCCAAAAAATGACTTTGTGTTCTGACGTGCATCTTTGACCATCTATTTCGTACAACGGATTTGTTGTTTAAGAAATATAAAGGCATGGATTTAAATTCAATCTATTAGCCTACAACATGTAATCAACAACATCAACAAAAAACAAATATTCTGATAGATCTGGATGTCGTAAAAACCTGTCAGACACTGATTTAACAGTTCTGGGTTACCCAGATTTACAGCTGGTCAACGTCGATCAACAGACTTTGTCCGTTAATAACTTCTAATCTAGACATCCAATGACCCTGATACCACTTGCAGCTTAAAGACAACATACCAGGCTACAAATTAAAAACTTAAAACAACACATATCATATACTAGCAAGGATCTGTGGCGACTGACATTACTTGTCAGACCACATTTCAAACTCAAGAACAGTTTTGAAAAACTTCGAGTTTTACCAACTTTGATTCTATGGATATATGATAGATCAACATAGATCATTGAAAAACATTATCTAGCAAAGATTCAAACACATAAACACAAATATTTCTTAAGCATACAAGATCAAAAATTAAAATTAGGTTTATACCTTTTCTTAAATAATTTTAGATCTTGGCTCTCCAATCTGTTATTGGTTGACCTAAGGCTGAAATTAGAACTGATATTCTTAGATATTTTGAAGCTTCTAGTTAGAGAGGGAGTTGGTGAGAGAAAAATAGCAAAATGGCTAATTTAAATGAATTTTCTCTCTAAATCTCTTAAATAAGTCACGACTTGTTGCTAGGCTGAGATTTTCGACTGGAGGCTGCAGATTTGTGTCACAAAGTCAAGGTAGTGGTTCAACCACTAAAGCTTTAGTCATTTCTACAAGTAATCTAATAAAAAAAATCCCATAAAGGGCAATCTTGGAATTTACACAAACCCTTAGGGTTTAGGGTTTGGGTTAGGGTTTAGGGTTTGAACCCTTTAGGGTTTACAATTTACTTTCCAAAATTTTCAAATTTCAGTTTTCAAAATAGAAAATTAATATTCCAAAATTTTAATTAGGATTCAATAATTATATTAATATTTCCTAATCATAAAATTCAATCTTGTTAATTAGGATTAATATACCTAATTAAAATTTCTTAATTTAGCAATTAGGGTCAAAATGGTCATTAGGGTTGATAACCCACGAATTAGGGTTTTAATTAGAAAAATAAATTTTCTAAATTATAATTAGGGTTTGTAAAATAGAAATTAAAATAACAAAAATATAATTTGGGTTTTCTAATCATATTAAAGTTTAATACACACATTAGGCTTCCAAATTAGGATTTTGGTTTCCTAATTTAGGGTTTAGGATTCCCGAATTTAAAATTAGGATTTTCTGGCTTACAATTAGGGTTTTCAACTGTACAATTAATTTTCTAAATCTGAGATTAGGGTTTCTAATCCCTTATTAGGGTTTATTAATTTTAAACCTTATCCGATCAATTATTAATCAAAATTTCTATACAGTACATATACATTCTCATCAATATAATTATTTTAAATTATATTTTCTATTGAATCCCTATCCAGCAATTAGGGTTAGGATTTCTAAAGCTTGTTAAGCACAACTCTACTCTAAATTTATTAGTCAATACACAAATTGACCTTCTCGAGACTCGTATCACAGATACTTGTCACAAAATTGATAATTAATATTAACATTAAATAAAAAAAAATTATTCGCAAATTTTTGATTATTCGAAATCCCGGGTTATCACAGAAACCGTGGGAAGACCCGTAACGAAATCCATGGTAATGTGTTCCCACTTCTATTTCAGAATCTCAAGTGGTTGCAATGGACCCTTAGGCACTTGGTACTCCTCCCTAACACGTTGACAAATTAAAAACCTTGAGATAAACTTTGCGATCTCTCTCTTCATATTGTTCCACCAAAATGTATTTCGAAGATCATGATACATTTTGGTACTTCCAGGATGGATTGCAAACGGTGTGTCCTGTGCCTCCATCATGATTCTATGCTTCAAGTTAGAATCGTTAGGAACACAAATTCTGGAGTGGACTCGAAGTATTCCTTCTTCATTGATTCTTGCTTCTGGAATAACACCTTATTGGACTTTCTTCTTCATACGCATCAGCTCCGGGTCTGTGGATTGAGCAACTTTACCTTTTTTGATTAAAGTCGGTTCTATGCGTAAATTTGACATCATCGCACTCGTTCCTGGATATGATCTTCTACTCAACGCGTCAGCTACCACGTTTGCTTTTCCAGGATGGTATTAAATAGCGTAGTCGTAATCTTTCAACAGCTAGAGCCAAAGTCGTTGCCGCATGTTGAGTTTTTTTGAGTGAAGAAATATTTGAGGCTTTTATGGTCTGAATATATCTCCACTTTCTCCCCATATAGATAGTGCCTCCAGATCTTTAGCGCGAAAATGACTGCTGCCAACTCTAGATCGTGAGTAAGATAATTCCTCTCATATTCTTTAAGTTGTCGCGAGGCATAGGCTATGACTTTCTCACGTTTCATGAGAACACATCCTAACCCTTTGCCTGAAGCATCATTGTAGATATCAAATCCATCCGAACCAGATGGTTTTGTCAAAACAGGTGCCGAAATGAGTCTCCTCTTGAGATCTTGGAAACTCATCTCGCATTCCTTGTTCCATTCGAATTTTGTATCTTTATGAGTCAGCTGAGTTAACGGAGTAGCGATTCTAGAAAATCCTTCCACAAATCTCCGATAATAACCAGCTAAGCCCAAAAAGCTACGTACTTCGGTCACCGTCTTTCGTTGCTCCCAACTTTGTATTGCTTTAATCTTCGCCGGGTCAACAGACACTCCATATTTTGACACCATGTGCCCAAGGAATGCTACTTCCTCAAGCCAGAACTCGCATTTCTTTAGCTTGGCATATAGCTTGTTATCACGAAGCCTTTGCAGTACCAGCTTCAAATGGTGCTCATGATCTTCACGGCTTTAGGAATAAATGAGGATGTCATCAATAAAGACAACAACGAACTGATCTAAATATTCCTTGAATACTCGGTTCATCATATCCATGAAAGCAGCAGGAGCATTAGTCAATCCAAAAGACATGACTAAGAATTCATAATGCCCGTACCGAGTTCTGAAAGCAGTCTTTGGAATATCCTCAGTTCTAACCTTCAGCTGATGATATCCAGAACGAAGATCGATCTTTGAAAAGAATTGTGCTCCTCGTAAATGGTCAAACATGTCATCAATACGAGGTAGCAGATACCTATTCTTAATAGTGACATGGTATAATTCCCGGTAATCGATACAAAGTCGCATACTCCCGTCTTTCTTCTTTACAAATAAAACAGGAGCACCCCAAGGAGATGTACTAGGACGTATGAAACCGATGTCCAACAACTCCTTTAGTTGGACCTTTAACTCCTGAAGTTCAATAGGAGCCATTCAATATGGGGTTTTAGAAATGGGCTTTGTACCAGGTTCAAGGTCAATAAAGAATTCAACTTCACGTTCTAGGGGTAGACCGGGAAGTTCTTCAGAAAATACGTCAGGAAAGTCAATAACAACAGGAATATTATTCAAATCTGACGTGTCTTTATTCAAATCCATAACATGGGCTAAGAAAGCTTGACATCCGTTTTTCAATAAATGAATAGCTTTATGATTTGATATGACAGTGATTGATTTTAATGGTTTAGTTGCTTGAATTCTTACAACATGTTGATTAGGAATATGAAAACTAACAACCTTACGAAAACAATCAATTTTGGCATGATGAGTAGTTAACCAATCAATCCCTAAAATCACATCAAAAGAAAGTATCTTTAAAGAGATAAGGTCAACAGGTAATGTGATGGTGCCAACTTGGATCAAACAAGATTTATAAATAGTGGATGTGATGAAAGTTTCTCCTAACGAAGTTTCCATAGATAGGTCAAAGTCTAATTTCTCCAGAGTCAAGTTTAAACGTTGAGCACAAGCAGGAGAGATAAATGAATGGGTAACACCGGTATTAAGTAATGTATAAACTTCGCACTGGTATTGACTAGTCACGACAAACGCTCTTCCAGGAACCGTTGACTTTGACTTTTCTGGGACAGCCTTTTGAGTCACCATCCCCGCTGGACTTGGTTTTACTACAGTGCAATCTCGAGCAATATGTCCTTCCTTTCCATAGTTATAACATACCTTAAATCGTTGTGGGCAGTTTGGGCTGATATGTCCTTCTTTTTCGTACTTATATCATATGACCGGTGGTCTTTCTCCTCCCTTGGAACCAGTTGCTGCTAGTGCTGACGTCTTCACATTGTCATTGTTGAATTTCCTCTTTTTAAAATCTCCCCTTGAGTCTCTTCTTCTATTTTTATGGCCACGATTACCACCAGAGTGGTTACCGCGTTTTTCTGAATGTTTTCCTCCCCGCTGGTTTTCATTACTCCGATGACTGCTGCCACCGGTATGACCCTGGTTACGGTCCCTTGGTTGAACGTACTCGCTATCTCGCTCTAATAATTAAGCCTTGTTGACAACATCTGAATATAAAGAAAATTTATGAGAGATAAGATATTGCCGAATCTCGGGTTTTAAACCTCTCAGAAACATCCCCATCATTCGTTCCTCATTCTCTACCAAATGAAGTGCAAACCAGGATAACTCTGCGAACTTCGCCTCGTATTGGGACACCATCATGTTATTTTGTTCTAGTCTAATAAACTCTACCTCCTTCATATGGCGAATACTTTCAGGAAAGTATTTTTCGTTGAAAAGGTTCTGAAATGTTTCCCAAGACATGCGGAGTGCGGCAGGCTGGGTACGTTTCATAGACTCCCACCAGTAATATGCCTCGCCACGGAACATAAAGGTGGCGAATGGAACCTTCTGTTCCTCCGTGCATCCTAAGACATCGAATATCTTGGTAATTTTCTTGACCCACGTTTCCGCCATGATCGGATCCAGCTTTCCCTTAAATTCTCGTGGTCCCAACTATTTGAACTGCTTGGCCGTGACAAGCCGCGCGTTGCTATCATTTCCATCCGTATTATGTACACGAGTCTCCCTCGTCTAGTTTTGCATGAACTGCAAAAAGCTCCTAAACATCCCATCGTTCATCGTCTGCTCAGTGGTGTTGTTTACAGGAGGAATATTGCCTTCCTGTTGCACATTCCCCTGGGTGGTGATTAAAGGTGTTTCCACGGTCTCATTAACTCCACCGTTAATATTCTCAACTGCCATTCTTAAATACTGCCATAAAACAAGGGTTAATTAAACAAATTAACATATCACATATTAATCATATACGTCAACTGACCAATAAATAAGCTTAGGTATGACATACTAGCGAAGGATTACTCGTCTCTCCCTTCCTAGTACTATTCCCTGATCTCCGCCAGAGACCATATCCCTAAACTCTGATACCAACTGTGACGCCCCCAAAACAGGTATACAACACCCATTCTGAGTCGTCAACATACATGGTACAGAAACAACTACAACTTTATTAATACAACATAAAAACTGTGAGTTTAAATATAAATATTGTCATCTAGACAATATTCACACTCAAATAAGCCCTCATTTCAATTATTGATACATTATTTTACAAAAATGGTGAGGACTACTAAAATAACTTCTAGAACCATCATTCCATACCCCGACTAGTACTCGCTACATTCTCGCCTCCTGAGAAGAAAAATGGAACAAAAAGGAAAAGGGTGAGCTCAACTAGCCCAGTAAAGAACATTATGACTAAGATAATACATAACAAATTATTGTTAGTCTTCAACAGGGAAAAATCTAATAGAATACAATAGACAACAAGTTTTAAATTAATATTCGCAACAAAAATAATATTTCATTTGAAGAGTTAAGTAGAGAATGAAGTCTATTATCTTCAATATATGAATAAAAGTTCATCGTTTATCTTTTATCCCTGTAACACCAATCAATATATATATCTAGAATCAAATATTCATCTTTGCACTATAGGCCAAAGATATTCAACAGTTGGTCATGTTCATCTAAACACCTGTTCATCTTTGCACCACAGGCCAAAGATATTCAGTAATATCATCATTTAGGACTGAGGATGATGAAAAATATTTTAAAGAAAATGAATCCAGTGAAACAAAAGAACAAGTATTAAGGATTCATACTTTAAATAACCCAAGTTTGAAAAATACTTCATAAATAACCAAAGTGGAGTAAAATTCAAGAATGAAGACCAAAACATAGATCCAATCAAAGATAGGAACTAGAACAGACAATCTTGGACATAGAAAAGAAAATTTATTTTTTTTGTGAATAGTGTCGTATTCGTGAATAGTGTCGTATACGTGAATAGTGTCGTATACGTGAATAGTAACTCCGACACCAAAATATAGAAATTTCACAAAAATATCATCATGCTTAGTGAATAGTACTCGTGAATAGTAACTCATGAATAGTAATCCCGACATGAAAAAGTTCCAATTTGATAAAAAAGTTTAAACCAATATTTCGGCATAATGATATTGAAGAAATAATATCATTTATAAAAAAATAATCTCCCTTACCTCAGAAAGAATAATACTTCCGACTGGAATACTGCATATAGTGCTGAAAGAACTTGCACCGTATAGCAATACTCAAAGTACTAAAATACTCACAAAATACGCTCGATATTATAGAGAGAGAAATAGAGAGAAAACTTCAGTTTCTGATGTGATTTTCAATTCTAACCTAAGCACCCTATTTATAGGAAAATGCTTAGAACACCAAAGCGAAAAATTTAATAAAATATTAATATATATATTAAATTTTCCTACGCACACTACACCAGACCCAAGCATCAGCCACCAACTCACAAAAAATAAAAAAAATGTTTTTCTTAATTAAAATTTCCAAAAATAAATTATTTCGGAACTTCAATAATTCATAATAAATAGCCTTTTAATCAAAAAATTTGAATCTTGCTACTTTTTATAGGAAATTCATTTCTCTACAACTTTGCAGTAGAAAGTTTTTCCAAATTACAAACAGAAATTGACTGAAATCCATAAACGAACGATTTTACAGGCTATAATCAATTTTTATTCAAGAAATGGGCCCACAGACATGTTTAGCATGTTTTAAACAACTTTTGCAACAAAAATACTCTTCCTCCTCATATAATCATATATCCCACATTCATTGTAAAAAATATCATCATTATTATATAATATAATAAAATATTATTTTATCAGAAAAGATAAAATATCAATTTTTAACAATTGTCACTTTAAAAATTTTCTCCATCTATAACCACATTAAATCAATATTTTCCTTATTATATAAATAAATAAATAATTATTCACAAATAAAATTACAGAATCACAGTACTGGCAACCAGGCCGTTCCCAAGAAAGAGGGGGCTTTCCAATAAGAATTTCTCCTTATTGGAGCGCAATTAGGTGACCAAACCTCTCCTTAGACAACTTTCTAGACATTGCCAATAATGTTTTCGAATAATATTATTCAGATAATATGAATTATTGTTTCGATAATGGAAAATACTGTGTAGTGACAATTATTGAAACAACTGTAATATAAAATATCAACGCAGCAATTATTGAATCAATAAAATAAAATATTGAACAGTAACTACTGTAACAATTATTGAGTAGTGACTTCTTACGTAAGAATCAATATTTGGTGCAATACCGTGTGCTACTGTGCAACAACGCGTATTACTGTATTTTAACCACCGGGTATTCCAACAGTGTTAACGGTAACAACAACGCCGTTATTTATAAACAACTTATACTTGTCGTTTTCTTCATCCAATCGCTTTCCGTTATGAGGCCCACACAAGGCTGCGCCGTCGTATGAATATTTCTCGACAGTAAGAATATTCCACGACCAAACGAATATTCTTCGACAACAATGAGTATTTTATATCCACTTGCTTATTTGAAATATTTGCGCATTTTACCCATAACTAACCACATTAATCAAATCAACCCTTACTATTTCAAAATGATAAATAGAGGAAATTAAATTTCATTTATTAATAATTTGGGGTCTTACAACCCCCCCCCCTCCTTATAAAATTTCGTCCTCGAAATTGACGTACATACCTGGTATTTCGAAAAGATGAGGATACCTCGCTTTCATTTCTGTTTCCAACTCTTAGGTCATTTCCTCAATAGCATGGTTTCTTCACAAAACTTTAACTTGTGGTATGACCTTCGTGCGTAGGACATGCTCTTTCTATCCATGATCTTGACAGGTACCTCTTCGTACGTTAAGTCTTCGGCTATCTCGTCCGGTTCTAACTCAATAACATGTTGGGTCTTTCAAATATTTAAGTAGCACAGATATATGAAAAATATTATGAACACTGAGACATACTTGGAGGTAACGCGAGTCTATAGGCCACATTTCCTACTCGTTCAAGAATCTAAAATGGACCAATAAATCGTGGATTGAGCTTTCTTCTCTTCCCAAATCTTTTAACTCCCTTCCATAGAGCCACACGCAACAATAAATGATCCCAAATACTAAATTCCACATCCTTTCGATGAAGATCCGCATAACTCTTTTGTCAATCCTGTGCCGTTTGTATACGTTGTCGAATCATTTAGATCTTCTTTGTAGTTATTCGTACCAAACTTGGTCCCAAAGTTGCTTCTCCTACCTCATCCCAACATACTGGAGAGCGGCACTTTCATCCATACAATGCTTCAAATGGAGCCACACCTATACTTGCCTAATAACTCTTGTTGTAAGAGAATTCCACCGATGGTAAATACTTATCCCAACTGCCTTTGAAGTCTAGGAAACAGAGTCTTAATAGATCTTCAAGAGTTTGAATAGTCCTCTCTGATTGTCCGTCCGTTTGAGGATGGTATGCCGAACTAAATCATAAATCCGTACCCATAGCTTTTTGCAAGCTAACCCAAAATCTTGAAGTGAATCTTGGGTCACGATTCGAAACTATGGATACTGGCATGCCATGCAATCTCACAATCTCATCTACATACATACGAGCAAGACGTTCAAGGGAATAAGTCTCCCGTATCGGTAAGAAATGAGCAGAGTTGGTTAATCTATCAACAACAACCCAAATAGCATTTATGCCTTGAGAAACCATGGGAAGACCCGTAACGAAATCCATGGTAATGTGTTCCCAATTCTATTTCGGAATCTCAAGTGGTTGCAATGGACCCTTAGGCACTTGATGCTCCGCCTTTACATGTTGACAAGTTAAACACCTCGAGATAAACTTTACGATCTCTCTCTTCATATTGTTCCACCAAAATGTATGTTGAAGATCATGATACATTTTGGTACTCCCAGGATGGATTGCAAATGGTGTGTTGTGTGCCTCCATCATGATTATATGCTTCAAGTTAGAATCGTTAGGAACACAAAGTCTAGAGTGGACTCGAAGTATTCCTTCTTCATCGATTCTTGTTTCTGGAATAACACCTTTTTGTACTTTCTTCTTCATACGCATCAGCTCCGTGTATGTGGCTTAAGCAACTTTAACTTTTTCGATTAAAGTTGGTTCTATGCATATATTTGACATAATTGCACTCGTTCCTGCATATGATCTTCTACTCAACGCGTCAGCTACCACGTTTGTTTTTCCAGGATGGTATTGAATAGTGTGGTCGTAATCTTTCAACAGCTTGAGCCAACGTCATTGCCGCATGTTGAGTTCTTTTTTAGTGAAGAAATATTTGAGACTTCTATGGTCTGAATATATGTCCACTTTCCCCCCATATAGATAGTGCCTCCATATCTTTAGCGCTAAAATGACTGCTGCCAACTCTAGATCGTGAGTAGGATAATTCCTCTCATATTCTTTAAGTTGTCGCGAAGCATAGGCTATGACTTTCCCACTTTGCATGAGAACACATCTTAACCCTTTGCCTGAAGCATCGTTGTAAATATCAAATCCATCTGAACCAGTTGGTATTGTCAAAACAGGTGCCGAAATGAGTCTCCTCTTGAGATCTTGGAAACTCTTCTTGCATTCCTCGCTCCATACGAATTTTGTATCTTTATGAGTCAGCTGAGTTAACAGAGTAGCGATTCTGTAAAATCCTTCCACAAATCTTCGATAATAACCAGCTAAGACCAAAAAGCTACGTACTTCGGTCACCGTCTTAGGTTGTTCCCAACTTTGTATTGCTTCAATTTTTGGCGGGTCAACAGACACTCCAAGTTTTGACACCATGTGCCCAAGGAATGCTACTTCCTCAAGCCAGAACTCGCATTTCTTCAGCTTGGCATATAGCTTGTTATCACGAAGCCTTTGTAGTACCAGCTTCAAATGGCGCTCAGGATCTTCACGGCTTTTGGAAAAATGAGGATGTCATCAATAAAGACAACAACGAACTAATCCAAATATTCCTTAAATACTCGGTTCATCATATCCATGAAAGCAGCAGGAGCATTAGTCAATCAAAAAGACATGACTAAGAATTCATAATGCCCGTACCGAGTTCTGGAAGCAGTCTTTGGAATATCCTCAGTTCTAACCTTCAGCTGATGATATCCAAAACGAGGATTGATCTTTGAAAAGAATTTTGCTCCTTGCAACTGGTCAAACATGTCATCAATACGAGGTAGAAGATACCTATTCTTAATAGTGACATGGTATAATTCCCGATAATCGATACAAAGTTGCATACTCCTGTCTTTCTTCTTTACAAATAAAACAGGAGCACCCTAAGGAGATGTACTAGGACGTATGAAACCGATGTCCAACAACTCCTGTAGTTGGACCTTTAACTCCTGAAGTTCAATAGGAGCCATTCGATATGGGGTTTTAGAAATGGGCTTTGTACCAGGTTCAAGGTCAATAAAGAATTCAACTTCACGTTCTGTGGGTAGACCGGGAAGTTCTTCAGGAAATACGTCAGGAATGTCAATAACAACAGGAATATTATTCAAATCTGACGTGTCTTTATTCAAATACATAACATGGGCTAAGAAAGCTTAACATCTGTTTTTTAATAAATGAATAGTTTTATGACTTGATATGACAGTGATTGATTTTAATGGTTTAGTTGCTTGAATTCGCACAACATGTTGATTAGGAATATGAAAACTAACAACCTTACGAAAATAATCAATTTTGGCATTATGAGTAGTTAACCAATCAATCCCTAAAATCACATCAAAAGCAAGTATCTTTAAAGAGATAAGGTTAACAGGTAATGTGATGGTGCCAACTTGGATCAAACAAGATTTATAAACAGTGGATGTGATGAAAGTTTCTCCTAACGAAGTTTCCACAGATAGGTCAAAGTCTAATTTCTTCGGAGTCAAGTTTAAACGTTGAGTACAAGCTGGAGAGATAAATGAATGGGTAGCACCGGTATTAACTAATGTATAAACTTCGCATAAATTTATGATTAGCTTACCCGTGGTCACCTTGTTTGGGTTCCTCGCATGTTGACCAGTCACGACAAACGCTCTTCCAGGAACCGTTGACTTTGACTTTTCTGGGACAGCCTTTTAAGTCACCATCCCTGCTGGACTTGGTTTCACTACAGTGCAATCTCGAGCGATATGTCCTTCCTTTCCATAGTTATAACATACCTTAAACTGTTGTGGACAGTTTGGGCTAATATGTCCTTCTTTTCCGCACTTATATCATATGACCGGTGGTCTTTCTCCTCCCTTGGAACCAGTTGCTGTTGGTGCTGATGTCTTCACATTGTCATTGTTGAATCTCCTCTTTTTAAAATCTCCCCCCGAGTCGCTTCTTCAATTTTCATGGCCACAATTACTACCAGAGTGGTTACCGCTTTTGTCTGAATGTTTTCATCCCCGCTGGTTTTCATTACTCTGATGACTGCTGCCACCGGTATGACCCTGGTTGCAGTCCCTTGGTTGAACGTACTAGCTATCTCACTCTAATAATTGAGCCATGTTGACAACATCTGAATATAAAGAAAATTTATGAGAGATAAGATATTGCCGAATCTCGGGTTTTAAACCTCTCAGAAACATCCTCGTCATTCGTCCTCATTCTCTACCAAATGAGGTACAAACCAGGATAACCCTACGAACTTCGCATCGTATTGGGACACCGTCATGCTGTTTTGTTCTAGTCTAATAAACTCTACCTCCTTCATATAACGAATAATTTCAGGAAAGTATTTTTCGTTGAGAAGTTTCTGAAACGTTTCCCAAGACATGCGGAGTGCGGCAGGCTGGGTACGTTTCATAGACTCCCACCAGTAATCTGCCTCGCAACGGAACATAAAGGTGGCTAATGGAACCTTCTGTTCCTCTGTGTATCCCAAGACATCGAATATCTTGGTAATTTGCTTGACCCACGTTTCCGCCATGATCGGATCCGACTTTCCCTTAAATTATGGTGGTCCCAACTCTTTGAACTGCTTGGCCATGACAAGCCGCGCGTTGCTATCATTTCCACTCGTATTATGTACACGAGTCTCCCTCGCCTGGTTTTGTATGAACTAAAAAAAGCTCCTAAACATCCCGTCGTTCATCGTCTGCTCAATGGTGTTGTTTACAGGAGGAATATTGCCTTCCTGTTGCACGTTCCCCTGGGTGGTGATTAAAGGTATTTCCACGGTCTCATTAACTCCAGCGTTAATATTCTCAGCTGCCATTCTTAAATATTGCCATAAAACAAGGGTTAATTAAACAAATTAACATATCACATATTAACCATATACTTCAACTGACCAACAAATAAGCTTAGGTATGACATACTAGCGAAGGATTACTCGTCTCTCCCCTCCTAGTACTATTCCCCGATCTCTGCCAAAGACCATATCCCTAAGCTCTGATACCAACTGTGATGCCCCCAAACCAGGTATACAACACCCATTCTAAGTTGTCAAAATACATGGTACAGAAACAACTACAACTTTATTAATACAACATAAAAACTGTGAGTTTAAATACAAATATTGTCATATAGACAATATCCACACTCAAATAAGTCCTCATTTCAATTATTGATTCATTATTTTACAAAAATGGTGAGGACTACAAAAATAACTTCTAGAACCATCATTCCATACCCCGACTAGTACTCGCTACATTCTCACCTCCTGAGAAGAAAAATGGAACAAAAAGGAAAAGGGTGAGCTCAACTAGCCTAGTAAAGAACATTATAACTAAGATAATACAAAACAGATTATCGTTAGTCTTCAACAGGGAAAAATCTAATAGAATACAATAGACAACAAGTTTTAAATCAATATTCGCAGCGGAAATAATAATTCATTTGAAGAGTTAAGTTGAGAATGAAGTCTACTATCTTCTATATATGAATAAAAGTTCATCGTCTATCTTTTATCCTTGTAACATCAATCAATATATATCTGGAATCAAATATTCATCTTTGCACTACATGCCAAAGATATTCATCAGAAATCATTCATCTTTGCACTACAGGCCAAAGATATTCAGTAATATCATCATTTAGGACTGAGGATGATGAAAAATATTTTAAAGAAAATGAATCTAGTGAAACAAAAGAACAAGTATTAAGGGTTCATACTTTAAATAACCCAATTTCGAAAAATACTTCATAAATAACGAAAGTGGAGTAAAATTCAAAAATGAAGACCAAAACTTAGATCCAATCAAAGATAGGAACTATAACAGACAATCTGGGACATAGAAAAGAAAATATTATTTTTCTGTGAATAGTGTCGTATTCGTGAATAGTGTTGTATACGTGAATAGTTTCGTATACGTGAATAGTAACTCTGACACCAAAAGATAGAAATTTCACAAAATTATCATCATGCTTCGTGAATAGTACTCTTGAATCGTAACTCATGAATAATAACTCATGAATAGTAACCCCGACAGTGAAAAAGTTCCAATTTGATAAAAAGTTCAAACTAATATTTCGGCATAATGATATTGAAGAAATAATATCATTTATAAAAAAATAATCTCCCTTACCTCAGAAAGAATAGTACTTCTGACTGGAATACTGGATATAGTGCTGAAAGAACTTGCACCGTATAGCAATACTCAAAGTACTAAAATACTAACAAAATACGCTCGATATTATAGAGAGAGAAATAGAGAGAAAACTTTAGTTTCTGGTGTGATTTTCAATTCTAACATAAGCACCATATTTATAGGAAAATGCTTAGAACACCAAAATAGAAAATTTAATAAAATATTAATATATATATTAAATTTTCCTACACACACTACACCAGACCCAAGCATCAGCCACTAACTCACAAAAAATAAAAAAAACGATTTTCTTAATTAAAATAATTAAAACTTCCAAAAATAAACTATTTCGGAACTTCAATAATTCATAATAAATAGCCCTTTAATCAAAAAAAATTAAATCTTGCAACTATGTATAGGAAATTCAATTCTCTACAACTTTACAGAAGAAATTTTTTCCAAATTCCAAACAAAAATTGACCGAAATCCATAAACGGACGATTTTACAGGCTATAATCAAATTTTAGTCAAGAAATGGGCCCACAGACATGTTTAACATGTTTTAAATAACTTTTGCAACAAAAATACTCTTCCTCCTCATATACTCATATATCCCACATTCATTGTAAAAAAATATCATCATTATTATATAATATAATAAAATATTATTTTATCAGAAAAGATAAAATATCAATTTTTAACAATTGTCACTTTAAAAATTTTCTCCATCTATAACCACATAAAATCAATATTTTCCTCATCATATAAATCAATAATTAATTATTCACAAATAATATTACATAATCACAGTACTGGCAACCAAGCCATTCCCAAGAAAGAGGGGGCTTTCCAATAAGAATTTTTCCTTACTGGCGTGCAATTAGGTGACCAAACATCTCCTTAGACAGAACTTTCTAGACATTGCCAATAATGTTTTCTAATAATATTATTCAGATAATATGAATTATTGCTTCGATAATGGAAAATACTGTGTAGTGACAATTATTGAAACAACAGTAGTATAATATATCAACTCAGCAATTATTGAATCAATAAAATAAAATACTGAACAGTAACTACTGTAACAATTATTGAGTAGTGACTTCTTACGTAAGAATCAATAATTGGTGCAATACCGTGTGCTACTATGAAACAACGCATATTACTGTGTTTTAACCACTGGGTATTCCAACAGTGTTAACAGTAACAACTACGTCGTTATTTATAAATAACTTATACTTGTCATTTTCTTCATCCAATCGCTTTCCATTATGGGGCCCACACAAGGCTGCGCCGTCGTATGAATATTCCCCGACAGCAAGAATATTCCACGACCGAACGAATATTCTCCGACAACAATGAGTATTTTATAACCACTTGCTTATTTGAAATATTTGCGCATTTTACCCATAATTAACCACATTAATCAAATCAATCCATACTATTTCAAAATGATAAATAGAGGAAATTAAATTTTATTTATTAATAATTTGGGGTCTTACACTATAAAATTTAGTGGATGGTCAAAGTGACTGAAATGATCACGAGAACCATTTTCTGGAAATTCCAGAAATTGGATGAACAGCCTTTCTGATAAATTTTGATTGGCTCAAATCTTCCTCTGGTGATGTTGTTTTCTTGATCTAGTGAATGATAATTGTAGCCTATAATCTCTACTTCAAAATCGTACTCTTATATCACACTTAGTAGACATATAATCAAAGTTATAGAGCATCAAAGGTGATACCCTGCAACTGTTCTTCATTTCTGGAAAACCCAGAAATGAAGAACGGCTCTGACATGTTTTTCTGCAGCTTAGATCTCCTTATTGTGATGCAGTATGGTCATGTTTGTTATTGAATAATGTAGTATTACACTAGAACTATAAGATCCGACCAATAGTTTGTCCAGAAACATTATATGTTACGAATTAATCTTGGACAAGTGGGCACCTTGATAGCTGTCTATGAATTTTTAGGTAGTCTCAAGAACCCGAAGAACACCTATAGCGACAGTTTCGTCGCTATAGGCACCCTTTAGCGACAATTAATTTCTAAAATTAATTATTTTATTAAATAAATAGAAAAAAATAGTTTTAAAATATTAAAAATACATAATAAATTATTAAAAATTATTTAAAGTCCAAAAATTAGTTTTTAATTATTTTGAAATTATTTCATAAATATTTAATATTTTTGGAATATTAAAGGTATTTAATATATTTAATTATAATATTAAATTAATTATTTAAAAATGATTTTAATGCATAAAAAATCATTTAAAATTATATTATGATATAAAAAAATATTTTAAGTTATTTTTAATGACTTTTAATATTTTGTGATGAAATTCATTAATAAATTAATATTAATGATAATTAATTTATTTAATAAATAAATTAAATAAATAAATTAAAAATGACTTTATTATATTAAAAATCATTTTAAATAATAATAATGTATTTAAAAGTATTTTAAGTTATAAAATATAACTTTTAATATTTAAAGTTAAATTTTATTAATTAATTATCATTAATAATATTAAGGTTATTTGATAATTGTATGAAATAAATTAGTTTTAAAATATTTTATTATTATAAAAATTATTTTAAATGAAAATAAAGTGTTTAAAGATATTTTAACTTATAAAATATAACTTTTAATATTTAAAGGATAATTTCAATAATAATTTAATTTTAATGATTAATAATTTATTATTAATGATATTAAATTTATTTAATAATTATATTAGATAAATAGTTTTAAAATTGTTTTATTAATTTAAAAATCATTTAAAAAGGATATAAATAAATTAAAAATAATTTAAGTTATAATTAACGATTTTTAATATTTTAATAGATAATGCATTAATATTTAAATATTAATGATAATTATATAAAAATGATTTCAAATGTTTTTAAAATCATTTAAGGGTAATATTATTACTTTAAAAGTATTTTAAGTTATTATAAATAGCTTTAATATTTTGGCAATGGTTTCATTAATAGTTTAATATTAATTAAATATTAATGATAATAGAATTCTTTAATATTTAAATCATTTAATAATGATTCTGGTATTTGAAAATTCATGATAAATTATAATAAATGTTCAAAAATTATTATAAGTCATTTAAAAATAATATGACTGATACTTACAGATGTGGAATTACATGATAGAGTCTTAGACTCGATAATTACCCGGTAAAGTCGTCGGTACACCGATATATTTCAGAAATTGATCTAGACTTAGATATTTTGGCTTTATTAATGTTTGTTTGTGATTCAATGACTATTAAATATGTGTGTGACAATGTGATTAGGTTATGTGCTGACTTCAATAAGCAGTACTATGTGTTACGATATGTTATTCTAATCAGTAAAATGATCTTATTAATGATAAGTTTCAGTATAAAAGATAAAACTAAGTTGTGTATTGTAAGTAGCAGACCAGACAAGCATCCTACCTTTGCATTTCCTTTATGCAATGGATGTGAGTAAGAAAGTTTCAGATTTATATTATTATTGTACTACATTATATAACTCATATATATATTTTGTTCGTTAATTTCAAAATATGGTTATACAAGTGTCCTCACTTGGATAATCATTGTAGTTAAACACATGTTGATATATATATATATATATATATATGTATATATATAAGCCGTCTAAGCTATTTGACCAGCTAGACACAGATTTAGAAATATCGTTGAATATGATAAAACCTTTTTGTATCCAATCAAATTATTTTGGTTCGGATTCCAGACTAAGTACGAACATCCGATCAAGGTATTACTTTTATGCGCCCAAGGCGAACAAAGTGAACGATAATATCATTTTTGCATGCAGTATTGATCAATACAAGGGCCTATGAGATGTACACCCTCGCGCGCGTAAGTTATGACGGCTTGCAGATGAAGTTCTGCTAAACCTTAGCAAAAATTGAAAATAATGTTCATAGTTTGTCGACTAATACTTATTTATAGTCAATACGTACTTTCAAAAATGTGATATAGAGTTGTTATGTTATTATTATCGGTTTAGTTTACTTCACAACTATTGAATCGTTGTAGAAGTGATGTATAAAGAAAATATTTAATTCTTTCAGCTAATTATATTTATAATTGTTATTACTTGATGGGCACTCAAATGCTCATCCTTCCTTAATTTAAATATTTTCAGCAAAGTGTGAACAGCTAAAAGGTTCGACCAAGAAAAAGGGAAAAAGGAAAGCAAACATAATATGTTTAATGGTATCTTTTGTAATAGTTAAACTGTATTAAGACAATGATATGTATTATCTATCATGTAAGGAATTATAATGAAGGTTGCGTACTTGGGATTAGACTCTGATATATGTAAATTAAGTTTGATTTTTATCTTATTGTTATTATTATTAGTATTATTCGACTAATAGAAATGGTATCGTGAAGCACCGAGTTCGGGTTTCAAGTATCTGAATTTGGGGGCATCACAACATGGTATCAGAGCTTTAGGTTTAGAAACCTTAGGTGGGATAGACCTTAGGCTATAACCTTGGGACAGAGGGAAATGTTGAAAATACAAATAACTCATATAGAGTTTATGTGACGCCCCAAAAATAGGTATACATCACCTATTCTGAGTCACCAAATACATGTTACAGAATATAAATACAACCTTAAATATACAACATGAGCTGTGAATTTTAATACAAATATTGTCTTCTAGACAGTATTCAAACTCAAAATAAGTCCTCAATACATTTATTATCACACTATTTCATAGAATAGTGAAGACTACTAATGTTATTATCTGGAACATCACTCCGTTCCCCGACTAGTCCCTGCTACGTTCTCATTTCCTGAATAGAACAATGAAAGCAAAAGGGTGAGCTCAACTAGTCCAATAAGAAATATTATGACTAAGATAATGCAGAATAAATTATTATTAGCCTTCAACAGTGTTAAACTGATAAAATATAACAAACATTAAGTTTAACTGCAGCGGAACAAGCTATCCATTAAAAGAGTCAAGTAGAGAATAAAATATACTATCTTCTATGATTTAAAAGCTTAATAAATAATCCACATCATCCCTGCACTACGACCAAGGATATTCATCAGTAACACGACCACAAATTATCCATGCACTACGGGCTAAGTATATTCGTGTATTTATCAATGGTCATGATCATGCCAATAACTGTCCATCAATGCACTACGGCCAATGAGGATTTTTACCACATTATTTGTAACATTACGGTCATGATTATACCGAATAATCCCTGGTCAAAATCATACCAAGTCAATCTATGCACTACAGGACAAAGATGACTTTCAACATATTATAAACATAAGGATGATGACAATTCAATAAAACATGTTCAAGAATAAATTTTAAAGATTTATAAGTTAATTTATCCTGAACTCAATAATGTCCAAATTGTCAACATGATACTGCTTTGTGGAGTAAAATTCAAGAATGCTCAGAAGAATATTTCCATGAAAAGATACTGGATGAAGCGTAAATATCAAGGATATTCCACTAATTTCATGGAGTATAGAAGCCAAAACTTTAACCAACTGAGTATAATAGAATATATGAAACCGCAAATGGATTTTTGCAGCCATGCGATAATTCACGTAGACAGATTATTCCAACAAAATAATAAAGAATAGAATAACAGAAGAATTCACCAGGCGTGTGTAATCTGTACAAACAGGTTATTCCAACAGAATAATAAAGAATAAAACCATGTCATTCGTAACCCGCACAGACAAGATATTCCAACAGAATAATAAAGAATAGAACCAGATCATGCGTAATTCGCACAGACATGATGTTCCAACAGAATAATAAAGAATGGAACCATGTCATGCGTAATCCGCACAGACATGATGTTCCAACAAAATAATAAAGAATTGAATAACAACAGAATTCACCAGGCATGCGATAGACCGCACAGACAGGTTATTCTAACAAAATAATAAAGAATGGAATAACATAAGAATTTCACTATGTATGCGGTACTTCGCATAGACAGGTTATTCCAACATAATAATAAAGAATGGAATAACAACCCTTACGAGTATTAAAATTAAATAACTCTCTTCATGAATACGAAAGAATAATACCCCTTACCTTAAAAAGAAGAGTATTCTGACTAGTAGGGCGAGGATATTCTTGAAGAAAACTTATACTATTTTCTACGCTCAAAGCTTCTTAAAACTCTAAAAAAAATATGTTCAAGATTATAGAAGAAGAATTCTCTGAATTTCTGGTGTGATTTTCAATTCTAACTAAGCATCCTATTTATAGGAGAATGGAAATGATACTATAATGCACTATGCAATAAAATATAATATATTCTATTTATAATCAAATAAAACAAAATTTTATTAAAAGTATTCTGTTTTATATAAAAAGTTTTTATTATGCAAACATTATGCATACACTATGCAAATACTATGCATAATAAAATATAATATATTCTATTTATAATCAAACAGAACAAAACTTTATAAAAAGTATTCTGTTTTATATAAAAAGTTTTCTATTTTATTACCATTATTATAATTCACAATATTAATCGACCAGGTCGTTCCCAAGAAAGAGGGGGCTTTCCAATAAGGATTTCACTCTATTAGCGCGCAATTAGGTGACCAAACCTCTCCTTGACAGAACTTCTAGACATCGTTAATATTGCAAATAATAATATAAATAACTTTGTCGTCTCAATTATGATTTAATAATATATAAAATATTGATAATAATATAATCAAATAACGTGAGATGCTATACAACAATTACTGTAGCAATAATTGAACAAAACTAAGTGACATCTCATGTAAGCATCAATAATCAATACTGTGTGCTATTGTGCAACCACGCGTATTACTGTACTTTTAACACCGGGTGTTTCAACAGTTAACGGTAAAACTTCTGCCGTTATTTTTATAAAGATAATTTTGTCATTTTCTTACTCCGACAAAAATTATATTGTGGGGTCCACCAATGATTGTACCGTTGTACGAATATTACCCGAACAATCGAATATTATATAACAACTTGCGTACTTTGCAAAATTTATAAATATTACCCACAACTATAACATTATATCAAATTCATTCCATAATATTCAAAAATGATATTTATAGAAAAATCATATTTATTCATAAAAGTTGGGGTCTTACAACCTCCCCTTCTTATGAAATTTTGCCCTCGAAATTAGGGTACGTACCTGGTATGTCAAAGAGGTAAGGATACATTAATTTCATCTCAGATTGTAACTCCTAGGTCATTTCCTCAACATCGTCGTTCCTCCACAAAACTTTGACTTGAGGTATAACCTTGGAGCGTAGAACATGTTCCTTCTTATCCAAGATTTTAACAGGAACCTCTTTATACATTAAATATTCCGCTATTTCGTCCGGTTCTAACTTAATAATGTGGTACGGGTCTTTCAAATATTTATGTAACATAGATATGTGAAAAATGTTATGAACATGAGACATACTTGGCGGTAAAGTGAGTCTATAGGCCACAGTTCCTACTCGATCGAGGATTAAAAATGGGCCAATAAATTGAGGATTGAGCTTTCCTCTCTTTCTAAATCTCGTAACTCCTTTCCATGGAGCAACACGTAACAACACATGATCTCCGATATTGAATTCTACGTCCTTTCGATGAAGATTATCATAACTCTTTTGTCGATCTTGTGAGATTTTTATACGTTGTCGGATCGTTTGAATCTTTTTCGTAGTCATACGTACCAACTCCAGTCCCAACAATGTTGCTTCACCCACCTCATCCCAGCATACTGGAGAATGACACTTTCTTCCATATAATGCCTTGAATGGAGCCATGCCAATACTTGCTTGATAGTTGTTGTTGTAGGAAAACTCCACCAATGGTAAGAACTTGTCCCAACTTCCCTTGAAGTCAAAGACACAGAGTCTTAATAGATCTTCAAGAGTTTGAATACTGACATACTGGCATACCTCTTTGACTAACCCAAAATCTTAAAGTGAATCTTGGGTCTCGATCAGAAACTATGGATATTGGCATACCATGCAATCTTACAATCTCATTTATGTACATACGAGCAAGACGTTCAAGTGTATAAGTTTCTCGTATAGGTAAGAAATGAGCCTACTCGGTCAATCTATCTACAATGACCCAAATCGCATATATGCCTTGAGAAATCTTGGGAAGACCGGTAACGAAATCAATGGTAATGTGCCCCCACTTCCATTCTAGAATTTCAAGTGGCTGCAATGGACTATATGGTACTTGATGCTCCGCCTTAACTAGTTGACAAGTTAGAAACCTTGAGGTAAACAACGCTATCTCTCTCTTCATATTGCTCTACCAAAATGTATGACGAAGATCACAATACATTTTGGCATTTTGGTACTCCCAAGATGAATTACAAACGGTGTGTTGTGCGCCTCCATTATGATTGTATACTTTAAATCAGGGTCGTTAGGAACATAAATTCTAGATTTGACTCGAAGTATTCCTTCTTCATCGATTCTTGCTTTCAAAATAGCACATTCTTGAACTTTCTTCCTCATATGCATCAGCTCCAGGTCTGTAGTTTGAGCAGCTTTAACTTTATCGGTTAAAGTCTGTTCTACTCGTATATTCACCAACATCCCATGGGTCCCCAGAGTCTTTAACTCTATCTCCATCCTTTGCAAGTCACACAAAATGGGCCTTTACGTTAACAATATCGCACTCGTACCCGTATATGATCTTCTACTCAATGCGTCAGCTACCACGTTCGCTTTTCCAGGATGGTATTGGATGGTATGATCATAATCTTTCAACAGTTCAAGCCAACGTCGTTGTCGCATGTTGAGTTCCTTTTGAGTGAAGAAATATTTGAGGCTTTTATGATCCGTAAAGATCTTCACTTTCTCCCCATACAAGTAATGCCTCCAAATTTTAAGTACGAAGACAACATCTGCCAACTCTAGATCATGTGTAGGATAATTCCTCTCATATTCTTTGAGTTGTCAAGATGTATAAGCTATGACTTTCCCATGTTGCATGAGAACACATCCTAACCCTTTGCCCGATGCATCACTGTAGATGACAAATCCCTCCGAGCCAGATGGTATTATCAGAACCGATGCCGAAATGATTCTCCTCTTGAGTTCATAAAAACTCTTCTCACATTCCACGCTCCAACCGAATTTTATATCTTTCCGAGTCAGCTGAGTTAATGGAGTAGCGATTCGAGAAAATCCTTCCACGAATCTCCGACAATAACCAGCTAATCCGAGAAGGCTACTTACTTCGGTCACTAATTTAGGTTGCTCCCAGCTTTGAATAGCTTTAATCTTTGTCGGGTCAACAGATATTCCATGACTTAATATTACGTGTCTAAGGAATGCTACTTCCTCAAGCCAGAACTCACATTTCTTCAACTTGGCATAAAGCTTGTTTTCACGAAGCTTTTGGAGTATCAGCCTCAAGTGTTGCTCATGATCTTCACGGCTTTTGGAATATATGAGGACGTCATCAATAAAGAAGACCACAAAGTGATCCAAATATTCCTTGAATATTTGGTTCATCATATCCATGAAGGCAGCAAGAGCATTAGTCAATCCAAAAGACATGACTAAAAATTCATAGTGCCCGTACCGAGTTCTGAATACAGTATTTGGAATATCCTCAGTTTTAACCTTCAGCTGATGATATCCAGAATGAATATCGATCTTTGAAAAGAATTGTGCTCCTTGAAACTGGTCAAACAGGTCATCAATGCGAGGTAACGGAGACCTATTCTTGATGGTGACATGGTTGAATTCCTGGTAGTCAATACAAAGTCGCATACTCCCATCTTTCTTCTTCACGAATAGAACAAGAGCACCCCAAGGAGACATACTAGGATGAATGAAACCAATGTCTAACAATTCTTGCAATTGGGTCTTCAACTCTTGAAGTTTAATAGGAGCCATTTGATATGGGGCTTCGGAAATGGGTTTTGTACCGGGTTCAAGGTCGATACAAAATTCAATTTCACGCTTTGGGGTAGGCCAGGAAGTTCTTCAGGGAATACATCAGGAAATTTATTAACAATAGAAATATCATTCAAATCTGACGTATTTTTGTTTAAATCTATGACATGAGCTAAGAAAGCTTAACATCCGTTTTTCAATAAACGAAACGCTTTATGGCTTGAGATGACAGTGATTGATTTTAATGGTTTGGTTGCTTGAATTCGCATAATAGGTTGGTTAGGAATATGAAAGCTAACAACCTTACGAAAATAATCAATTTTTGCATGATGAGTAGTTAACCAATCAATCCCTAGAATCACATCAAATGTAAGTATTTTCAATGAAATAAGATCGACAGGTAATGTGAGGGTACCAATTTGAACCAAACAAGACTTATAAACAGTTGATGTAATGAAGGTTTCTCCCAACGGAGTTTTCACAGATAAGTCAAAGTTTAATTTCTCTGGAGTCAAATTTAATCGTAGAGCGTAAGCAGGAGAAATAAAAGAATGGGTAGAACTGGTATCAAATATGGTATAGACTTCGCTAGAGTTTATGATAAGCTTACTCATGATGACCTCGTTCGGGTTCCTTGCTTTCTGGGAGGTCACAACAAAAGCTCTCCCTTGAACTTCTGGTTTTGACTAGTTTGAAACGGTATTTTGTGTCATCGTTCCAACTGGACTTGTCTTTGGTGCACGACAAAATCGGGCTAGGTGACCTTCTCTTCCACAATTATAACACGCTTTGGATGGCATCGCATAGTTTGGACTGATATGTCCCTCCCCTCCATATTTGAAGCATATGATAGGTTGTAGTTCTCCTTCCTTCACCATAGGTGCTGATGCTAACATCTTTCCATCATTGTTGAATCTCCTATTCTTGAAATGTCCATTCATATTGTCTTTGCCATGATAACCATCAAAGTGGTTACCATTTCTGGCATGTTGATTCCCTCCACGTTTGTTGTCACCGCTTCGATGACTGCTACCACTGGTATTATCATTTTGTCGACTGCTTTCTCTTGGTTGAGTTGACTCGTTATTACGCTCCAATAACTGAGCCCTATTTACAACATCTGAATACAAACACAGTTTATGAGAAATTAGATATTGACGTATCTCGGGTTTCAAACCTCTTAGAAACATCCGCTTCATTCTTTCCTCATTATCAACCAAGTGAGATGTAAACCGGGACAACTCGGCAAACTTAGCTTTGTACTGCGACACGGTCATATTTTTCTGCTCCAACTTGATGAACTCAACTTCTTTCATGTGACGATTCTCCCAAGACATCTTCAGTGCGACTGGTTGAGTACGCTTTACCGATTCCCACCAGTAATCTGCCTTTCCTTGCAACATAAAGGTGGCAAATGGAACCTTTTGCTCCTCAGAGTATCCAAGACATCAAATATCTTTTGGATCTGCTTTATCCACATCTCTGACTTAAGTGGTTTTGGCTCTCTAATAAACTTCGGTGGTCCCAGCTCCTTGAACTGTTTAGCGGTGACCGTCTGAGAGTTTCCAGTGTTTCCACCTACATTTTGGATAGGAGCCGCTCTCGCCTGATGTTACATGAATTGCATAAAGCCTCTGAACATTCCATCATTCATCATTTGGTCAGTGTTATTGTTTGCATGAGGATTTTCGCATTCCTGATGCACATTATCCTGATTATTGATATGTGGAGACTCAACGGTCTCCTGTGCTCCAATGTTATTCTCAACATTCTCGGATGTCATTTTCAGATACTGCCACAAAACAAGGATTAACTATCATATCACATATTATTTCTATACTCTGACCGACCAATTAAATACCAAATAAACTTAGGTAGGTCATACTAGAGAAGGAATTCCCTGTCTCTCCCCTCCTAGTTCTTGTCTCACATCTCAGCTAGGGATCATATCCCTAAGCTTTGATACCAATTGTGACTGTGACGCCCCCAAATTCTGGTCTCTTCCAACCCGACATATAGTGCTCCACAGTGCTACAGTTCACACAAACATTCAATTGAAATGCCTCAAAAGAACGAATATGTCTTATATATTCCAAAAAAATACTACCATTCCCCAGGTTCTTTATAACCGTTACATTTATTCTTGTCATAATATCAAATATTATCATTACAAATCTATACTATTATATAGGTAATCTACGAATTCTCTTTAGCCTTCACTTTATCCTTGATGAATCCCTTGGTCCATTCGGTCTAAACTACATTCATATGGTTCAAGCAAGAGTGAGCATAACAAGCTCAGCAAGTACAACAATTTCATTTTTAAAAGCATGCTTGAAACATAGGAATCATATATCTTCAGTAACTGGATAATCGTTACGAAGTAATATCATTAATTCAAAATAGTTTTCCTTTTCCTTCAAAACGTTTTATCATGACAATATTCAGTAAAACACCAATTCTGATCCAAAACCATAAGCGTTTCATAATTGTTTGAAAAGGACATACCGACACGAAGTCCGTAAGTCCGGCATATCATACGAGCACTTCTAGGTGATCACCCTATAGTAATCTATGTTGATCAACACTACATCCATTAAACGTGTGTACGTTTAAGCTGTGGCAACCTCACGTGCCCATCGAATACTCGATAAAAATATATTTGTTTATACATATTCAGGCTTACCTTGAATCCGTACCAAAGAGTTGGCATAGGATAGCGTTAGCAATTCTATATTGAAAGACTTGTAAATAAATCAATCAATCTATTAAGATTAGTCTAGCCGAGTTAAAACTGGCATCAAATCTTTCTTTAAAACCATTCATGCATCTCATAACGTAAATCATTTGAAAACATGACTAACACGAAGGTTACACAAGCGTTTAAGAAAAACTTGCCTTCAGCATCTGCTATAGTATAATTACGTTTCCTTTGAGTCTTTACGGTCTCTACAATACATAATCACAAAACATACCACATTAGGTCATGAATGAACATACGTTGTTCCTAAAGAATCTTACCCTTCTTCTCAATCTAATCATATATTAGATTTGTTATTTATTGGTTCTGGCTTTCCGTCGTTCTTTCACATAGTTCTTACCAACTTCGTTCTCTTTTATAACTTAAATGAAATTATTTCATTAATAAAACTCGTATCGAATTAAACAACTTTCATCACGGCTTACTAACGTCCTTACGTTATTAACTTGACACTTAATCGACATTGGTTAAGTACATTCATTCCATACAATTTATGTTCAAATCCAACTTATCTTTAATATTTAGTGTATTACTTAAGGTTTACAATGATGCTACATTAAGTTTATTAATGTATTAGCTCATTACTAATCACTTATCTTTATTTCCTTACTTGTAATCTTTTATTACTGTGCATAACCTAGTGTCGGCGCTGCTGCGCCAGCTTCTCCTCTTGGGCTCGCGTTGCGGCACGGGCTTTTGGTTCCTAAATTTCGGTCACGGCGCTGCGGCGCCATACCTAGTGTATTTGGCCGATCTGCGGCACCGATTAACAGGGGCTAAGGTCCGATCTTGCACTACGGCGCCGAACTTTTATTCCTTGAGGCGCCACGGCGCGGACTCTGTGCATCAGACAATTTAGACAGATTTTCTTTTTAAGTGAGATTTTTCGAGCTCCTAACTTCTTCGTTATAAGTAAGAATTGGCTCGTTCAAGAGCCTACGGTTCAAAAATTACATATTCTACATGTTCATGCAAGAATTTTATCTATTCGACTTCGTTTGCTAAAATTCCACCTATTAGTCCATTTTTAACGAAAACAATAAACGTTCGTTAACGTTCAGTGCTAGTTTCTTCGTTCTAAGTTGGAATTTAACCATTTTCGAGTCCGTAACTCTATAATGCCAAATAAGACGTGTCTCCATTGGAAACCAACGTTTCCAAGCTCAATATCAAAATTTGACTTCCATTCCGAGAATTTCACGAATTCGACGATTATCGTCTAATCGTCTTAATTCCGGCAAAACTTCGTTACATTGAGATTTTTAAACCGTTTCAATTGGATTCAATCCATTATACTAACATCTTAACGTACATGCTTCATTAACTTATAAACATGATAAGTTATTACTAGTTCGTTGTGAGTTTATAACTTATAAAAATATAAATTACTTATATTTTCATTACTCATGTATTATGTCTTCTTTTCATATAACTTATTATGGTTAATGACTTCCAACCATTATTCTTGCTTCTTAATATCATACTAAGTTCTTGACATACATATTTAATTAACTTACAAGCATGATAAGTTATTGTTTGTTCCTTTCAGTTCATAACTTATATAAGTATAAATGACTTATTCATGACTTATTACGGCTTATGTCCATCCATTAATCATTCTTATCATGCCTTAGCATATATGTTCTACCACTACCCACTTCTCTAACAATAGAAGAGAAAGAGAATAATGGTATAAGATTACTTACTCTTGAATAACCTTTGCTTAATCTTTAATCTCCTTCTTGATTCTTTGAAATATGAAAGACTAGCTTTCTTTCTTTTCTAGCTTTTTATCTCAAGCAAATAAACTATAAGTTGTTGGTGGAAAAATCTAATAATAGATGTTCAGCTTCAAAGTGCTTATCCTCTCTAACACTTAAGTTGCTTTGAAATGGATGAAAACTAACAACCAAATAATGAGCCACCTCTTCCTCTATTTATAGGATTTCTAAAGTGAGGGTAAAAAAGTCATAAGTCATCCCACGTCCTTAATAAACCTCCTTACTATTCCTAACTTAAGGCTTAAGTAAACCTGGCCATCAAACTTAATTCTTGCCCACCACACAAAGTTCTTGCCTACCACTTCACCCATGGGCTGCCCCATGGATCAAACTTTACCCATAGGATCATCAAATGGGCCTTAATCTTAATTTAATTAACTTATCTTTGGGCTTACCTTATTAATTAGGTTAACTAACTTAAATTATACATTGGGCTTGTAATTAAACAAACACTTGGGCGTGTTCATAAACTTACCATGGACTTAACCATACTTACATTTGGGCCTTATCACACTTCTTATTGCACAATACAATATCCTACACAATTCAACAAATCCATTACATTTGGCTTAAAGCCTTATAACGTATTATACGTATAATTATTGTATTCTAACTCATATACTAATTCATGATATACGATATACCATTATTCATACATACTCATATAATACCTCGTATCATACTCATATACTCTACCTCACACAATTTACTTATCATACAATTATTACCCTAACATCTGAACGCTTGATTTTCCTAACGTTCTCAAATTAAGTCCACATGCGAAATATTACATTTTCCATAACTGAAATATTATTGGATATTCCATCTCACCTCGATATTCTATCGTTACGTATTTCTCGGAAGTTCAAAAATAATTCCCGAGCATAAATGCGTGAATAGTGTTTTTTCAGAAAATTTATCGGAAAGGTTTTATTTTCGTCTTGGAAATTCAAACACTTTAATTCTACCACGTATCCAAAATCCTACGACATTCTGACATTTCTAGGTCATAGAACGACCTTCAATTAGCTTACTCCCATAAATAATCAATTAAATTTATTTAATCATTATAATTAAATAAAATTTTAATTCTTCTAAAAATTCGATTTTCTCAAGTGTTACATTCTTCCCTCCTTATTAGGATTCTGTCCCCAGAATCTCGCTAATAATACATACACTAATGAGGAAAAGATTTCTTCATTTTAATCTTGAGTTTCCCCCAATGCTTCTTCGACACTGTGGTTCTTACATTTCATCTTCGACAAAGGTATTATCTTATCTCTAATGACGTATCACTTCCTACTAACAATTTGAGTTGGAAATGAAACATTTACTAATATATTACATTATCTTCTTTTTATTAGTCCTTCTTTTAACTCGTAATTATTGGAAACTCAAATTCCTCCCTCAAAACAAGACTATACTTAGTCTTCTATTTATCCTGCGTCCTCTTCTTCATCTACTTGTATTCCTCGTTACCTAGTTGTACTTAATTAACTCGTTCTATTATCATGGATTAAGTCTACCTTGTGAATAACATTTCTACCCTTTCATTCCGTAATTTAACTTCTACTCTGATCTTGCCATCTTCGTTGTTAACTCCTTCTGAGTTGTTAACATCGATAGCTTTTCCTACCCTTCCTACTAAACGCATCGGCTACAACGTTTACCTTCCCTGAATGATATAAGATATCACAGTCCTCTATCTACTGTATATTCAACTTCTTCTGTGTGGAGATATATTTAAGACTCCTATAGTCCGTGTATATCTCACATTTCTCCCCGTATAAATACTATCTTCAGATTTTTAATTCAAAAACAAAAACTGCCAATTATAGATTATAAGTAGGATAGACCTTCTTATAATCCCTTAACTGGCATGATACATACACAATGACAATGCCATGCTACCTGAGCACGCAATCTCGTCATCTATACGAAACATCAAGATACACTACAAAATTCCTCATATCATCTAATAGAGATAATGCAGGTGCTTCACTTTACCTTCCTCTAAAATCATGTGACGCTAATGGTACCTTCAACCATAGCACCTCACAAGAGAACCTATCAAGTTTCCACCGACTTGTTCGGTGCCCCTTACGGAAATCTAGCTTCAGTACATTAGTCAACCCAAATGACATAACCAGAAACTTGTCATAACTGTGACACCCCCAAATCTGGGTACTTCAATTCCACGGGATTTGGTGTTCACTGTACAAATATCATCTATCTATCTACCCATAATAAATGCAAGCCATGCAATAGATAGAATAAAAATCTTCTCGTTAAGGGTTACAACATCCAAATAATAATAATACAATCCCAGTTAAACTAACCTTAAACATCTGTGCGGAATCATAAACAAATAAGTCTTAAACAACATCATTAACTCAATTTTAACATAAATACATCATCAAATAAAATAACAAGTCTTCATCATTTGCTAACTTTGCCCTTGCCTTTACTAGTGGAAGGTTCATCGGTTCTTTCGTTCTTAACTGCAATGTTATTATTAAGCAAGAGTGAGCACTATTTCCCACAAGTATAATAACATGAGAGTAAATCAAAGACATCTGAAAAAAAAGCTTAACTTTTGAATCAAGAATGAATAACAAGAATCAAAATAATTCTGAGGGTCATAAGACCTTGAACTATGTCCTAGGTTATCAAGGGTTATACTTGAAACCTTTAACAGTAATAAGACTATGAACCTTTCTACTCGTACTTAGGGGGATCAGCCCTTAGTACCATACTGTGCACAATATCTTAACGCTAACGCATAAGTAAATCCTTTGCAGGGTTATTCATCTCAGTTTGACATTCGAGTCCGCACCAAAGGAAGTTTGGTTTGGATAATTCGTCAAGGGTTCTGAAATTTAGAACGCTCATCAACTATGGACTAGTCAAATCAATAAAGGTTCGCTAGTCTAATAAGGTTCAATAATAATGATATTCAAATCAAATAATAATCTCAAGAAGTATACAATAGAACAATTATTGTATAACTGAATCATGCTTTGAATAGATAATAAATCTTTAATATAACATTTGAACTTGAATAATAGTAATGATAATTTACTCGGGGTAAATAATAAACTTGAACAATAATGACAAGTAGGGTTAGGAAACTTGTCTCGTGCATAGATTACACTTTAACTAAGCACGTTCTTTGAATTTAATCCTACATACCATTCACATTCACAATACCAGTTAATTATAACCTAACTAATCATTATAAACTCATTTTTTGTCTAATTCGAATATTGACTATACTTAGTCAAATTACCACTTTGTCACATAATTTACACATCATGAATAACAAACTAATTATGTAATCCATAATTCAATCCACATGTAATTATGTTATTCACATGCTAAGTATCTATTTTAACATCTCATTATACTTATAACATAATTTTAGGTTCATTACATTAAGTTAACAATACATTGCTAGACTTAACACTTTAAAATTTTCATTTCTAGACCATTCTGTAGAGTGGCGCTGCGGCGCAACGTTTATACTAGGTCTTAGCGCTGCGGCGCCGTGGCACTGCGCCGCCGTGGTGCTACAGCCGGACACTTGGCGCTACGGCACGGGACTTAAGGCGCTGGACTGGCGCCACGGCGCGGCGAGCCAGAAACTGTTCTGCAATTCGCGAAAATTGCAGAACACAACCCAAAACTCCAATTAAATTACTACTACACGAAATTAATCATACCCACATGTTATAATTCATGCATAAACATAACCCAACATTTATAGAATGGTTTTAACCCATTAAAACACATAATCACAGAGTTAAAAATCTATAATTTCACTGACTTTGATGTTCTTGAAGGTTTTGAAAATAAAACATGAAAATTGATACTATGGATTCGTTATAGCACCGAATCCATTCGTTTAAAGTTTGGTCTCTTTGTATCAACATGTATAATAATATACGAGTGTAAAATTTAGGGATAATATACGATCAATACATAAAATATCACGTATAAGGCCATTAGGCCAAAACCCATACTCTTTAATTTTGTAGAAATCATATACGGTGTAATATTATGAAACTGATGATATGGAATCATGCAATATATATATAAATACAATTTGATACATCTTAACCCATAAATAACTCATAAATATTACTCCTTTCTCAATCATAGAGGCTTTACAGAAAACTGTGAAAGCCATTTTTATCAAAACTTGAATACGTGAAATATAGAATTTGGGAGGGAGAGATTACCCTGAGAATAAAGTATATATATGTAGGCTTAGATTCTTTCTTCAATCACTGAGTTCTCACAATTCCTCTGAACTCTCTCTTGAATTTCTCAATCTCTCTCTCTGTATCTCTAGACTTAGGCAAACAATGAATAAAAGAAAAAGACGTCTGATAATTAAAGGAGAAGAACTGACGCAGAAGTGGTCAGTTGGCCCAATCATGGGTTAACTGCTGATAACTCCCCCTAGAGCCTTGTTTGGCTTAGCAAGAATAGATTACAAAACTAATTAATTTAATAAAGCTTTATCACATAGTTTAATAAATGTCACACTCCTTTATAAAATAAATCAATATCTTATTTAATTTATTTTAAATAAAATATAATAATTTCTCATAAATTCACATAGTCACATAAATAATTTTCTCATTAATAAATAATGTCAAATTATTAACTCTCTAATTAATAATTAAATTAATTAAAATAAAATCATGCTTAATTAAATATTTCATTTAATATAATAACCTCACATAATGACATACTTCGATAATAAAAATTCTCCACATTAATTTAATAATGTAACACATATAATTAAATTAGTCTACCACAACTGCATCAATTAATTATTTAATCTAATAATTAAATCATCGAAAAATATTTATTTAATTCAATAAATATTAAAATTAATTTACAAAAATCTCATTTGTCACAATAACTATAACGAGTTCTGAACGTCATCTTAGGTACCTCCTCCTTCTTCCTTACTTTTAACTGACTATACCCCATACGCAAATCTATTTTAAAAAAAATTCTTTAATTTGCCCCTTTTTAACTGATCCAATAGATCATCGATCCTGGGCCATGTGTATTTATTCTTAACCACTAACTTACTCCTATTACAATAGTTGATACGTAACCGTAACGACTCATTCTCTTCCTTAACATCCTACTAACTTACGTCCAGGTTAGACGACAAAGGCGTCTCCGTGTTTTATTAATATAAATTACTATCTTGGGTGTTCTGAAAAACTGAAGATTCACACTTTTCTTATAACTATATATTATAGCTCTATGGTTAATCAACCCATTTATACCGAGAATTTCTTCAAATTCTCTCAACATTAACAGTGCTTATCTACTGATATATACTTACATGTATGAAACAATTTCCACGAATATAATTAACAAAAGTTATTTCTTCCTCCTCTACCTTAATGTTTAAAGGTACTTATAATCCCTTTGATACAGACTCCTAGATGAGTCTGTCCACATGTCATACACACTTTGATCCTACGATTATGATCCCCTTGTCCCACCCCAGTATTTTCGGAGTTAAAATTCTTTCTTTTCGGCAAACTGCCACTGGCTCTGCCTTGGTTCCTCCCTCTCCCTTGGTCTTCTTCTTCCTCTCTTTCTTTGTGGTATTGAGTCAATGCCTCACTACCACTTTCTGCTATAAACACCCTCTCTATTTCTTTTACCCATGTCTGGGCCTCTATTGGATCCATCGTTTATTTGAACTCCAATGGACCTACGCTTTTAAATTCTTTAAAGGTAGTCATTCTAGCTACCCTATGTTTCGCAGGTACTCTACCCCCAGTTTGGTTCAATTCAGTCATAAATAAATTAACGAACTCTTGCATTGGATTGTTTTAACCCCATTGATTATCATTACGTGATTCCACTGCTTGATTACGTTGTCTTCTCCTTGGCGGCATTGTCAAATAAAATTTCATTATTATCTATTTACTTACTTCGTTATTAATCGCCACATACCAACTCGCATCATAACAAATCATTTCAATGAAAACTTCATTATACTCATATACTTCTTTATAGTTTGAAACTATTTATAACTTGTTTTCATAACCAAAAGCTATTACATTTCTATCCCGCAATTGAACTTCACAAAAGTTGGGATTTACAAAAAGACTACCCTTTTATACAAAAGAGGGCTTTACGTCACTACACACATACTTATAACTCTAACGTTCTAATAATGCATAACAGCATCCTCGTTTTTCTCATTTGCAATCGCCGCTACAGTATCCCGACTAATAGTATGGCGAGTCTGTCCTGACTCATTGGAATAACAAGCAACCTTCTGCATGAAATCCTTATGAGCACTCTCATGGATGTAAGACATCCGTGCTATCTTCCGATCCTTCTCCCCCAATTTTTTACGAAGCTCATCGACCTCCTTCTTAAAATCCCTAGCGTTATTTATCACGAGCACCTTCTCATCATGCTCTGCCTCAAAATCTGCTTCTGCAGACTCCTTCGCTACATAAAGAGCACTAATCTCTTCATTCTGTTTCTGCACAACTGCACTCAGTTGCACATTCTTGTCAAGCGTTGCCAGATACAATGCTTCCATTGCATCTGGAGGTGATAACTCTAGTGTAGGTACCACTGCTTCAACCGATGTTACCTCCCTTCCTTACTCCACATCATTCATCATACTAAGGTATAATTCTATATCTATCTCTCCCTCTGAGTAGTCTTCCTCAGAAAAGTACTCCTCTGTCTCCGACTCCTCTAGTATTACTAATGGTACCTCCGCCACTGGCATGGGTATATGCTCTACTCGGTTCACAAGCTCTTCGCTCACCGTGTGTATATCTCTATACATCAAACTATCGATCGATATCCTACAATAACACATAACATGTTGATTAGTACATCACACACAATACTATAAGCACAAAAATCACATTTAATTTATTTAGGGTTACTTTCCATATTTTAAATCTTTTGGTACTGAGTTTTCTCAATACCTTATTTACTCATTCGACTTAAGTAAAGCTCTAGTTTACTTTCTTCGGACTTCTCCTTCCTTAACAAGGTTATTAGCCTAAGGTTCTTCCCCTCCTTAAGTTTTATAACCTTATGTTTTGATACCAACCTGTGACGCCCCCAAATTCGGGCCTCTTCCAACCCGACATATGGTGCTCCACAATGCTGCAGTTCACACATACATTCAATTGAAATGCCTCAAAAGAATGAATATGTCTTATATATTCCAAAACAATACTACCATTCCCCAGGTTCTTTATAACCGTTACATTTGTTCTTGTCATAATATCAAATATTATCATTACAAATCTATACTATTACATAGGTAATCTATGAGTTCGCTTTAGCCTTCACTTTATCCTTGATGAATCCCTTGGTCCATTCGGTCTAAACTGCATTCATATGGTTCAAGCAAGAGTGAGCATAACAAGCTCAACAAGTACAACAATTTCATTTTTAAAAGCATGCTTAAAACATAGGAATCATATATCTTCAGTAACTGGATAATCGTTACGAAGTAATATCATTAATTCAAAATAGCTTTCCTTTTCCTTCAAAAGGTTTTATCATGACAATATTCAGTAAAACACCAATTCTGGTCCAAGACCATAAGCGTTTCATAATTGTTTGAAAAGGACAACCCGGCACAAAGTCCGTAAGTCCAGCATATCTTACGAGCACTTCTAGGTGATCAGCCTATAGTACTCTATGTTGTTCAACACTACATCCATTAAACGTGTGTACGTTTAAGTTGTGGAAAACTCACGTGCCCATCGAATACTCGATGAAAATAAATTTGTTTATACATATTCAGGATTACCTTGAATCCGTACCAAAGAGTTGGCATAGGATAGCGTTACCAATTCTATATTGAAAGAATTATAAATAAATCAATCAATCTATCAAGATTAGTTTAGCCGAATTAAAATTGACATCGACTCTTTCTTTAAAACCATACATGCATCTCATAACGTAAATCATTTGAAAACCTGACTAACACGAAGGTTAGACAAGTGTTTAAGAAAAACATGCCTTCAGCGTCTGGTACAGTATAATTACTTTTCCTTTGAGTCTTTACGGTCTTTAAAATATATAATCACATAACATACCACATTAAGTCATAAATGAACATACGTAGTTCCTAAAGAATCTTACCCTTCTTCTCAATCTAATCATATATTAGATTTGTTATTTATTGGTCTCGGCTTTTCGTCATTCTTTCACATCGTTCTTACCAACTTCGTTCTCTTTTATAACTTAAATGAAATTATTTCATTAATACAACTCGTTTCGAGTTAAACAACTTTCATCACGGCTTACTAACGTCCTTACGTTATTAACTTGACACTTAATCGACATTGGTTAAGTACATTCATTGCATACCATTTATGTTCAAATCCAACTTATCTTTAACCTTTAGTGTATTACTTAAGGTTTACAATGATGCTACATTAAGTTTATTAATGTATTAGTTCATTACTAATCACTTATCTTTATTTCCTTACTTCTAATCTTTTATTACTGTGCATGACCTAGTACTGGCGCTACTGCGCCAGCTTCTCCTCTTGGGCTCGCGCTGCGGCACAGGCTTTTGGTTACTCAATTTTGGCCACGGCACTGCGGCGCCATACCTAGTGTATTCGGCCGCGCTGCAGCGCCGATTAACAAGGGCTAAGGTCCAGGTCTCGCACTACGGCGTCAGACTTTTATGCCTTGAGTCGCACCGCGGCGCGGACTCTGTGCATCAGACAATTTTGACAGATTTTCTTTTTAAGTGAGATTCCCGAGCTCCTAACTTCTTCGTTATAAGTTCGAATTGGCTCGTTCAAGAGCCTACGGTTCACAAATTACATATTCTACGTGTTCATGCAAGAATTTTATCTATTCAACTTCGTTTGCTAAAATTCCACCTATTAGTCCATTTTTAACGAAAATGATAAACGTTCGTGAACGTTCAATGCTCGTTTCTTCGTTCTAAGTCGGAATCCGACCATTTTCAAGTCCGCAACTCTATAATGCCAAATAAGACGTGTCTCCATTGGAAACCAATGTTTCCAAGCTCAATATCAAAATTCGACTTCCATTCCGAGAATTTCACGAATTCGACGATTATCGTCCAATCGTGTTAATTCCGGCAAAACTTCGTTACTTGAGATTTTTAAACCGTTTCAATTGGATTCAATCCATTATACTAACATCTTAACATACATGCTTCATTAACTTATAAACATGATAAGTTATTACTAGTTCGTTGTGAGTTTATAACTTATAAAAATATAAATTACTTATATTTTCATTACTCATGACTTATGTCTTCTTTTCATATAACTTATTATGGTTAATGACTTCCAATCATTATTTTTGCTTCTTATTATCATACTAAGTTCTTGACATACATATTTAATTAACTTACAAGCATGATAAGTTATTGCTTGTTCCTTTTAGTTCATAACTTATATAAGTATAAATGACTTATTCATGACTTATTATGGCTTATGTCCATCCATAAATCATTCTTATCATGCCTTAGCATACATGTTCTACCACTACCCACTTCTCTAACAATGGAAGAGAAAGAGAATAATGGTATAAGATTACTTACTCTTGAATAACCTTTGCTTAATCTTTAATCTCCTTCTTTATTCCTTGAAATATGAAAGACTAGCTTTCTTACTTTTCTAGCTTTTTCTCTCAAGTAAATAACCTATAAGTTGTTAGTGGAAAAATCTAATAATAGAAGCTAAGCTTCAAAGTGCTTATCCTCTCTAACACTTAAGTTGCTTTGAAATGGATAAAAACTAACAACCAAATAATGAGCCATCTCATCCTCTATTTATAAGATTTCTAAAGTAAGGGTAAAAGAGTCATAAGTCATCCCACGTCCTTAATAAACCTCCTTACTATTCCTAACTTAAGGCTTAAGTAAACTTGGCCATCAAATTTAATTCTTGCCAACCACACAAAGTTCTTGCCCACCACTTCACCCATGGGCTGCCCCATGGATCAAACTTTACCCATAGGATCATTAAATGGGCCTTACTCTTAATTTAATTAACTTATCTTTGGGCTTACCTTATTAATTAGGTTAACTAACTTAAATTATACATTGGGCTTGTAATTAAACAAACACGTGGGCTTGCTCATTAACTTACCTTGGACTTAACCATTCATACATTTGGGCCCTATCACACTTCTTATTACACAATACAATTTCCTACACAATTCAAAAAATCCATTACATTTGGCTTAAAGCCTTATAACGTATTATACGTATAATTATTGTATTCTAACTCATATACTAATTCATGATATACGATATACCATTATTCATACATACTCGTATAATACCTCGTATCATACTCGTATACTCTACCTCGCACAATTTACTTATCATACAATTATTACCCTAACGTCTTAACGTTTGATTTTCCACACGTTCTCAAATTAAGTCCACAGGCGAAATATTACGTTTTCCATAACTGAAATATTATTGGATATTCCATCTCACCTCGATATTCTATCGTTAAGTATTTCTCGGAAGTTCAAAAATAATTCTCGAGCATAAATGCGTGAATAGTGTTTTTCAGAAAATTTATCGAAAAGCTTTTATTTTCGTCTTGGAAATTCAAACACTTTAATTCTACCACGTAGCCAAAATCCAACGATATTCTGACATTTCTAGGTCATAGAACGACCTTCAATTAGCTTGCTCCCATAAATAATCAATTAAATTTATTTAATCATTATAATTAAATAAAATTTTAGTTCTTCTAAAAATTTGATTTTCTCGGGCGTTACAGTGACGCCCCCAAAATAGGTATACATCACCTATTCTGAGTCGCCAAATACATGGTACAGAATACAAATACAACGTTAAATATACAACATGAGCTGTGAGTTTTAATACAAATATTGTCTTCTAGACAGTATTCAAACTCAAAATAAGTCTTCAATACATTTATTATCACACTATTTCATAGAATAGTGAGGACTACTAATGCTATCATCTGAACTGTCACTCCATTTCCCGACTAGTCCCTGCCACGTTCTCATTTCCTGAAGAGAACAATGAAAGCAAAAGGGTGAGCTCAACTAGCCCAGTAAGATATATTATGACTAAGATAATGCAGACTAAATTATCATTATCCTTCAACAGTGTTAAATAGATAAAATATAACAAACATCAAGTATAACTGCAGTGGAACAAGCTATCCATTAAAAGAGTCAAGTAGAGAATAAAATCTATTATCTTCTATGATTTAAAAGGTTTTTCATTACTTTTATCGCTGTGACTCGGCTTAATAAATAATTTACATCACCCCTGCACTATGGCCAAGGATATTCATTAGTATCACAACCACAAATTATCCATGCACTACGGGCCAAGGATATTCATGTATTCAATAATGGTCATGATCATGCCAACAACTTTCCATCAATGCACTACGGCCAATGAGGATTATTACCACATCATTTGTAACATTACGATCATTATTATATTGAATAATCCCTAGTCATAATCATACCAAGTCCATCTATGCACTATAGGCCACAGATGACTTTCAACATATTATAAACATGAGGATGATGACAATTCAATAAAACAAGTTCAAGAATAAATTTTAAAGATTTATAAGTTAATTTATCCTAAACTCAATAACGTCCAAATTATCAACATGATACTGCTTTGTGGAGTAAAATTCAAGAATGCTCAGAAGAATATTTCCATGAAAAGATATTGGATGAAGCGCAAATATCAAGGATATTCCACTAATTTCATGGAGTATAGAAGCCAAAACTTTAACCAGCTGAGTATAATAGAATATATGAAACCACAAATGGATTTGTGTAGCCATGCGGTAATCCACGTAGACAGATTATTCCAACAGAATAATAAAGAATGAAATAACAAAAGAATTCACCAGGCGTGCGTAATCCGCACAGATAGGTTATTCCAACAGAATAATAAATAATGGAACCAGGTCATGCATAATCCGCACAGACAGGATGTTCCAACCGAATAATAAAGAATTGAATAACAACAGAATTCACGAGGCATGCGATAGACCGCACAGACAGGTTATTCCAATAAAATAATAAATAATGGAATAACAGAAAATTTCACCATGTATGTGGTACTTCGCATAGACATGTTATTCCAACATAATAATATATAATGGAATAACAACCCTTACAAGTATTGAAAGAAAATAACTCTCTTCATGAATACGAAAGAATAATACCTCTTACCTTAAAAAGAAGAGTATTCCGACTGGTAGGGCGATTATATTCTTGAAGAAAACTTATACTGTTTTCTACGCTCAAAGCTTCTTAAAACTCTAAAAAAATACGTTTAAGATTATAGAAGAAGAATTTTTTGAATTTTTGGTGTGATTTTCAATTCTAACTAAGCATCCTATTTATAGGATAATGGAAAGGATACTATGATGCACTATGCAATAAAATATAATATATTCTATTTATAATCAAATAAAACAAAATTTTATTAAAAGTATTATGTTTTATATAAAAATTTTTACTATACAAACACTATACAGGCACTATGCAAACAATATGCATAATAAAATATAATATATTCTATTTATAATCAAATAAAACAAAACTTTATAAAAAGTTTTATGTTTTATATAAAAAGTTTTCTGTTTTATTACATTTATAATAATAATAAAACAAATTTTATCACCATTATTATCATTCACAATATTAATCGACCAGGTCATTCCCAGGAAAGAGGGGGAGTGACAACTTGATATTTTCTATATAAATAAATCATAAATTTTACATATAAATTTTTATTTATTTATTTATTAAAATAAATATGAATGATATGTGTCAAGATAATGTGTAATTATAATTATATGTGTGATAAATAAAATTTATTTATTACATTAAGTATTGCAAATAAATTTATTTTAGAATTTTTGATTATTATCAATTATATTTTTATACTAATTAATTCCTTATTGGAAATGTTTTATTAATTATTTTTCAAGGAAAATATAATCTTATATTATTTAAATAATATATGAAATGATTTTAGAATAATTATCTATTTTAAAGGTAAGAATGCGTGAAAGGTATTATGTATGTATTTATGTGATGAATATAAAATATATTTATTACATGAATGGTTATGAATAATTTTATTTTAGAATTATTGCTCATTATAAATTATATTCTAATAATAATTAGTTTTATAGTAAAAATGTTTTTAATGTTTATTTTCCATGAAAATATGATAATTATATTAATTAAATAATATATGATATGATTATAGAATTTTTATAATACTTATTTTATTATATGACTTTATTTTAGAATAATTTAGTTAATTATTTAACTTAATTATTAATGTTAAATATGAAAGATAAATCAGAAATGGAATCCAAACCCTAATTCCGGGTTTTGATCAAGGAATGAGAATAATAATATTATATTATTATTTGTCAGTAGTATAATTATGTATGTTATGTGTGTAATGTTAATGTATGGAACAGTTTTATAATATTTTGATAAACGCTATTTCTGGTTCTGGAATAAGGAATGATGAAAATAATATAAAATTATAATATTTTGATGTTTCAGTGTTATAAATATGTACTGTATGTTTGTGGACTGACAATGGTTGGTCAATTATGGTGTAAAATGCCAAAACCCTAGTTTAAGTTGTTAAACCCTAAGAGAAAGCCGAATGCCGGCTTAAGACTGTTATGTAATCATGTTAATGTGATTTATGATCGGTGTTTATGTATTAACCCTAATTAGAGAGAATCGTAATTATTCAAAACCCTTATTATTATTATTATTATCATTATTTTCTATATTATAATCCCTAATTATAATTTTGGAACCCTAATGGAATTGAAACTCTAAAGCGAAAGTCATTCACGACTTTGAGAATTTGTTAAAGCCGTTATGTAATCACAATAATGTGATTAACGACTGGTGATACAGAAATTAAAACCCTAATACATAGAATTCTAATTTAATAATTAGAAACCCTAAATGCATTTTTGTACCCCTAATTACTAAAAGTATAAACCCTAATTGCTATATTAGCAACGTTAATTGTGATTAGTGATACTATACCCTAATGATCCTGTATAACATAATTACTAATTCAATTTAATTAGCAAACTTTAATTATTATTTTTTTTGGAAACTAAATTGTTATTTATTTTTAAATCCTAATTTTGAAATTTTTTGAAATTATTTTTAAACCCTAAACCCTAAACCAAACCCTAAACCTAAGTGTTTGTCAAGTTCCAATTTTTCCATTAAAATCAATTACCAAATGTCCATTTTACCCTTTTGTCACATTTTTATTAGATTGCTTGAAAATCTAGACAAAATGGGAGTTGTTTACCTAACCAACCACTCTCTTGTACTAAATGACCAGCACATCAACCCTTATCAGCCATTTAGCAACCAAATACAATGCATGCAAGTCATATATATAGATTTGAGAGAGAAAAAATGTTAGTTGTTAGCTCATTTTTGCTCAAACCCTTAACCTATCTCTCTCAACTTATAACCCACGAAAATACATAGTATATCAGCCCTATATATAAGCTCGCTGATCAACAATAACAAATTAGAAACATAGAATCAAGATTTGTCCAAGGAAGGTATAAAACCCAACTTGAATTCTGTCCAAAGATCTGTTGTTTGATCTTGTTTTTTTTGTGTTAAACATGTTATATAAGGTGTCTAAGGATGATCTGGGTTGCTAGATGTTAGATCCATAACATCTAGAGGCTCGGATTTGATAATTTTTCTATTCTAAATTTTTTTTAAAACAAGTCTGACAACCAAATGTCAGACCATGTATATCTTTATCTGTTATATGTTTTTGTTATTTGAATGTTCAAACATGTAGTTTGGTATGTGATCTTTCATCTGGAATTGGATTCAAATCCAGATCAGTTGTATACTAAAAGTTATTGATGGTCAAAGGTCGTTGACCGGCCACGACTTCACTGATTCTGGGTGACACAGAATTTTTCCAAAAGTCTGACAACGTTTATAATGGGCTCTGATCATGCTGGATGTTTATGTTTTAGCTATTTTGTTGTTTGATCCTTGTAGCCTGACATGAGGAGTGCATATTAAAACCTTTAGATCACCCAGATCTGTAACAGGATTGTAGCAATTGATAGTCAAACCACCGTTGACCAACTGACCGGATAAAGATTTCTGGGAAACCCAGATCTTCAAGAACCGCATACTGATCTTGTTCATGTGTTGTTTTTAGACTCATATAAGGTTGTATACTTGAACTATGACATCCGGACTACATTTTGGAACCTTAACATCACACTAAGCCAGCTGGGAACGTATAAATTAAAAGGATCAAAATACGAACCTCGAACTGTTCTTCATTTCTGGAAAACCCAGAAATGAAGAACAAGTCTGACATCAAATTCGAAGGCCTTTATCTTACTGATTTGTTGTTGGATGGCCATGATATTAATTTATAATCATAGTATTACACTTATACTACCGCTAAGTATCATTAGCTGTCCAGAAAGCATTAGGATCATAGATCAATTTCTGGTCAAACCAAGCTCCTAGAACACTGACATAAAATCTGGCTTTTGCTCAAGAACACGAAGAACACCTATAGCGACGGTTATGTCGCTATAGGCAGTCTTTAGCGACAGTTTATTTTTAAAATTAATTATTTTTACGAAATAAATAGAAAATTTAGTTTTTAATTATTAAAAATACAAAATAAATTATTAAAAATTATTTTAAAATCCAAAAATTTGTTTTTAATTATTTTAAATATATTTCATAAATATTTAATATTTTTGGAATATTAAAAGTATTTAATTTATTTAATTATAATATTAAATAAATTATTTAAAAATGATTTTTATACATGAAAAATCATTTAAAATTATATTATGGTATAAGAAAATAATTTAAGTTATTTTTGATATCTTTTAATATTTTGTGATGAATTTTATTAATTAATTAATATTAATGGTAATTAAATTTATTTAATTAATGTATTAAATAAATTATAAAAAATAGAATTAATGATTTAAAGATTATAGAAAAAATGATTTAAAGGTTATAAAAGTATTTTAAGTTATAAATATAACTTTTGATATTTTGTCATGGAAAATATTAATATTTTAATATTAAATGATATTAAATTTATTAAATAATTATATTAAATAAATCAGTTTAAAAGTAATTTTAATATTAGAAAAATCATTTTAAATGAAAATAAATAGTTTAAAAATATTTTTAGTTATAAAATATAACTTTTAATATTTAAAGGTAAATTTTATTAATTATTTATTATTAATGATATTAAAGTTATTTAATAATTATATTAAATAAATTAGTTTAAAATGATTTTAATATTATAAAAATCATTTTAAATGAAAATATGGTGTTTATGAATATTTTAAGTTATAAAATATAACTTTTAATATTTAAAGGATAATTTCATTATTAATGATATTTGATTTATTTAATAATTATATTAAATAAAGAATTTATAAATGATTTTGTTTACTTATAAATCATTTAAAAGGATATAAATGAATTAATAATTGTTTAAGTTATAATTAATGACTTTTAATATTTTGGCAATGGTTTCATTAATAATTTAATATTGATTAAATGTTAATGATAATAGGATTGTTTTATATTTAAATCATTTAATAATGATTCTGATATTTCAAAAATTATGGTAAATGGTAATAAATATTTTATAATTATTATAAGGCCATGAAAAATAGTACGACTGATGTTTAAGTTAACTATTTGGATATTAAACTTTGAGATAGAGTCTTAGACTCGATTTTTACCCGATAAAGTTGTCGGTAGACCGACATGTTTCAGAAATTGATCTGGATTTACATAATGTGTCTGTATATGTATTTGTTTGTGATGTGATGACTGTGAAATGTATGTGACAATGTGATTAGGTTATGTGCTGACTGCAATAAACAGTATTATGTGTTATGATGTGTAATTCTAATCGATAGAATGATTTGATTAATGATAGGTCGTGATAGAAAAGATAAATCTAAGTTGCGTAATTGTAAGCAGCGCATCAGGCAAGTATCATACCTTTGCATTTTCTTTATGCAATGGACAAGTGTAAGAATGTTTCAAAAATTATACTATTACTGTACAGATTGTTAAACCTATATTATATACGCCCTTTGATTATCAACATGTTAGTATATGATAATTCGGATATATATTCTGTTCGTTAATTTCTATAAATGATTTATACAAGAGTCCCCACTTGGATAATCATTGTATTTAATCACATGTTGATATACCTTTGATATATATATATATATATATATATATATATATATATATATATATATATATATGTTGAATTATATAAGACCTTTGTTATGAAAACCCGACAAGTATGAACATCCCGATAATGGAAAAAAATTTATGCGCTACAGCGGACAAAGGATGAACGATAATATTGTTCTAGCAATGTAGTATTGACCAATACAGGGCCCATGGACTGTACACCCTCAGGCCCGTAAGAAATACCAGTTTATAGATGAATTTCTGTTTAACCTTTTCGAAAATGAAAACAATGTTCATAGTATGTCACAGAAACCCCATGTATAGTCATTACACAGTTTTAAAAATTTGAAAGAGGGTTGTTATGTTATTATTATTGGTACAGATTACTTCACAACTATTGACTGGTTGTAGAAGAATATTATAAAGAAAACATTTAAATTCTTTCAGCTTATATATATATATATATATATATATATATATATATATATATATATATATATATATAATACTTACTGGGCACTCAAATCCTCATCCTTGCTTAATTTAAATGTTTTCAGCTAAGTGTGAAGGACCAGAAAGCTCATGTCAAAACAAATGAAAAGGAAAGCAAACAGAATATGTTATTGGTATCATTTGTAATAGATAAATTGTAATAAGTTAATGATATGTATTATAAATCATGTAAAGAATGTAGTAAAGGTTGCGTACTTGGGATTAGACTATGATAAATGTAAGTTAAGTTTAAAATTTATATTATTGTTATTATTATTAGTAATATTTCCGCTCATAGAAATGGTATCGTGAAGTACCGAGTTCGGGTTTCAAGTATCCGGATTCGGGGACTTTACAGGGGGCTTTTCAATAAGGATTTCTTCCTATTGGCGCGCAATTAGGTGACCAAACCTCTCCTTGACAGAACTTCTAGACATCATTAATATTACAAATAATAATATTAATAACTTTGTCGTCTCAATTATTGATTTAATAATATATAAAATATTAACAATAATTGAATCAAATAACGTGAGATGCTATACAGCAATTACTGTAGCAATATTTGAACAAAACTGAGTGACTTCTTACGTAAGCATCAATAATCAATATCGTGTGCTACTATGCAACCACGCGTATTACTGTACTTTTAACACCGGGTGTTTCAACAGTTAACGGTAAAACTTCCGCCGTTATTTTCATAAAAATAATTGTGTCATTTTCTAACTCTGACAAAAATTCTGTTGTGGGGTCCACCAATGATTGTGCCGTTATACGAATATTCCCTATTAAAATGAATATTCCCCGACCAATCGAATATTATATAACAACTTGCGTACTTTGCAAAATTTATAAATATTACCCACAAATATAATATTATATCAAATTCATTCCATAATATTCAAAAATGATATTTATAGAAAAATTATCTTTATTCATAAAAGTTGGGGTCTTACAACCTCCCCTTCTTATGAAATTTCGCCCTCAAAATTAGGGCAGTACCTGGTATGTCGAAGAGGTAAGGATACCTTGATTACATCTCAGATTCTAACTCCCAGGTCATTTCCTCAACATCGTGGTTCCTCCACAAAACTTTGACTTGAGGTATAACATTGAAGCGTAGAACATGTTCCTTCTTATCCAAGATTTTAACAGGAATCTCTTCATACGTTAAATCTTCTGCTATTTCGTCTTGTTCTAACTCAATAATGTGGTGCGGGTCTTTCACATATTTACGTAACATAGATATGTAAAAAGCGTTATGAACACGAGACATACTTGGAAGTAAAGCGAGTCTATAGGCCACAGTTCCTACTTGATCGAGGATTAAAAATAGGCCACTAAATCGAGGATTGGGCTTTTCTCTCTTTTCAAATCTCGTAACTCCTTTCCATGGAGTAACACGTAACAACACATGATCTCCAATATCGAATTCTACGTCCTTTCGATGAAGATCAACATAACTCTTTTGTCGATCTTGTGAGGTTTTTATACGTTGTCGGATCGTTTGAATCTTTTCCATAGTCATACGTACCAACTCTGGTCCCAACAATGTTGCTTCACCCACCTCATCCCAGCATACTGAAGAACAACAGTTTCTTCCATACAACGCCTCGAATGGAGCCATGCCAATACTTGCTAAATAACTGTTGTTGTAGGAAAACTCCATCAATGGTAAGAACTTGTCCCAACTTTCCTTGAAGTCAAGGAGACAGAGTCTTAATAGATCTTCAAGAGTTTGAATAGTCCTCTCCGACTGCCCGTCCGTCCGAGGATGATATGCCGAGCTAAATCGTAAATTCGTACTCATAGCTTTTTGTAAACTAACCCAAAATCTTGAAGTGAATCTTGGGTCTCGATCAGAAACTATGGATACTGGCATACCATGCAATCTTACAATCTCATTTATGTACATATGAGCAAGACGTTCAATTGTATAAGTTTCTCGTATAGGTAAGAAATAAGACGACTTGGTCAATCTATCAATAATAACCCAAATCGCATATATGCCTTGAGAAACCTTGGGAAGATCGATAAAGAAATCCATGGTAATGTGCTCCCACTTTCATTCTGAAATTTCAAGTGGTTGCAATAGACCTTTTGGTACTTGATGATCCGCCTTAACTCGTTGATAAGTTAGACACCTTGAGATAAACAGCGCTATCTCTCTCTTCATATTGCTCTACCAAAATGTATGACGAAGATCACGATACATTTTGGTACTCCTAGGATGGATTGCAAACGATGTGTTGTGCGCCTCCATTATGATTTTATACTTTAAATCAGGGTCATTAGAAACACAAAGTCTGAAGTTAACTCGAAGTATTCCTTCTTCATCGATTCTTTCTTTTGAAATAGTACCTTCTTGCACTTTCTTCCTCATATGCATCAGTTGTAGGTCAGTAATTTGATCAGCTTTAACTTTATCGGTTAAAGTCAGTTCTACTCATATATTCGCCATCATCCCATGGGTCCCCGAAGTCTATAACTCTATCTCCATCCTTTGCAAGTCACACAAAATGGGCCTTTGCGTTGATAATATCGCATTCGTTTTGCGAATATGGATGATCAAGCTATGCAGAACGAAATATCAGCCGTGAAAAATCAGCCAAATAATCGATCGGCAAACTTCAAAGACTTCAAGGCATTCGTACCGCCAGAATTTAGAAGATCAACTGACCATGTTGATGTGTTGGTGATAGCTAGGGTAACGAAGGGGCAAAAGACAGCTTTTGCTACCTATACGATGAAAAGGAAGACGAATTTCTGGTGGGAGGCAAATCAAGCTAAAATCAGAGAAGGGAGAATGTTTAAAGGAAAAGATTGTGTGCTATAAGTGTGGGCAGAAGGGACATATCTCTCCCAACTGCCCCCCAAAAATGTATAGAGGGTGTTTTATTTGTGAATCAATGGAGCATAAGGTGAAAGATTGTCCAAGAAGGAGAAAGGAGAAAAGGAATGCGAATACGAGGAAAGGCAGCAGGACATTGGCGATAACGAGGCCGACTTCAACAAAAAAACCAATAAAACCAACCACAGGAGTCTTCAGCATGAATGTACGAGATACGGTAGCAGCCAAGAATGCAACTCTAGGTATTATTCGAACAAATTTTATTTTCTTATATACGATTTTACTATATATATAATGAATTATTTTATAAAGAAATTTTGAAGAAGGAATTTGAGTTCTTTTAGAAATCAAATTTTTGTTCAAGCAGATAGACAAACTTTTTTGCTAAATAGTTAAAGATCGATTCGATCAATTATGATCAAGATCTACTTGCAATGATTGTGTATGTTGTGTACCCTGGTATGTATAGGTTTTAAAACGGTGATTCCGAGGACAGAATCTTTATAAGGAAGGGAGAATGTAACAACCCGATATTTTCTATATAATTAAATCAAAAATTTTGCGTATAAATTTTTTTTTATTTTAAAGGTTCCAGATAATGTGTATGCATTTATGTGATAAAAATAAATTTTATTTATTACAAGAATAATTACAAAGAAATTTTTTTTTTGAATTATTGCTCATTATAAATTATATTCTTATAATAATTAGTTTTATCGTAAAAATGTTTTTATTAGTTATTTTCCAAGAAAATATAATTATTGTAACAACTCGGAATTTTGGATTATCTAGAATTTAGGTTTAAAGAATTAGTTATTAATAAAATGAATTTTTAATAATACTATTATGTGCTATGTGTTTATTAATCGTTCTATAATCTAGAATAATTATTAATCGGGAGGATTCTGGCTATGAGCTAGACTGAACGAGTAAGAATTTTCAAGACGAAAATAAAAATTTTCCAGGAACAAAAATATTTCTGGGGAAAAAGACGAAATAAACACTATTCACCCGACGAAACCTAAGGGTTAGGGTTTGAATAACCTAAGTTTTTTCGAGAGTTCGGTATGTCGAAATGACATTCCTTCGAAAGATTTGACGATAATATATCGTGAAAAGTTAAGTAAGCCGATAAAAGTTTTTCTCAAAAAACGTGCAGAAATCAGACAAAATAAAAATGACGAAAAGTACTGTTATGTATTTTTCACTCGTTTAGCTACGTTAGGGGAAAATGTAAAGGAAAACGCTTGATGCCAAAAAGTGTTTTTCAATTTTTTGAAAATCTGAAGAATACGTAAAAGTTAATCGGTAAAGGAAAGACGAAATATCCAAAAATATTTGGATTCCGAGAATCGCAGTTTTTAAAACTGTCGGACGAAACCCGAAAGACAGAACTACGAAACTTAAGGGCTAAGCAAACTTGAGGGATAAGTTAACTTAGTCCTTAAGTCTTGAATAGTAAGGAGGTATGAATAGTGATTTTAGGGGCGAAATGACTATTTTGCCCTAACCTTGAAAATATATAAATAAGAAGCTTAATCTCATTTGAATGGGATTTTGAAAATCCTACACTTTGAGAGAGAAAGAGAGAGAGAGTTTGGATGGGGGAAGAGAAGAAAAAGAAGGAAGGAAAAACTAGCTTGAATGCACGCTTTGTCCGACGGAAGAGGATTAAAGAAGAACGGTAATCCGAACCCTAGTTCTTCTAATAATTTTCTTTAAGTTTCTATGTTTAAAACATAAGTTAATGAGAATAAGGATTAAAAGATATTGAGAATGATTTTATATGGTTGAAATCATGAGAAAATAAGAAATAAGAAGTTTAGTTTATAAATTTCTTAAGGAAGGATAAGATTCGTAAGGATTTTGAGCGATCCGAATGAATCTTATGAATGAGTAGGTTAAATAAGTAAGGAATGGTGTTCTATAACATCAAATTCCAAGAAAAAGTAGAATCGTAATCCAAAATATCGATTAAAATGAAGAACGGACGAAGAACACGAAGAACACACGAAGAACACGAAGAACGTTATTGATGGACAAATTTAAAACCATCGTAGTATAAATGTTGTTGATGGACAAGTTTAAAACCATCGCGTATAAGTTAGTTGCTTATTTCTTGGTTAGGAACGTTAGAAACGTTCATGAAGAATGGATTAAAACGGAGCTATAACGAAGTTATGGCGAAAAGTTCGTAAAAGACGAGCGAGAATTTGAAAGTTAGTAAATGAACCCAAACGGTTAGGGTTTCATAAGAATGTAAGATAACGTATAAAACGTGAGTCATAGACTCAAGAACGAATGAATTTCGAGTTTGGATGATCGAATTATGGACGAACGAACGAAGAACATTAAAAACGTTAAAATGAACGAAGAACGAAGATTAAGCCAATTGAATGGAATGTTAACGGATTCAGAACAAATTTTTGTCTATGGGTAATCGAAGTGCGTAAGATAAGGAAGAAAATTGCTTTGGAACGACCTCGTTCCGAGTTATAACAAAAAAGTTATGAGATCAAAAGGTAAGCGTCTCAAAAAGAAGTTAACACTTAGAAAAAAATTTGGGAAGAAGGACTTGGCGTCGTAGCGCTAGTCATGCCTTAATATGTGGTGCTATAGCGCCAGACCAGGGAGCCCAGTACTGTAAGTGTGTGCCACAGCGCGAGTATTAGTGAAGAGAGTGGCGTCGCAACGCCAGTGAAGGGTAAAAGCCAGAGAAGAGCTTTTAACTGCTCAGCTCTTCGGGGAAGTGTAAGGAAAGATAAAGAACATAATGTTCAACTAATGTAACACTTAATCAAGTGTTTTAAACCTTTAATAAAGGTTGAACAAAAAGATTAAACGAGATTAAAAGACAAAGAATATAGATGCGGGTTACGGAACCGATGTTCGGGAACCGTAGTCGCGATAAACGAACGCGAGGGATTGTTGTGGTTGTGATTCCTTAGATGTTGAGTGACGAGGGTAATGAATAAAATTTCGATTTTATGTCATGGTAATGCGAGATGAATGTAAAGCGTATAAACGATGTGAATGTAACGTTGTTGCGATAAACGATTGGTCGTAGCATACAACGAGCAGTATGTCTTGGACATTAAGAAAGAACAAAGAACATGGGGTTCAGGGGATGGATAATGTTAACGCCAAGATCTTTTGCCACGTCCCAATCACGTAAGACGTCCTGATCCTGCACAGTAAACACGATAAACACCTCAAGCTTGACGGCAGTTCCGTCGGGAGATAGCTCAGGCGTGAGAATTAGTAGGTGTTCACAAGGTTAACAATGGAGGAATGTAATGTCTAGTGTCTAGAGATATGATAATGCTTGATCGTGTGTATGGGTGAGAGAATATGAATATATTGAAAGGTATGAGAGCGTACCTGTTAGAGAAAGCTTTCTTGCTAAGATATACTGTCCCTGCATGAATTATCGTGCCAACCACTACTGCCTGACACCCCCCTGATCTGATGGGTTCTGCCGATTGTATGTGGTTTATCTACTGCTTTTGGTCACTGTTTTATCCCGCCGGCCGACTATGATCCCATCCACATTAATGCATGGCAGGAACTTTGGTCAACTATAATGCTTTTTCATCATCACAAGTCAAAGATAATAGATATTAAAATGTCTAATGGGTCAACCTATAGATCCGACCCGGTCTTATAGGATTAAATGAAACTGGTACAATGATTGGGCCTATCAGCTCCATGACTTAATTACAACAGCCCAACAGATTAAATCGATAAAGAAGCCCAATTCACTAAGCCCAAGATAGGATAAATATCATGACCCAACAGATAATAATTGAAAGTAATTAAAACCTTGAGTAAAGGTTGAATGAGAGGTTAAGAGACGAGCAACGTGAACGTTGAATACGTAAATGATCCTCGTAAATTATATTCACGTCGGACGAACGTTCTAAGTATACCCTGGTTGTATGACATAGACGTTGACGAAGTTAGTACATAAAATACAAATGGTATCAAGAAAGCCATAACGAACGGTAATAAGAGTATTGAAAGCCGAATGTACTTCGGATAAGAATGAGTCTTGAGGTATGGCAATTACTTGCCAGAAAGCTATAAGGAATAAGAAATTGACTTAACGAACATTATATTTAATAGTTCGTATAAGTTAAGAGAAAGTTAGGTTGTGGTACAATCGTAACCTTTGATGGTTGACATATGGGAGCTGGGCTAAACAATTCCTTCAGAGAGTGAAGGTATATACGAAACTGGCAACCGATCTAACTCACTGTGTGGGCAGTGTAGACAAGACGGGAACTTATTTGTTGGTTGTTTGTGGGAAACCACTCAGAGTACCATATGGACTACTAGCAGAGAAGAGATGTGTGTTGAGTCCTAGAGAAGTATATAAGAAGAAGATAAGAATGTAAATCATCAAATATGATGAACGTTTTGAGTAAGACATCTCCATATGTCATGAAACCGTAAACCGATAATGAAAGTTGGTCGCATAAAATTATATTGTAAGAACGCGAACCTTAAGAAGTAAAGTTAAGTAAACCAATGCGTAAGTCAAGTATATGACTAATTGGTGTATTTGTTATTTCCTTATGTGTTATAGGGATTGGAATGAGTAGTTCAGCATAAGCTGTAGCTGTGCGTAAGGCAAGTTTCCTAACTTCATTCATATTCTAAATGAATTCTAGTTTCTTAAACTTCTCAGATGTTCAACTTGAGAAGTTATGTATATGTGTAAATGTGCGATATCTGTGAAAGGTGGTAGAACGTATGAGGCCTTGTGCCACAATGTGAACACTTCGGTGTTTATATGAGATGAATTGTTTTATGTTTGAACTGATCAATAAAAGAATGTTCTGTTTATACATGAACCGTTATTGTTAAGTCCGTGCTATTGATTCTAGCCAGACAGAATGAGTATGAAAGATAGTAGAGAATGAAAGTATTTCAAAGTGAATGTGACTAATATTTTAAAATGATAGGAATAGAGATTATTCTTATTTGTTCAAGCTGCTTCATAACCTTTGTTCGGTTATTGAAGTTCCAAAGGAATGTTAAACTCTTGAAGTTGTATGTTTAACTGTTTTGACTTGCTGGGCAATTAAATGCTCACACTTGCTTTAAATGAAAAACATTTTCAGCGAACGATGTTAGAAGAACTTAAGGATCTCGTACAGATCAAGCTGAAGGTATCCAGATGAAGTGCTATTCAGAATGTGAATGAGCGAGAAGATCAAGTGAAGACTTGTAATGTAGAAATATGAAAATTAAACTATAGACTAGTTTAATGAACTGTATGTATCCTTGGTGGCAGATAAAATTCAAGCTAAAAGGAATAATGTAATTATCATTATTTGTAATGAGGAAGGTTATAAGGTTTCCAGAACCTGGGATTTTAGAGTGTATGTTGTTATATTTTAGTATATAATGATGTATGTTGGATGAATGATGTACTCCTGACGTACAAAATTCGGGTGTGAAGATAGACCGGATTTCGGGGCGTTACAAGTTGGTATCAGAGCTGATAGGTTATAAACCTTAGATATGAGTATCTAAGACTATAATCGTAAAGAGGAGGATAAGAAGATCACCACGTGATCATAGTAAATCGTAGTAACAGATGATCTGTTAAACGATGAATGATTTATAGCTAATGCTATGAATGAATGGTACTACAAAGTAGTACGGGAAGAAGAACTCAAATTGATTTGTAAAGGATAGTGTAAGAATTAAAGAAAATTCATATTAAGTAAAGAGAAAGTTAGAAGTTGTAAGATTTCAATTGAGGACTCATGTGATGGCTGAGTTGTATGAATCTTTGTATGGACAGAGGTTTGTGCTTGGTGTAACAACCACTCAATTTATTACAGTGATAATCATTGAAATTGGTCGCGCTATCAAGATATATATGACGAGAAGGTGAATCTTTTCTCATGTATATACTTGATATATAGGTAGAAAATGATAAGATAGGTGCGGGTTCTTGAAACTCATACTTATGAAAAGTTTGTGACTCATAGTTATATGCTATGTCTCTGAGCCCTAAGCATATGAATAGCCCTTGATTTGTTCTTGGATTACATATTGCGAAGATAAGTTCTTCAACACATATGGTTGTGGAAAGTTCCTAAACACATAAAGTGTGGTAAGTTGATGAACTATACTAAGGTATAGAAATGTTTAGACTGAAAGTAAGTATTTTCAGTAGACTTAGCATTGAAGGTGCTAGAGAAGATTAAGTGTTGTTGCAATTAAGACAATGAAGGAAGATGGAGAATAGGATATTCCAAATCATCTAGCTATGCTAGATTTTGAAATTTCTTGAAATCGTACTAATGTACGCATTTTGAAAATGAAAGAATTGGTTCGACCTTTGGAACCAATGGATTTTAAAAGAACTATTCTTGGTATGTCTATGCTAATTATTTCGGCTAGACAGAAATTGATTTAAAATATCAAAATGAATTCTATATCATCAGTGCATTTGATGCGAGGATGGTAAAAAGATGAAGTTATTAATGCAATTAAACCTGGTATTAAATTTGATCTTAGGATCAATAACCCGCTATGGTATGATGCATAATGATGAAGTCATAAACTGACGAAGTCCTCAACGTACTGTGAAAAGTACGGAATCATAACGTCATGAAGCGTTTTGATGTATTACAAATGAATTTAAAGAATTAGTCGATGTCAAGTGAGTTGACTAGACGAATGTTTCACGTTGATGTCCAATTTATTGGTATGGTCTAAGCTACTTGATTTAGCTAAGACGAATGGTATGTCATGATTAAAAAGAAAATCGAGCTTTCTTTGAAGAGTTATGCCAAACGAAATTGTTTTGGTGCGGAATCTATTGAGTAGTCTGAGGTGAACATACTCCGAAATGGGGTTATATGATGGGTTGATCACCTACGTATGGAAGAAGTATTTTACCTTCTTTGAGATTGTAAACTGACCATGGAAAGAAAGGTTACGACGTCATGCTGGTAAACCTAATAAGAGTTCATGGTCAATTTGACCCCTCAACAAAAGTATGAAATGTTTTAAAGGAATATTTATATTCCTCGTTATTCATTTCACTTCATGAATCTTGATAAGTTATGAAGGGTAGGGAATGTTTGAAAGAAAATAACTTCTTTGAAGAGAAGTTGAGAAGAAGAGTAAGTTAAAAATTTCGAGGATGAAATTCTGTGAAAAAGGGAAGAATGTGATGACCCAGGTAAGGGTTGGTTTAAAGAAATTCCGAGGACGAAATTTTTATATGGAGGGAAAAATGTAACAACTCGGAATTTTGGATTATCCAGAATTTAGGTTTAAAGAATTAGTTATTAATAAAAGGAATTTTTATTAATACTATTATGTGCTATGTGTTTATTAATCGTTCTATAACCTAGAATGGTTATTAATCGGGAGGATTCTGGCTACGAGCTAGACTGGACGAGTAAGAATTTTCAAGACGAAAATAAAAAAATTTCGGGAACAAAAATATTTCCGGGGAAAAAGACGAAATAAACACTATTCACCCGACGAAACCTAAGGGTTAGGGTTTGAATAACCTAAGTTTTTTCGAGAGTTCGGTATGTCGAAATGACATTCCTTCGAAAGATTTGACGATAATATATCGTGAAAAGTTAAGTAAGTCTATAAAAGTTTTTCTCAAAAAACGTGCAGAATTTGGACGAAATAAAAACGACGAAAAGTACTGTTATGTACTTCTTACTCGTTTAGCTACATTAGGGGAAAACGTGAAGGAAAACGCTTGACGCCAAAAAGTGTTTTTCAGTTTTTCGAAAATCCGAAGAATACGTAAAAGTTAATCGGTAAAGAAAAGACGAAATATCTAAAAATATTTGGATTCCGAGAATCCCAGTTTTTAAAACTGTCGGACGAAACCCGAAAGATGGAACTACGAACTTAAGGGCTAAGCAAACTTGAGGGCTAAGTTAACTTAGTCCTTAAGTGTGAGACCCCGAATTTTATAAAATAAAAATATTCAATTTTTTTATTTTGGTGAATAGTTAAAAACGTGAAATATTATGTGATAATAGAAATATTATTCCGTGAAACGAAACAGTGATACCATTCAAATATTTCTGAGTACCATTAGATTATTGTCAACATGATAAGCCAAAATCAAATAATGATACGTAATAACCACACAGGTACGTATTGCATGAGTAGTCTAAGAGACGTTTGAGAGTTGTCTATATATCTTTGATATACATTAAAATATATATATACTTGATACAGATTTTATTTTACAAAATTAATTTAGAGGGAAATTAAATTGTACTACAATAGTACCTCTTAATTTGATGTCCTACACGGGTGTGCTTTGCACAAATCTTTCAATATGCATGGGATCAAATATTCAATACAAGGAATTAATTAAGTGTATATATATTGTGAGAAATACTGCAAACCCCCATCCCTATTTGATTATTATTTGTACAATTAATGATTTTAAAATTACTACCCCCATTCAATGAATTTTAATAAAGTAGAATATAATAACAATATTCTCGTGTCATATAAAATATGATCATTTTGGAATGGAAAAAATATTTTGTATAGGGGTGTTTTGGAAAATTTAGTTTATTGAATGACTTGTGGCATAATATACTCACTTACTTGGCTGCTTGTAAATTATAATTTGTCTAGCTTGTTGGTATAAGTTATGATAAGCAGCACTGTATATGTAAATTGTGAGTTCCCATTATGGCGTCACAGTTGGTCAGAAGAATATATTTGATTTAAAGTTTTTTTTATATTTTAACAGTGACATCAGAGTCAAACCTTTATATGAATTATTAATTATCAAATTTGATATATATATTAATATGTGTTTAGAACAAATTTATTTGAGCATAATTTTGTTGTATAAAATTTTAAAAAAAAATTTAATAATAATAAAAAATTATTTTTGCCGAAAACTGTTTTTGGAAAACGTTTTTTTTCCAGAATCTGTGGGTGACTTTAGTTTTCAAATACTAATCCTGAATCATGATTCCTTTTGATTAGATCTGCAGGTGATATATAATATTATATATATATATATATAGGGAGCGGATCAGGTAAGGGCTCCCTTATTTTGTTAAAATGCGGACTTTTTTTTTTTGATTTTTTTTGCTTTTTTTTTTTAAAACAACTAAAAAAAAAAAATAAAAAATTATGGAATTGAAATTTTTTCATAATACAGTGTTTTGGATGTGATTTGGGTACGTATAACAAAAATATGTATGTACAGTCTGGGCAGACTGTACCACCACTTTTTGGTATAGGTATTCAAAACACGCCCAAAACATTATATTATGAAAAAATTTCAGTTCCATAAAATATTAAATATTTTTTTTAGTTTTTTTAAAAAAAAAAAGCAAAAAAAATCAAAAAAAAAGTCCGCATTTTAACAAAATAAGGGAGCCCTTACCTGATTCTGTCTGTATATATATATATTATTTACGTTAGTGGCAGGATCATCATTTAAAAATCTCCTGGAAAGCTTATATATATATGATAAGTTATATTTTATGGGAGCGGATCAGGTGCGGGATCCCGCACCTGATCAAAATACGGACTTTTATATTTTATTTTTTTTTTGCTTTTTTTTTTGTTAAAACAACTAAAAAAAAAATAAAAATTATGGAATTGAAATTTTTTCATAATACAGTGTTTTGGATGTGATTTGGGTACGTATAACAAAAATATGTATGTACAGTCTGGGCAGACTGTACCACCACTTTTTGGTATAGGTATTCAAAACACGCCCAAAACATTATATTATGGAAAAATTTCAGTTCCATAAAATATTAAATATTTTTTTTAGTTGTTTTAAAAAAAAAAAAACCAAAAAAAATCAAAAAAAAAAAGTCCGCATTTTAACAAAATGAGGGAGCCCTTACCTGATCCTGGCTGTATATTTTATATATATAGTACTGCACATGATCCTAGAACATGCAAAGGAGTAGATTATATATATATTATTAACCGTAATTATATCTTTGGTTCTTGAAAAATTGTGATTACAGCTCGCCATTTTACAAGGGTGGAGCGGTTTGTATTCATGCACACGGATAAAATATATTATATATATAAATATAAAACAAAATATTTTTATAAAATTATTCGTTTTATTAAGTTAATAGTAAAATCTTTTTATATAAAACAGAATACTTTATTAAAATTATTCTATAAATAAAATATATTATATTTTATTATGCATAGTGTTTGCTTAGTGCCTACATAGTATTTGCATAGTAAATTTTTTTATATAAAATAGAATATATTATATTTTATTTAAAAGATTTTACTTTAAATATGGACCGTCCGATTAAAATAAATTAATCTGGACCGTTCATGGATTGGTTACTATTCATTCCATTCTTCTATAAATAGAAGTTTATTCCTTTATTATTTTTTACGAATTCATTGAAACTCTAGAGAGAGAAATTATAGAGAGAAAGAAGAAAAATATTCTGCTACTTCCCTACTTCTATATCTGTTTTCTTATTTGAAAGGTAAAGGGATATTGTTATAGTAAGAGGTGTTATTCTTTCTTATTCATGAAGAGAACTTCTGTTATTCCATTCTTTATTATTCTGTTGGAATAACCTGTAAAAGTGACATACCCTATACATAACCTGTATACGCGGCATACCCTATACCTGGTGAAATCCTTATATTATTCCATTCTTTATTATTCTGTTGGAATAATCTGTATGCGCGGTTTACCCTATACTTGGTGGAATGACCTGTATATGCGGTTTATCCAATACTTGGTGATCTTCTTTTATTATTCCGCATTTATTATTCTATCGGAATATCCTGTCGGTGTGAATTTCACCTGACCTGGTTCCATTACTTATTATTTCGTATTTACGATTCTGTTGGAATATCCTGTCTGTGTGTTTTACACCGGACCTGGTTCCGTCTTTGTTATTCTGTATTTATTATTCTGTTGAGAATAACCTGTCTGTGCGGTGAATCCTTCTGTTATTCCATTCTTTATTATTCTTTTGGAATAACCTGTCTATGTGAATACCACATGCATGGTGAATGATCATTTATATTCTTTCCTTATTAAATTATGGAAATAATATGTTTAAGTGGATTACCGCATGGCGGTGAAAATTCATTTGCAGTTTCATATATTCTTTATTATATTGTTGGTTATTGGATTTACAGTTGCATGTCTTTGACCCATAGTGAAACGATGATATGTTGTTGAATATCTTTGGCTTACGTGCAAAGATGAATTGTTAATTGATAGTTTTGGCACGTAGTGCAAAGATGGACAGGTGTATGACATGATCATGACCACTGGTGATACTAATGAATATCCTTGGCCGTAGTGCAGGGATGATTCGATGATGGGAATTATTTATTTAGCAGAGTCTCAACGATAACATTTATAGTTGAACATCTTTGGCACGTAGTGCAAAGGTAGACAACTGATTGGTATGATCATTGTTATTACATCTGAATATCGTTAGCATTTGGGGTAAGAATTTTGAGTAAACGTTCTATTAAGCCTTTATGGCAAGAAGGTGTTAGTTCCCAGAGGGCACAATAGATCTAGAAGGGGGGGTTGAATAGATCCTTTTTATTTTAAATACTATTCTTGTTTATATTGTATTGTTCATATTAGAGTATATGACAAACATAAGAATCTTTTCAAGCACAGCGGAATAAGTAAAAGATTCCACTTCATTGATATATTCATAATCATACATACATTGTTCGTAGGGTTAGTTTAGTTGTAAGCAGTTAGAACATACATAACAGTTATAGCAGTTATAGACATAATGTAAATGACATAATGTAAAATATACAAGGGGTTTTAAGTGGTTCAGAGACTCAAGCTTCTAATCCACTCTTCTGCTTTCAACTAGCAGGATTTCCACTAAGGAAGGGCAGCACCCTGAATCTCTATGATTCCTTCAAGGCCAGTAGCCTTGGGACTTCAGTTCACTAAGAACTCTTCAAGGCCAGCAGCCTTGGGACTCCTCTAGTTCCCTAGGAACTCATCAAGCCCAGCAGGCTTGGAACTTCGTTTAGTCCCTCTGGACAAGGACCCTTTGGCCGTGCTTTGTTTAGTCCCTCCGGACAAGGACCCTCTTGGCCCTGCTTCATTTAGTCCCTCTTGACAAGGACCCCTCAGACTCTGGCTTTGTTGAGTTATTTGTTTGTTGTTGTTGGAGTCGGTGCTGAGCTGCTAAGATGTCTTCATGCTCTGAACATCTTCTATCCTTAGCAGCTTGGCTTGATCATCCTTGAAGAGCAGTTGAGTGTTGCATGATGCTCAGCTTCTTAGGTTGCTCAACTACTCCGGATGACCCCTTGATGAACCGCCTTGAAGATCATTCTTCTTGGTACTTGATGAATGCACATGAGAGGCTTCTAAGATGACTGTAAGCTCTTCTGTAAAGTACTTAGAAGCTTTCTCATGCTTGACACCAAGATGGCTTTTGTGATCTCCCTTCTTGCTACTCGATGCCTTCTCATGATGGACTTGCTAAGATAACCGTAAGCTCTTCTCTATTGTACTTAGAGTCTTCCCATGATGGACATCCAGATGGCATGATGCTCTCTTTTCTCTCATCAGTTCAGAACACTCTTCAAGTAGTAGAACTCACACTTCTACTTCTTTCTTGATCTGACTTCTGAGTGTTCTTGGTGGATCGTAGAGTGAGCCTTCAGACTCACTATCACATGGTTTAGATCAGTTCACCTTCTCTCCAAAACTGATAACTCCAGCAACCTTTGATCTTTGAAGCTCTTCTATATTTATACACCTTCCCAATCCTTCTGTTGGAAAGTAGCCATTGGAAGCTATTTAAATGTCTTCACAGATCTCAAGTTACTTGAGATAGACTGCTTGATGTGACATGACATACTTTTTCTGACTCTGCAGTCTACTGTTTCACCTACTCTGTCAGATGTATCACTCACTCTACTATATTGGGCAGGTTGAAGACTTTGTTTCTTCTGATTTCTTGATCAGAGGTTGTCCTTTTGCATCGATGCTCTCAATAAGCACTTGTCCGAATATTACCCTTCAGATTGAACCGTTGCCAATACTTCAGTCTTCAGGTATCCAAACTCTATGATTCTGATGCACGTCTTCAGGGACCTGATTGCAGTGTCTTGCTGAGTGTTTCTCATTGACTTGGAAGAGTTAACACTACGATCCTGAAGAGTGTTGATTGGATCTTTAATGTAGAACACCTCTTCCTTATATTGTGCAGTGCTTCAATACTTCTGTTTGCTTCGACTGTTCTCAGATACTGATGGCCTAATTCCTTGCTTTGATCCCCTTCTGAATATCAAGACACTTCAGATTTGTGGCGCGTCCAGCTTGCTTTCTCCTGGTGATCTTACGCTCACTTATCATCAATGAAATAACCCTGCACTTAATCACTTTAGTCTTGCTCTCCAGAGGCTGACCAGTATCTAGGTTCACCTTCCACCAGTTCCTTCTTTGTTTGGCAAACACTACGATCTTGGTTGCTTCCAAGATCGTTGTCTTCTGTTCTCTTGATAGCTACTGCATTAGCTGACTTTTCCTTAGTTAGATGCTGAAGTCTTCATTGGATCTCCTTGTGGAAGACTTCATCACAAATGGCCTTACACCTTAATCTTAACGCTGATTGGGTTTGTGCTTAGATCTTCTGTTAGCCTGCATGCCATTCGTTGAGTGCTCTCTGGTTCCCTTACTGTGGAATGCATTATTGCAGTGCCAACCAGAGGCTTCGTATCTTTGGATATTCTGGGAGTGCTCATTCGTTGAGAATCGTATCTACTCTATGATTCTGACTTAGCATTGTGAGCACTTCTGTTGGAGTCGTAGTCCTGCACTCTACGATTCAACTTTGGCTTTGTAGACACTACGATACTGAGATCAGATCTTGACACTCTACGATTTCTGCCTTGTGCTTGTTGTCTTCATCTGATCTTGCCCAACTACGATCTCTGCATTCATTCAGTGGACTCTACAATCTCAGAGTGTAGCCTACGATCCTTGTCTTGGCTTTGGCATCGATAAACTCTACGACTCTGAGTGTAGTTTACATTTCGTACTTGGCTTTGGCAGATGGTCGTTCGGCTTATAGACAGGCTGTCTCTACGATTCTGAACATGACTTCCTCAGCACATTACGATCCCAAGGAAGCTCTTCTCGACACACTACGATCCTTCTTCGTTTCCCCTGGAAGTCTACGAACTCCAAGATCTCACTATCTTGCATGCTCCTAATCTGCCTCGATAGCTCCCGAGTTAACTCCGACTCTCCTGGAAGACTACGACTTCTGGTACAGTGCTCGACGATCAGACAAGCCTATCTATTACCTCATCAGATCAACCTAACAAGCTTGATCTTTCTATATTTATAGTCATTGTACATCATTTCTTTTAAGGACTTTACAAAGCTGTTTTGCTTATGTAGGATCAACCTAACATATTTGATCAATTCATTCTAAGTCCTTGTACATATATTTCTATTATCTATCAAAGGACTTTACAACTTTTCTTAATGCAAGCATACTTGCATATTATTCATTCATATACATATATATCATAATCAAATCATATGTAAATAGGAATATCATTCATGTGAATGCTTTTTCATTCACATGCTTTGATTATGACAAAAACAATAAGTGCATATGCATGTTATGAATGAATCTTATATACAGTGAGCAGCTGTATTTCTAAAACAGTTAATCATGAATGACTTTTATATTGATATGGAAATTTATACATTAAGACATTCTACATCCTGGATCCAGAACACATTCCTAACAGATTAGAGATGTACCTTCTTGTGTTTTCGGGATGCTTGCTGTTGATCATCTATTCATCTTTTTCTGCTTCTTGCTTTTGCTCCCCCTCTGATGATGACCTTCTATCTTTGCTTGATTCCCCTTCATCACCTTTCTGATCTGGCTCCCCTTCAGCTTCTGTGAATTTGGTATCATCATCTTCAGGCTCCCCCTCAGATGATGATTCTTTATCTGCTGCTGCTTTCTTCTTCTTTGACTTCTTCTCCCTTAACCCTCTATTTTTCTTTTGGTGCCTCTTGCTCCTCTTCTTTCGTTGCCTCTTTTTCTATTCCTTTTTGTCATCAATCATTTGAGAGAGCTGCTCCATGTTGGACATAAGCTGCTCATCAGGTAGAAGGAGTTGGCAATTTCAAACTTTAGTTCTTCCTGGCCGAGCTCAAGTTGTGCTGAGAAGGTCTGTCTCATATCATCAATCTTGTCAGAGAGGGCTTCGATCTTTTTTGCATTGGCCTCCTGAATTTGTAGAGTTACTGCCTTCTGATCTTGGATGGCCTTCTGATAGATACTATCTCTCTCTTGGAGTTTAAGAGATACATCAGCCAAGATAGCTTGAAACTGATGCTGGAAGGAATCATCTCCTGCTGCTGTTTGTTTCTGTGATTCTTCATTGAGCATAGATATATTCTTGCTTAGATCATCAGAGCTCTTCAGTAGTTCCTGCTCCAAAGTAGTTTGATCCTCTTGATTGGCAGCTTCAGGTTGAGCAAAGGATTGGACTCTACGATCATCATCTTTGGATAGTTTTTCAAATGTTTGGATATTCTGAACAATCGTGGAGTACCAATTTCTTGTGGAGGATGATGGAGTGGCTGATAGCAGTGTTTGATAATAAGGAGGCTTTTGAGATTGGGCTTGAACACCATCAGTCGTAGAATGAACAGACTTTACGATCAGCTCCTTAGTCATGACCCTTCTTCCGTCAGAATCTACTCTACGAGCGTAGGGGATGTAGAGATTTTCAGCTTGTCAATAGACCTTGAAGTGAGGCTGGTTTGTTATCATCTTGGTAGCATAAGTTTTTATCCTTGGAAAGTTTTGGGCTACCAGTTCCATGCTTGGAAAAGTCTTGTAACACCAGCTGAAGTAACTTCCATCTTCTTCAGTAAAGGCCTTCAGCCAAGGCATTAATTGGAAGAAACATCTCATTAGCAAATCATCAAGGTTGTAGAGAATGGTTGTGCAATCCATTTTTATGTTGTTCCAGTTCTTGACTAAGTCAAAGGAGGTCATTCTTACTATTCTGATATGTTCACCTCCATGGTTTACCCATCTGTTAAAAGGAGTTTCTGATGGTTCATTAGGAACTTCTACCACAATTCTCTTGGTAAATTTTGCAGGTGAGAGAATATGGTGAAGTTCTGAGTTTTCTGATTCCTGATCTTCAGAGTTGGAATCATTTCCTACTTCTTTCTTCTCAAAACCAGAACCGTTTAGATCAGCTTCAGCAGAGAGGTCTTCTTGTTGCATTTCATGTTCAGACTCTTCTTGATCACCTTTAACAGAAAATCCTTCTTGCTGAATTTCATTATCTGAACTTTCTTCAGCAAGTTTTTCCTTTAATTCTTCTTCTTCACTGCTGGCTTCTTCTTCAGTATCTTCTCCTGGGGATACAGATTTATCATCACTTAATTCAATGATGGCATTTGATTGGCCACTGTTCCTTTTGGAGGCAAACTGGGCTTGCAGCCTGTAGCTTCTCCGTCTTTGTGGAGGTTCAATTAATGGAGACATTGACTCTTCTTCTTCTTCTTCTTCTTCTTCTTCAGTCTCTGACTCCTCTTGCTCATCAGATAGACTTCTTCGGAGATCAGCATTGGCAGGAGCAGACTCTTCTTTCTTGGCCTCATTACTTCCTGAGTCATCATGAGGGCTTTCTGGATTGGAGGGGACATTTTCATCTCCTTCTTGAGCAGTATTTTCTGACCCATTCTCTGGGCTCGATGGGGCAGTGGCATTTGGGGATATGCTTTGGTCACTTTGAATTTCTTTTTCATCATCAGAGTGGCTTCTCTGAGAATTGGCCATGGGGCTTGAGCACTTTTCTTCATCAGCAGATTCTGTACTTTCTTTCATCATATCAGCTTCATTCTCATTGTTGAATGCTGACTGTGGGGACTGGATCACATTTTCAGTTTCTTTCTCTTCTGCTGACACTACTTCCCTTTCTTCAGCAGATGTATTGATTTGAGAAGCTAAGGCTGGTTTGTCATTCACCTTAACTTTCTTGCTGAATGGCCCTTGAAGCAACCTGCTGCTTCTTCTTTTTGTGGTCTCAGCAGTTTGGGCCTTTTCTTCCTTATCTTTGTTCAAGGAGGAGACTCTACTAGGTGGGGCCTGGGCTTTCTTCACATCACCAGCTCTTTTCACCACTTTTGATTTCTTCCTGGTTGGTGTGATTTCAGCTACTGCAGAGTCACTGGACTCAGAGCTCTCTGTCTTTACTATCTTTCTCTTCTTTGCAGAGGCTCTACTGCTGCTCCCAGCTGTCAACCTTTTGTTCTCCTTGGGATTCTTCTTCCAATTCTCAAATAACTGTATAGACATCACCTTGTGCATATTCAAGGCTTCTCCCTCATCTTCCTTGATTTTTCCTCCTAATTTCTTCTTTAGAATGATACTTAGCAACCTTCCATGAAATACCTTGGTCAGGGGCTTCTTCTCAGCCTTCTCTACCCATTTGGAGATCTGATCAAACAAGATATCTCCAAAGTCGATTTGTTTCTTCAAAACTATTGCTGACATGATTTTCAACTGCTGATCGATCACTAGTGTCATGTGCAGTGTTCTTACATAGTATGTACTTTCCAACTATTTCAGCAAGGAACTCATATTGCTCAGGAAACTCCTTCTTCTTCATGTCCTTGAAACTAGGGTTTCTTTGATACCCCATAACTTCCTTTGCTAATTCAGTGTTGACATTGTCAAGGTTCTTTAGCCCTTGGTTAGGAAAACCCATGCATTGATTGAGGTCAGAAGAATTTAACTGAAGAGACTGACCTTTAACCTTGGTAGTCAGAGTTTCTAAATTTATAGAGACGTTTGAGTAGAATTCTTTAACCAGGTTGCAGTAGATAGGAGTATTTGCCTCAAGGCATTCTGAAAATCCAGCCTTCTTTACAAGCTCGAGAATGTCCCTGAACTTCTTTTCAGATTTCTCAAACGATTTTGTTCCACGATGAATACCAGTAATCACTTTCCAGTTTTTCATTTTGAGTAGTTTGAAGAATGTGGGTATTAGATATAGAAAAGTTTATGCGAGAAGGCTGTCTGGTTGGTAAGGCTCTGGAGGTTAACTGATTTTGCTCTTGAAACACTTTCTAGGGTTTTGAAAATGGGAGGGAGAAAGGTTCGATATCTTTTGGTAACTGTCTGCAGATTTGAACTTGTCTTTATGGAAGTTCCTTCTAACTCTGCATACTCAGTGATGTGTTAACTGTCCATTGGTTGCAAGTTGCCCAGTAATGAGCTGTAACTCCCCACAACTTTTCAGTTATTAAAGGAGTGGACGTTTTAATTGTCGTGGCTTTGACTGTTGACCTTTTGCTTCGTAGAGTAATATGATGAGATAGCTATAGACTCTACGATTTCATTTGTTGACTCAACGATCAATTTCTGAGAGATGCTGCAGTGGATGTCTTCGTCTTTCCTCCTTACTTTGATGCAGCATAGCTCAATCACTGATGTATTTGAACTTATCTCTTTGACTTGAATGGCTTAGCAGATGTCTCATTCTTCATGCTCCGTGTGAATTGGAGTACCCTTTGGTAGAACTATGATCGTTGAGTTATTTTCTACAATCGCTGCAGTTGCACTATGATCGTTTAGTCCTTTTGAAACTCAACTCTACGATCGTCGACTGACTTGGTTATTTTGAGATGAAATCGATCAAGCATTCCTTCTGTGACAAGGTAGCTCAGGAAGGGCCAACCTCTTAGAGTGAGCTAAGGGTCAGGTTTGTCCCTGAGGCGCTCTTCAGATGAAGTACTAAAATAGTGATTTTCAATGACATCTCATTAGATCTTTTCTGATGGGGAGGTCTTTCTACCAACTCTGGATATCTGCAATGCTGAAATCGTGGTGTCCTTCTTCACTTACACTACGATCATGTGTTTGATCGTAGGAACTTCACAATTATGAATTGTGTGGCTGAAGGGTTATCAGTAGTACATTTTGAGACGTTCTTACTGACTATGATCTTCATTTGGTTCATCAGCCACAAAGTTTTGGGACTCTGTAGCTGGTACATCTCTTCCAGGTTTAATAGTGTTGTTATTCCTTAACAGATCCCTGCTCCCCCATTGTTGATGCTGTCTTCTCAGATAGATGTGATTCCTTCTTCATGTTCATTTTGAAGGCTGTCCAGCATTTCTCCTTCTGACTGGAATCATCTTCATTGCTTTATTTTCCTTGTATCGTAGAGATGAGTATTTTTAGGATTGATCACTCTACGATCATTTGACAGCACTACGAATGTAGTCTTCTTTGATAGTCCTTTGTTTTGAGAAGTTCTACTTCGTAAAGAACTCCTTTTTTCTTAAGCTCAATGATTTTCTGTTGTGAGCTTCCCTTGAGGATCCTTTCCATAAAGCATATCTCTCTTGATATGAGCATATAGAATCCTCTTTATCTCCTGCTGCATGGCATGCTCCCATATATAGATTTGCAGCCATATGAGCTTCATTCCAGTTAGCTCAGAGGGTCTTCAAGGACAGGCTTGAACATATAGGAACTTTATCAGACTCATTTTTGAACAGTCCTTAGCCTTCTGCTGGTAGTATCTTCTTGACTGAAGTCTTCTGCTTTATCATTCTTTAGAGTGGTCAGACTGACCAAACACCTGCAGGTTTAAATATATTTCTATTTTTGGTACCCATAGTTGAATGGGTCCTGCTAGGTTAGTTTTCTAAACCCCTGTTCCTCTTATTTGGATAATCATCATATTTATCATCAACAGAAATATCCATACATGCAACTATCTTATGATAATATATTTTGAGATTCAAGTTGGTGAGTGTGTGTGAGATATGGCATTTAATAACACACTCTCTATCTATGATGGTTTCATTATTTACTGGGTTATGTTCATAATGTTTAAGTGTTCACAGAGTGTGAATCAACTCTACGATTTATGAGTATCTAGTTGATTTATGGATGTGATCAGTTTCTACAAATCAGCAAGATCCTCTTGTGGAACTGATCATTCTCTATGTGTTGTCAAACACTTAGAACATAGGCTTGTACATATATACTAGCACATCAGCAATGATTACTTAACATAAAATCATTTGGTCTGTGATACTCTTATGATCTATTTTAGATTTTCTTCAAGATTCCATCTTCAGCCTAAAATCGGGTTAAAGAGAAAGTTTGTAGACATTTGAATTTTCCATCCTCAGACTACTTTCTCTCTTCACCTTTTTAGGTAGATTATGACTTCTTGACAGAATACTGTCATAGTTCTTAGGATGGTGCAAATATGATGTATACATTAATAATGGTGAGGAACCGTACATTTTTACTATCAATTTCATAACAGTCATTTACCTTAGATATACTGAGTTCAGGTATTGATGTGCATAGCTTTTACTTTTGCTCCTTTCAGCTGATGAATGCTTTACTCTTTGTCACTGATGTACCTTGCTTTCTTTCTCACATCTGGTCTTCAGACAACAAGATTGATTGCAGGCTAGGATTGGTCTTGTTGATATAACAATCGAAGATATGAACCAATCTGAGCAGCTTTAGGTGTATACACATTTTTACCTAGACACAATATTTCTAACGTGTGAGCTCTTCTGCATATAACAAGTTACTCACTACTAAACTAAGTTTAGAACAATGTTAGTGCCTAGGATCAGACTCAAAACGATTATCTTTTGAATATAACATGAGAACCTGCTCTGATACCAATTGTTAGTTCCCAGAGGGCACAATAGATCTAGATCCTTTTTATTTCAAATACTATTCTTGTTTATGTTGTATTATTCATATTAGAGTATATGATAAATATAAGAATCTTTTCAAGAACAGCGGAATAAGTAAAAGATTCCCCTTCATTGATATATTCATAATCATACATACATTGTTCGTAGGGTTAGTTTAGTTGTAAGCAGTTAGAACATACATAACAGTTATAGCAGTTATAGACATAATGTAAATGACATAATGTAAATGAAATAATGTAAAAGACACAAGGGATTTTAAGTGGTTCAGAGACTCAAGCTCTTAATCCACTCTTCTGCTTTCAACTAGGAGGATTTCCACTAAGGAAGGGCAGCACCCTGAATCTCTATGATTCCTTCAAGCCCAGCAGCCTTGGGATTTCAGTTCACTAAGAACTCTTCAAGGCCAGCGGCCTTGGGACTCCTCTAGTTCCCTAGGAACTCTTCAAGCCCAGCGGGCTTGGAACTTCGTTTAGTCCCTCTGGACAAGGACCCTTTGGCCCTACTTTGTTTAGTCCCTCCAAAAAAGGACCCTCTTGGCCCTGCTTCATTTAGTCCCTCTGGACAAGGAACCCTCAGGCCCTGGCTTCGTTGAGTTGTTTGTTTGTTGTTGTTGGAGTCGGTACTGAGCTGCTAAGATGTCTTCATGCTCTGAACATCTTCTATCCTTAGCAGCTTAGCTTGATCATCCTTGAAAAGCAGTTGAGTGTTGCATGATGCTCAGCTTCTTAGGTTGCTCAACTACTCCGGATGACCCCTTGATGAACCACCTTGAAGATCATTCTTCTTGGTACTTGATGACTGCACATGAGAGGCTTCTAAGATGACTGTAAGCTCTTCTGTAAAGTACTTAGAAGCTTTCTCATGCTTGACACCAAGATGGCTTTTGTGATCTCCCTTCTTGCTACTCGATGCCTTCTTATGATGGACTTGCTAAGATGACCGTAATCTCTTCTCTATTGTACTTAGAGTCTTACCATGATGGACATGCAGATGGCATGATGCTCTCTTTTCTCTCAGCAGTTCAGAACACTCTTCAAGTAGTAGAACTCTCACTTCTCCATAGTAGAACTCACATTTCTACTTCTTTCTTGATCTGACCTCTGAGTGTTCTTGGTGGATCGTAGATTGAGCCTTCGGACTCACTATCACATGGTTTAGATCAGTCCACCTTCTCTCTAAAACTGACAACTCCAACAACCTTTGATCTTTGATGCTCTTCTATATTTATACACCTTCCCAATCCTTCCGTTGGAAAGTAGCCGTTCGAAGCTATTCAAATGTCTTCACAGATCTCAAGTTGCTTGAGGTAGACTGGTTGATGTGACATGACATACTTTTTCTGACTCTGCAGTTTACTGTTTCACCTACCCTGTCAGATGTATCACTTTACTATCTTGGGCAGGTTGAAGACTTTATTTCTTCTGATTTCTTGATCAGAGGTTGTTCTTTTGCATCGATGCTCTTAATAAGCACTTGTCCGAATATTACCCTTTAGATTGAACTGTTGCCAATGCTTCAGTCTTCAGGTATCCGAACTCTACGATTCTGATGCACGTCTTCAGGGACCTGATCGTAGTGTCTTGCTGAGTGTTGCTCATTGACTTGGAAGAGTTAACACTACGATCCTGAAGAGTGTTGATTGGATCTTCAATGTAGAACACCTCTTCCTTGTATTGTGTAGTGCTTCAATACTTCTGTTTGCTTTGACTGTTCTCAGATACTGATGGCCTAATTCCTTGCTCTGGTCCCCTTCTGAATATCAAGACACTTCAGATTTGTAGCGTGTCCAGCTTGCTTTCTCCTGGTGATCTTCCGCTCACTTATCATCAATGAACTGACCATGCACTTAATCACTTTTGTCTTGCTCTCCAGAGGCTGACCAGTATCTAGGTTCATCTTCCATCAGTTCCTTCTTTGTTTGGCAAACACTACGATCTTGGTTGCTTCCAAGATTGTTGTCTTCTGCTCTCTTGACAGCTATTGCATTAGCTGACTTTTCCTTAGTCAGCTACTGAAGTCTTCATTGGATCTCCTTGTGGAAGACTTCATAACAAATGGCCTTACACCTCAATCTTAACACTGATTGGGTTTGTGCTTAGATCTTCTATTAGCCTGCATGCCATTCGTTGAGTGCTCTCTGGTTCCCTTACTGTGGAATGCATTATTGCAGTGCCAACCAGAGGCTTCATAACTTTGGATATTCTGGGAGTGCTCATTCGTTGAGAATCGTATCTACTCTACGATTCTGACTTAGCATTATGAGAACTTCTGTTGGAGTCGTAGTCTTGCACTCTATGATTCAACTTTGGCTTTGCAGACACTACGATCCTGAGATCAGATCTTGACACTCTACGATTTCTGCCTTGTGCTTGTTGTCTTCATCTGATCTTTCCCGACTACGATCTCTACATTCATTCAGTGGACTCTACGATCTCAGAGTGTAGCCTATGATCCTTGTCTTGGCTTTGGCATCGATAGACTCTACGACTCTTAGTGTAGTCTACGTTTTATACTTGGCTTCGGCAGATGGTCGTTCGGCTTATAGACAGACTGTCTCTACGATTCTGAACATTACTTCATCAGCACACTACGATCCCGAGGAAGCTCTTCTCTACACACTACGATCCTTCTTCGTTTCCCCTAGAAGTCTACGAACTTCGAGATCTCACTATCTTGCATACTCCTATTCTGCCTCGATAGCTCCTGAGTTAACTCTGACTCTCCTGGCAGACTACGACTTCTGGTGCAGTGCTCGACGATCAGACAAGCCTATCTATTACTTCATCAGATCAACCTAACAAGCTTGATCTTTCTATATTTATAGTCCTTCTACATCATTTCTTTTTAAGGACTTTACAAAGCTGTTTTGCTTATGTAGGATCACCCTAACATATTTGATCAATTCATTCTAAGTCCTTTTACATATATTTCTATTATCTATCAAAAGACTTTACAACTTTTCTTAATGCAAGCATACTTTCATATTATTCATTCATATACATATATATCCTAATCAAATCATACGTAAATAGGAATAACATTCACATGCTTATTCCTGACAGAAGTAATTGTTAATTCACATTATTATAAATATAAATTGTGAATTTAACTAACATCTTTGGTGGTTCAGGTAAAGACACGTGATGAAAGTTCTATTTTTCTTGAGTATAACAAAGAACTGTTGATGAGTATTACAGGAATAAAATATCAACGATGGACTTTTAATTTATAGGAGACAGTAGACATTATGTTCTACTTGACTCTTCTAATGGATTGTTAATTCCGCTGCAATTATGGTTGAAAAGTTTTATTATCTACCATATGTTCTAAATCTCTGATTTATTATTGATGAAAACTATTGATAATGTAGTTATTTTTAGTCATGATATTCTTTACTGAGCTAGTTGTGCTCACCCTTTCTTTCACTGTTCCCTTCAAGAAATGAGAACGTAGCTGGGTCGAACGGGGATAACAAGGAAATAGTGTGATGGTCCGAGACTGTCGAAGTTTCTCAATACATTATTAAACGACATGACATGCAACCGATAATTGTATTGAGGACCTAAGATGTGTGTGTCGTATTTTATAAGTCACTTATAATTGATTTTAACGAACAACAATAGGGTGATGAGAGCCCAACTTTGTAAGCGTCAAAAGTGTACCCCATTAAAATGAACAGGATATTTATCTTCTCGTTCTTCTTTAGGGTCTTAAAATATTTTCTACTGCATTTTATATGGCATTGTAACAATTTGAGTTTGGATACTGTCTACGAGACAATAGTGTATTAAAACTCACAGTTAACTGTGGTCGTATTCTATACGACAGTTCAACAGTTGTATAAATGAAGTTTGTATTTATTTTTTATAATGTAATATCTGGCGACTCAAGATGGGTGATGTATACCTATTTTGGGGGCGTCACAATAAGTCTTGAATAGTAAGGAGGTGTGAATAGTGATTTTAGGGGCAAAATGACTATTTTGCCCCTAACCTTGAAAATCTATAAATAGGAAGCTTTATCTCATTTGAATGGAATTTTGAAAATCCTACACTTTGAGAGAGAAAGAGAGAGAGTTCGGATGGGGGAAGAGAAGCAGAAGAAGGAAGGAAAAGCTAGCTTGAATGCACGCTTTGTCCGACGGAAGAGGATTAAAGAAGAACGGTAATCCGAACCCTAGTTCTTCTAATAATTTTCTTTAAGTTTCTATGTTTAAAACATAACTTAATGAGAATAAGGATTAAAAGATATTGAGAATGATTTCATATGGTTGAAATCATGAGAAAATAAGAAATAAGAAATAAGAAGTTTAGTTTATAAATTTTTTAAGGAAGTATAAGATTCGTAAGGATTTTGAGCGATCCAAATGAATCTTATGAATGAGTAGGTTAAATAAGTAAGGAATGGTGTTCTATAACATCAAATTCCAAGAAAAAGTAGATTCGTAATCCAAAATATCGATTAAAATGAAGAACGAACGAAGAACGCGAAGAACACATGAAGAACGCAAAGAACGTTGTTGATGGACAAATTTAAAACCATCGTAGTATAAATGTTGTTGATGGAAAAGTTTAAAACCATCGCGTATAAGTTAGTTTCTTATTGCTTGGTTATGAACGTTAGAAACGTTCATGAAGAACGGATTAAAATGGAGCTATAACGAAGTTATGGCGAAAAGTTTGTAAAAGACGAGCGAGAATTTAAAACTTAGTAAATGAACCCGAACGGTTAGGGTTTCATAATAATGTAAGAGAACGTATAAAACATGAGTCATAGACACAAGAACGAACGAATTCCGAGTTCGGATGAACGAATTATGGACGAACGAACGAAGAACGTTAAAAACGTTAAAATGAACGAAGACCGAAGATTAAGCCAATTGAATGGCATGTTAATGGATTCAGAATGAATTTATGTCTGTGGGTAATCGAAGTGCGTAAGATAAGGAAGAAAATTTCTTTGGAACGACCTCGTTCCGAGTTATAACGAAGAAGTTATGAGATCAAAAGGTAAGCGTCTCAAAAAGAAGTTAACACTTAGAAAAAATTTCGGGAAGGACTTTGCGCTGCGGCGCCAGTCATGCCTTAATATGTGGCACCATAGCGCCAGACCAGGGATCCCGGTATTGCAAGTGCACGCCGCAGCGCGAGTATTAGTGAAGAGAGTGGTGCCGCAGCGCCAGTGAAGGGAAAAAGCCAGAGAAGAGCTTTTAACTGCTCAGCTCTTCGGGGAAGTGTAAGGAATGATAAAGAACATAATGTTCAACTAATGTAACACTTAATCAAGTGTTTTAAACCTTTAATAAAGGTTGAACGAAGAGATTAAATGAGATTAAAAGGCAAAGAATGTAGATGCGGGTTACTAAACCGATGTCCGGGGATCGTTGTCGCGATAAACGAACACGAGGGATTATTGTGGTTGTGATTCCTTAGACGTTGAGTGAAGAGGGTAATGAATAACATTTCGATGTTATGTCATGGTAATGTGAGATGAATGTAAAGCGTATAAATGCCATGTACACAACGTTGTTGCGATAAACGATTGGTCATAGCATATAATGAACAGTATGGCTTCGACATTAAGAAAGAACAAAGAACATGGGGTTCAGGGGATGGATAATAATTGAAAGTAATTAAAACCTTGAGTAAAGGTTGAATGAGAGGTTAAGAGACGAGCAATGTGAACGTTGAATACGTAAACGATCCTCGTAAATCGTATTCACGTCGGACGAACATTCTAAGTATACCTTGGTTGTATGACATAGACGTTGACGAAGTTAGTACATAAAATACGAATGGTATCAAGAAAGCCATAACGAATGGTAATAAGAGTATTGAAATCCGAATGTGTGTCGTATAAGAATGAGCCCTGAGGTATGGCAATTACTTGCCAGAAAGCCATAAGGAAAAAGAAATTGACTTAACGAACATTATATTTAATAGTTCGTATAAGTTAAGAAAAAGTTAGGTTGTGGTACAATCGTAACCTTTGATGGTTGACATATAGGAGTTGGGCTAAATAATTCCTTCAAAGAGTGAAGGTATATACGAAACTGGCAACCGATCTAACTCACTGTGTGGGAAGTGTAGACGAGACGGGAACTTTTTTGTTGGTTATTTGTGGGAAAACACTCAGAGTATCATATGGACTACTAGTAGAGAAGTGATGTGTGTTGAGTCCTAGAGAAGTATAAGAAGAAGATAAGAATGTAAATCATCAAAGATGATGAACGTTTTGAGTAAGACATCTCCGTATGTCATGAAACCGTAAACCGATAATGAAAGTTGCTCGCATAGAATTATATTGTAAGATCGCGAACCTTAAGAAGTAAAGTTAAGTAAACAAATGCGTAAGTCAAGTATATGACTAATTGGTGTATTTGTTATTTCCTTATGTATTATAGGGATTCAGCGTAAGCCGTAGCTGTGCGTAAGGCAAGTTTCCTAACTTCATTCATATTCTAAATGAATGCTAGTTTCTTAAACTTCTCAGATGTTGAACGTGAGAAGTTATGTATATGTGCAAATGTGCGATATTTGTGCAAGGTAGTAGAACGTATGAGGTCTTGTGCCACAATGCGAACACTTCGGTGTTTATATGAGATGAATTGTTCTATGTTTGAACTGTTCAATAAAAGAATGTTCTATTTATACATGAACCGTTATTGTTAAGTCTGTGCTATTGATTCTAGCCAGACAGAATGAGTATGAAAGATAGTAGAGAATGAAAGTATTTCAAAGTGAATGTAACAAATGTTTTAAAATGATAGGAATCGAGATTATTCCTATTTGTTCAAGTTGCTTCATAACCTTTGTTTCGGTTATTGAAGTTCCAAAGGAATGTTAAACTCTTGAAGTTGTATGTTCAACTATTATGACTTGCTGGGCAATTGAATGCTCACACTTGCTTTAAATGAAAAATATTTTCAGCGAACGATGTTAGAAGAACTTAAGGATCCCGTACAGATCAAGCTGACGGTATCGAGATGAAGTGTCATCCAGAATGTGAATGAGCGAGAAGATCAAGTGAAGGCTTGTAATGTAGAAAAATGAAAATTAAACTATAGACTAGTTTAATGAACTGTATGTATCCTTGGTGGCGGATAAAAGTCACTCTTGTAAGATGAAATGAATAATGTAATTATCATTATTTTTAATGAGGAAGGTTATAAGGTTTCCAGAACCTGGGATTTGAGAGTGTATGTTGTTATATTTCAGTATATAATGATGTATGTTGGATGAATGATGTACTCGTGACGTACGAAATCCGGTGTGAAGATAGACTGGATTTCGGGGCGTTACAATTATATATTATTTAAATAATATACGATATGATTATAGAATTATTATAATAACTATTTTATTATATGAATTTATTTCAGGATTAATTAAGCTAATTATTTAACTTAATTAATAATAGAATGTATATGTAAGAAAATTAGATATGGAATCCAAACCCTAATTTTAGATTTTTATCAAGGAATAAGAATAATAATATAATATTAATTATATTTTTATTTTTCAGTGTTATAAATATGTACAGTATATGTGTGGACGGATAATGGTTGGTCAGTTATGGTATATAATGTCAAAACCCTAGCATTAATTTGTTTAACCCTATTTTGTAATTCAAATGGAAAATTCAAAGACTGTTATATAACTGTGTTATATGCTTTATGTTGCATATTATATGATTAATTAGGTAAACCTTAATTAAAATCTAGAAACCCTAATTAATCTTTAGAAAACCCTAATTATTATTATTATTTTTTGAAGTATAAACCCTTATTATTATTTTTCTAAATTAAGAACCCTAATTTGCTTATAGTAAACCCTAATCGCTAAATTGGGACGTTTAATGCTAATTAGTGGATCTTAAATCTAATTAGCAAAGTGTTTTGTAATTAAAAACACACATTATTAACTCGAAACCCTAATGGTAAAATTAGAAATCCCAATTAGTAATTAATTACTCTAATTGCTAAATGGTAACACTAATTACTAATTATTTACCATAATTGCTAAATTAGCAAGGTTAACTATAATTAGTAAAGAATTAGACTCTAATGTTCATGAACAATGTAATTAGATAACTTAATCTAATTAAGAAACCCTAATCTTCATTTTTTTAGATACTAAATTTTTTAAACCCTAAATAAAAATCCAAGAATTTTAAATTTTTGATAACCTTGGGGTTATGGTTTGCAAGGATTATATTTATGCCATTAAAATCCTAAATCAAATGACCATATTTCCCCTCTTGCATAATTGATAGATAACTTGTATTTTGGATAACACATTAGTAGGTGAGCTAATCTAACAACTCCACATGCTCAATAACTCCAGCCATCAGCCATTTCAGCAGCCAATTCATTGCATCTAAATGATATAAATAGATTTGGAGAGAGAAAGTGCACCATTTAGCTCATTTCATTCCCAAGCTCTCAACCAATTCTCTCTCTATCAAAACCTACAAAATATTGAAGTGTGCCAGTCCCAAAACACAGCCCCACGTTTATCATTAACAAATCACAAGATCAGAATCAAGGATCAAGGTGTAAAGATGTATAAAAACCCTAGTTCGAAAATCATGTGATCTGTTGTAAAATGTTATGTTTTTGTGTTAAAACATGTTATATGTAGTGTGTATAGATGATCTGGGTTGATAGATGTTAGATCCATAACATCTATAAGCTCAGATTTGAAGATTTTAAGAATTTGGATATTTTTTGTTTTTGAGTCTGACAGTCAAATGTCAGTGCTCATAGATCTTTGTATGTTATGTGTTTTTGTTGTTTAAGTGTTTAATATTGTAGTCTGCTATGAGGTCTTGGATCTGGAACTCGAATCAGGGTCAGATATGGTTTATATTGAAAGTTATTGATGGTCAAAGGTTGTTGACCGACCATGACCGAATGAATTCTGGGTAACCCAGAAACTTGTTTTTAGCGTCATGATAATGTTTAGGAAGGCATAGATCTGTCATCTTGTAAGTGATATGATGATGTTATAATATCTATTTTGTATCTTGTAATATGTTCTTCATAACTGTGTCTTTATATCCTTTAAACAAATAACCTATCGAATTTAGTGGATGGTCAAAGTGACTAAAATGATCACGAAAACCATTTTCTGGAAATTCCAGAAATGGGATGAACAACCTTTTTGACAACTTTTGACCGGTTCAAATCTTCCTCTGGTGATGTTGTTTTCTTGATCTAGTGAATGATAATTGTAGCATGTAATCACTACTTCAAAATCATACTCTTATATCACACCGAGTAGACACAGAATCAAAGTTATAGAGCATCAAAGGTGATACCATGCAACTGTCCTTCATTTCTGGAAAACCCATAAATGAAGAACAGCTCTGACACATTTTTCTGCAACTTAGATCTCCTTATTGTGATGCAGTATGGTCATGTTTGTTGTTGAATAATGTAGTATTACACTAGAACTATAAGATCGGATCAATAGTTTGTCCAGAAACATTATATGTTACGAATTAATCTTGGGCAAAGTGATCACCTTGATAGTTGTCTATGAATTTCTGGGCAGGCTTAAGAACGCGAAGAACACTTATAGCGACAGTTTCGTCGCTATAAGCACCCTTTAGCGACAATTAATTTCTAAAATTAATTATTTTATTAAATAAATAGAAAAAAAATAGTTTTAAATTATTAAAAATACATAATAAATTAATAAAAATTATTTTAAAGTCCGAAAATTAGTTTTACATTATTTTAAATATATTTCATAAATATTTAATATTTTTATAATATTAAAGGTATTTAATTTATTTAATTATAATATTAAATAAATTATTTAAAAATGATTTTAATACATGAAAAATCATTTAAATTATATTATGATATAAGAAAATATTTAAAGTTATTTTTAATGACTTTTAATATTTTGTGATGAAATTCATTAATAAATTAATATTAATGATAATTAAGTTATTTAATAAATGAATTAAATAAATAAATTAAAAATAATTTTAGTATATTAAAAATCATTTTAAATAATAATAAGGTATTTAAAAGTATTTTAAGTTATAAAATATAACGTTTAATATTTAAAGGTAAATTTCATTAATTAATTATTATTAATGATATTAAGGTTATTTGATAATTGTATTAAATAAATTAGTTTAAAAATAATTTTATTATTATAAAAATCATTTTAAATTAAAATCAAGTGTTTAAAGATATTTTAAGTTATAAAATATAACTTTTAATATTTAAAGGATAATTTCATTAATAAATTAATATTAATGACTAATAATTTATTATTAATGATATTAAATTTATTTAATAATTATATTAGATAAATAGTTTTAAAATGATTTTATTAATTTAAAAATCATTTAAAAGGGATATAAATAAATTAAAAATATTTTAAATTATAATTAATAACTTTTAATATTTTAATAGATAATGCATTAATATTTAAATATTAATGGTAATTATTTAAAAATGATTTCAAATGTTTTAAAAATTATTTAAGGGTAATATTAGTACTTTAAAAGTATTTTAAGTTATTATAAATAGCTTTAATATTTTGGCAATGGTTTCATTAATAGTTTAATATTAATTAAATATTAATGATAATAGAATTATTTTATATTTAAATCATTTAATAATGATTCTGGTATTTGAAAATTCATGATAAATTATAATAAATATTTAAAAATTATTATAAGTCATTTGAAAATAATATGACTGATACTTATAGATGTGGAATTACATGATAGAGTCTTAGACTCGATAATTACCCAGTAAAGTCGTCGGTACACCGATATATTTTAGAAATTGATCTAGACTTAGATATTTTGTCTATATTAATGTTTGTTTGTGATTCAATGACTGTTGAATATGTGTGTGACAGTGTGATTAGATTATGTGCTGACTGCAATAAGCAGTACTATGTGTTATGATATGTTATTCTAATTAATAAAATGATCTTATTAATAATAGGTTTTGGTATAAAAGATAAAACTAAGTTGCGTAGTATAAGCAGCAGACCAAACAAGTATCCTACCTTTGCATTTCCTTTATGCAATGGATATGAGTAAGAAAGTTTCAAATTTATATTATTATTGTACTAGATTATTAACCATATTGTCGTATATATTATATTCGATCATTGTTTATCAACATGATATTATATTATATAACTCATATATATATTCTGTTCGTTTATTTTGAAATATGGTTATACAAGTGTCCTCACTTGGATAATCATTGTAGGTAAACACATGTTGATATATATATATATATATATATATATATATATATATATATATATATATATATAAGCCGTCTAAGCTATTTGACCAGCTAGACACAGATTTAGAAATATCGTTGAATATGATAAAACCTTTTTGTATCCAATCAAATTATTTTGGTTCGGATTCTAGACTAAATATGAACATCTCGATAAAGGGAAAACTTTTATGCACCCAAGGCGGACAGAGTGAACGATAATATCGTTTTTGCATGCAGTATTGATCAATACAGGGCCCATGGGATGTACACCCTCGCGCCCGTAAGTTATGACGGTTTGCAGATGATGTTCTGCTAAACCTTAGCGAAAATTGAAAACAATGTTCATAGTATGTCGACTAATACCTATTTATAGTCAATACGTACTTTTAAAAATGTGATATAGAGTTGTTATGTTATTATTATCGATTTAGTTTACTTCACAACTATTGAATCGTTGTAGAAGTGATGTATAAAGAAAACATTTTATTCTTTCAGCTAAATATATTTATAATTATTATTACTTGTTGGGCACTCAAATGCTCATCCTTCCTTAATTTAAATATTTCCAGCTAAGTGTGAACAGCTAAAAGGTTCGGCCAAGAACAAGGGAAAAAGGAAAGCAAACAGAATATGTTTAATGGTATCTTTTGTAATAGTTAAACTGTATTAAGACAATGATATGTATTATCTATCATTTAACGAATTATAGTGAAGGTTGCATATTTGGGATTAGACTCTGATATATGTAATTTAATTTTGATTTTTATATTATTGTTATTATTATTAGTATTATTTCGCTCATAGAAATGGTATTGTGAAGCATCGAGTTTGGGTTTCAAGTACCTGAATTTGGGGGCATCATAATTGTTGAATCGCCTCTTCTTGAAATTTCTACTTCTATAATTTGTGTCATGATTTCCACTGAAGTGGTTACCATTTTTGGCATGTTGATTCCCTCCACGTTTGTTGTCACCGCTTTGATGACTGCTACCACTGGTATTAGCATTTTGCTGACTGCTCTCTCTTGGTTGGATTGACTCGTTATCGTGTTCCAATAACTGAGCCCTATTTACAACATCTGAATACAAACACAGTTTGTGAGAAATTAGGTATTGACGTATATCAGGTTCCAAACCTCTTAGAAACATTCACGTCATTCTCTCCTCATTATCAACCAAGTGGGACGCAAATCGGGATAACTCGATAAACTTAGCTTCGTACTGTGACACGGTCATATTGTTTTGCTCCAGCTTGATAAACTCTACCTCCTTCATGTGATGAATACTTTTGGGAAAGTACTTGTCGTTGAACAGTTCTTGGAACTTCTCCCAAGACATCTTCAGTGCGGTAGGTTGAGTACGCTTTACAGATTCCCACCAGTAATCTGCATCTTCTCGCAACATGAAGGTGGCAAAGGGAACCTTTTTCTCCTCAGAGCATCCCAATAAATCAAATATCTTGGTGATCTGCTTTATCCACGTCTCTGCCTTAAGTGGTTTTGGCTCTCCAATAAACGCCGGTGGTCCCAAATCCTTGAACTGTTTAGCGGTGACCGTCCAAGAGTTGTCAGTGATTCCACCTACATTTTGAATAAGAGCCGCTCTCGCCTGATGTTGCATGAATTGCATAAAGCCTCTGAACATCCCATCGTTCATCATTTGATCGATGTTATTATTTACCTGAGGATTATTGTCTTCCTGTTGCACATTATCCTGTGTATTGATTGTTGGTGACTCAACGGTCTCATGTGCTTCATTACTTATCTTAACATTTTTGGATGCCATTTGCAAATACTGTCATAAAACAAGGGTTATTTGACATGTCACTGTTTGTTAATATTCTAACCGTTTTTATTTTGATAATTACTTGATTATATGAACTAATTTGTTTATTGTGAAATTTAAGGAAATTGATGAAAAGATTTTTTTCAAAAGACTTTGAAGGTTTGAGTCTTGAGAAAAATATGTAAGGTCATTGCAAATACATACTTTTTCAATACAAGGCTCTAGGACATGTTATGTGTGCATTAAATTGTGATTGTGCATGTCTGAGAATTTATGCCAACTGTTATTACATGATTTATATTATGCTTGCTCAAAGTTAATATAACATGATAATTTTCCGGACACATTGTTTTATGTTTGTCGTGGGTTAAGTAAGAGTCCTGATTATACTAATTGTATTAATTTTTTTGGTAACTTAAAAGTTGTTTGTGCCGCCAGAGATGTGATCATTATTTGTTAATAGTTTAATTGCACATTTCTTTGAAATACAAGATAATGATTGTACTAAAAAGGATTTGATATTTATTAGTTGGCACTTTGCAAGAATTACGGAACTAACACTTTGTTAAGTAATTTATTTTAAAAAGAGTTAGGTGATATGCTAGTGGGTTATCTTCTTAAGTGGATTATGCTTGAAAAAGTCATTAACATTAATGAGGCGGCAGTTATGATTATAGACTATATGATTAAAAAAATATTTTTCAATGGAAATAAAAATGTTACTTATCTCTTTGATTTCTGTTGGCAACGTAAATAAATTTTGATGATATGCAACGGAATTATTTTGTGGAACAAACGGTAATATATTTTCTGTGCTATAAAAGAAACTGAGAACAGTGATGAATACACAACACTTGAATCAATTATTGCACTTATATACTTAAAAAGGTACTTCATTATTCTTGGTGAAAAATTCCCAGCTGTTGTGCCATTATATCCAGATTATTTTATCAGCTATTTTCGTGTGCTTCATATTGGTGATATCTCTCTTTTACTACTTGATCATTGCATTCATTAGTTGGGCCTTGCATTGTTAAATTGCTTATTTGCTTTGATCATTAGAACTCTATATTTGTAATATTATATTTTTAGACTAAGTGTTGTCTAAAGGATTTTAATCCAGGAGGATTAAGGTTTATTTACAAACAGGTTCAAGGAAGCATAGATGCTTAAGGGGTGCATTGGTGCACATGGAGCAAGTGTGCTCGAGTGAATTATTGTAATTCAATTTGATAGAATTTGTTTTGTAACAAGGGTTATTTAAAGAAATAAAGGTGAGTCTCCAATACTAGTTGATATTGGATGTGGACTAGGCTATTATTATAGAGGGTAATAGTTTAACCACGTAAAAAAACTTGGTGTTATTTTATTGCTTGCTTTACTTTAATATTTCTCAAGATAGTTAATTTTCTTAATAATTAAAATTTAAACATTTGCTTCATCTTGAGATATTTTGTTAACACCAAGTATCCTATTTGACTTATAAATTTACTAAGATATTTTCTTAAACAAAAATTCAATTTGTAGACCATATTCATTCAGCAAGCTTCATTCTTCAATACAGTAGGCTATATTTAGTAGTTTGATTTAAAGTTTAAAAATTGGTCATAGATTGCTCCCACACTTATTCAACCCCTCTTCTAAGTGTGCTTTATCTTAATTTCATTTGGTATCAAAGCTTGGCTCTATTTACTTGGTCTTAAAGGTGACTTGTAGGAAAACATTTTGACATGGCATAGTTCGGGAACAACAACCAAGAAGGTCAATCAACCAATAGACCTCATTTGCTATATGGAACGGAAAATTACAAATTCTGGAAATTCTGAATGAGGATCTACCTTAAAAGAGATACTTGGGAATGGTGGGTTGTGGAGAACGGACCAGTTATTCCACGGAGAGATGATCAGACACCAAAAACTTTACTAGAAATGGATTCAACCAAAACTTACATGGTCTCATATGATTCAAGGGCTATGAACACACTACTTAGTGGCATGGTTCAATCCGAGATTGATAAAATTTCCTCATGCAACACATCTAAGGAAATTTGGGACACTCTAGTGGTGAGCCATGAAGGAACATCAAAAGTTGGAGAAGTTAAACCGTAACGCCCCCAAATTCGGGTACTTGAATCCCAAACTCGGTGCTTCACGATACCATTTCTATAAGCTGAATAATGTTAATAATAATAACAATAATATAAAGTTTAAACTTAATTTACATATGCATCAAAGTTTACTCCCAGGTACGAGAACTTTAAACATTCATTACATCATAGATAATAAGTATCATTGTCTTAATAAACTATAACTATTACACAACATATTATAAATCTCATTCGTACAACTTTCCTTTCTCCTTGTTCTTACCTGAGCCTTCTGGTTGATCATACTTAACTGAAAACATTTAAATTTAAAGCAAGAATGAGCATTGGATTGCCCAGCAAGTAATAACAACAATATATATTAGCTGAAAAAATTAAATGTTTTCTTTGAAAGACACTTCTACAACGAATCAACAGTTGTGAAGTAAGCTGAACCAATAATAACAACATATCACTTCCATATGTAATCTTTGAAACTACGTATAGACTATAACTGGAGATCAGTCAACATACTATGAACATTGTTTTCTATTTTCGAAAAGGTTAAACAGAACTTCATCTGTAAACCGTCATAACTTACGGGCACGGGGGTGATCAGCCCGTTATGCCCTGTATTGATCAATACTACATGAAAGAACGATATTATCGTTCACTCTATCCACCTTAGGTGCACAAAAGTTTTCCCATATTCAGGATGTTAATACTTAGTCGTGAATCCAAACCAAAACAATCTTGTTGGATACAATAACATTCTATCTTGTTCTACAAATTTTTTTTTATGTCTAGCTGAATCAAATAGCTTAGACGGCTTTTAAGTCAATGTATACATACTTGAAATCAATAAGTATGTATCAACATATGATTAAATACAATGGTTATCCAAGTGGGGACACTTGTCTAACCTTATATACGAATTAACGAACAGAATAAATATCTGAATTATACAATAATACAATGATCGGATAATGTAAGAACCCGTATGAATACAAAGATTGGATACATAATCAATAATAATAGAGTTAATAATCTGGCACAATAATAATATAGTTCTGAAACTTTCTTACTCATGTCCATTGCATAAATTAAATGCAATAGTAGGATACTTGCACAATGTAAATAATAGATCAGATACTTGCTCAATAATAATTAGAGTAAGTTTAGGAAACTTGCATAACATGATATACCTGTTTGCACGAAATAAAAGTAGTGCATATGGTTTATATACTTGCCTGAGCTACTGCTTACAATAACGCAACTTAGATTAATCTTTTATGCAGCGACCTATCAGTAATAAGATCATTCGTTCAATTAGAACAATATACTATAACACATAGTACTGCATTTCGCAGTCAGCACATAACCTAATCACATTATTACCCATGTTTAACAACCATTGAATCACAAATAATCACATATCTAATTAAATTATCTAAGTCCAGATCAATTTCTAAAACATGTTGGTGTACCGACAACTTTATTGGGTAATTATCGAGTCTAAGACTCTTTCTTATAACTTAGTATCAGTCATATTATTTTTAAATGACTTATAATAATTTTAAAATATTTATTATAATTTATCATGAATTTTCAAACATCGGAATCATTATTAAATGATTTAAATATTAATCAATTCTATTATCATTAATATTTAATTAATATTAAACTATTAATGAAATCATTTTCAAAATATTAAAGTTATTTTGAATAACTCAAAATACTTTTAAAGTATTAATATTACCCTTAAATGATTTTTAAAACATTTAAAATTATTTTTAAATAATTACTATTAATATTTAAGTATTAATGTTCTATTTATTCAAATATTAAAAGTCATTAATTATAACTTAAAATATTTTTAATTCATTTATATCCTTTTTAAATGATTTTTAAATTAATAAAACCATTTTAAAACTATTTATTTAATATCATTATTAAATTAATTTCATATCATTAATGTTAAATAAATATCATTTAGATACTTTAAATATTAAAATTTATATTTTATAACTTAAAAATATCTTTAAACACTTTATTTTGCACTTAAAATATTTTTTCTAATATAAAAATCATTTTTACATTACTTTATTTAATATAACTATTAAATAAATCTAATATCCTTAATTTTAAAATATTAATATTTTTTATGACAAAATATCAAAAGTTATATTTTATAACTTAAAATATTTTTATAATCTCTAAATCATTTTTATATAAATTTTAAATCATTATTTCTATTTTCCATCATTTATTTAATATCTTTATTAAATAACTTAATCATCGTTAATATCTAATTAAAAATGAAAATCATCACAAAATATTTAAAAATTATAGAAATAACTTAAAATATCTTTTTATATCATAACATATTTTAAAATGATTTTTCATGTATAAAAATCATTTTTAAATCATTTATTTAATATTATACTTAAATAAATTAAATAATTTTTATATTTCAAAAATATTAAATATTTATGAAATATACTTAAAATAATTAAAAACTAATTTCGGACTTTAAAATAATTTTTAATAATTTATTTTGTGTTTTTAATAATTAAAAACTAATTAATACTAATTATTTAAGAAAAATATAATTTTTATTCAAAATTGTCGCTAAAGACCAGCTATAGCGACAGAACCGTCGCTATAGGTGTTCTTCGTGTTCTTGGCCAAACTGAGAACCTTCAAGCTTGTTACCGAGTAGGCATGTTTGACCAACTAATAATTCTTAACTTATAATGTTTCTGGAACAACTAAACATCAGATCATGTAGTTCAAATTTAACACTACATTATGTAACAAGAAACATGGCCAAAACATAACCAACCAAAACGATCTTGGCTGCAGAAAACCTTGCCAGAAGCTGTTCTTCATTTCTGGGTTTCCAGAAATGAAGAACAGACCAAGTAGGCAACTTACGATCCTCGTAACTTGCAATAAATGAAAGTTTTTGCGATCTATCAATTCCAGTTTGTAGACAACACCTATGACTACAGATCTATCACGTAACCTTGTCATAACATCAACAAATAAAGCAGATACACGCCGGTCAAACTATGTCAGAAAACTCGTTCATACAATTTCTGGAAATTCCAGAAAATGGAAAATGTTACCGGATGGTCTACTTTGACCATCTACTACAAAGATTCTGTTGATATAATAAGGAATCTAGAGGCATAGATCTAAAGTTTATACAACATACAAAAATATAATTACAACAACACCAACTAATCGTACAAAACCTGTCAGATCAAAACAATTGAAAACTTTGTCAGACTCTGGAAATGACTTTCTGGGTTGCCCAGAAATGGTTTGGTCATGGTCGGTCAATAACCTTTGACTAACCATTTCTGACAATCTATTCATGCTATGAACTTGATTCAACTTTCAGAGTAAAGAACTCATATCATACTACAATAATCAACACTTAAAACATCAAATAAATAAACACTCTAAGATGTAGACGATCTGACATTCGGTTGTCAAACCCAAAAAATAAATTTTCTAGATTTTGAAAAATCATCAATTAGAAGACTTAGATGTTATGGATCTGTAAACTACCAACCCAGATCATCAAAATGGACTACAACCAACATATTCTAACATTCAAAATTAACATCTAACACATAATATTTGGACATATTTGGGGCTAGGGTTTTTGTACCTTTTCTAAGCTTTGATTCTAATTTTGTTCTTCTGATCTACTACTGGTAATCGTGGGGCTTGATCATGGACTGATCTAACAAGGGAATTTCGTGGGTTTGAGCTTGAGGGAGAATGGATAAGTGCTTGTGAATAGTTTAGGCCAAAAATGAGCACTTTCTCTTTCTTAAATCAAGCAAATCATGTATGCATGTATGGTATGGCTGATCATGTGATGTGTTATAGATTATAGGCTCATAGGTAGGTCTAGGGTGGCTGGCCAGATTTTTGCTAGATCTTGTCTAACAATAATTCAACATATAGGACAAAAGGGTATTTTGGTAATTATTTTTAATTTCAAGGGTATTCTTGTCCAATGTTATTAAATCTAGGGTTTAATCACTAGATTTTATATCTTAAAGTTTCCCAAATAATTTCTAGGATTTGGACAATTAAAAATTAAAGTGTAATAAATTTTAATTTTAAACACACTAATTAAATTATAGTTTTTAATAAAAAATTAGGGTTTAAATAATTAGGGTCCCTTAACATCATTAGGGTTCCCAAATTAACAATTGGGGTTTCCTAATTATCATTATAATTTACTAAAACAGTAATTAGGGCTTCTAATATTAGCAGATTAGGGTTTTCAAATAATAATTAGGGTTTCTCCTAATTACAGAAATTATACAATACACAGTAAATTTATATAACACAATTACTACACAGTCTCGAACTCATAACCGAGTTTACCAATTAGGGTTTAATAACACAATATGAGGGTTATGCCATAATTTACCATATTTGGCCCACCGTTATCAGTCTACTCATTTACAGTACATATTTATAGCACTGAAATTTAAAATATAATTAATATTATATTTTTATTCTCATCCATTGATCAATACCCAAATTTAGGGTTTGAATTCCATATCTGATTTATTCTTCATATACAACATCAATAATTAAGCTAAAATAATTAACTTAAATATTCTGAACAAATTCATATAATAAAATATTTATTATTATACTTCTAATAATCATTTCATATATTATTTAAATAATATAAAATCATGTTTTCATGGAAAATAATTAATAAAAACATTTCTTCTTAAAAAATTAATTACTATAGGAATATAATTTGTAGTGATTAATAATTCTAAAATTATTTATAGGTAATAAATATATTTGCATTTATCATACATTACTTGACACATATTCTCATCATTAAAATAAAAAAAAATTATATGCAAAATTTCTTATTTATTTACATAAAAAATATCGGGTTATTACATTCACCCTCCCTTATAAGGATTCCGTCCCCGGAATCACCGTTGTAAAAACTCATACGTACATACAGGGGTACATACATACACAATCATTGTAAGTAGATCTCGATCATAATTTATCGAACTGATCTTTAACTATTTATATAAAGTTTATCTTTCTGATTAAACGGAAATTTTATTTCTAAAAGAACTCAAATTCCTCCCTCAAAATTTTATTTATAAAATAATTTGCTATATAAAGGAAAATCAAATATATACACGAAAATAAAAGTTATTCGAATAATACCTGGAGTTCCATTCCTAGCTGCTACAGTATCCTGGACCGTCATATTGAAGACTCGTGCGGTTCGTTTGTTGGTTGAAGTCGGTCCTGTGATTGCCATAGTCCCGCTTCCTTTTCCCGTGGTTACACTCCCTACCTCCATTTTCCTATTTGGACAATCCCTCACCTTATGTTCAGTTGATCCACATAGAAAACATCCATTGTTCATCCTTGGGATGGGGCAGTTGGGAGAGATATGACCCTCCTGCCTGCACTTGTAACATACAAACTTACCCTTTAGACACTCACCAGAGTGGTTCTTCCCATATTTCCCACACTGAACTATCTGCTTCTTCACACCTTCCTGCTTCACCTGAACATTCCCAAAATAATTCCCCTTTCTTTTCTCACCCCTATTCCCACTATTAGTTTCCACCCTCACAACTCCTACAGACTTGCTTTTGTTCCTCTTCTCCTTGTTGTAGAGGCTTATGGCCTCACTCCCCTCCTCGGCTATGATAGCCTTTTCCATGAGTGCTGCAAAAGTATTGATTTGCAACACTGCCACCTTGTTGTAAAGTCAGGGTTTTAATCCCAGCTCGAACCTTCTTGCTTTCCTAGCCTCGTATCAACTTGATGCCGAGCGAACCTAGCCAACTCATTAAACTTTGCGGCATACTTCGTAATAGTCATTTTCTCCTGCTTTAACTCCAGAAATTTTACCTCCATCCTAGCCTGCATGCTAGCTGAGAGGTAGTTTTCGAAAAACAAAGTCTTAAACCTAGCCCAAGTAACTACTCCCTCTCCTGCCCTAGTTTGATTTGCTTCCCACCAAAAGTTTGCCTCCCCTTTTAACATATAAGTGGCAAAAGAGGTCTTTTGCCCCTCATCTAACCTAGCAACTACGAACGCCTTTTCTATCTCGTTAACCCATGTCTGGGCTTTTATAGGGTCAGTTGTTCCCCTGAATTCTGGTGGTCCTACCGCCTTGAAGTCTTTGAAGTTTACCAAGCGATTGTCTGGTCGGTTCCCTGCTGTATAGCCTGAGCTACCATGTTCGCAAAGTTTTGCATTGGGTCTTGCTGTTGTCCCTTAGCGTTGTTGACAGATTCTTCTGCCCTTTGATTTCGTGTTTAACGTCTTGGAGGCATTATCTGATTACATAAAATCATAAATTTAACTTACATTCTAAACCTTATTGTATAAGTTTAACATGTAACACAAAGTTTTACACAAAAATTATTCCTATAATGAAACATTGATTCGTATTCATCAATTCAAAGTACTTTACATAACATAACACATACTGCTATCCCTTCATTACCACAAAAGTTGGGAATTACTGTAATAACTTCTACAAAAGTTTGAGAATATTACATTACACCTGTATATTATCAACATACATAATCAACTACTAATCCCACTTATTTTCTAAGTCACGGTCTTTCCTCTTTCTTTTCCCTTTCTTGCTCGGAGCTGCACACGATTTGTTGCTTCTGGCTCCCATTTGATCAATTTGGATTTTAAGCTTATCTTGTTCTTTCATAGTTTCTATTAACGCCTTTCGCAATTGGTTATTTAGTAGATTTTCTATTTCCCACACCTTTTCTAGAGAAGAAAACTTGTACTTCAGATTCTGTACTTCCGTTGATGCTTGATCAGCTCCAACTTTAGTATCTAAATCACTATCTGTCAGTTCCACCATTTTTGGATCTGGTACTACGTTTTCCAATACCACCACCTCATCAAGGTTGTCTGCACTATGAGCCTCTATTTCAGCTTTTGGCTTTGATATCGGCTCCTTCATTACGATCAATGAGTATCCTAATTCTTTTCTACCTGACATCTACACACAACTTATCGTGATTAGTAAATAGTATATACACAACAAACCATAGTTTTATAAGAGTTATCTTTAGTATTGTTTAACGATGAATTAATTTAATTCATCCTCTTTTAAACTCTATACGAGTTATTTGTATTTTTAACGTTTCCCCTTGTCCTAAGGTTATAGCCTAAGGTCGATCCCACCTAAGGTTTTTAACCCTAAAGCTTTGATACCAACCTGTGATGCCCCCAAATCCAGGTACTTGAAACCCGAACTCGGTGCTTCACGATACCATTTCTGTAAGCTGAATAATGTTAATAATAATAACAATAATATAAAGTTCAAACTTAATTTACATATGCATCAAAGTTTACTCCCAGGTACGAGACCTTTAAACAGTCATTACATCATAGATAATAAGTATCATTGTCTTAATAAACTACAACTATTACACAACATATTATAAATCTCATTCGTACAACTTTCCTTTCCCCTTGTTCTTGCCTGAGCCTTCTGGTTGATCATACTTAACTGAAAACATTTAAATTTAAAGCAAGAATGAGCATTGGATTGCCCAGCAAGTAATAACAACAATATATATTAGCTGAAAGAATTAAATATTTTCTTTGAAAGACACTTCTACAACGAATCAACAGTTGTGAAGTAAGCTGAACCAATAATAACAACATATCACTTCTATATGTAATCTTTGAAACTACGTATAGACTATAACTGGAGATCAGTCAACATACTATGAACATTGTTTTCTATTTTCGAAAAGGTTAAACAGAACTTCATCTGTAAACCTGTCATAACTTACGGGCACGGGGGTGATCAGCCCGTTATGCCCTGTATTGATCAATACTACATGAAAGAACGATATTATCGTTCACTCTATCCACCTTAGGTGCACAAAAGTTTTCCCATATTCAGGATGTTCATACTTAGTCGGGAATCCAAACCAAAACAATCTGGTTGGATACAATAACATTCTATCTTGTTCAACAATTTTTTTTTATGTCTAGCTAAATCAAATAGCTTAGACGGCTTTTAAGTCAATGTATACATACTTGAAATCAATAAGTATGTATCAACATATGATTAAATACAATGGTTATCCAAGTGGGGACACTTCTCTAACCTTATATACGAATTAACGAACAGAATAAATATCTGAATTATACAATAATACAATGATCAGATAATGTAAGAACCCGTATGAATACAAAGATTGGATACATAATCAATAATAATAGAGTTAATAATCTGGCACAATAATAATATAGTTCTAAAACTTTCTTACTCATGTCCATTGCATAAAGTAAATGCAATAGTAGGATACTTGCACAATGTAAATAATAGATCAGATACTTGCTCAATAATAATTAGAGTAAGTTTAGGAAACTTGCATAACATGATATTCCTGTTTGCACGAAATAAAAGTAGTGCATAAGGTTTAGATACTTGCCTGAGCTGCTGCTTACAATAACGCAACTTAGATTAATCTTTTATGCAGCGACCTATCAGTAATAAGATCATTCGTTCAATTAGAACAATATAATATAACACATAGTACTACATTTCGCAGTCAGCACATAACCTAATCACATTATTACCCATGTTTAACAACCATTGAATCACAAATAATCACATATCTAATTAAATTATCTAAGTCCAGATCAATTTTTAAAACATGTTGGTGTATCGACAACTTTATTGGGTAATTATCGAGTCTAAGACTCTTTCTTATAACTTAGTATCAGTCATATTATTTTTAAATGACTTATAATAATTTTAAAATATTTATTATAATTTATCATGAATTTTCAAACATCGGAATCATTATTAAATGATTTAAATATTAATCAATTCTATTATCATTAATATTAAAATATTAATGAAATCATTTTCAAAATATTAAAGTTATTTTTAATAACTCAAAATACTTTTAAAGTATTAATATTAACCTTAAATGATTTTTAAAACATTTAAAATTATTTTTAAATAATTACTATTAATATTTAAGTATTAATATTCTATTTATTCAAATATTAAAAGTCATTAATTATAACTTAAAATATTTTTAATTCATTTATATCCTTTTTAAATAATTTTTAAATTAATAAAATCATTTAAAAACTATTTGTTTAATATAATTATTAAATAAATTTAATATCATTAATGTTAAATAAATATCATTAAGATTAAATTATTAATGAAATTATCCTTTAAATATTAAAATTTATATTTTATAACTTAAAAAATATCTTTAAACACTATATTTTCACTTAAAATAATTTTTCTAATATAAAAACCATTTTTACATTAATTTATTTAATAAAATTATTAAATAAATCTAATATCCTTAATATTAAAATATTAATATTTTTCATGACAAAATATCAAAAGTTATATTTTATAACTTCAAAAAATTTTATAATCTCTAAATCATTTTTATATAAATTTAAATCATTATTTCTATTTTCCATCATTTATTTAATATCTTTATTAAATAACTTAATCATCATTAATATCTAATTGATAATGAAAATCATCACAAAATATTTAAAAATTATAGAAATAACTTAAAATATCTTTTTATATCATAACATATTTTAAATGATTTTTCATGTATAAAAATCATTTTTAAATCATTTATTTAATATTATACTTAAATAAATTAAATAATTTTTATATTTCAAAAATATTAAATATTTATGAAATATACTTAAAATAATTAAAAACTAATTTCGGACTTTAAAATAATTTTTAATAATTTATTTTGTGTTTTTAATAATTAAAAACTAATTAATACTAATTATTTAAGAAAAATATAATTTTTATTCAAAACTATCGCTAAAGACCAGCTATAGCGACAGAACCGTCGCTATAGGTGTTCTTCGTGTTCTTGGCCAAACTGAGAACCTTCAAGCTTGTTACCGAGTAGGCATGTTTGACCAACAATAATTCTTAACTTATAATGTTTCTGGAACAGCTAAACATCAGATCATGTAGTTCAAATTTAACACTACATTATGTAACAAGAAACATGGCCAAAACATAACCAACCAAAACGATCTAGGCTGCAGAAAATCTTGTCAGAAGCTGTTCTTCATTTCTAGGTTTCCAGAAATGAAGAACAGTCCGAGTAGGCAACTTACGATCCTCATAACTTGCAATAAATGAAATGTTTTTGCGATCTATCAATTCCAGTTTGTAGACAACACCTACGACTACAGATCAATTTCATAACCTTGTCACAACATCAACAAATAAAGCAGATACACGCCGGTCAGACTATGTCAGAAAAGTCGTTCATACAATTTCTGGAAATTCCAGAAAATGGAAAATGTTATCGAATGGTCTACTTTGACCATCTACTACAAAGATTTTGTTGATATAATAAGGAATCTAGAGGCATAGATCTAAAGTTTATACAACATACAACAATCTAATTACAACAACACCAACTAATTATACAAAACCTGTCAGATCAAAGCAATTGAAAACGTTGTCAGACTCTGAAAATGACCTTCTGGGTTTCCCAGAAATGGTTTGGTCATGGTCGGTCAACGACCTTTGACCAACCATTTCTGACAATCTATTCATGCTATGAGCTTGATTGAACTTTCAGAGTAAATAACTCATATCAAACTACAATAATCAACACTTAAAACATCAAATAAATAAACACTCTAAGATGTAGACGATCTGACATTCGGTTGTCAGACCCAAAAAACAAATTTCCCAGATTTTGAAAAATCATCAATTAGAAGACTTAGATGTTATGGATCTGTAAACTACCAACCCAGATCATCAAAATGGACTACAACCAACATATTCTAACATTCAGAATTAACATCTAACACAAAATATTTGGACAGATTTGAGGCTAGGGTTTTTGTACCTTTTCTAAGCTTTGATTCTGATTTTGTTCTTCTGATCTACTACTGGTAATCGTGGGGCTTGATCATGGACTGATCTAACAAGGGAATTTCGTGGGTTTGAGCTTGAGGGAGAATGGATAAGTGCTTGTGAATAGTTTAGGCCAAAAATGAGCACTTTCTCTTTCTTAAATCTAGCAAATCATGTATGCATGTATGGTATGGCTGATCATGTGATGTGTTATAGATTATAGGCTCATAGGTAGGTCTAGGGTGGCTGGCCAAATTTTTGCTAGATCTTGTCTAACAATAATTCAACATATGGGACAGAAGGGTATTTTGGTAATTATTTTTAATTTCAAGGGTATTCTTGTCCAATGTTATTAAATTTAGGGTTTAATCACTAGATTTTATATCTTAAAGTTTCTCAAATAATTTCTATGATTTGGACAATTAAAAATTAAAGTGTAATAAAATTTTAATTTTCAACACACTAATTAAATTAGAGTTTTTAATAGAAAATTAGGGTTTAAATAATTAGGGTCCCTTAACATCATTAGGGTTCCCAAATTAACAATTGGGGTTTCCTAATTATCATTATAATTTACTAAAATAGTAATTAGGGTTTCTAATATTAGCAGATTAGGGTTTTCAAATAATAATTAGGGTTTCTCCTAATTACAGAAATTATATAATACATAGTAAATTCATATAACACAATTACTACACAGTCTCGAACTCCTAACCGAGTTTACCAATTAGGGTTTAATAACACAATATGAGGGTTATGCCATAATTTACCATATTTGGCCCACCGTTATCAGTCTACTCATTTACAGTACATATTTATAGCAATAAAATTTAAAATATAATTAATATTATATTATTATTCTCATCCATTGATCAATACCCAAATTTAGGATTTGAATTCCATATCTGATTTATTCTTCATATACAACATCAATAATTAAGCTAAAATAATTAACTTAAATATTCTGAACAAATTCATATAATAAAATATTTATTATTATACTTCTAATAATCATTTCATATATTATTTAAATAATATAAAATCATGTTTTCATGGAAAATAATTAATAAAAACATTTCTTCTTAAAAAAATTAATTACTATAGGAATATAATTTGTAGTGATTAATGATTCTAAAATTATTTATAGGTAATAAATATATTTGCATTTATCATACATTACTTAACACATATTCTCAAAAAAATTATATGCAAGATTTCTTATTTATTTACATAGAAAATATCGGGTTATTACATAAACTAAGCATGCGCATGCATGATTATGAAATATTTCAAACTCAAGAAAGATGAAACTATAAAGGTGGCTCAAGCATGGTTCCGTGTTCTTCTGAACTCTTTAAAGCTGCTGGACAAATCTATTCCACAAAGTGAGATTAACCGTATGTTACTTCGGGCTATGCCCAAGAGGTTTGCTTCTAAAAGCACTACTCTTCAAGATTCCTCTACTATATCTACTATGGATACACTAACTCTTTTTGGTGAACTTGAGGAATATGAACATCAGTTAAAGAGGTATGACGATGAGGACGAAACTCCTCGAAGAAAGGTTTTAGCTCTTAATGTAGGAAATGAAGAAGAGCTTGATGATTTTGATGAAGAGATAGCCTTGATGTCAAGGAGACTCAAAGGACTTCTACAAAGGAAGAATAAAAGAAAATAATATCTTCAACTCGAATAAAGGCAAAGGAAAGCAAACTAAGGAGACATGTATTGAATGTGGATGTCCAGGGCACTTCAAGAAGGACTGTTTTCAACTAAAGAATAAAGGAAAAACAGGCTTCAAGGATAATAAGAGAAACAAGGCACTGGTCACTTAGAGTGATGAAGAAGAATCTGAAGTTGAGGTCGACGCCAAGGATGAGATAGCTCAAGTATGCTTCATGGGAATAGAAGGTGAATCAAACGAGGTATCTAATTTTGAGTTTAATTATTTGAAACAAGAAAATGATAAATTAAAAGAAAAGAATGCATATTTGAAAGACTTGGTAAATACATTAATGGGTGAAGTAGACTCTTTAATAGATGAAAAGAAAGATATTGAAAAGGAATCTACATGTAAAGAAGAAAAGGTTTTGATTGCTAAAATTGATTATTTAGATAATTATAACAAAATACTTTTCAATAAGGTAAATTTTTTGAATAATGAAATCAAAAAATTGACTAATGAACTGAAAATGAGAGATGTGTGTATTAATGCATTTAGTGATAAATCACCTGTTAAAACCTCTCCTAATAATGAACTTCAAAAAGAAATAGATTAACTAAAATGATCTCTTGCTAAATTCGTTCAAGGAGAAGAAAATTTAAATGTCATATTGGGTAAACAAATTAAGACCTAGTTTTGAATGACAAAGAATTGGCTATAATTCTATGCATAAAAAGGGTAATATGAAAATGCCAAAATCAAAATCACGTTTTAGATTAAATTATTGTTCACCCTTCACAACATGTAGAAATTGTGGCATTAAAGGTCATTTAGAGATAAATTGTTTTAAGAAAAATAAGATTAAAAAGGTATGGGTTAAAAAGGATGATTTACTTGCAACTAACATTAAAGGACCCAAAAAGATTTGGGTACCAAAAGGATGAATTATTTTTTCTTGACAAGTATGTCTCAAGGCAAGGGTTCCATCTAAAAAATGGATACTTGATAGTGGATGCTCTCGTCACATGACTGGTGACAAAACAAAATTCGTGGAGCTAAAAATCAAGACGAAAAATGGTACAATTATATTTGGAGATAATCGAACATGCGAAATAATTGAAACTGCGAAATAATCGGAAAATGTAAAATAGGAAATGGTAACGTAAATATAGATAATGTACACCTTGTTAATGGACTTGAATTTAATCTTATTAGTATTAGTCAATTAATGGATAATGGTCACCAAGTGAGTTTTGATAAAGAAAAATGCACTATTTCTCATGGTACTAACAATGTTACTCTAGTTGTACAAAGAGAAGGAAATATATATACTATTGATTTTGAGCAATAAGATGAAGAATTATGTCTTGCATCTGTACAAGATGAGGCTAATTTGTGGCACAAGAGGATGGGACATGTTCACATGGATTTAATCAAGAAATTATCCTCAAAGAATCTTGTCAAAGGGTTGCCGAAAATAAAGTATGAAAAGAAGGGAATTTAGGTTCCTTGTCAACTCGGGAAATAAGTAAGAACGTCATTTACGGCAAAGAACATGGTATCAACTTCTTCTCCTTTACAACTACTTCATCTTGATCTATTTGGACCAGAAAGACATCCTAGTATAAATGGTAAGTTTTATGCATTTGTAATATTAGATGATTTCTCTAGATATATATGGGTATTATTTTTGAGAACTAAAGATGAAGCATTTAAGGAATTTGAGAAATTAATAAGAAACTTGGAAACAAAATATAGTCTAAAACTTGTAAGGATAAGAAGTGATCATGGTACTGAATTTCAAAAAGACTTTATAATATTTTGTGATAAAAAAGGAATCAGTCATGAATTTTCTTCTCCTAGAACCCCTCAACAGAATGGGGTTATAGAAAGAAAGAATAGGACATTACAAGAAACAGCTAGAACTTTATTACAAGAAAGTAAACTTCCTAAAAAGTTTTGGGCCAAAGCTGTAAACACATCTTGTTATGTTTTGAATAGAGTCCTTATTCGTCCAATCATTTTGAAGACTCCTTATGAACTGTTAATTAATAAGATTCCTAATATAAGTTATTTCAAAGTTTTTGGATCTAAATATTTTATTTTAAATACTAGTGATAACCTAGGAAAATTTGATGCTAAATTTTATGAAGGAATTTTCATTGGGTATTCACAGAATAGTAAAGCATATCGTGTATTTAACATTAATAAGTTGAGTGTTGAAGAATCAGTTCATATTAGTTTTAATGAAACTCACAATGATCTTCCAAAAGAAAGAGATGAGAATGTGTCAAGTAATGTGTATGTATATATGTGATAAATAAAATTTATTTATTACATGAATAATTTCAAACAATTTTATAAGGGAGGGTGAATGTAATAACCTAAATATTTTCTATATAAATAAATAAGAAATTTTGCATATGAATTTTTATTTTTATTTTAAAGATGAGAATATGTGTCAAGTAATGTGTATGTATATATGTGATAAATAAAATTTATTTATTATATGAATAATTTCAAATAATTTTATTTTAGAATTATTGATCATTATAAAGTATATACTTATAATAATTAATTTTATAGTAGAAATGTCTTTATTATTTATTTTCTAAGAAAATATGATTTTTATATTATTTAAATAATATATGAAATGATTATTGGAATTATTATAATTACTATTTTATTATATGAATTTTAGTTCAGAGTTTTAAGTTAATTATTTTAACTTAATTAATAATATATACTATATGTGAAAGATAAATCAGATATGAAATCCAAACCCTAATTTTGGATTTTGAGTTATGAATGAGAATAATAATATTATATTAAGTATAATATTATTTTTCGGTGTTATAAATATAAACAGTATATGTGTAGATTGTTAATGGTTAGTCAATTATGTTGTATCACGACAAACCGAAGTATTACTATCATAAACCATGATTGGAAATTTAAAACTGGAAATTAAGATCGGTCAGAAATTGTGTTATATGAATTATGTGCATATTATAGAATTAATGTTAATTAGATAAAACCTTAATTAATATTTGAAAGCCCTAATTAAAATTAAAAACCCTAATTACTAATTAGCAACCCTAATTGCTAAAATTATAAACCCTAATTATTATTTTTGTAAATTGAAATGTTAATTAAGGAACCCTAATTTTTTAAACCCTAAATTTTTATTTAAAACCCTAATTTTAATTAGTAGGTTTTAATTAAAATTTTACTACACTTTAATTTTTAATTATCCAAACCCTAGTAATTATTTGGAAACTTTAAGATGTAAAATCTAGTGATTAAACCCTAGATTCAAGCACCTTGGACAAGAATACCCTTTGACTTATTTGTAAAATTACAATTGTGCCCTTTTTGTCCCATTCTTAAATTATTGGTTAGACAAGATCTTTCCAAATCTGGCCAGCCACCCTATTGTCTAGATATGAACCTACAAGACTACAATTCTCAGCCATTACTAACAACCACATGCATTGTATACAAGTTTACATAGAATTCAAGAGAGAGAAAAAGTCTCAACCAAGCTCATTTTGCACAAAAACTCACCCTAGAACTTCTATCTCTAAAACCTCCAAAATTTCTTTGCTAGATCAGTCACAAAGCAAGCCCCACGAAATCCATAAACAGATCAGAAGCATAGAAATCAGATTTTGCTCACAAAAAGGTATGAACCCTAAAAAAAACTGATCTTGATCTGCATGTTAGATGTTATAATTTATTGTTAAAATATGTTGTTTATGGTGTACAATGATGATCTGGGTTTATAGATGTTAGATCCATAACATTTATAGGCTCAGATCTAGAGTTTTTCAAAATTTGGAAATTTTTATTTTTGAGTTTGACAGTCAAATGTTAGACCTCATAGATCTTTGGTCAGTTATGCGTTTTGTTGTTTTTAACTTGTTATGTGTATCTTGTGATGTGTTCTTTAATCTAAAAAAAAGAATCAGAGTCATTTGATGTATAGGTTGGTAGTTATTAACGGTCAAAAGCCGTTGACCGGAATTGACCTGACCTTTTCTGGGCAACCCAGAAAGTCATTACCAGCGTCTGATAACTTTTTCAAGTGACTAGATCTGCCAGTGTGTTGTTGTTTTGATTCTGTTATGGTAACTGAGTTGTAGATTTTTATGTTTACTATGGATATATTCCTTTCGATCCCTTATATCATCATTGTATTGAACATAGTGGATGCTCAAACTAGCTTACTAGTTCACAAAATCTGTTTCTGGAAATTCCAGAAAATTCAAGAACATGTCTTCTGACATGGTTTGACCGGCCTAGATCTGCATGCTCTATTATTGTTATTATTATTAGTATTATTCCGCTCATAGAAATGGTATCGTAAAGCACCGAGTTCGGGTTTCATGTACCCGAGTTTGGGGGCGTTCCAAGTTGGTATCAAAGCTTTAGGGTTAGAAACCTTAGGTGGGATCGACCTTAGGCAATAACCCTAGGACAGGGGGAAACGTTGAAAATATAAATAACTCATTTAGAGTTTAAAAGGAGATGAATTGAATAAATTCATCGTTAAATAAAATAAAAGATATCTTATATAAAATTATTAATTGATGTGTGTATACACTATATGTTAATCAAGATAGTTAGTGTGTAGATGTTATATGAGATAAGGATTAGGATACCCTTAGGTCGTAAAGAAGGAGTCAACCTCCATAACCGAGCTAATATCAAAGCCAATAGTTGAAATAGAAGCTCACATTGAAAGCTACCTCAATGAGGTGATTATACATGAAAGTGTAGTACTGGACCCAGAAATGATAGTATGACTGATAGGTAGAATATAGTTAAAGGATAAAAGATCAAGCTCGAGTTCTTAAACTCACATTTGTAGGGCCCCAAAATTCGGGTATCTTCCAACCCGACAGATGGTGCTATACTGTACAACATTTATACATTCATTCAATTGTAAAGTCTCAAAGAACGAACATAACTTCTATATATTTAAAGTAATATTTACATTTCCCAGGTTATATACCCATTACAAAGATTCTTTGTTATAATATCAGTTACATTACAACAATAGACCTATACTATTACAAGACAGCTTAGTAATCTGCCTTAGCTTGTCCCTTATCCTTTTTCGATCTTTCGGGACATTCAGTCTTAGCTGCATTCATATGGTTCAAGCAAGAGTGAGCATAACTAGCTCAACAAGTATAACAATTTAATAACAACATGCTCGACACATACAAATCGTATATCTTCAATAACTGAACAATAGTTATGAAGTATTATTGATAATTCAAAATAGCACTTCATCTTTTCTTTCAAAATGTTTTACAATAAAAATAGTATTTAGTAAAACATTCACTCCGGTCAAAGACCTCGAGTATTAATTCCTTATTCGAAAAGGACAACCCGGAAGCAAGTCCATAAGCCCGATATTACTTACGAGCACTTCTAGGTGATCATCCTATTGTACTCTATGTTGATCAATACTACATTCATTAAACGTATGCACGTTTAAGCATTTGGCAACCTCACGTGCCTGTCGTTTTATCGACAAAACATTTGTTTAACATTTCAGACTTTTTTGAAAACCATATCAAGTAGTTGACAAAAAGATAACAACATTTTGATAATACATGAATAGATTATCACTACATCAAGTCTAGCCAAAGGAATTGGCTTAAACTTCAACATACCTCAATTCATGCGAAAGAATACTTGAATCTAAAAAACTTGTTCAGATTGAACTGAGACAAGAGTTAGAATACTTGCCTTTAGTGTCTGATATGGTATATTAACTTTATGTTCAAGTTGTTCAAGTCTCTACAATACATGATCACATAATGCCTTACATTAGGTCACATATAATCAAGTATGTATAGCACTATATCATACCCTTCATTTCAATCTAATTGTGTATTAGATTCAGTTACTATTCGTTTTGGTTTATCATTATGCTTGCATTATATTTGACTAGGTTATCTCAACCTGTATACAACATCCTTAAATTTTAACAATGTTACATTACATTCCAATGTTACATTACATTCCTTAGGTTGTGTTTACTTCCTTTTCTTTTCTTTGTACTTAGAAACATTCATTACTATTTTTGTTCTGAGACTGGCGCTACGGTGCCAGATTTATGCTTACATCTCGCGTTGCGGCGCGAGCTTAATGTATGACTGTCCCAGACTTGGCGCTGCGGCGCGAGTCCTTACTTAATGGGCCGCGCTGCGGCGCCACTTTCTAGAGGATTTTGGTACTGTACATGGCGCTGCAGTGCCATATATTGAACTAAGATTCGCGCTGCAGAGAACTCTTACAGTAGGCTCGAACACTGTTCATCGCTGTGGCGCGGGTCATTTTGCCTAGGGTTGGCGCCGCGGCGCCAACTCTGTGCACCAGAAACCAAATTCAGTTTGTGAACTTCCCGGATGCATAACTTCTTCGTTATAAGTTCGAATTGGCTCGTTCAAAAGCCTACGGTTCACAAATTACGTAATCTACACGATCATTTAAGAGATTTATCTATTTGACTTCGATTGCTAAAAATTCACCTATTGGTTCATTTTTAACGAAAACGATAAACTTTCGTGAACGTTCAACGCTCGTTTCTTCGTTCTAAGTCGGAATCCGGTCATTTTCGAGTTCGCAACTCTTAAATGCCAATTATGACTTGTCTCTATTGGAAAACAAAGGTTTTGTGATCCAACACAAAATTTGACTTCCATTCCGAGAATTTTACGAATTCAACGTTTATCGTCCAATCGTGCAAATTCCAGCAATTCTTTATTCTTATGATTTGTTCAACATTACAAATGAACTTCATTCATCATGTGAACATCTTAACATACTTAATACAACAACTTATATTCATTGTTGGATTTTGTTGGACTTATTCTTCAAGAGCTTATAACTTGTCGATTTATAAACTACTTAAGATTTGATTATTCATGACTTATGACAATTAGAGTTTCTTAATCATCATACTTTACATGTTTTTCATATATAACTTTACTTAGGTATATATGATACATATAATCATATAAGTTCTTAATTCACTTTTCTTACTAAACTCATCACAAGTTCATATTTTCATACTTAACATTCAAGGTTAACTTATAATAAGTTTATAACTTTTATAAGTTCAAATGACGTATTGCCAACTTATGTGGCTTAAGTTTATTACTTACACATTCTTCTTACCTTTTATCATTCATATTCCTCAATCCAAACTTTTCTTATCAACCTATCATGATAGAGATAGAAGATAATTGGAGAAGAGGTCTTACTCTTGAAGTCTTTGATAAGTAGCTTCTTCTTCTTCTTGGCTTATGGAAGTTAACTTATGATAGCTTATTCTCTCTAACACTTAAGCACTTTGTAATTGTTTAATTGCTTGAACAATTGTTAAATGGCTAGCAAAGCTCTTCTATTTATAGACTTGCCAAGGTTAGGGTAGTTTAGTCTTTAAATCATCTCACCTCCTTTAACCACCTCCTTACTATTCATTAATTTCTAGCTCTTATCTTATCCTTTGCTTGACCACTACTCATTTAGCTTGATCACCACTTATCTTGGTCATCACACATTAACCATATTAATATGGTTTTGCCCCATGGGTCTATTAACTCATGGATCCTAGCTTGGGCTTGGATTAATAAATCCTTGGGCTTTACATTAACAAACACTAGCTTGCTTATTAATTCAATAGTTGGGACTTAACTTAATTGACTTGGGCTTTGTACAAAAATCCTAGCCAATCTTTACAAGTCCATTAATATTTCATAATACATACAAATATAGTTAATGCATTATTCTTGTATTCTAATTCATATAGAATTTATATACGGTATTTCATCCCTCATACAAACTCGTATAATACATAGTATTATACTTATTTTCATTACTCCGTACAATACCAAGTATCATACAATTATTACTTATTCCTTAACACTTCGCTTCACTTAACGTTTATAAATTAAGTCCACAAGCGAATTATTACATTTTCCATAACTAGATTTTAATTACATAATCCATCTTTCTTTGTTATTCCATCATTACGTATTTCTCGGAAACTCAAAATTATATCCCGAGCAAATAACGATGAATAGTATTTTTCAGAAAATTTCTCGAAAAACTTTTATTTTCGTCTTGGAAATTCAAACACTTTAATTCATCCACGTAACTCAAATACTACGACATTCTAACATCAATAGGTTATACAATGACAACAGTCTTGATAACACAAGGAATACGATTTTTTATTATTTAATTTAATAAAATCATTTTACAATAGGATCCGAATTTCTCGGTCGTTACATTCTTCTCCCCTTATAAAGATTCTGTCCCCAGAATCTCGTTTTACTTTAATCAAATAGATGAGGAAAATTTTTCTTCATCTTTTCTTCTAGTTCCCACGTTGCTTCTTCAGCATCGTGGTTCTTCTATAATACCTTTACTGATGGTATTACCTTGTTCCTCAGAACTTGTTCCTTTCTATCAATGATCTGCATCGGCGACTCTTCATATGATAAGTCTTTCTCAATATGAATCGGCTCATACTCGATTACATGCTTATAGTCTGGCTTATATGGACGTAATACAGATACGTGAAACACGTTATGTATTCGTTCTAGGTCTGGAGGTAATGCTATCATATACGCTACCTCTCCCACCCGTTTTAACACCTCAAAAGGTCCTATAAACCTTGGACTTAACTTTCCTTTCTTTCCAAAGCGTATCTTTCCTTTCCAGGGAGATACCTTTAGAAACACATACGAACCCACCTCAAACTCTCGACATAGTCTATGTGAGTCCGCATACTTCTTTTGTTTGTCTTGAGCTTGTGACGAGACGCATCCGAATTAACTTTACCACATCCGCTGTCTACTGCACCAATTATGGTCCTTGCATCCGGCATTCTACCACCTCATCCCAACACAAAGGTGTTCTACACTTCCTCCCACACAAAGCTTCGTACGGTGGCATACCTATGCTTGCATGATAACTGTTGTTATATGCAAACTCTACTAGTGGTAGGTGATCATCCCAACTACCCTTGAAATCCATGACGCAAGACCTCAACATGTCTTCAAGCATCTGAATTTTTCTCTCGCTTTGGCCATCGGTTTGTGGATGATAAGCCGTGCTTAACCTCAGCTGTGTTCCCAACTGCTCTTGCAAACTCCTCCAAAAGTTTGATGTGAATCGTGGATCACGATCTGACACAATCGATACCGGTACTCCATGTCTGGAAATGATTTCCTTAACATAAAGTTTAGCTAACTGGTCTAAGTTATACTTGACCCTAATTGGCAAAAAGTGAGCCGACTTCGTCAACCGGTCCACTATTACCCAAATCGAATCGTACCCTTTCTGCGTCGTCGGAAGTCCCACCACGAAGTCCATCTTCATATGCTCCCATTTCCATTCTGGAATCTCCAATGATTGTAATAAACCACTGGGTCGTTGATGTTCGGCCTTAACCTTTTGACAAGTTAAGCACCTACTCACATACTCTGCTATTTCTCTCTTCATGTTTGGCCACCAAAAACTCTGTCGAAGGTCTTGATACATCTTAGTGCTACCAGGATGTATTGAGTACCTCAAACTATGAGCTTCTTGTAACACTTGCTCCTTTAATTCCGTCTCATTTGGAACCCAAATTCTTCCCTCAAATCTTAATAATCCCTCATTATCAAGACTATACTTAACCTCTTCCTTCTCGGATAACCGCTTCTTCATTTGGTTACACTCATCCGTCTTGAGTTGTACCTCCTTGACTCTTTCTACGATGGTAGATTGCATCTCTGTTGCAAAGAGTAACTACCCCGAATCACTCAGCATCTTCACTTTTATTTCCATCCTAGTCATCTCTGTTATTAACTCATTTTGAGCCGTTAACATAGACAACTTTTCCCGACCCTTCCTACTTAAGGCGTCGGAAACTACATTGGCCTTTCCAGGGTGATACAGGATTTCATAATCATAATCCTTTATCAACTCCAACCATCTTCTCTGTCTCATATTCAACTCCTTCTGAGTGAAGATATACTTTAGACTTTTATGGTCCGTGTATATCTCACATTTTTCCCCATAAAGATAATGTCTCCATATCTTTAGGGCAAACACTATCGCGGCTAGTTCCAGATCATGAGTAGGATAAACTTTCTCATAATCCTTCAACTGCCGAGATGCATACGCAATGACTTTGCCATGCTGCATAATCACACAACCAAGTCCTCTATGCGAAGCATCACTATACACTATAAAATTTCCCATGTCATCTGGCAATGACAAAACAGGAGCTTCACTTAATCTCTTCTTCAGTTCTTGAAAACTGTCTTCACATTTATCCGTCCATAAGTATTTCACCGTCTTCCTTGTTAAATTAGTCAACGAGGTAGCTATCTTCGAAAAATCTTGGATAAATCTTTGATAGTTCCCTGCTAACCCTAGGAAACTCTGCACCTCAGTCGGCGTTTTCAGTTGTTCCCAATTCATTACTGCTTCCACCTTCGCTGGATCCACTAAAATCCCCTCATGGTCAATGACATGACCTAAAAACTTCACATTTTCCAGCCAAAATTCACATTTGGTGAATTTTGCATATAACTTCTCCTTCCTTAGTGTCTCCAACACTAATCTTAAGTGTTCAGCATGATCTTCTGGTGTCTTAGAATAGACTAGAATATCATCGATAAACACCACGATGAACTTGTCCAAATATAGTTTGAACACTTCTGTTCATCATATCCATAAATGCAGCTGGTGCATTCGTCAACCCAAATGACATCACCAGAAACTCGTAATGACCATAACGAGTCCTGAATGCAGTCTTTGGTACATCTTCCTTCCTAACCTTCAACTGATGATACCCCGTCCATAAATCTATTTTAGAAAAATACTTTGCCCCTTTCAATTGATCAAAGAGATCATCGATCCTGGGCAATGGGTATTTATTCTTTATCGTTAACTTGTTCAACTCCCGATAGTCGATACAAAGCCTTAACGATCCGTCTTTCTTCTTGACAAACAACACCGGTGCTCCCCACGGTGAAACACTTGGTTGAATGTACTTCTTGTCCAATAGTTCCTGTAGCTGAACCATTAGTTCTTTCATTTCCACAGGCGTCATACGGTACGGTGCCCTTGAGACTGGTACTGCTCCTGGCACAATGGCTATCACAAATTCGATCTCCATATCCGGCGGTAAACCCGGTAACTCACTTAGAAATACATCCATGAATTCGTTTACTATAGGTATTTGTTCCATGGTTGCTCCCACTCTCTGGGTATCAACAACATGGCATAGGTAACCTACACAACCATTCCTTAAAAGTTTTCTAGTTTGTGTCATCGTAAGGCAACACGGACGTCCCGACTAATTTACTACCGTAAAATACTACAGGAGGTTGTTTCAACGTCGTGATGCTCACACATTTCTTTTGACAATCTATAATTGCTCCATGGTTAATAAACCAATTCATTCTGAGAATTACGTTGAATTCTCCTAAATTTATCGGTATCAAATCTACCGATAGCTTACGACCACGTACATCTACGCAACAACTCCTATGAATATCTTCAACAGGAATTATCTATTTATTTGCTACCTTAATGTTCAAAGGTATAGGCAATTTTTCGGGAAATAATTCTAGTCATCTAGTAAAATCACATGCTATAAACGAACAAGTAGCACCCGAATCAAATAGCACGTATGCATTTATATTGTTGATCGGAATAATACCTGCAACTACATCCCCTGATGCCACCACATCTTGGACCGTCATATTAAAAGTGCGGGCCATTGATTTCCCCGGCTGAGCTGGACCACTAATAGCTAACTTCCCGCTATTAGTTCCCTTATTTCCTTATATCCCCTTCTTCGGGCAGTTCTTTGCTATGTGGTCAGTTTATCCACATACAAAGCATCTATGATTCTTCTTCGGATTGGGACAGTTAGGCAAAATGTGCCCTTCCTATCCACAATTATAACATACCGCCTTACCTTTGAGACAGACTCCTAAGTGAGTCTTCCCGCAGGTATTACAGGCCTTCATCCTCCTCTTAGAGTCTCCTTGTTTTACTCCGGTATTCCCAGAGTTAAAGCCATTTCTCTTCTGACCGTTTCCACTTCCACTGGCTCCCTTGGTCTTGGTTCCTCCATCAACCGTACCCTTGTTTTTCTTATCTTTGTGGTACTGGCTGAGAGCCTCATTCCCACCTTCAGCAATTATTTCCTTTTGTAGTATGGTTCCAAAGGAATTACTTTGGAACACAGAGATTCGGCTATAGATCCAGGGTTTCAAGCCCTGCTCGAATCTTTTAGCCTTTCTCACTTCAGTGTCCACTTGATGTGGAGCGAATCGTGTCAGTTCATTAAACTTGGCAGCATACTGGGGAACTGTCATATCCCCTTATCTCAATTCCAGAAACCTCATCTCCATCCTCCCTTGCATACTCGTGAGAAAATAGTTCTCGAAGAAAATCTCCTTGAACCTCTCTTACGTTAAATTTCCTATATCGGCCCTAGCCTGGTTTACCTCCCACCAGAACTTGGCCTCTCCCTTCATCAAATAGGTTGCAAAGGCAACCTTTTGACCCTCCTTAACATTTGCTATTACAAATGCTTTCTTAATTTCTTTTTCCCATGTCTGGGCTTCTATAGGGTCCGTAGTTCCTTTGAACTCTGGCGGACCTACACTTTTGAATTCCTTAAAAGTAGTAGCTTGTACTACTCCAGGAATCACGGGTACATTAGCCCTCTTTCTATTAAATGCAACCGTTAAAAGATTAACGAACTCTTGCATTGGATTAACCGGACCACCCTCCGGCTGGTTAACATTAGCGCCCTGATTTCGTTGTCTCCTTCTTGGCGGCATTTTGCTGTTAAGAAAACAACAAATCATTATTACTTTATTCTTGTTGGTTTTTTATTATTTGTAATAAAATAACAACTCATACTCATTACTCAACATATTCCATAAAAAGGTTTATATTGATTCATAACTTGTAGTATAACACTACATTGTTTACATTACTCAGCCTTAGCTGATTACATTACCATCCCGCAATTACTTTCTAAAAATTGGGATTTACAAAAGACTACACTTTATTATACAAAATAGGGTTTTACGTCACTACTAGATACATAATATTTACATATCTATTCTACTCTAGCTATTGCTAAACTAAATCTGTCGTAGGGTATTCTCAAAATATTTGCTGGCCAGACCGGGAATAACATCTCTAATGATAGTGTGTCAGGTCTGCCCTGCTTCTATCTGATATCCAGCTATCTGCTGCTAGAAATCTACGTGAGAACTCCTATGAATATAGGGCATCCTCTCCAACTTCCTCTTTTTAGTCTTTAGCTCCTGCTTGAGCTCAAAGACTTCACACTTCAGCTCTCGGACCTTGTCCTAAGCTAGAACCCTATCATCATGCTCATCTTCCCACATTCCCTCCATGCTAGCCTTGTCCTCACGGACAGCTTGGAGTTCCTCTTTCAACTCCTTAACCTCCTGGTAGTAATGGACATTCCTATCCAATACCGACGTAAACAAGGCCTTCATTGATTCCCCCGTAGACATTTCCTCTGTAGGTGGAACCTGGTCCTCTGTAGGTGGAACCTGGTCAAAGGACATCACGTCCACCTCCTCCTCTAGCATGCCATCAAATATAGACATGTAGTCTAAATCGTCTGAGTCTCCCGACTCGATGGTCACCAACTCTGGTTCTACGGCTACGGGATTTGGTAGTATCTCTACCCGATTAACTGAATCCTCGCTCACTATATGTATATCTCTATACATATCATTTTCTCCTAACATCTACAATAAAACAATATAGTTTGATTAGTACACGTTAGTAAAATAATAAAAATATATAACATGATATAATGCATTTTATAAGGTTACTTTCCATCTTTTACTTCTTTATTCTTTCGTAAGATTATGACTTAAGGTTCTACTTTCCCCAATAAGTTTTATAACCTAGGCTTTGATACCAACTTGTAGCGCCCCCAAATTCGGGTATCTTCCAACCTGACAGATGGTGCTATATTGTACAACATTCATACATTCATTCAATTGAAATGTCTCAAAGAACGAACATAACTTCTATATATTTAAAGTAATATTTATATTTCCCAGGTTCTATACCCATTACAAAGGTTCTTTGTCATAATATCAGTTACATTACAACAATAGACCTATACTATTACAAGACAACTTAGTAATCTGCCTTAGCTTGTCCCTTATCCTTTTTCGATCCTTCGGGACGTTCAGTCTTAGCTGCATTCATATGGTTCAAGCAAGAGTGAGCATAACTAGCTCAGCAAGTATAATAATTTAATAACAACATTCTTGACACATACAAATCGTATATCTTCAATAACTGAACAATAGTTTTGAAGTACTATTGATAATTCAAAATAGCACTTCATCTTTTCTTTCAAAATGTTTTACAATAACAGGAGTATTTAGTAAAACATTCACACTGGTCAGAGACCTAGAGTATTCATTCCTTATTGGAAAAGGACAACTCGGAAGCAAGTCCGTAAGCCCGATATTACTTACGAGCACTTCTAGGTGATCAGCCTATTGTACTCTATGTTGATCAACACTACATCCATTAAATGTATGCACATTTAGGAATTTGGCAACCTCACGTGCCTATCGTTTTACCGACAAAACATTTGTTTAACATTTCAGTATTCTTTTGAAAACCATATCAAGTAGTTGACAAAAGATAGTAACATTTTGATAATACATGAATAGATTATCACTACATCAAGTCTAGCCAAAGGAATTGGCTTAAACTTCAACATACCTCAATTCATGCGAAAGAATACATGAATCTTAAAAACTTGTTCAGATTGAACTGAGACAAGAGTTAGAATACTTGCCTTTAGCGTCTGCTATGGTATATTAACTTTATGTTCAAGTCTTTCAAGTCTCTACAATACATGATCACATAATGCCTTACATTAGGTCATATATAATCAAGTATGTATAGGATTATATCATACCATTCATTTCAATCTAATTGTGTATTAGATTCAGTTACTATTCGTTTCGGTTTATCATTATGCTTGCATTATATTTGACTAGGTTATCTCAACCTTTATACAATATCCTTAAGGTTTAACAATGTTACATTACATTCCTTAAGTTGTGTTTACTTCCTTTTCTTTTTTTTGTACTTAGAAACATTCATTAATATTTTTGTTCTGAGACTGGCGCAGTGGCGCCAGCTTTATGCTTACATCTCGCACTGCGGCGCGAGCTTAATGTATGACTGTCCCGGACTTGGTGTTGTAGCGCGAGTCCTTACTTAATGGGCCGCGCTGCGGCGCCACTCTCCAGAGGATTTTGGTACTGTACATGGCGCTGCGGCGCCATATATTGAACTAAGATTCGCGCTGCGGCGAACTCTTGCAGTAGGCTCTAACACTGTTCCGCGCTGTGGCGCTGGTCATTTTGCTTAGGGTTGGCGCCGCAGCGCCAACTCTGTGCACCAGAAACCAAATTCAGTTTGTGAATTTTGTGAACTTCCCGGACGCATAACTTCTTCGTTATAAGTCCGAATTGGCTCGTTAAAAATCCTACGGTTCAAAAATTACGTAATCTACATGATCATTCAAGAATTTTATCTATTTGACTTTGTTTGCTAAAAATTCACCTATTGGTTCATTTTTAACGAAAAAGATAAACGTTCGTGAACGTTCAACGCTCATTTCTTCGTTCTAAGTCAGAATTCGGTCATTTTCGAGTTCGCAACTCTTAAATGCCAAATATGACTTGTCTCTATTGGAAAACAAAGGTTTCATGATCCAACACAAAATTTGACTTCCATTCCGAGAATTTTACGAATTCGACGTTTATCGTCCAATCATGCAAATTCCGGTAATTCTTCATTCTTATGATTTGTTCAACATTACAAATGAACTTCATTCATCATGTGAACATCTTAACATAATTAATACAACAACTTATATTCATTATTGGATTTATTCTACAAGAGCTTATAACTTGTCGATTTATAAACTACTTAAGATTTGATTATTCATGACTTATGACAATTAGAGTCTCTTAATCATCATACTTTACATGTTTTTCACATATAACTTTACAACATCCTTAAATTTTAACAATGTTACATTACATTCCTTAGGTTGTGTTTACTTCCTTTTCTTTTCTTTGTACTTAGAAACATTCATTACTATTTTTGTTCTGAGACTGGCGCTACGGTGCCAGATTTATGCTTACATCTCGCGTTGCGGCGCGAGCTTAATGTATGACTGTCCCGGACTTGGCGCTGCGGCGCGAGTCCTTACTTAATGGGCCGCGCTGCGGCGCCACTTTCTAAAGGATTTTGGTACTGTACATGGCGCTGCAGTGCCATATATTGAACTAAGATTCGCGCTGCAGAGAACTCTTACAGTAGGCTCGAACACTGTTCATCGCTGTGGCGCGGGTCATTTTGCCTAGGGTTGGCGCCGCGGCGCCAACTCTGTGCACCAGAAACCAAATTCAGTTTGTGAACTTCCCGGATGCATAACTTCTTCGTTATAAGTTCGAATTGGCTCGTTCAAAAGCCTACGGTTCACAAATTACGTAATCTACACGATCATTTAAGAGATTTATCTATTTGACTTCGATTGCTAAAAATTCACCTATTGGTTCATTTTTAACGAAAACGATAAACTTTCGTGAACGTTCAACGCTCGTTTCTTCGTTCTAAGTCGGAATCCGGTCATTTTCGAGTCCGCAACTCTTAAATGCCAATTATGACTTGTCTCTATTGGAAAACAAAGGTTTTGTGATCCAACACAAAATTTGACTTCCATTCCGAGAATTTTACGAATTCAACGTTTATCGTCCAATCGTGCAAATTCCAGCAATTCTTCATTCTTATGATTTGTTCAACATTACAAATGAACTTCATTCATCATGTGAACATCTTAACATACTTAATACAACAACTTATATTCATTGTTGGATTTTGTTGGACTTATTCTTCAAGAGCTTATAACTTGTCGATTTATAAACTACTTAAGATTTGATTATTCATGACTTATGACAATTAGAGTTTCTTAATCATCATACTTTACATGTTTTTCATATATAACTTTACTTAGGTATATATGATACATATAATCATATAAGTTCTTAATTCACTTTTCTTACTAAACTCATCACAAGTTCATATTTTCATACTTAACATTCAAGGTTAACTTATAATAAGTTTATAACTTTTATAAGTTCAAATGACGTATTGCCAACTTATGTGGCTTAAGTTTATTACTTACACATTCTTCTTACCTTTTATCATTCATATTCCTCAATCCAAACTTTTCTTATCAACCTATCATGATAGAGATAGAAGATAATTGGAGAAGAGGTCTTACTTTTGAAGTCTTTGATAAGTAGCTTCTTCTTCTTCTTGGCTTATGGAAGTTAACTTATGATAGCTTATTCTCTCTAACACTTAAGCACTTTGTAATTGTTTAATTGCTTGAACAATTGCTAAATGGCTAGCAAAGCTCTTCTATTTATAGACTTTCCAAGGTTAGGGTAGTTTAGTCTTTAAATCATTCCACCTCCTTTAGCCACCTCCTTACTATTCATTAATTGCTAGCTCTTATCTTATCCTTTGCTTGACCACTACTCATTTAACTTGGTCACCACTTATCTTGATCACCACTTATCTTGGTCATCACACATTAACCATATTAATATGGTTTTGGCCCATGGGTCTATTAACTCATGGATTCTAGCTTGGGCTTGGATTAATAAATCCTTGGGCTTTACATTAACAAATAGTAGCTTGCTTATTAATTTAATAGTTGGGCCTTAACCTTAATTGACTTGGGCTTTGTACAAAAATCCTAGCCAATATTTACATGTCCATTAATATTTCATAATACATACAAATATAGTTGATGCATTATTCTTGTATTCTAATTCATATAGAATTTATATACGGTATTTCATCCTTCATACAAACTCGTATAATACCTAGTATTATACTTGTTTTCATTACTCCATACATTACTAAGTATCATACAATTATTACTTATTCCTTAACACTTCGCTTCACTTAACATTTATAAATTAAGTCCACAAGTGAATTATTACATTTTCCATAACTAGATTTTTATTACATAATCCATCTTACATTGTTATTCCATCATTACGTATTTCTCGGAAACTCAAAATTATATCCCGAACATATATTGATGAATAGTGTTTTCGGGAAATTTCTCTGAAAACTTTTATTTTCGTCTTGAAAATTCAAACACTTTAATTCATCCACGTAGCTCAAGGAATTTCTCAGTCGTTATACAATGACAACCATCTTGATAACACAAGGAATACGATTTTATTATTATTTAATTTAATAAAATCATTTTACAATAGGATCCGAATTTCTCAGTCGTTACAACATTCTTGTGATGAGTTCTTAAACTCATAAGGTGTGGAAGGGTTGACGAACTAGGTATAGCTAAATGAGAATGGATTATTGAGTATAATAGGAATATATAGAATTCTAAGCAATTGATCATTAGTGAAGGCGTATGAAATGAGTAGTATTAGTGTAATTTGAATATGTATGATTCTTATATATGTATATGATAAGTATATGGGTGTAAAGTAATATTATCAACTTTTGTATAAGTTGTGGCAACGATTCCCGACTATTATGTCACAAAGGGGATAACAAATTTTTAAAGCAGTATGTGTTATGCTATGAAAAATCCAATGAATTAGTTAGATGAACATGATCTTATTTAATCAGATAATGCCGCCAAGACAAAAATGAAACCAAAAGGCAGAAGAACCTGTCAACAAAGCTAAAGGACAACTAGACCCAACACAAAATTTGGCGAATGTGGACGTTCAAGCTTTGCAGAATGGAATACCAGCCGCGGGAAATCAACTAAGTAATTGATCAGCAAATGTAACGCCCCAAAATCCGATCTTTCTTCACACCCGGATTCTGTACGTCACGAGTACATCATTCATCTAAACATACATCATTATATACTGAAATATAATAATATATATTCTAAATTCCCATATTCTAAAACCTTATAACCTTTCTCATTACAAATAATGATAATTACATTATTCCTTTCATCTTACAAGAGTGAATTTTATCCGCCACCAAGGATACATCACAGTTCATTAAACTAGTCTATAGTTTAATTTTCATCTTTCTACATTATAAGTATTCACTTGATCTTCTCGCTCATTCACATTCTGAATGGCACTTCATCAGAACATCGTCAGCTTGATCTATACGGGATCCTTAAGTTCTTCTAACATCGTTCGCTGAGAATGTTTTTCATTTAAAGCAAGTGTGAGCATTTAATTGCCCAGCAAGTCATAACAGTTGAACATACAACTTCAAGAGTTTAACATTCCTTTGAAACTTCGATAACCGAACAAAGGTTGTGAAGCAGCTTGAAGAATAGGAATAATCTCGATTCCTATCATTTTAAAACATTAGTCACATTCACTTTGAAATACTTTCATTCTCAACTATCGCATTTACACATAGACATAACTTCTCAAGTTTAACATCTGAGAAGTTTAAGAAACTAGCATTCATTTAGAATATGAATGAAGTTAGGAAACTTGCCTTACGCACAGCTACAGCTTACGCTGAACTGCTCATTCCCATTCCTATGTAGCATATAAGAAAAATAACACATACACCAATTAGTCATATATATATATTTGACTTATGCATTGGTTTACTTAACTTTACTTCTTAAGGTTCGCGTTCTTGCAATATAATTTTACGCGACTAACTTTCATTACTGGTTTACGGTTTCATGACATACGGAGATATCTTACTCAAAACGTTCATCATCTTTGATGATTCACATTCTTATCTTCTTAGTATACTTCTCTAGGACTCAGCACACATCGCTTCTCTGCTAGTAGTCCATATGGTACTCTGAGTGGTTTCCCACAAACAACCAACAAACAAGTTCCCGTCTCATCTACACTTCCCACATAGTGAGTTAGATCGGTTGCCAGTTTTGTATATACCTTCGCTCTCTGAAGGAATTGTTTAGCCCAGCTCCCATATGTCAACCATCAAAGGTTACGATTGTACCACAACCTAAACTTATCTTAACTTATACGAACTATTAAATATAATGTTCGTTAAGTCAATTTCTTATTCCTTTTGGCTTTCTGACAACTAAATTGTGACGCCCCCCAAAATAGGTATACAACACCCATTCTGAGTCGTCAAAATACATGGTACAGAAATAACTACAACTTTATTAATACAACATAAAAACTGTGAGTTTAAATACAAATATTATCTTCTAGACAATATCCACACTCAAATAAGTCCTCATTACAATTATTGATACACTATTTTACAAAATAGTGAGGACTACTAAAACAACTGTCTTGAACCATTACTCCACACCCCGACTAGTTCCCGCTATATTCTCGTCTCCTGAGAAGAAAAATGGAACAAAAAGGAAAAGGGTGAGCTCAACTAACTCAGTAAAGAATATTATGACTAAGGTAATGTAAAACAAATTATCCTTAGTCTTCAACAGGGAAAAATTAATTTTTCTGTGAATAGTATCGTATTCGTGAATAGTGCCGCCGTATACGTGAATAGTAACTCCGACACTAAATGATAAAAATTTCACAAAAAAATTATCATGCTTCGTGAATAGTACTCATGAATAGTAACTCATAAATAGTAACTCGTGAATAGTAACTCATGAATAGTAACCCCGACATAAAAAAGTTCCAAATTTGATAAAAATTTCCAACCAATATTTCGGCATAATGATATTGAAGAAATAATATTATTTTCGAATAAAATAACATCCCTTACCTCGTAAAAATAGTACTTCTGACTGGAATACTGGATATAGTGCTGAAAGAACTTGCACCGTATAGCAATACTCAAAGTACTAAAATACTCACAAAATACTTTAGATATTATAGAGAGAGAAAGAGAGAGAAAACTTTAGTTTCTGGTGTGATTTTCAATTCTAACCTAAGCACCATATTTATAGGAAATTGCTTAGAACACCAAAGCAGAAAATTTAATATAATAATATTATATATAAAAAAATTTCCTGCGCCCACTTCTTGAATCTGAATTCAGCAACTACATCACATGCAAGACCCTTAATTAATGACAAAAATATTTTTCATATAAAAAAATAATTAAAACTACCAAAAATCAATTATTTCGGAACTTTGGAACTTCAATAATTCATAATAAATAGCCCTTTTATCAGAAAATTTAAATCTCGTGTATTTTTATAGGAAATTCAATTCTCTACAACTTTGCAGAAGAAAGTTTTTCCAAATTCCAAACAGAAATTGACCAAAATCCACATACGGACGATTTTACAGGCTATAATCAAATTTCAATCAAGAAATGGGGTCCACCGACACACAAAACATGTGTTAGTCATTTAATGCAACAAAAATACTCTTCCTCCTCATATACTCATATATCCCACATTCATTGTAAAAATATCACCACTAATATATTATTAAAATAATATATTCAAATGAATTATTTTATCAGAAAAAGAGAAAATATTAATTTTCAATAATTGTCACATTTAAAAATTTTCTCCATATATATCCACATAAAATCAATATTTTCCTCATCATATAAATCAATAATTAATTATTCACAAATAATATTACATAATCACAATATTGACAACCAGTCAGTTCCCAGGAAAGAGGGGGCTTTCCAATAAGAATTTCTCCTTACTGGCACGCAATTAGGTGACCAAACCTCTCCTTAGACAGAACTTTCTAGACATTGCCAATAATGTTATCTAATAATATTATTCAAATAATATGAATTATTGATCTGATAATGAAAAATAATGTGTAGTGACAATTATTGAAACTACAATAATATAAAATATCAACGTAACAATTATTGAATTAATAAAATAAAATATTGAACAGTAATTACTGTAACAATTATTGAGTAGTGCCTTCTTACGTAAGAACCAATAATTGGTGCAATACCGTGTGCTACTCTGTAACAACCCGTATTACTGTATTTTAACCATCGGGTATTCCAACAGTATTAACGATAACAACTACACCGTTATTTATAAAAAATTTATACTTGTCGTTTTCTTCATCCAATCTCTTTCCGTTATGGGGCCCACACAAGGCTGCGCCGTCGTACGAATATTCCCCGACAGCAAGAATATTCCATGACAAAATGAATTTTCTCCGACAACAATGAGTATTTTATAACCACTTGCTTATTTGAAATATTTGCGCATTTTACCCATAACTAACCACATTAATCAAATCAACCCTTACTATTTCAAAATGATAAATAGAGGAAATTAAATTTTATTTATTAATAATTTGGGGTCTTACAACCTCCCCTCCTTATGAAATTTTGTCCTCGAAATTGACGTACGTACCTGGTGTCTCGAAAAGATGAGGATACCTCACTTTCATTTTCGTTTCAAACTCCCAGGTCATTTCCTCAATAGCATGGTTTCTCTACAAAACTTTAACTTGTGGTATGACCTTCGTGCGTAGGACATGCTCTTTTCTATCCAAGATCTTTACATGTACCTCCTTGTACGTTAAATCTTCTGCTATCTCGTCTGGTTCTAATTCAATAATGTGGTTCGGGTCGTCCACATATTTACGTAACATCGATACGTGAAAAACGTTATGAACACGAGTCATACTTGGCGGTAAAACGAGTCTATAGGCCACCGTTCCTATTCGATCGAGGATTTCAAATGGACTAATAAATCGAAGGTTTGAGCTTTCCTCACATCGCCGATTCTCGCTTTTAGAATAATGACTTCTTGCATCTTCTTCTTCATATTCATCAACTCCAAGTCTATAGCTTGAGCAGCTTTAAATTTATCGATTAAAGTCAATTCTAATCGTATATTCGTTATCTTCACGCATGTTCTTGGAATCTTTAACTCTATCTCCATCTTCTGTAAGTCATACGAAATGGGTCTTTGTGTTAACAATATCGCACTCATAAACGCATACGATCTTTTACTCAACGCGTCAGCTACCATGTTCATTTTTTTTTCAGGATGGTATTGAATGGTATGGTCGTAATCTTTCAACAGCTCGAGCCAACGTCGTTGCCGCATGTTAAGTTCTTGGAAGCTCTTTTCATATTCCTCGCTTCATTCGAATTTTGTATCTCTACGAGTCAGCTGAGTTAATGGAGTAGCGATTCGAGAAAATCTTTCCACGAATCTCTGATAATAACCAACTAAGTCTAGAAAGCTACATATTTCGATTACTAACTTAGGTTGCTCTCAACTATGACTCATATCCCAATCTTGGATAACACGTCACAATGGTACCTATCAGTTTACTATCACACAAATATGGCGTCCCCTACGGAGAGTCTGGCTTCGATGCATTCCATAAAGGAAGTCACAAGATAAAGGCTCGGGTACAAACTTCTACAGTTGAATTTTTAACTCCTGAAGTTCAATAGGAGCCATGAGATTTTAGAAATGAGTTTTATTCCAGGTTCAAAGTCGATACAAAATTCAATATCACACTTTGGGAGTAAGCCAAGAAATTCTTCAGGAAATACATCAGGAAATTTACTAACAATAGAAATATCATTCAAATCTGACATATTTTTGTTCAAGTCCATAACATGGGCTAAGAAAACTTGACATCCATTTTTCAATAAACGAATGACTTTATGGCTTGATATGAAAGGGTTTGACTTCAATGGTTTGGTTGCTTGAATTCGAATAACAGGTTGCTTAGGAATATGAAAACTAACAACCTTACGAAAGCAATCAATTTTGGCATGATGAGTAGTTAATCAATCAATCCCCAAAATCACATCAAAATCAAGTATCTTTAAAGAAATAAGGTCAACAGGTAATGTGATGGTGCCAACTTGGATCAAACAAGATTTATAAACAGTGGATGTAATGAAAGTTTCTCATAACGGAGTTTCAACAGATAAGTCAAAGTCTAATTTTCTCCGGAGTCAAGTTTAAACGTTGAGTATAAGCAGGAGAGATAAATGAATGGGTAGAACCGGTATCTAATAAGGTATAAACTTCATAAGAATTTATAATTAACTAACCCGTGCTAACTCCGTTCGGGTTCCTCGCATTCTGACTAGTCACGACAAACGCTCTTCCAGGAATCGTTGACTTTGACTTTTCTGGGAAAGCATTTTGAGTCACCATCCCCGCTGGACTGGGTTTCGCTACCGTACAATCTCGAGCGATATGACCTTCTTTTCCACAATTATAACATACTTTGGAAGGTTGTGAATAGTTTAGACTTATGTGTCCCTCTTCTCCGCATCTGTAGCATGTAACTGGCGGTCTTTCTCCTCCTCTAAAATTCTTTCCTGGTGTTGGTGCCGACGTCTTCCCGTCATTGTAAAATCTTCTCTTCTTGAAATTTCCACTTGAGTTATTTCTTCTATTACCTTGGCCATGATTACCACTGAAGTGGTTACCATTTCTGGCATGATAATTTCCTCCACGATGGTTATCATTGTTCCGATGACCGTTACCATCGATATGATTATCATCGAGTTATTGGTCATTATTCTTCAGTTGAGCCGACTCATTATCGCGCTCCAATAACTGAGCCCTATTCACAACATCTAAATATAAACAAAGTTTGTGAGAAATGAGGTATTGAGGTATTTTGGGTTTCAAACCTCGCAGAAACATTCGCGTCATTCTCTCATCATTATCAACCAAATGGGATGCAAATCGGGACAACTCGGCAACCTTAGCTTCGTACTGCAACACATTCATATTGTTTTGCTCCAGCTTGATGAACTCTACCTCCTTCATGTGACGAATACTTTCAAAAAAGTATTTGTCATTGAATAATTCTTGGAACTTCTCCCAAGACATCTTCAGTGCGGTAGGCTGAGTACGCTTTACAGATTCCCACCAATAATCTACCTCTCCTCGTAACATGAAAGTGGCGAAAGGAACCTTTTGCTCCCCTGAGCATCCCAAGATATCAAATATCTTAGTGATCTGCTTTATCCTCGTCTCTGCCGTAAGTGGTTCTGGCTTTACCAAAAACTCTGGCGGTCCTAACTCCTTGAACTGCTTAACGGTGATCATCCGTGAGTTGCCAGTGTTTCCACCTGCATTTTGAACAGTAGTCTTTCTCGTTTGGTTTTGCATGAATTCTAGAAAGTTCCTAAACATACCATCGTTCGTCATCTACTCAGTGGTGTTATTCACAGGAGGAACATTGCCAGACTGTTGCATGTTCTCCTCGTTGGTGAGCAAAGGTGTCTCCACGGTCTCATTTACTACACTGTTAACAATCTAAGTCGACATTCTTAAATATTGTCATAAAACAAGGGTTAATTAAACAAATTAACAAATCACATAATACCCTTATACTATGACCGACCAACAAATAAGCTTAGGTAGGACACACTAGCGAAGGATTTACTCGTCTCTCCCCTCCTAGTTCTATTCCCCGATCTCCGCCAGAGATGATATCCCCAAGCTCTGATACCAACTGTGACGCCCCCCAAAATAGGTATACAACACCCATTCTGAGTCGTCAAAATACATGGTACAGAAACAAATACAACTTTATTAATACAACATAAAAACTGTGAGTTTAAATACAAATATTGTCTTCTAGACAATATCCACACTCAAATAAGTCCTCATTACAATTATTGATACATTATTTTACAAAATAGTGAGGACTACTAAAACAACTATCTTGAACCATTACTCCACACCCCGACTAGTTCCCGCTATATTCTCGTCTCCTGAGAAGAAAAATGGAACAAAAAGGAAAAGAGTGAGCTCAACTAGCCCAGTAAAGAATATTATGACTAAGATAATGTACAACAAATTATCCTTAGTCTTCAACAGGGAAAAATCTTATAGAATACAATAGACAATAAGTTTTAGATCAACAACTGTAGCGGAAACAACAATTCATTAGAAGAGTTAAGTAGAGAATGAAATCTACTATCATCTATGAATTTAAAAGTCCATCATCGATATTTTATCCCTGTAACATCAATCAATATACATCATAAATCAAATATTCATCTTTGCACTACAGGCCAAAGATATTCACCAGTTGGTCATGTTTATCTAAACACATGTTCATCTTTGCACTACGGGCCAAAGATATTCATCATAAAATCATTCATCTTTGCACTACAGGCCAAAGATATTCAGTTATATCATCATTTAGGACCGAGGATGATGAAAAATATTTTAAAGAAAACGAATCCAGTGAAACAAAAGAACAAATATTAAGAATTCGTACTTTAAACAATCCAAGTTCAAAAATACTTCATAAATAACCAAAGTGGAGTAAAATTCAAGAATGAAGACTAAAACATAGATCCAATCCAAGATAGGAATCATAATAGACAATCTTGGACACAAAAAAAAAATTAATTTTTTTGTAAATAGTGTTGTATTCGTGAATAGTGTCGCCGTATACGTGTGAATAGTAACTCCGACACTAAATGATAAAAATTTCATAAAAAATCATCATGCTTCATGAATAGTACTCGTGAATAGTAACTCGTGAATAGTAACTCATGAATAGTAACCCCGACATAAAAAAGTTCTAAATTTGAAAAAAATTTCCAACAATATTTCGGCATAATGATATTGAAGAAATAATATCATTTTCGAATAAAATAACATCCCTTACCTCGCAAAACAGTACTTCTGACTGGAATACTGGATATAAGGCTGAAAGAACTCGCACCGTATAGCAATACTCAAAGTACTAAAATACTCACAAAATACTTTAGATATTATAGAGAGAGAAAGAGAGAGAAAACTTTAGTTTCTAGTCTGATTTTCAATTCTAACCTAAGCACCCTATTTATAGGAAATTGCTTAGAACACCAAAGTAGAAAATTTAATATAATAATATTATATATAAACAAATTTTCTAAGTCCACTTCTTGAATCTGAATTCAACAACTACATCACATGCAAGACCCACAATTAATGACAAAAACATTTTTCAAATAAAAAATAATTAAAACTTCCAAAAATCAATTATTTCAGAACTTCAGAACTTCAACAATTCATAATAAATATCCCTTTCATTAGAAAATTCGAATCACGTGAATTTTTATAGGAAATTCAATTATCTACAACTTTGCAGAAGAAAGTTTTTCCAAATTCCAAACAAAAATTGACCAAAATCCACATACGGACGATTTTACAGGCTATAATCAAATTTCAGTCAAGAAATGGGGTCCACCGACACACAAAACATGTGTTAATCATTTAATGCAACAAAAATATTCTTCCTCCTCATATACTCATATATCCCACATTCATTGTAAAAATATCACCATTAATATATTATTAAAATAATATATTCAAATGAATTATTTTACCAGAAAAAGATAAAATATTAATTTTCAACAATTGTCACATTTAAAAATTTTCTCCATCTATATCCACATAAAATCAATATTTTCCTCATCATATAAATCAATAATTAATTATTCACAAATAATATTACATAATCACAATATTGACAACCAGGCAGTTCCCAGGAAAGAGGGGGCTCTCCAATAAGAATTTCTCCTTACTGGCGCACAATTAGGTGACCAAACCTCTCCTTAGACAGAACTTTCTAGACATTGCCAATAATGTTATCTAATAATATTATTCAAATAATATGAATTATTGATCTGATAATGAAAAATAATGTGTAGTGACAATTATTGAAACAACAATAATATAAAATATCAACGTAGCAATTATTGAATTAATAAAATAAAATACTGAACAGTAATTAGTGTAACAATTATTGAGTAGTGCCTTCTTACATAAGAATCAATAATTGGTGCAATACCGTGTGCTACTCTGTAACAACTCGTATTACTGTGTTTTAACCACCGGGTATTCCAACAGTATTAACGGTAACAACTACATCGTTATTTATAAATAACTTATACTTGTCATTTTCTTCATCCAATCGCTTTCCGTTATGGGGCCCACACAAGGCTGCGTCGTCGTACGAATATTCCCCGACAGCAAGAATATTCCACGACCAAATGAATATTCTCCGACAACAATGAGTATTTTATAACCACTTGCTTATTTAAAATATTTGCGCATTTTACCCATAACTAACCACATTAATTAAATCAACTCTTACTATTTCAAAATGATAAATAGAGGAAATTAAATTTTATTTATTAATAATTTGGGGTCTAAATAAATGCTATACCTCTGGATTAATTCTTACTCGACTCACATTCACCTTTCAATACTCTTATTACCATTCGTTACGACTTTCTCGATAATTCATATCTTACTTACTACATTCATCAACGTCTAAGTCATACAACTAGGGTATACTTAGAACATTCGTCTAACGCGAATACGATTCACAAGGATCGTTTATGTATTCAACTATCACGTTGCTTGTCTCTTAATCTCTCATTCAAATTTACTCAAGGTTTTAATCGCATTAGATCGTTATCCATCCCATGAACCCCATGTTCATTATTCTTTCTTAATGTCGAAGCCATACTGTTCGTTGTATGCTACGACCGATCATTCATCACAATAATGTTGCGTTAACAGCGTCTATAAGCTTTACATTCATCCCGCATTACCATGACATAACATCGAAATGTTATTCATTACCCTCGTCACTCAACGTCTATGGAATCACAATCATAGCCATTCCTCACGTTCATTTATCGCGACTACGGTCCCCGGATATTGGTCCCGTAACCCGCGTCCACATTCTTTTAATCTCGTTTAATCTTTCTATTCAACCTTCATTAAAGGTTTAAAATGCTTGATTAAGTGTTACATTAGTTGAACATTATGTTCTTTATCTTTCCTTTCATTTCCCCCAAGAGCTAAGTAGTTAAAAGCTCATCACTGGCTTTTTCCGTGTATTGGCGTTGCGGCGCCGATCCCCTTTACAAATCTCGTGATGCGGTGCGAGTTAGCAGTGTCTGGCTCTCTGGTCTGGCGCTGCGGCGCTGGCCACCAAGGCATGACTCGCGCTGCGGCGCCAAGCATGAAACCTAGAAAAAAATTTCTAAGTCTTTTACAAACTTGTGACGCTGATTTCAAAATCTCATAACTTCTTCGTTATAACTCGGAACGAGGTTGTTCTAAAGCCATTTTCTTATTTATCTTATGTACTTCGATTTCCCACAGATAGAACTTTGTTCTAAATCCATTAACATGCCATTCAATTAGCTTAATCTTCACCCTTCGTTCATTTTAATGTTTTTAAGGTTCTTTGTTCGTTCGTCCGTAATTCGGTCATTCGAACTCAAAATTCATTCGTACTTGAGTCCATGACTCACGTTTTATACGTTCTCTTACATTCTTATGAAACCCTATACATTCGGGTTCATTTACTAATTTTCAAATTTTCATTCATCTTTTACAAAATTTTTGCCATAACTTCGTTATAGCTTAGTTTTAATCCGTTCTTCATGAACTTTTCTACCGTTCCTAACCAAGTAATAAGCAACTAACTTATACGCGATGGTTTTAAACTTGTCCATCAACAACAATTATACTACGATGGTTTTAAATTTGTCCATCAACAACGTTTTTGTGTTCTTCGTTCGTTCTTCATTTTAATTGATATTTTGGATTACGATTTCACTTTTTCTTGGAATTTAATGTTATAGAACACCATTCCTTACTTATTTGACCTACTCATTCATAAGATTCATTCAGATCGCTCAAAATCTTTACGAATCTTATACTTCGTTAAGAAATTTATAAACTAAATTTCTTATTTCTTATTTCTTCTTTTCTCATGATTTCAACCATATGAAATCATCTCTAACATCCTTTACTCCTTATTCTCATTAAGCTATGGCTTTAACATAAAAACTTAAAGAAAAATTATCTAGAAGTTAGGTTTTCGGATTACCTTTCTTCTTTAATTTCATTCCGACGGACAAAGTTTGCTCACGAGCAACTTTTCCTCTTCCTTTTCCTTTTCTCCTTCATCTGAAATCTCTCTCTCTCTCTCTCTCTCTCTCTCTCAAATGTTTGAAAACTTTCAAAATTTCAAACAAATAAAATTAAGCTTCCTATTTATAGATTTTCAACGCTAGGGGCAAAATAGTCATTTTGCCGCTAAAATCACTATTCACACCTCCTTACTATTCAAGACTTAAGGACTAAGTTAACTTAGCCCTCAAGTTTGTTTAGCCCTTAAGTTTCGTAGTTCCGTCTTTCGGGTTTCGTCCGACAGTTTTAAAAACTGCAATTCTCGGAATCCAAATATTTTTGGATATTTCGTCTTTCTTTTACCGATTAACTTTTACGTATTCTTCGGATTTCGAAAAAACTAAAAACACTTTTTGGTGTCAAGTGTTTTCCTTCGCGTTTTCCCCTAACGTAGCTAAACGAATGAAAATTACATTACAGTACTCTTTGTCGTTTTTATTTCGTCCGATTTCTGTATGTTTTTATAGAAAAACTTTTATCGGCTTACTTAACTTTTCACGATATATTATCGTCAAATCTTTTGACGAAATGTCATTTCAACATACCGAACTCTCGGAAAGGCTTAGGTTATTCAAACTATAACCCTTAGGTTTCGTCGGATAAATAGTGTCTATTTCGTCTTTTTCCCCGAAAACATTTTTGTCTCCGGAAAAATTTTATTTTCGTCTTGAAAATTCTTACTCACTCAGTCTAGCTCGTAGCCAGAATCCTCCCGATTAATAATCATTCTAGGTTATAGAACGATTAATATACTCATAGCACAGAATAGTATTAATAAAAATTAATTTTATTAATAACTAATTCTTTAAATCTTAATTTCTGGAAAATCCAGATTTTTGGGTTGTCACATCCTTCCCCCTTATAAAAATTTCGTCCTCGGAATTTCTTCGAACTATACCCATACCCGGGTAATCACATTCACCCCCTTCTTCACAAAATTTCGTCCTCGAAATTTTAACTTACTATTCTTCTCAACTTCTCTTCAAAGAAGTTATTATCTTTCAAACATTTCCTACCCTTCATAACTTATCAAGAATCATGAAGTGAAAGGAATAACAAGGAATATAAAGATTCCTTTAAAACATTTCATACTTTTACTGAGGGGCTAAATTGACCATGAACTCTTACTAGGTTAAACAGCATAACGCCGTAATATTTCTTTCCATGGTTAGTTTACAATCACAAAGAAGGTAAACTACCTCTTCCATACATAGGTGATCAACCCATCGTATAATCCCATTTTGGAGTATGTTCACCTCAGACTTACTCATTAGATTCCGCACCAAAACAATTTGGTTTGGCATAGCTCTTCCAAGAAAGCTCGATTTTCTTTTAATCATGACATACCATTCGTCTTAGCCAAATCAAGTAGCTTAGACCATACCAATAAATTGGACATCAACTTGAAACATTCGTCTAGTTAACTTAATTGACATCGACTACTTCTTTAAATTCTTTTGCAATACATCAAAACATTTTATGACGTCATGATGCCACACTCTTCACAATACATTGAGGACTTCATCAGTTTATGACTTCATCATTATACATCATACCATAGCAGGTTGTTGATCCTAAGATTAAATTTCACACCAGGTTTAACTGCATTAATAACTCCATCTTTTTACCATCCTTGCATCGAATGCACTGATGATATAAAATTCATTTTGATATTTCAAATCAATTTCTGTCTAGCCGAAACAATTAGCATAGACATACAAAGAATGGTTCTTTTAAAATCCATTGGTTTTAAAAAAAATTGAACCAACTCTTTCATTTTCAAAACTCGCACATCAACACGATTTCAAGAAATTTTGAAATCTAGCATAGCTAGATGACTTGGAATATCTTATTCTCTATCTCCCTTCATTGTCTTACTTGCGACAATACTTAATCTTCTCTAGCACCTTCAATGCTAAGTTTACTAAAAATACTTACTTTCAGTCTAAACATTCCAATACCTTAGTATAGTTCATCAACTTACCACACTTTATGTGTTTAGGAACTTTCTACAACCATATGTGTTTAAAAACTTATCTTCGCAATATGTAATCCAAGAACAAATCAAGGACTATCCATATGCTTAGGGCTCAGAAACATAGCATATAACTATGAGTCACAAACTTTTCATAAGTATGAGTTTCAAGAACCCGCGCCTATCTTAACATTTTCTACCTATCAAGTATATACATGAGAAAAGATTCACCTTCTCGTCATATACATATTGATAGCACGACATACTATTCCATTGATTATCACTGTAATAACTAAGTAATCACAAACCCCTTCCCATTCGAAGGTTCGTACTACTCAGCTATCACATTAGTCCTCAATTGAAATCTTAGAACTTCTAACTTTCTCTTTACTTAATACGAATTTTCTTTAATTAGTATACTATCCTTTACAACTCAATTTGAGTTCTTCTTCCCGTACTACTTCGTAGTACCACTCATTCATATCATTAGCAATAAATCATTCATCGTTTAACAGATCATCTGTTACTACGATTTACTATGATCACGTGGTGATCTTCTTATCCTTCTCTTTACGATTATAATCTTAGGTACTCATACCTAAGGTTTATACCCTATCAGCTCTGATACCAACTTGTAATGCCCCGAAATTCAATCCTTCTTCACACCCGGATTTCGTACGTCACGAGTACATCATTCATCCAAATATACATCATTATGTACTGAAATATATTAATATACATTCTAAATTCCCAAATTCTAAAACCTTATAACCTTTCTCATTACAAATAATGATAATTACATTATTCCTTTCATCTTACAAGAGTGACTTTTATCCGCCACCAAGGATACATCACAGTTCATTAAACTAGTCTATAGTTTAATTTTCATCTTTCTACATTATAAGTCTTCACTTGATCTTCTCGCTCATTCACATTCTGAATGGCACTTCATCGGAATACCGTCAGCTTGAACTATAAGGGATCCTTAAGTTCTTCTAACATCGCTCGCTGAAAATGTTTTTCATTTAAAGCAAGTGTGAGTATTCAATTGCCCAGCAAGTCATAACAGTTGAACATACAACTTCAAGAGTTTAACATTCCTTTGAAACTTCGATAACCGAACAAAGGTTATGAAACAGCTTGAACAATAGGAATAATCTCGATTCCTATCATTTTAAAACATTAGTCACATTCACTTTGAAATACTTTCATTCTCTATTCTCTTTCATACACATCCTGTCTGGCTAGAATCAATAGCACAGACTTAACAATAACGGTTCATGTATAAACATAACATTCTTTTATTGAATAGTTCAATCATAGAATAGTTCATATAACAAAAACACTGAAGTGTTCACATTGTGGCACAAGGCCTCATACATTCTACCACCTTGCACAAATATCGCATTTACACATAGACATAACTTCTCAAGTTCAACATCTTAGAAGTTTAAGAAACTAGCATTCATTTAGAATATGAATGAAGTTAGGAAACTTGCCTTACGCACAGCTACAGCTTACGCTGAACTGCTCATTCCCATTCCTATGTAGCACATAAGAAAAATAACACATACACCAATTAGTCATATATATATATATTTGACTTATGCATTGGTTTACTTAACTTTACTTCTTAAGGTTCGCGTTCTTGCAATATAATTTTATGCGACTAACTTTCATTACCGGTTTACGGTTTCATGACATACAGAGATGTCTTACTCAAAACGTTCATCATCTTTGATGATTCACATTATTATCTTCTTCGTATACTTCTCTAGGACTCAGCACACATCGCTTCTCTGCTAGTAGTCCATATGATACCCTGAGTGGTTTCCCACAAACAACCAACAAACAAGTTCTCGTCTCACCTACACTGCCCACACAATGAGTTAGATCGGTTGCCAGTTTTGTATATACCTTCGCTCTCTGAAGGAATTATTTAGCCCAGCTCCCATATGTCAACCATCAAAGGTTACGATTGTACCACAACCTAAACTTATCTTAACTTATACGAACTATTAAATATAATGTTCGTTAAGTCAATTTTTTATTCCTTTAGGCTTTCTGACAACTAAATGACATACCTCGAGATTCATTCTTACTCGACTCACATTCGGCTTTCAATACTCTTATTACCGTTCATTACAGCTTTCTCGATAATTCATATCTTACTTACTACCTTCATCAACATCTAAGTCATACAACTAGGTTATACTTAGAACGTTCGTCCAATGCGAATACGATTCAGATGGATCATTTACGTATTCAAATTTCACGTTGCTTATCTCTTAATCTCTCACTCAACCTTTATTCAAGGTTTTAATCGCTTTCGATTGTTATCCATCCCATGAACCCCATGTTCATTATTCTTTCTTAATGTCGAAGCCATACTATTCGTTGTATGCTACGACCGATCATTCATCGCAAAAACGTTGCGTTAACAACGTCTATACGCTTTACATTCATCCCGCATTATAACTACATAACATCAAAATGTTATTCATTACCCTCGTCACTCAACGTCTACGGAATAACAATCATAGCCATTCCTCATGTTCGTTTTTCGCGACTACGGTCCCCGGATATTGGTCCCGTAACCCGCATCCACATTATTTTAATCTCGTTTAATCTTTCTATTCAACCTTCATTAATGGTTTAAAACACTTGATTAAGTGTTACATTAGTTGAACATTATGTTCTTTGTCTTTCCTTTCACTTCCCCCAAGAGCTGAGCAGTTAAAAGCTCATCACTGGCTTTTTCCCTGCACTGGCGCTGTGGCGTCGATCCCCTTTTAAAATCTCGCGCTATGGCTCGAGTTAACAGTGTCTGGCTCTCTGATCTGGTGCTGCGGCGCAGGCCCCCAAGGCACGACTCGCGCTGCGGCGCCAAGCATGAAACCTAGAAAAAATTTTCTAAGTCTTTGACAAACTTGAGACGCTGATTTCAAAGTCTCATAACTTCTTCGTTATAACTCGGAACGAGGTTGTTCCAAAGCCATTTTCTTACTTAACTTATGTACTTCGATTGCCCATGCATAGAAATTTGTTCTGAATCAGTTAACATGCCATTCAATTAGATTAATCTTTACCCTTCGTTCATTTTAACGTTTTTAAGGTTCTTTGTTCGTTCGTCCGTAATTCGATCATCCAAACTAGGAATTCGTTCATACTTGAGTCCACGACTCACGTTTTATACGTTCTCTTACATTCTTATGAAACTCTACACGTTCGGGTTCATTTACTAACTTTCAAATTTTTGTTCTTCTTTTACAAAATTTTCGCCATAACTTCGTTATAGCTTAGTTTTAATTCGTTCTTCATGAACGTTTCTACCATTCCTAACCAAGAAATAAGAAACTAACTTATACACGATGGTTTTAAACTTGTCCATCAACAACAATTATACTACAATTGTTTTAAATTTGTCCATCAACAACGTTCTTTGTGTTCTTCGCGTGTTCTTCGTTCGTTCTTCATTTTAATCGATATTTTGGATTACGATTTAACTTTTTCTTGGAATTTAATGTTATAGAACACCATTCCTTACTTATTTGACCTACGCATTCATAAGATTCATTCGGATCGCTCAAAATCCTTACGAATCTTATACTTCGTTAAGAAAATTATAAACTAAATTTCTTATTTCTTATTTCTTTTTTTCTCATGATTTCAACCATATGAAATCATTTCTAATATCTTTTACTCCTTATTCTCATTAAGCTATGTTTTAACATAAAAACTTAAAGAAATATTATCTAGAAGTTAGGTTTTCGGATTACCATTCTTCTTTAATTTCATTCCGACGGACAAAGTTTGCTCACGAGCAACTTTTCCTCTTCCTTTTCCTTTTCTCCTTCATCCAAAATATATATATCTCTCTCTCAAATGTTTAACAACTTTCAAAATTCCAAATAAATGAAATTAAGCTTCCTATTTATAGATTTTCAAGGCTAGGGGCAAAATAATTATTTTGCCCCTAAAATACTATTCACACCTTCTTACTATTCAAGACTTAAGGACTAATTTAACTTAGTCCTCAAGTTTGCTTAGCCCTTAAGTTTCGTAGTTCCGTCTTTCGGGTTTCGGCCGACAGTTTTAAAAACTGCAATTCTCGGAATCCAAATATTTTTGGATATTTCGTCTTTCCTTTACCGATTAACTTTTACGTATTCTTCGGATTTCAGAAAAACTGAAAAACACTTTTTGGTGTCAAGAGTTTTCCTTCACGTTTTCCCCTAACGTAGCTAAACGAATGAAAAGTACATTACAGTACTTTTCGTCGTTTTTATTTCGTCTGATTTCAGCACGTTTTTCGAGAAAAACTTTTATCGACTTACTTACCTTTTCACGATATATTATCGTCAAATCTTTTGACGGAATGTCATTTCGACATACCGAACTCTCGAAAAGGCTTAGGTTATTCAAACCCTAACAGTTTCGTCGGGTGAATAGTGCCTATTTCGTCCTTTTCCCCGAATACATTTTTGTCTCCGGAAAATTTTTATTTTCGTCTTGAAAATTCTTACTCGCTCATCCTAGCTCATAGCCAGAATCCTCCCGATTAATAATCATTCAAGGTTATAGAACAATTAATAAACTCATAGTACATAATAGTATTAATAAAAATTCATTGTATTAATAACTAATTCTTTAAATCTTAATTTCTGGACAATCCGAATTTTCGGGTTGTCACAGCAAACGTCAAAGACTTCAAAGCAATCTAACAGCCAGGATTTAGAGGATCAACTAACCCTGTAGAGATGTTTGTGACAGCTAGAGTAACGGATGGGCAAAAGATAGCTTTTGTCACCTATACGATGAAAGGGGAAACGAATTTTTGGTGGGAAGCAAATCAAGCTAGAGCCGGAGAAGAAAATAGTGGCAGTAAGACTGGGAAAAGAAAAGGAGATAATTTCAGGAATACCAGAAGTAGGCCAGGAGGTGGAAAGAAACAGGTTGCGCAGTGTGGGAATTGTGGAAAGAATCACTCAGGGGAGTGTCTTAAGGGTAAGTTTGTGTGCTACAGGTGTGGGCAGGAGGGACATATCTCTCCCAACTGTCCCAATCCAAGGATGAACAGAGGGTATTACAAGTGTGGATCAACGGAGCATAAGGTGAAATATTGTCCGAAAAAGAGGGGATACAGGGATCGCGAGTAAAGGAAAAGGCAGCGGGACTCTAGTGACAACGGAACCTACTTCAACAAACAAACCAACATAATCAATCATGAGAGTCTACAATATGACGGTCCAGTATACGGTGGCAGCTGAGAATGGAACTCCAAGTATTATTCGTATAACTTGTATATTTCGATATATATGATTATCCAATATATAATAAATTATTTTATAAAAAAATTTTGAAGAAGGAATTTGAGTTCTCTTAGCAATCGAACTTTCATTTAATCAGATAGACAAGCTTCATGTTGAATAGTTAAAGATCGGTTCGATCAAATCTGATCGAGATCTATTTGAAATGACTGTGTAAGCTATGTACCCTTGTAAGTATGAGTTTTAAAACGGTGATTCCGGGGACGGAATCCTTATAAGGGAGGGTGAATGTAATAACCTGAATATTTTCTATATAAATAAATAAGAAATTTTGCATATTAATTTTTTATATATTTTAAAGATGAGAATATGTGTCAAGTAATGTGTATGTATATATGTGATAAATAAAATTTATTTATTACATGAATAATTTCAAATAATTTTATTTTAGAATTATTGATCATTATAAAGTATATACTTATAATAATTAATTTTATACTCGAAATATCTTTATTATTTATTTTCTAAGAAAACATGATTTTTATATTATTTAAATAATATATGAAATGATTATTGGAATTATTATAATTACTATTTTATTATATGAATTTTAGTTCAGAGTTTTAAGTTAATTATTTTAACTTAATTAATAATGCGTGCTATATGTGAAAGATAAATTAGATTTGAAATCCAAACCCTAATTTTGGATTTTGAGCTATGAATGAGAATAATAATATTATATTAAGTATAATGTTATTTTTCGGTGTTATAAATATATACAGTATATGTGTAGATTGTTAATGGTTAGTCAATTATGGTGTATCACGACAAACCCTAGTATTACTGTCATAAACCATGATTGGAAATTTAAAACTGAAAATTAAGATCGGTCAGAAATTGTGTTATATGACTTATGTGCATATTATAGAATTAATGTTAATTAGATAAAACCTTAATTAATATTTAAAAGCCCTAATTTAAAATTAGAAACCCTAATTGCTAAAATTATAAACCCTAATTATTATTTTTGTAAATCAAAATATTAATTAAGGAACCCTAATTATTTAAACCCTAATTTTAATTAGTATGTTTTAATTAAAATTTTACTACACTTTAAATTTTAATTATCCAAACCCTAGTAATTATTTGGGAAACTTTAAGATGTAAAATCTAGTGATTAAACCCTAGATTCAAGCACCTTGGACAAGAATACCCTTTGACTTATTTGCAAAATTACAATTTTACCCTTTTTGTCCCATTCTTGAATTATTGGTTAGACAAGATCTTTGCAAATCTGGCCAGCCACTCTATTGTTTAGCTATGAACCTACAAGACTACAATTCTCAGCCATTACTAACAGCCACATGCATTGTAAACAAGTTTACATAGAATTTAAGAGAGAGAAAAAGTCTCCTCCAAGCTCATTTTGCACAAACACTCATCTTAGAACTTCTCTCTCCAAAACCTCCGAAATTTCTTTGCTAGATCAGTCATAAAGCAATCCCTACGAAATCCATAAACAGATCAGAAGCATAGAAATCAGATTTTGCTCACCAAAAGGTATGAACCCTAAAAAAATCTGATCTTGATCTGTAGGTTAGATGCTATAATTTATTGTTAAAATATGTTGTTTATGGTGTACAATGATGATCTGAGTTGATAGATGTTAGATCAATAACATTTATAGGCTCAGATCTAGAGTTTTTCAAAATCTGGAAATTTTTGTTTTTGAGTCTGACAGTTAAATGTCAGACCTCATAGATCTTTGTTCAGTTATGCGTTTTGTTGTTTTTAACTTGTTATGTGTATCTTGTGATGTGTTCTTTAATCTACAAAAAGAATCAGAGTCATTTGATGTATAGGTTGGTAGTTATTAACGGTCAAAAGCCGTTGACCGAAATTGACCTGACCTTTTTTGGGCAACCCAGAAGGTCATTACCAGCGTCTGACAACTTTTTCAAGCGACTAGATCTGCCAGTGTGTTGTTGTTTTGATTCTGTTATGGTAAATGAGTTGTAGATTTTTATGTTTACTATGGATATATTCCTTTCGATCCCTTATATCATCATTGTATTGAACATAGTGGATGGTCAAACTAGCTTACTAGTTCACGAAACCTGTTTCTGGAAATTCCAGAAAATTCAAGAACATGTCTTCTGACATGGTTTGACCGGCCTAGATCTGCATGCTCTATTATTGTTTTTATTATTAGTATTATTCTGCTAATAGAAATGGTATCGTAAAGCACCGAGTTCGGGTTTCAAGTACCCGAGTTTGGGGGCGTTACAGGATGCATGTAATTTGGAGATCTCAGTAAATCCAACAAACCAGAAGAATCTATTCCGCAAACCAAATGAACAATTAATCCAGCAAGGTGAATTGGAAAACTCACAAGGTATAGAGCAAGATACAACAGAAAAACTTGAAGTAGAGTTCCCTCAATAAGAAGAAGTTATACATGATATACAAATGCCAAAGACTGCAAGATATCTCAAGAACCATCCACCAGAAAACATCATTGGAGATATAATCACTACAAGAAGAGGATTGCAAAATTAATGTGCTTTTTCAGCATTTCTATCACAAGTTGAGCAAAAGAATGCTAAGGAAGCTATTCTAGATGAAAACTGGCTAATGGCAATGTAGGAAGAACTTCAACAATTTGAACGATGCCAAGTCTGGGAACTTATGCCCCCTCCTAATGATGTATCTATCATTGGAACAAGGTGAGTATTCAAGAACAAGCTTGATGAGCATGGGACTATCACTCGTAACAAAGCAAGGCTAGTAGCTCAAGGATACAATCAACAAGAAGGGATAGACTATGAAGAAACTTATGCCCCAATCGCCAGACTAGAGTCCATCCATATCTTCTTAGCATTTGCATGTTACATGAAGTTAACACTTTATCAAATGGAAGTAAAAAGCACCTTTCTCAACGGATACATCAATGAAGAGGTGTATGTAAAATAGCCTCCTGGATTTGAACATGAGAGGTATCCAAATCATGTCTACAAGCTAAAGAAAGCTCTCTATGGGCTAAAACAAGCTCCACGAGCTTGATACGAAAGGTTGAGTAAGTATTTGCTTTCAAATGGTTTTATTAGAGGAAAAATTTATTCTACATTATTTATTAGGCATGAAAATAAAGATATTATTATTGTATAAATATATGTAGATGATATAATTTTTGGTGCTACTAATGATTTTCTTTGTGAGTGGTTTTCTAAGTGCATCCACATGGAGTTCGATATGAGTCTAATGGGAGAACTTAATTACTTTTTGGGACTCCAAATCAAACAAACAAAGGACGATATGTATATCCATCAAACCAAATATACAAAAAAGCTTCTTAAAAGGTTTGGTTTTGAAGGATCTAATTCAAAGACTACACCAACGAGCACTTCAATAAAGCTTATGTCTGATGAAAAAGGTATAGATGTGGAGGTAACTAAATATCGAGGGATGATTGGATGTTTATTATATTTAACCGCATCTAGACCAGATATTATCTTTAGTGTTTGTTTAGGTGCACGTTTTCAAGCAAAACCTAAAGAATCTCATTTACAAGCTGTTAAAAAGAATTTTAAATATTTAAGTGGTACAATCAATCTGGGATTATTTTATCCAATCTGTAATCATTTTGTACTAATGGGTTATTCAGATGCTGACTATTTGGGGTGTCAAATTGATAGAAAGAGTACCAGTGGTGCTTGCACATTTTTTGGTCATAGTCTTGTTACATGGCATAATAAAAAGAAACTTCAGTTGCTTTATCAACCACTAAGGGTGAATATCTAGTTGCAGGGAGTTGTTGCCCTAAAATTTTATGGTTAAAACAAACTCTATGTGACTTTGATGTTTTATGTGATAATGTGCTCATATACTGTGATAATTCTAGTGCTATAGATATCTCTAAAAATCTTGTGTTACATTCATGTATAAAGCATATAGAAGTTAGACATCATTTTCTAAGGGATAATGTTTCCAAAGGATTAATTAAATTAATTTTTATTCCAATAGAAAAATAATTGGCTGATATTTTTACTAAACCCTTAAGTGAAGAAAGGTTCTGCATATTAAGAAGAGAACTTGGAATGTGCATGGTATAATATGATCACGTACTAAAATAGTTCATGCATAAAATATCTCATATTTACAGTATATCTGCATATTAATATTTTAAATGTGTTCTGTTTATAAACATTATTTGTTCTTCACCAAAGACTAAGGGAGACGTATCTACTCGGCACAATTTTCGGTAGATATCATTATGATTTTCGAAATTTGGAAAGACAAGTGCTAAGGGTTGTATATCTTTCCAAGAAGTCTTTTCGGCGTCCAACACTTTCCATTAAATACAGAGCGCTGGTATTTTTCTCTCACAGTCTCCATCTTTATTTAGCCCTCAACTCTAGATTTTGTAACAAAGATGAAAACTCATGCTAACAAACGGTCTTTCGGCATCACCATCAAAGAAGGGAAACATCCACGGTCTCCGTATACTGTGCGATCATCGAAGAAATCCAAACGACAACCTCATAAGACATCTGTTCATGTCTCTTCCGAAGATTCCGATGGGTCAAATTTCAGTTTTTCTTTCTTAAAGACATCACCACAATCTTATGGTTCGGAGCCTCTTCCTTCTCAACCAGATTCGCCATCAAATCTGGTAAACCCTTTCTCTGTTACTTCAAAATTGCCAGATAATTTCTTTCGAGGTCAGAGTTTTGAAAAAACTTCTATTGCTACTAAACAGTTTATTTATGAGAAAATTCTTGATCTATTTTATTTCAAAAATTCTTCTTCAGAAAAACTTTTCACTTCTAGTGGTATTTCTGCTATGCTATTTCCTCTCACAAGGGCATATCCTCGTTTGGTACAACAATTTTACACAAATTTAGAGTGTAATGGGGATTGTTATACGTCCTTTGTGAAGGCAAAGTCTTTATTTTTCACTGTTGTCGATTTTGGCTGTATTTTTGATATTTCTTCATCTGGTCCCTGTTCATTTACTCTTAAGGGTGCTGCAAATATACCCTTTCCTCCTCTTGAACAACTCCAAACTATGACGAACAATTCATCTCTTACAACTCTGTTTACTCCCAAAACTGTTGATGTCTATCCCCTTGTATGTGTTTTGCACATAATACTTCGGTATAATTTATTTCCACGAGTAGGTGGTGGAGCAGATTTTACTTACCAAGATTTGGTGGTTGTTGCAATGATTTTAAATGGTGTTCGTTTTAATTTTTCTCTTATGATGTTGTCCCACATGATGAGTTGTATTCGCCAAGTTAAAAAGTGTCTGCCTTATGGGTTGTTTTTAACAAAAATGTTTCAGCATTTTAACATCTACCTTGATGATGTAATTGTGGTGTCTCACAATGAATTAATTGATTCTGCTAATTTAAAACATTCCCATATCACTTGTGTTGATGGCTTATTTGTTCGTATTATTCCTAATCCTATTCCTACTCCACCAAGTTCTATTTCTTCTGACTTACCGTCTGATAAGCCTGCTTCTTCTACTCTTCCTACTTCATCAGTTTCATCTCCAGCAATAATTGATATGTTGACTCAAATTCTCAATAATCAAGAGCTTATGCGCCCTGATATTCTTGAAGTTAAACAAAGGCTTTCAATTTTAGAAAAAGGAAAACTGCTTATTTGAGCAAATGATTTGAACAAATGTTTTTCACAAATTGAGGATGAATTTATCGATTTACAAGCTGGTTTTTAATTGCACACCATGGCTATGGTTGAATCTCTTCACCGAAAGAACAATAGAAATTCATGTTAATTAAGTCAAGAACTGAAGTTTGTGAGTTACCAGATTGGAGAATTTACTGATTTCATGACTCATCGTATGAATGACGTTGGTAGAAGGTTACACTTTGACAGAATGTCCTCTCCAGTTCCTGAGTGGACTCGATGTAATTGGATGGCCTAATACATTGGAGATTTTCTAGACTTATCACAACCCAATAAAAATCTTTATTCCTCGTCCTCTTAGGTTTGCTCATGATTTTTCTATGGAAGAAAGGATTCATCATCATCTCCATCGTCCTTATTTCACTAATCGTCCTCTACATGTGATTCATGTTGACGATATTGATATCTGATAGTGTCTTTTTGGCGATGACAAAGGGGGAGACATGATGTTGCTATGAAGACATATTATTATTATTGCATATTTTTTTTTGCTATATTTTGTGATTATAGTATTTGTTTCAGCTAACAAATTTGCAGGATAAATTATGCCTAAATAAAAGGCATGGTGGAAAATAGTTTGAATTTTTTGAAATTTTTTAATATGCATGAATTTAGGGGGGGGGGAGTTATAATATTTGGTGTTGTCATCATCAAAAAGGGGGAGAATATTGGTTTGTTAATATTCTAACCGTTTTTGTTTTGATGATGACTTGATTATATGAACAAATTTATTTATTGTGAAATTTCAGGAAATTGATGAAAAGATTTTTATCAAAAGACATTGAAGGTTTGAGTCTTAAGAAAAACATGTAAGGTTATTGCAAATACTTAATTTTTCAATACAAGGCTCTAGGACATGTTATGTGTGCATTAAATTGTGATTTTGCATGTCTAAGAATTTATGCTAACTGTTATTACATGATTTATATTATACATGCCCAAAGTTGATATAACATGATAATTATCCAGACTCATTGTTTATGTTTGTCGTGGGTTAAGTAAGAGTCCTGAGTATACTAATTGTATTAATTTTGTTGGTAACTTAAAAGTTGTTTGTGCCGGCAGAGATGTGATCATTATCTGTTAATAGCTTAATTGCATATTTCTTGGAAATACAAGATAATGATTGTACTGAAAAGGATTTGATATTTATTAGTTGGCACTTTGCAAGAATTACGGAACTAACACTTTGTTAAGTAATTTATTTTAAAAAGAGTTATGTGATATGCTAGTGGGTTATTTTCTCAAGTGGATTATGCTTGAAAAAGTCAGTAACATTAATGAGGCGGAAGTTAGGATTGTAGACTATGTGTTTTACACGGAACCTTTTATCTTTGTGATATATCTTTGACATAGTCTATATCTGTTAAAAAAATATTTTTCAACGGAAATAAAAATGTTACTTATCTCTTTGATTTCTGTTGGCAACGTAAATAAATTTTAATGATATGCAACGGAATTATTTTGTGGAGCAAACGGTAATATATTTTTTGGGCTATAAAAGAAACTGAGAACAGTGATGAATACACAACACTTGAATCAATTATTACACTTATATACTTGAAAAGCTACTTCATTATTCTTGGTGCAAAATTCCCAGTTGTTGTGCGATTATATCCAGATTATTTTATCAGCTATTTTCGTGAGCTTCATATTGGTGATATCTCTCTTTTACTACTTGATCATTGGATTCATTAGTTGGGCCTTGCATTGTTAAATTTCTTATTTGTTTTGATCATTTGACCTCTATATTTGTAATCTTATATTTTTAGACTAAGTGTTGTCTAAAGGATTTTAATCCAGGTGGATTAAGTTTTATTTACAAACAGGTTCAAGGAAGAATAGGTACTTAAGGGGTGTATTGGTGCACAAGGAGTAAATGTGCTCGAGTGAATTATTGTAATTCAATTTGATAGAATTTTTTTTGTAACAAGGGTTATTTAAAGAAATAAAAGTGAGTCTCCAATACTAATTGGTATTGGACGTGGACTAGGCTATTATTATAGAGGGTAATAGATGAACCACGTAAAAAAATTTGGTGTTATTTTATTGCTTGCTTTACTTTAATATTTATCAAGATAGTTAATTTTCTTAATAATTAAAATTTAAACATTTGCTTCATCTTGAGATATTTTGTTAACACTAAGTATCTTATTTGACTTATAAATTTACCAAGATATTTTCTTAAACAAAAATTCAATTCGGTAGACCATATTCATTCAGCAAGCTGCATTCTTCAATATAGTAGGCTATATTTAGTAGTTTGATTTAAAGTTTAAAAATTGGTCATAGATCCCACACTCATTCAACCCCTCTTCTAAGTGTGCCTTATCTAAATTTCATTTGGTATCAGAGTTTAGCTCTACTTACTTAGTCTTAAAGGTGACTTGCAGGAAAAGATTTTGACATAGCGTAGTTCGGGAACAACAACCAAGAAGGTCAATCAACCAATAGACCTCATTTGCTATATGAAACGGAAAATTACAACTTCTAGAAATTCCGAATGAGATCTACCTTAAAAGAGATCCTTGGGAATGGTGGGTTGTGGAGAACGGATCAGTTGTTCCACCAAGAGATGATGGGACACCAAAAACTTTTCTAGAAATGGATTCAACCGAAACCTACATGGTCTCATATTATTCAAGGGATATGAACACACTACTTAGTGGCATGGTTCAATCCGAGATTGATAAAGTTCCTCATGCAACACATCTAATGTAAGACCCCAACTTTTATGAATAAAAATAAATTTTCTATAAATATCATTTTTAATATTATGGAATGAATTTGATATAATGTTATAGTTGTGGGTAATATTTATAAATTTTGCAAAGTACGCAAGTTGTTATATAATATTTGATTGGTCGGGGAATATTCGTTTTAACAGGAAATATTCGTACAATGGCACAATCATTGGTGGACCCCACAACGAAATTATTGTCTGATTGAGAAAACGATAAAAATACTTTATAAAAATAACGGCGGAAGTTTTACCGTTAACTGTTGAAACACCCGGTGTTAAAAGTACAGTGTAAGACCCCGAATTTTATAAAATAAAAGTATTCAATTTTTCTTATAATTATAATTCAGTAAATGATTAAATTGATAAAAGTTTAAAGTTAAGGGTGATATATATAAATTTTTCAAAATACGCAAGTGGTTGTAGAATATTCTTGTTGTCGGGGAATATTCGTACGACGGCGCAATCATTTGTGGGCCCCATAACGAATAACTGTCGGATGAAGAAAATGACAAAAAATGAGTTTTTATAAATAACAGTGTAGTTGTTACCGTTAACACTGTTAGAATACCCGGTGGTTAAAATACAGTAATACGCGTGTTTGCATAGTAGCACACAGTTTTACACAGTATTTTTGAATTATTGATCCTTACGTAAGAAGGCACTACTCAATAATTATTATATTAATTACTGTTCAATATTTTATTTTATTGATTCAATAATTGCTACATTGATATTTTATATTATTGTTGTTTCAATAATTATCACTGCACAGTATCTCCATTATCAGATTAATAATTCATATTATTTGAATAATATTATTAGATAGCATTATTGGCAATGTCTAAAAAGTTCTGTCAAGGAGAGGTTTGGTCACCTAATTGCGCACCAGTAAGGAAAAATCCTTATCGGAAAGACCCCTCTTTCCTAGGAACTGCCCGGTTGTCATTATTGTGATTCTGTAATATTATTTGTGAATAATTAATTATTAATTTATATGATAAGGAAATATTTATTTTATGTGTATATAAATGATGGATATATTTATTTTTATGTGGATAAAAATGAAGGAATTAATGGTGAGGTGTTTTATTAGTATTTTGTCGGTGTGGAGGTATTAAAAATCATCCGTTTGTGGATTCGGATATTTTTAGTTTGGAATTTGGAAAAACTCAAAGCTACAAAGTTGTAGAGAATTCGATTTCAAGCAGAATGGACATAAAATTCATATTTTTCTGATAAACGGTCTATTTTCTATGAATTGTTGAAGTTTCGAAAAATAAAATAATTTTTATTAATTTATGGGTGGGACCCACTTGTTTATCAACACATGGACTGCTATCTTTTGGTTCAAAGATTGGCTGGTGGTTGGCTTGACAAATTGAGGTGGCTTAGAAGAAGAAAAAGAAATAATATATTTTATTATTTTAGTCTCCTGTGGCGTTCTAGCATTTTCCTATAAATAGGTGCTTATGTTAGAATTAAAAATCACACCAGAAACATAAGTTTTCTCTCTCTATATTATCAAGCATATTTTTGTTAGTATTTAGATATCTTGAGTTTTGCTATACGACGCAAGTTCGTTCAGCGTTATATCCGATATTCAAGTCAGAAATACTGCTCTTTTGAGGTACGAGATTTTAAGGGTTATGTTTTTCATGTTTCATAACTTTTCAAACCTTCAAAAATTCTGAAAAAATTTGAAATGATATTTTGATGAGTTTTATTGATTGTCCAAAAATGGTAATTTTTGGATATATAGATTAAGAGTTATGAATTTTATGAGAAAATACTATTTTAAAAGTAACCGCTTATAACTCCTTGTGGTTAACTCCAAAATTGATGAAATTTTTATTGAAAGTATATCTATATAATATCAGTATACTCTGTGAATTTCAGAATTTTTGGATAAAAGTAAAATTTATGATAAATGTCTAAATATTCAGCGGTTTTGGCCATATGAAAAATAGTAAATGAATTTTAAAAATTTTGAGAAAAATATATGTTCAATATGGGACTATATTTTGTTAAATCCCAGAAAAGAAATATTTTTGGAACTAATTTGGTATTTTTCATGAAAATGGACTAGTTATGAGTAAATAAATTAAATATGTTATGTAAAGTATGAAAATTAGAAAATAGGATTTTATGGCTTGAGAATCCTACATGAGGTATATGCAGATTTTTGATGAGGGTTTTGGTTATTGGTGATGAAATCTTATGAGATTGGCATTTTAAAATGATTAAATGCATTATTTAGTAAAGTGTAAACAATTAAAATAAATTGTTTATAAGCTTAAGAAATATTATTCTTTCAATATCATTATACCGAAATATTTGTACGAATTTTATTGTGGAATTTCTACCTTTTTCATGTCGGGATTACTATTTATGAGTTACTATGCACGAGTTAGTATTTACGGGTACTATTCACGATAAAATTGGTTTCTTTTTCTTACCAAATTATAATTGATTTATGAATATTACTCTTGAGATTAAAACTATACGTTGATCATATTATTTTTTTTATCATATATAACATTTTTATAACCCTAACGATGATATTTCTCTTTGACTTGAGTGTAAAGATAGGTAGATTTTTGGTATGATCACGACTATAAGTTCTCTTTGGCCAGTAGTACAAAGTTGAATTGTTAACTGGTATGATCATGACCATTGAATTTATAATTGAATATCTTTAGCTTAAGTGCAAAGGTGAATTGATCAACATGGTTATAATTATTGTTTATATAAATTCTGAAATGATTATATATTTCTTTGAGATATTAATATAGTTGGCCTGTAGTGCAAATATGAACTATTGAGGAATATCTTTGGCCTGTAGTGCAAAGATTAATTGTTGAAGAATATCTTTGGCCTGTAGTGCAAGGATTAATTATTGAGGAATATCTTTGGCCTGTAGTGCAAAGATTAATTGTTGAGGAATATCTCTGGCCCGTAGTGCAAAGATGACATGCTATTGAATATCTTTGGCCAGTAGTGCAAAGATGAACTGTTAATGAATATCTTTGACCCATAGTGCAAAGATGAATTTATTAGTATAATTATGAACAGGAACTGTGATTTGGTATAACCATGATCTTTGATGTTTCAGGTAAAGACATGTGATGAAAATTATCTTCGTCCTAGATGCGAAGAAAAATTTAGAATCACAATTATGATTATGAGTTATTCATATGATTATGGATCAAAACTGTTGATTGATGTTATAGGGATAAAACATTGTTGGTGGATTTTTAACATAGAGAAGATAATAGACTTTATGGTCTATTTGACTCTTCTAATGGATTGCTCATTCCGCTGCAACTATGGTTGAAATTTTTATCATCTATAATATGTTCTAAATCTCTGATTTATTATTGATGAAGGCTATTGATAATTTAATTATCTTTAATCATGATACTCTTTGACTGAGGTAGTTGTGCTCACCCTTTTGCTTCACAATTCCTTTCAGGTAATAAGAGTGTAGCTGGGTCGAGCGGGGGTAACAGGGGAATAGAACGGTGGTCATCATTTAGTAGTTATATTTGGTGAATCAACTAGGGTGAGGAAAACCCAGCGTTGGAAGGGTGTTTTGCCACTATCATACAAGATGTCTAATGACATACAACCTCATGTCATCATAAGACAAGGTTGTGCTCATCCACTTGCTGAGTATATTTACGAGCACTACCTATATAATCTTGGTGTTTGTTTGAAGTATAATTCTCAATTATAGACAGTGGAGATAATGATATGTCAAGAGAAGACTCACTGTAAGACCCCAACTTATTAATGAATAAAATCAAATTTCCTCTAATTATTATTGTAAAACCCAAACTTTTTGAATAAAGATGAATTTTCTATAAATATTATTTTTGAATATTATGGAGTAAAATTGATATAATGTTATAGTTGTGGGTAATATTTATAAATTTTGTAAAGTATGCAAGTTGTCATATAATATTCGATTGGTCGGGGAATATTCATTTTAAACAGGAAATATTCGTACAATGGCACAATCATTGGTGGACCCCATAACGGAATTATTGTCGGATTGAGAAAATGACAAAAATACTTTATGAAAATAACGGCGGAATTTTTATCGTTAACTGTTGAAACACCTGGTGTTAAAAGTACAGTAATACGTGTGGTTGCATAGTAGCACACAGTATTAATTATTGATGCTTACGTGATAAGTCACTCAGTTTTATTGGTATTATTAATGTAATAATACAGAAAATCTTTTTATATAAAACAGAATACTTTTATAAAGTTATTTTATAAATAGAATATATTATATTCTATTATGCATAGTATTGCATAGTATTTTGTATAGTAAAATCTTTTTATATAAAACAGAATACTTTTATAAAGTTATCTGTTTTATTAGACAATAATTAGAATATATTATATTTTACTATGCATAGTGTTTGCATAGTGCCTGCATAGTGTTTGTATAGTATAATCTTTTATAAAGTTATTCGTTTTATTAGATTATAAATAGAATATATTTTATTTTATTTAAAAGATTTTGCTTTAATTATGGACCGTCAGATTAAAGTAAATCAATCTGGATAATTCATGGATTAGTTACTATGCATTCTATTTTCCTATAAATAGAAGTTCATTCCTTCATTATTTTCTTACGAATTCACTGAACTATAGAGAGAGACTATAAAGAGATAGAAGAAAAGTATTCTGCTACTTAACTACTTTTATATTCAGTTTCTTTTACGGTAAGGGATATTATTCTTTTGAATTTGAGAAGAGAACTTCTGTTATTCCATTTCTTTATTATTCTGTTGGAATAACCTGTATACGCGGAATACCCTATACATGGTGACATTCTTCTATTATTCTGTCTTTATTATTCCGTTGGAACATCCTGTCTGTGCTATACGCCGGACCTGGTTCCGTTTTTATTATTCTGTCTTTATTTTCCATTGGAACATCCTGTTTGTGCTTTACGCCGGACCTAGTTTCGTCTTTATTATTCCATTCTTTATTATTCTGTTGGAACATCCTGTCGGTGTGATTTTCACCTGACCTGGTTCCATTATTATTATTCTTTTGGAATAACCTGCCTATTCGAAGTACCGTATGCATGGTGATTTCTGTTGTTATTCCATTCCTTATTATTCTTTGTTGGTTAAAATTTTGACTTCTATACTCCATGAAATTAGGTGAATATCCTTGATATTTGCGTTTCATCCAGTATTTTTTATGGAAATATTCTTCTGAGAAATCTTGAATTTTACTCTACAAAGCAGTATCATGTTGACAATTTGGACGTTATTAGTTCCTGAATAACTTAATTCTTGAACTTGTTTTATTGAATTCTTATATCATTGTCATCATCCTCATGTTTATATTTTTTTTGAAAGTCATCTGTGGCCTGTAAAGCATGTATGGACTTGGTATGATTATGACCAGGGATTATTCGATGTAATCATGACCGTAAAGTTACAAATGATGTGTAAAAAGTCCTTATTGGCCCGTAGTGCATTGACGGACAGTTGTTGGTATGATCATGATCATTGATGAATACACAAATATCCTTGGCCTGTAGTGCATGGAATTTGTGGTCGTGACCCTAATGAATATCCTTGGCCGTAGTGCAGGGATGATGAGGATTATTTATTAAGCTGAGTCTCAGCGATAAAAGTGATGAAAAACTTTTTAAATCATAAAAGATAGTAGATTCTATTCTCTACTTGACTCTTTTAATGGATTGCTTGATCCGCTGCAGTTAAACTTGATGTTGTTATATTTTATATGTTTAACACTGTTGAAGGCTAACGATAATTTATTCTACATTATCTTAGTCATAATATTTCTTACTGGGCTAGTTGAGCTTACCCTTTCTTTCACTGTTCTCTTCAGGAAATGAGAACATAGCAGGGACTAGTTGGGGAATTCTGTAAAATAGTGTGTTCATAATTGTAATGAGGACTCCTTTAGAGTTTGTATAATCTCTAGTAGACAATAATTGTATTTAAACTCACAGTTATGTTTTGTCGTATTGTACACGATAGTTGTATTAGTAAGTTGTATTTGAATTTTGTACCATGTATCTGATGACCCAAGATGGGTGATGTATACCTAATTTTGGGGGCGTCACAATTGGTATCAAAGCTTAGGGATATGATCCCTGGCTAAGATGTGAGACTAGAACTAGGAGGGGAGAGACGGGGAATTCCTTCGCTAGAATGACCTACCTAAGTTTATTTGGTATTTAATTGGTCGGTCAAAGTATATGGATAATATGTTATATGTTAATGAACCTTTGTTTTGTGGCAGTATCTGAAAATGACATCCGAGAATGTTGAAAATAGCAATGGAGCATAAGAGACCGTTGAGTCTCCACATATCAATAATCAGGAGAATGTGCATCAGGAAGGCGACAATCCTTATGCAAACAACAACACTGACCAAATGATGAATAATGGACTGTTCAGAGGCTTTATGCAATTCATGCAACATCAGGCAAGAGCGACTCATGTCCAAAATGTAGGTGGAAACACTGGAAACTCTCGGACGGTCACTGCTAAATAGTTCAAGGAGCTGGGACCACCGGAGTTTAAGGGAGAGCCAAAACCACTTCTGGCGGAAGCATGGATAAAGTAGATCACCAAAATATTTGATGTCTTGGGATGTTCCGAGGAGCAAAAGGTTCCTTTTGCCGCCTTTATGTTGCGCGGTGAGGCAGATTACTGGTGGGAATCAGTAAAACGTACTCAACCTGCCGTACTGAAGATGTCTTGGGAGAAGTTCCAAGAGCTGTTCAACGATAAATACTTTTCCGAAAGTATTCGTCACATGAAGGAGGTGGAGTTTATCAAATTGGAGCAAAACAATATGACTGTGTCGCAATACGAGGCAAAATTTGTGGAGTTATCCCGGTTTACGTCCCACTTTGTGGATAATGAAGAGAAAATGGCGTGAATATTTTTAAGAGGTTTGAAGCCAAAGATACGTCAACATCTTATTTCTCATAAACTGTGTTTGTATTCAGATGTTGTAAATAGGGCTCAGTTGGTGGAGCGTGATAACGAGTCAACACCACAAAAGAGAGCAGCCGACAAAATGATAATATCAGTGAGAGCAGTCATCGAAGCGGTGACAACAAGCGTGGAGGGAATCAACAGGCCAGAAATGGTAACCAATTCGGTGGTAATCAGGGCCAAAACAATAAGAATGGACATTTCAAGAAGAGGAGATTCAACAATGATGGAAAGACGTCAGCACCAGCACCCGTTGTTAAGGAAGGAGAAAGACCACCTATCAAATGCTTCAAATACGGAGGGGAGGTACACATCAGTCTAAATTATGCGATGCCATCCAAAGCGTGTTATAATTATGGAAGAGAAGGTCACCTAGCTCGATTTTGTCGTTCACCAAAGACAAGTTCAGCTAGGATGGAGGCACCAAAGGCCAACCCAGAAAAGTCAAAGCCGGTGGTGTAAGGGAGAGCATTTGTCGTGACCTCCCAGAAAGCAAGGAACCCGAACGAGGTCATCACGGGTAAGCTAATCATAAACTCTAGCGAAGTTTATACTTTATTTGATACCGATTCTACCCACTCTTTCATTTCTCCTACTTGCGCTCAATGTTTAAATTTGACTCCAGAGAGATTGGATTTTGATTTATCTATTGAAACCCCGTTGGGAGAAACCTTCATGACATCCACGGTTTATAAGTCTTGTTTGATTCAAATGGGTACCTGCACGTTACCTGTCGATCTTATTTATTTGAAAATACTTGCATTTGATGTGATTCTAGGGATTGATTGGTTAACTATGCATCATGCAAAAATTGATTGTTTTTGTAAGGTTGTTAGCTTTCATATTCCTAATCGACCTATTATGCAAATTCAAGCAACCAAACCATTAAAATCAATCACTATCATCTCAAGCCATAAAGCTATTCGTTTATTGAAAAATGGATGTCAAGCTTTCTTAACTCATGTCACAGATCTAAACAAAAATACGTCAGTTTTGAATAATATTTCTATTGTTAATGAATTTTCTGACGTATTCCCTGAAGAACTTCCTGGCCTACCCCCAGAGCGTGAAATTGAATTTTGTATCGACCTTGAACCCGGTACAAAACCCATTTCTAAAGCCCCATATCGAATGGCTCCTATTGAACTTCAGGAGTTAAAGACTCAACTGCAGGAATTGTTAGACATTGGCTTTATTCGTCCTAGTAATTCTCCTTGGGGTGCTCCTGTTCTATTCGTGAAGAAGAAAGATGGGAGTATGCGACTTTATATTGATTATCGGGAGTTGAATCATGTCACCATCAAAAATAGGTACCCATTGCCACGTATTGATGACCTGTTTGACCAGTTGCAAGGAGCTAAATTCTTTTCAAAGATTGATCTTCGTTCCGGATATCACCAATTAAAGATTAAAACCGATGATATTCCAAAGACGGCTTTCAGAACTCGGTACGGGCATTATGAATTCCTAGTCATGTCCTTTGGATTGACTAATGCTCCTGCTGCCTTCATGGATATGATGAACCGAGTATTCAAGGAATATTTGGATCACTTTGTGGTCGTCTTTATTGATGACATCCTTATTTATTCCAAAAGCCGTGAAGATCATGAGCAACACTTAAGGCTGATATTCACTATTACAAAATACTAAATAGACAACACTTAAACCACACTGTTTTTTATAAAAATGTTGTGGTATTTTTTTCCACAACGTTTTTAAAAAAACATTGTAGATATATATATATATATATATATATATATATATATATATATATATATATATATATATATATATATATATATAAACGTGATCTATTTAAAAGGGCATTTTTTTGGTTTTAACTAGATAATGTTTTTTTAAAAAAAACGTTATCTATGTAAGAAAACACGGAGCAAAAAAACTGCACTTAAATGAAAACACGGAGAGCATACTTATGTCTTTCTCTTGCTGTCTTTCGCTCAGAAAACCAAAACCCTAGTTTCTCTCTCTACGCATTGACGAAGAGCATACTTATGTCTTTTAGTCCCTTGATGGTTTGGTTTATGCTCCTTAATTGATTGGCATGTAGGTGGGTTAATTTTCACATTCCTTTCAGAGTTGCCTATTGTTCCCCTGTCATATCTTGTTTACAGTTGTTTACAGTTGTTGTGCCAACAGGGCAACCGCCTTGGGCCCAAAATTGAAAGGGACCCAATTTTTTTATAAATTTATGTATTTATGTGTATAAAAAAATAATAATAAAAAGATTAGCCATATTATGTATTGAAAATGATATATTATAAAACATTAAATATGATAGTATAATTTATGATTTTGCATCTAAAAGTGTAACAAGAAAACATTTTAAATGATGTTTTGTTGTTTAGATTTCATTGGGCAAAACTAAAAAAATACCCACTGTAATTGGTAGGTTTTATTAATTTAAACCATTAAACTTTTAATTTTTTAAATTACACCACTAAACTAATTATTATTTTGAAATTGAGTCATTTCGTTAAAAAAAATAAACGGAATTTAATTTTTTATCTACAAAACTAATGAATTATTCACTGTAGTTGGCACATTTTACTGATTACACCATTGAACTTTTAATTTTTTAAATTACTCCATCAAACTAATTAAAAATAATTATTTTAAATATTTTTTAAAATAATTATTATTTTAAGTAAAAAAATATTAGAAACTTTTTTACTTCATAAAATTAGTAGAGTTTCATAAAATATAGATTCAAAAAAATTAAAGTGATTTTAAATTAAATTAATGTCTACTTAATATTATAATTTTTAAAATAAAAACTAAAAATAGAAATTAAACAAAAAAAATAGAAAAAGATAAATAAAAAAAAACTGATTCAATTTTTTCAAAAAAGAAATTAATAATTTTTATAAATAAATATTATTTTCAAGAAAAAAATTGGAAAATTCTTCATATTTTAAAAAAATGCGCAAAATTTTATAAAATATAGATTCAAAAAAATAAACTTTATTTTCAAAAGAAAAAAAAGAGTTTTTTTTAAATCAATAAGGTTTCATAAAAATTTAATTTTTTTAAATCTATGTTTTATGAAATTTTACTCATTTTATGGAAAAAATTAAAGTTTCTAATATTTTTTATTGTAAATAATAACTATTTTTAAAAATATTTAACATAATCATTTTTAAAATTAATTTAATAGGGTAATCTGAAAAATTAAAAGTTCAATGATGTAATCAATAAAACGTGCCAACTACAGTGATTAGTTTTGTAGATAAAAAATTAACATCCGTTTATTTTTTTTAACGGAATAACCCAATTTCAAAATAATAATTAGTTTAGTGGAAAAATTTAAAAAATTAAAAGTTCAATTGTGTAATCAGTAAAACTTGTCAACTATAGTGTGTATTTTATTAGTTTTATCGATTTCATTAATATTTTTATTTTGTCGGTACATGTGATGAGTATTTGCTTCGATGACATTTTAAAGTGTTCTTTCTTATCTTTTGTAAATTCTTATAATTTTAATAAAATTAATTATTTGATAATTTATTTATTTTTTTATTTAGTTTGTATAAAGGGGCACACTTAAAATTTTTTGCCCCTTAAAAAAACAAGGACCGGCTCTGCTTGCAAGAGTGCTAGAGTTCTGCACTCGTGAAATCCTGAAAGCATTCCTGTCAGGTTCAGATATGAACCTGCGTAAACTAATTGAATTGATCGTCTTTATTCTAAACCACTTGACTTCAGTGGCTGATCCTGAGTTTATTGAATTGTAAGGTTTTGTTTATAGAATTTTCAGTCATCTATGTCCACTAACTCTCTGTATATGTCATGCATTTTGCACAAGAATTTAGTTTAAGCTACAAATTGCTTGTGTGAATGCTTGTGTAATGAACTAAATAATTCAAGTACGATGAGATAAATTTGGTAAAGTCAAAAGTGAGATCCAATGGAAGCAAGGTTGCGCAGATGTAAAGAAGATCTTCATGTGTATTATATAGCTTTGATTTTCTCGCAGTGTTGTTGAGACTTCATCATAATTTATTAATGTGGAACATGCTTTATATAAAACTCAGAGGTTGGTTTGACATATCTTGCATCTGTTTTTTTAAAATGTGAACAACTGCAGGACTTTTTTGTTTAATCTAATCATGTGTAACTTACCCAACTATGTATTAATGGGCAGGCAATGGGAAAGTAGGCCATGTCAATCAAGCAAATAACATGTACCTGTTCCCTGGGTTCGTGCTGAATACTGTCTATCAGTCTATGCCATTCGCTTTGAGGATGTGACTGGGCCAAAAACTGTTATTAAGGTAAGCAGTTGTTCTGTAACACTCGTCTAGGAGATATCTTTTGTGATCAGTAGGAAGTAACTTAAATAATTCTCGTACCAATAGTTCATGTTTTCCATACTTTTCTTGTTTGCTATAGGAGACACCAGTAATGTTTACCGTCTCTTCCAATCTGGGAATATGTGATTTTCTATACTGATCTGCACTTACTTGCAAGATAAATTTGGTCTCTCATTTAAATGTTTGTGTTAAGTCTTTGTATATCCCTGCTTTTAGTTTATTTGCTTACATAACTTTGATGTTGGGCAGTACATGACTGATGGTGTTCTTTTGCGTGAGACCCTTAAAGATTCTGATCTTGACAAATATCGGTATGAGGTTTTCCTTGTGAAATAGTTAAATTTTTGTTTGTCTTTTGTAGTAATTTCAACAGAGACATTTACCGTTGCTTTTCAATTTTGACAGCGTCGTCGTAATGGATAAAGCACATGAAAGATCACTAAACACAGATGTGCTCTTTGGGATCCTTAAGAAAGTTCTTGCCAAGCGTCGTGATTTCAAGCTTATCGCGACGTCCGCTACTTTAAACGCACAAAAATTCTCTCTTTTCTTTGGAAGGTAATATTATTTGTTTAAACAGTTGGATCATTCCATCGTTGTTTGTGTCTGGGCTTTTCTGTAATTGATTGCTGGTTTTATTGCAGTGTACCAATTTTCCACATCCCTGGAAGAACATTCCCAGTCCAGATCTTGTATAGCAAAACCCCATGTGAAGATTATGTTGAAGCTGCAGTGAAGCAGGCGATGACCATACACATAACCAGTGCTCCGGGTGATATTCTTATCTTCATGACTGGTCATGATTGGTGTGTAAACAAGGTACTTAGTGATGAGTCTAAAATAATTTTTCTGGGATTTGACCAATCTAAAACAAGGTATATAGTGATGAGTGTAAATGAACTAAGTGGCAGATTTGAGCCCTCAGGACTCCACCTTATTATCTGATGTTGTTGAAGTTGGCCGTCTTCCAAGCTTTACCCGTGAAGATGGGGAATCTCGGCATAACTTTTATATTTTAACTTGTCATGGGCTGCGATATGAGTGCTCGAGTGTATCTAAAATACAGGTACACTTGCTTTGAATTATTGATTATATTTATTGATGCGAATTATTGATTATATTTATTGATGCCTACTTTTTGATACTAGAACTAGTTCGCACAGCTCATGATTCACTTCAATAAAAAGGAAAAAACTGTTCAATTTGAAAGGAATTACGGTAAGCATTCTTGTCTTTGAATATTCCAAGATTTCAATTTGAATGCATGATTATAATTACAACAGGGCTACAGCTTTTGTAGCTTGTGTCATCTAACAGTGGCATGATATATTAATAATTAAGTATGCTGATTTTTTTTTTGTTTCTTCCTTTGAAGCTGGGCAATCCAGTTTTATAATTTGCAACTGACTTCGACTCGAGGGTTCGCCAATATGTGCGTGGTGTTGTGGGATCTATCCAGCGTGTTGCCACAGCTATTGCCCCCTCCCGGCTTAGCTCCCAGGTATCCTTAGATTTGGATTTCTCTTCCCAGTGAACAATGTTTAAAGCAGTATGGCTGTGCAAGTGTGCAACGTGACCTCACTTTGGATTATAATGTGATCTACAGAATAATTTCTGCTGCCTCAAATCAGAAAGATGGTGGTAGTGGCTCATCTGATTCTGGGATGAATTGGTTGATGTATGAGCTGCTGTGGAGGGATTTCTTCAGGTAATTTGTTGATACATACTCATATCAGTAGGATTTTTGATCCTTATATCAACCCAGATAAACATTTTTGCTAGTCTTTATTCCACATTTCCATTTTATAATTCTTTCTACCAGAAAATTTGTCTCTTGATCCTAATCTTATTAGTAGGTTCCAGTGAGTTGTGCCTTTGTCCATTATAACTGTACAGTGAGTCGTGCATATTTCATTGCAACCGCTCCATTAATAGTTTCATTTTCTGGTGTTTTAGATTCATCACCAATAAATATAGTTCAGCGAAACAACAAAATGCTGCTCCAGTCGCAGCTTGTACTGGTGCCGTTGCTTGAGGAAGGAATTTGTGTTTAAGGTGAAAATATGTTAGGGGTATATTGCTTCTTTTCTCTATGATTATCCAAGCTGTAGCTGTTACTCTTTTATGTGTAGAATTTTTTAAAAGTAAACTGTTTATTGGACAAGTACACTTCTCCCTGCCAAAATAAGTGTTGAAAGTGGAAGCTCTTGAACATTTTGGTTTTAATCCGTCTTTTAGTTCTGCTTCTCTTGGATTGGTATAGAAAAATTACCAATGCTGTTTGGAGTAGTTGATTAGAAAAAATACATTCTGTGGACTCCCTTTGCTTCTTGACTTCTTGCAGTTGACTTCTTGCAGTTTACCAATTTCCATACCCGAAATTGACTTCTTGCAGTTGTTTACTGGATTTTTTTGGGTAATATAGTATGCTTTAAATAGTCGATTCTAGAAAATAATTTAAATGTAAAAGCTTCAGTTTTTGTGTTTCTTTGTTTATCCTAAAGTGAGCTTTTCTAGCCTTGTCCTGATTTTCTTGTCTTGCATTCCATATCAGGGTTCACACTGGTGTAGATCTCCTTCAGGCAGACTCTCAAGTGGTTTCACAGGCCCTTCAGAGCTGATGATTGGATATTGTTTGTGGTATGGACTAGAAAGCAATCTATCTTTTCTTGTTTTTGTTATTCCTTCATCCGCTGCTGATTAATGGTTATGATATATTGATATTGATTTGGAGTGCTGATATGAATCGAAAATTTCTGTTGTTACAGATTGAGAGTCCTGCAGCTTACAATGCACGTGGCTTTGTTTCAGGACAAATGTTCAACAGGAAAGGAGAGTTAGGCAAATCATCTAGCATTATGCCTTAGTGGCCAACATGTTTCTTTTGCTTTCCTACTATGAAAAAGTTGATTAGTTTTACAACTGAGTGTGTCCATTTGATGGCCAGCTGATTATATCAGTAACTCAAGAGGGCGTAATTAGGAAGGCAAAGACACAAGATTCTGCAGTGGTATCAAAGCTTTAATGTTATGCACTCGGTATACAAAGGCAGCATTGTCACTCTATTCTAGCTTCGCTTTCGACGATTTTAGGTTACTTGGGTATCAGTATGTTGGTTTATCCAACATGTCGAATTAATCTCATCATTACACTTGTGTTGATTTTCTTTTATGACATCACATTTTGTTCTTATGTAGAGCCTCGAGTTAACGGTGAATATGTTAGATGAATGTACGAATGGTATTATTGGGATGTATTTTGAATGGTTGATACATTTTGGCTTTAAATTTAAATGAGAATTTAGACATTTTAGCTATATATCATGGCATTAGCAGATTGTAGGTGCACTGGTAATATAGGTGAACCGCAATTTTTTTTTCAAGTCAATATACAATATTTTAAACACGTTGTGTAAATGTGCATAAATATTGTCTGATATACTAAACAACGTTTTTATTCAAAAAACGTTGTGGAATCATACTTACTACAACGTTTTTAAGCATCTGTTAATTTTTGAAAAATAAATTTACAACGTTTTTTTCCTAAAAAATGTTGTGTATTGTGCTTAACTACAACGTTTTTAAAACGTTGTGTAAGGGTGTTAAATAGATGACACTCTTAACCACGACGTTTTCCTGACTGAAATTACAACGTTTTTTCGCGTTGTCTATTTACTGTTTTGTAGTGACTCCAAAAGCTTCGTGAATATAAGCTTTATGGCAAGTTAAATAAATGCGAGTTCTGGCTTGAGGAAGTAGCATTCCTTAGACACGTAGTATCAAGTCATGGAATATCCGTTGACCCGGCAAAGATTAAAGCTATTCAAAGCTTGGAGCACCCAAATCAGTGACCGAAGTACGTAGCTTTCTCGGTTTAGCTGGTTATTATCGGAGATTCGTGGAAGGATTTTCTCGAATCACTACTCCATTAACTCAGCTGACTCGGAAAGATACAAAGTTCGGTTGGAGCGAGGAATGTGAGAAGAGTTTTCAAGAACTCAAAAGGAGACTCATTTCAGCACCTGTTCTGACAATACCATATGGTTCGGAGGGATTTGTCATCTACAGTGATGCTTCGGGCAAAAGGTTAGGATGTGTTCTCATGCAACATGGGAAAGTCATAGCCTATGCCTCAAGACAACTCAAAGAATATGAGAGGAATTATCCTACTCATGATCTAGAGTTGGCAGCTGTTGTTTTCGCACTTAAAATTTGGAGGCATTACTTGTATGGAGAGAAAGTGGAGATCTTTACGGATCATAAAAGCCTCAGATATTTCTTCACTCAAAAGGAACTCAACATGCGACAACGATGTTGGCTTGAACTGTTGAAAGATTATGATCATACCATCCAATACCATCCTGGAAAAGCGAACGTGGTAGCTGACACATTGAGTAGAAGATCATATGCAGGTACGAGTGCAATATTGTCAACGCAAAGGCCCATTTTGTATGACTTGTAAAGGATGGAGATAGAGATAAAGACTCCAGGGACCCACGTGATGATGATGAATATACGAGTAGAACCAACCTTAATTGATAAAATTAAAGCTGCTCAAGTTACAGATCCGGAGCTGATGCGTATGAGGAAGAAAGTGCAAGAAGGTGCGATGCCGGAAGCAAGAATCGATGAAGAAGGAATACTTCGAGTCAACTCCAGACTTTGTGTTCCTAACGACCCTGATTTAAAGTATAAAATCATGATGGAGGCGCACAACACACCGATTGCAATCCATCATGGGAGTACCAAAATGTATCATGATCTTCGACATACATTTTGGTGGGGCAATATGAAGAGAGAGATAGCGCTGTTTATCTCAAGGTGTCTAGCATGTCAACGAGTCAAGGCGGAGCATCAAGTACCAAAAGGTCCATTGCAACCACTTGAAATTCCAGAATAGAAGTGGGAGCACATTACCATGGATTTCGTTACTGGTCTTCCCAAGGTTTTTCAAGGCATAGATGCGATTTGGGTCATTGTTGATAGATTGACCAAGTCTGCTCACTTCTTACCAATACGAGAAACTTATACACTTGAACGTCTTGTTCGTATGTACATAAACGAGATTGTAAGACTGCATGGTATGCCAGTATCCATAGTTTCTGATCGAGACCCAAGATTCACTTTACGATTTTGGGTTAGTTTGCAGAAAGTTATGGGCACAGATTTACGATTTAGCTCGGCATATCATCCTCAGACAGACTGACAGTCGGAGAGGACTATTCAAACTCTTGAAGAACTATTAAGACTATGTGTCCTTGATTTCAAGGGAAGTTGGGACAAGTTCTTACCATTTGGTGGAGTTTTCCTACAATAACAGTTATCAAGCAAGTATTGGCATAGCTCCATTCGAAGCGTTGTATGGAAGAAAGTGTAGTTCTCCAGTATGCTGGAATGAGGTGGGAGAAGCAACGTTGTTGGGACCGGAGTTGGTACGTATGACTACAGAAAAGATTCAAACGATCCGGCAACGTATAAAAACCTCACAAGATCGACAAAAGAGTTATGTTGATCTTCATCGAAAGGATGTGAAATTCGATATAGGAGACCATATGTTGTTACGTGTTGCTCCATGGAAAGGAGTTACGAGATTTGGAAAGAGAGGAAAGCTCAATCCTCGATTTATCGGCCCATTTTTAATCCTCGATCGAGTAGGATCTGTGACCTATAGACTCTCTTTACCGCCAAGTATGTCTCGTGTTCATAACGTTTTTCATATATCCATGCTACGTAAATATGTGGAAGACCCGAACCACATTATTGAGTTAGAACCGGACGAAATAACGGAAGATTTGGCGTATGAAGAGGTTCCTGTTCAAATCTTGGATAAGAAAGAACATATTCTACGCTCCAAGGTTATACCTCAAGTCAAAGTTTTGTGGAGAAAATACGATGTTGAGGAAATGACTTGGGAGTTAGAATCTGAAATGAAATCAAGGTATCCTTACCTCTTCAATATACCAGGTACGTACCCTAATTTCGAGGGCAAAATTTCATAAGAATGGGAGATTGTAAAACCCCAACTTTTTGAATAAAGATGAATTTTCTATAAATATTGTTTTTGAATATTATGGAGTAAAATTGATATAATGTTATAGTTGTGGGTAATATTTATAAATTTTACAAAGTATGCAAGTTGTCATATAATATTCGATTGGTCGGGGAATATTCGTTTTAAACAGCAAATATTCGTACGATGACACAATCATTGGTGGACCCCACAACAGAATTATTATCGAATTGAGAAAATGACAAAAATACTTTATGAAAATAACGGCGGAAGTTTTAGCGTTAACTGTTAAAACACCCGGTGTTAAAAGTACAGTAATATGCGTGGTTGCATAGTAGCACACAGTATTAATTATTGATGCTTACTATGATAAGTCACTCAGTTTTATTGGTATTATTAATGTAATAATAGAGAAAATCTTTTTATATAAAATAGAATAATTTTATAAAGTTATTTTATAAATAAAATATATTATATTCTATTATGCATAGTATTGCATAGTGTCTGCATAGTGTTTTGCATAGTAAAATCTTTTTATATAAAACAGAATACTTTTATAAAGTTATCTGTTTTATTAGACAATAATTAGAATATATTATATTTTATTATGCATAATATTTGCATAGTACCTGCATAGTGTTTGCATAGTAAAAATTTTTATAAAGTTATTCGTTTTATTAGATTATAAATAGAATATATTATATTTTATTTAAAAGATTTTGCTTTAATTATGGACTGTCAGATTAAAGTAAATCAATCTGGTCCGTTCATGGATTAGTTACTATGCATTCCATTTTCCTATTAATAGAAGCTCATTCCATCATTATTTTCTTACGAATTCACTGAACTATAGAGAGAGACTATAGAGAGATAGAAGAAAAGTATTCTGCTACTTAACTACTTTTATATTCAGTTTCTTTTACGGTAAGGGATATTATTCTTTTGTATTTGAGAAGAGAACTTCTGTTATTCCATTTCTTTATAATTCTGTTGGAATAACCTGTATACGCGAAATACCCTATACGTGGTGACATTCTTCTATTATTCTGTCTTTATTTTTCCGTTGGAACATCCTGTCTGTGCTATACGCCGGACCTGATTCCGTTTTTATTATTCTGTCTTTATTTTTCGTTGGAACATCCTGTCTGTGCTTTACGCCGGACCTGGTTCCGTCTTTATTATTCCATTCTTTATTATTCTGTTGGAACATCCTGTCGGTGTGATTTTCACCCGACCTGCTTCCATTATTATTATTCTGTTGGAATAACCTGCCTATGCGAAGTACCGCATGCATGGTAATTTATGTTGTTATTCCATTCCTTATTATTCTCAGTTGGTTAAAATTTTGACTTCTATACTCCATGAAATTAGTGAAATATCCTTGATATTTGCGTTTCATCCAGTATTTTTTATGGAAATATTCTTCGGAGAAATCTTGAATTTTACTCTACAAAGCAGTATCATGTTGACAATTTGGACGTTATTAGTTCCTGAATAACTTAATTCTTGAACTTGTTTTATTGAATTCTTATATCATTGTCATCATCATCATGTTTATATTTTTTTAAAAGTCATCTGTGGCCTGTAAAGCATGGATGGACTTGGTATGATTATGACCAGGGATTATTCGGTGTAATCATGACCGTAATGTTACAAATGATGTGTAAAAAGTCCTCATTGGCCCGTAGTGCATTGATGGACAGTTGTTGGCATGATCATGGCCATTGATGAATACACAAATATCCTTGGCCCGTAGTGCATGAAATTTGTGGTTGTGACCCTAATGAATATCCTTGGCCGTAGTGCAGGGATGATGTGGATTATTTATTAAGCTGAGTCTCAGCGATAAAAGTGACGAAAAACTTTTTAAATCATAAAAGATAGTAGATTCTATTCTCTACTTGACTCTTTTAATGGATTGTTTGATCCGCTGCAGTTAAACTTGATGTTGTTATATTTTATCAGTTTAACACTGTTGAAGGCTAACGATAATTTATTCTGCATTATCTTAGTCATAATATTTCTTACTAGGCTAGTTGAGCTCACCCTTTCTTTCACTATTCTCTACAGGAAATGAGAACATAACAGGGACTAGTCGGGGAACGGAGTGACGGTCTAGAGGATAACATTAGTAGTTCTCACTATTTTGTGAAATAGTGTGTTAATAATTGTAATGAGGACTCCTTTTGAGTTTTTATAATCTCTAGTAGACAATAATTATATTCAAACTCACAGTTATGTTTTATTGTATTGTACACGACAGTTGTATTTGAATTTTATACCGTGTATCTGACGACCCAAGATGTGTGATGTATACCTAATTTTGGGGGCGTCACAATTATTGTGAATAATAATGTATTAATTTGATATAATACTTTAGTTATGGGTGAAATGTGCAAAATTTTCAAAATAAGTAAGTGGTTATATAATATTCATTGTTGTCAGGTGAATATTCGTTTGGTCGTGGAATATTCTTTCTGTCGGGGAATATTCGTACGACGGCGCAGCTATTTGTTGGCCCCATAACGGATAACTGTCGGATGAAGAAAACGACAAAATTGAATAACGACATAGTTGTTACCGTTAACACTGTTGGAATACCCAGTGGTTAAAATACAGTAATACGCGTTGTTGCACAGTAGCACACGGTATTGCACAGTATTGTTGAATTATTGATCCTTACGTAAGAAGACACTACTCAATAATTATTACAGTAGTTACTGTTTAATATTTTATTTTATTGATTAAATAATTGTTGCGTTGATATTTTATATTATTGTTGTTTCAATAATTGTCATTGCACAGTATTTCCCATTATCAGATCAATAATTCATATTATTTGAATACTATTATTAGATAGCATTATTGGCAATGTCTAGAAAGTTTTATCAAGGAGAGGTTTGGTCACCTAATTGCGCGCCAGTAAGGAGAAATTCTTATTGGAAAGCCCCCTCTTTCCTGGGAACGACCTGGTTTCATAAATGTGATTCTGTATTATTATTTGTGAATAATTAATTATTGATTCATATGATAAGGAAATATTTATTTTATGTGGATATAAATGTTGGATATATTTATTGTGGTTAAAAATGAAGGAGTTAATGTTGATGTATTTTATCAGTATTTTTTTCGGAATGGAGGTATTAAAAATTAAACCAGTATTTTTGAAATATATTGTGTGAGTTATAATTTTTAATCCGACCGTTGGATCGTTGTAAATTTTGGATATGTTATACATATATAAGTTAAGTATATGTCCACAAATTTTGAACTGTTAAAATGAACGTATGATTTGTTATGAATTTTAAGAGGTGCCTGATTCGGAAATTAGGTTATAAATGATTTTGGTGGAAAATTTTAGAATTGGTGGGCCCCACTTTTGGTTGGTGAAAATGTGCTAAGATTTTTATTCAAATGTGGTGGGTGGGAATAGTAGCAGGTAAAGCCATCAGGTTGCAGGTTAAGTCTGCTTCGGCGTGCTAACATTTTCCTATAAATAGAGGGCTAAGTTAGAATTAAAAATTAGACCAAAAACAAGTTTTTTTTCTCTCTCTAGATTAATGAGTGTATTTTGTGAGTATTTAAATACTTTGTGAGTTTCTATTCATCAGTGCAAGTTTCCTTCAGCCTTATACCGATATTCCAATCAGAAGTACTGATATTTTGAGGTAAGGGGTGTTATATTCTTCTTAAAATGATATTTTCTTCAATATCATTATACCGAAATGTTGGTATGAACTTTTTATCAAATTTGAAACTTTTTGTGTCGGAGTTACTATTCACGTATATGGCACTATTCACGTATACGACACTATTCACGAATATGACACTATTCACTGAAAAATAAAATTTTCTTCTTTTTGTCCAAGTTGTCTATTATGGTTACTATTTTTGATTGTATCCATGTTTTGATCATTATTTTTGAATTCTGCTTCAAAATTGTTTATTTCGAAATATTATTTAACTTGGATAAACTGTAATACGAATCCTTAGTATTTGATCTTTTATCTCCCTGGATTCGTTTTCTTTAAAATATTTTTCATCATCCTCAGTCCTAAATGATGATACGAATGAATATCTTTGGCCTGTAGTGCAAAGATGAATGATTACCTAATGAATATCTTTGGCCCGTAGTGCAAAGATGAACAGGTGTTGAGATGAACATGACCAACTGGTGATACAAATGAATATCTTTGGCCTGTAGTGCAAAGATGAATATTTGATTCAAGATATATATTAATTGATGTTACAGGGATAAAATATTGATGATGGACTTTTAAATCTTAGAAGATAGTAGAATTCTTTCTCTACTTGACTCTTCTAATGGATTGTTGTTCCGCTGCAGTTGTTGATCTAAAACTTGTTGTCTATTATATTTTATCAGATTTTTCCCTCTTGAAGACTAACGATAATTTGTTGTATATTATCTTAGTCATAATATTCTTTACTGGACTAGTTGAGCTCACCCTTTTCTTTTTTGTTCGATTTTTCTCAGGAGGTGAGAACATAGCAGGAACTAGTCGGGGTACGGAGTGATGGTTCTAGAAAGATATTTTAGCAGTCCTCACTATTTCTGTAAAATAGTGTTTGAATAATTGTAATGAGGACTCCTTTTGAGTTTGTATACTCTCTAGTATATAATATTTGTATTCAAACTTATAGTATAGGCGTAGTCGTATTCTGCACGACAATTATATTATTGAAGTTGTATTTATTTTTGTGCCATGTATTTGGCGACTCAGAATTGGTGATGTATACCTATTTTGGGGGCGTCAAAGTTGGTATCAAAACTTAGGGATATGATCCCTAGCTGAGATGTGAGACAAGAACTAGGAGGGGAGAGACGGAGAATTTCTTCGCTAGTATGACCTGACTAAGTTTATTTGGTGTTTATTTGGTCGGTCAGAGTATAGAGATAATATATGGCACGACTATTAATGTGAGACCCCAGATTTTATGAATAAAAATTTAATTTTCTTGAAATAACTTTTTTTTATATTATGGTGTTGATTTGATGTAATGTTATAGTTGTGGGTAATATTTACAAATTTTGCAAAGTAAGCAAGTGATTGTGTAATATTCGATTGGTCGGGGAATATTCTTTTTATCGGGGAAAATTCGTACGACAGTACAATCATTGGTAGACTCCACAACAGAATTATTGTCGGATAGAGAAAACGACAAAAATACTTTATGAAAATAACGGCGGAAGTTTTACCGTTAACTGTTGAAACACCCGGTGTTAAAAGTATAGTAATACGCGTGGTTGCATAGTAGTACACGGTATTGATTATTGATGCTTATGTGAGAAGTCACTCAGCTATACTCAATTATTGCTACAGTAATTACTGCATCATATTTCTCATATTATTGATTCAATTATTGTTACAGTATCATCTCCATTATATGATATATTATTAAATCAATAACTGAGACGGCGAAGTTATTCATATTATTATTTTCAATATTGACAATGTCTAGAATTTCTGTCAAGGAGAGGTTTGGTCACCTAATTGCGCGCCAATAAGGAGAAATCCTTATCGAAAAGCCCCCTCTTTCCTGGGAACGACCTGGTTGTTAAATATTGTGAATTATAATATTAATGATGAATAAGTTCGTGTTGATTAAAGATGAATTTTATAGTTCCATTGTGTTGGACTTATTTGTGTTAGTATAATTGACGTCTGGAGGATATATTGTTCAATTGGGTATTCGGGATACTTTTCATATCAGAGTTACTATTCGTGAGTTACTATTCACGAGTTACTATTCATGAGTTACTATTCATGAGTTACTGTTCACGAGTTACTATTCATCCGGTTACTACTCACTCTAGTATTGTACATTCGGGTATTTGGGTACAATATTATTCCATGAGGAGATGTGCTAATTTTTTAGACCGTTGGTTGAAGATATAATAGTAAGTCAATATGGACCGTTGGTGGAGTTATAATAGTAAATCAATATGGATCGCTGGTTTAAAGTTTAAATAGTAAATCAGTATGGACCGTTGTTTTAAGTTTTAATAGTAAACCAATATGGACCATCCGTTTAATAGTAAATCAATTTGGACCGTTCATGAATTAGTTACTATTCATTCCATTTTCCTATAAATAGAAGCTCATTCCTTCATTATTTCTTACGAATTCTCTGAAACTCTAGAGAGAGAATTATAAGAGAACCTATAGAAAAGTATTCTGCTACTTCCCGATTCTTATATTCAGTTTCTTTTACGGTAAGGGATGTTATTTGTTGTACTGATGAAGAGAACTTCTGTTATTCTATTATTTATTATTCTGTTGGAATAACCTGTATACGCGGGCTACCCTATACATGGTGACATTCTTCTAATATTCCGTTCTTTATAATTCTGTCTGAATATCCTGTCTGTGCGTTTACGCCGGACCTGGTTCCATTATTTATTATTCTGTTGGAATATCCTGTATGTGCGTTTACGCCGGACCTTGTTCCATTATTTATTATTCTGTTAGAATAACCTACCTGTGCGGTCTATCGCATGCCTGGTGATTTCTTTTGTTATTCCATTATTTATTATACTCAGTTGGTTAAAACTTTGACTTCTATACTCTATGAAATTAGTGGAATATCTTTGACATTTGCGTTTTTTCCAGTATCTTTTCATGGAAATATTCTTCTGAGCATTCTTGAATTTTACTCTTACAAAGTAGTATCATGTTGACAATTTGGACGTTATCAGTTCCTATATAAATTAATTCTTGAACTTGTTTTAATGAATTCTTATATCATTGTCATCATCCTCATGTTTATAATTTGTTGAAAGTCATCTGTGGCCTGTAGTGCATAGATGAACTTGGTATGATTATGACAAGGGATTATTCGGTGTAATCATTACCGTAATGTTACAAGTGATGTGGTGAAAGTCCTCATTGGCCCGTAGTGCATTGATGGACAGTTGTTGGCATGATCATGACCATTAATTAATACACGAATGTCCTTGGCCCGTAGTGCATGGATAATTTGTGGTCGTGATACTAAAGAATTTCCTTGGCCGTAGTGCAGGGGCGATTCGATGATGTGGATTATTTATTAAGCTGAGTCCTATTGATAAAAGTGATGAAAAACCTTTTAAATCATAAAAGATAGTAGATTTCATTCTCTACTTGACTCTTTTAATGGATTGCTTGTTCCGCTGCAGTTAAACTTGATATTTATTATATTTTATCAGTTTAACATTGTTGAAGGCTAACGATAAATTATTCTGCATTATCTTAGTCATAATATTTCTTACTGGGCTAGTTGAGCTAACCCTTTCTTTCACTATTCTCTTCAGGAAATGTGAACATAGCTGGGACTAGTCGGGGAACAGAGTGATGGTCCTAGATGGTGCATTAGTAGTCCTCACTATTCTGTGAAATAGTGTGATAATAATTGTAATGAAAACTCCTTTTGAGTTTGTATAATCTCTAGTAGACAATATTTGTATTCAAACTCAGAGTTTATGTTTCGTCGTATTGTACATGACAGTTGTATTATTAAGTTGTATTTGAATTCTGTACCATGTACCTGGCGACTCAAGATGTGTGATGTATACCTAATTTTGGGGGAGTCACAGTTGGTATCAAAGCTTAGGGATATGATCCCTGGCTAGGATATGAGAATAGAACTAGGAGGGGAGAGACGAGGAATTCCTTCACTAATATGACCTACCTAAGTTTATTTGGTATTTAATTCGTCGGTTAGAATATAGGGATAATATGTTACATGTCAATTAACCTTTGTTTTGTGGCAGTATCTGAAAATGGCATCCGAAAATGTTAAGATAAGCAATGAAGCACATGAAACCATTGAGACACCTTTAATCACTAACCAGGTTAATGTGATGTCAGACGAAGAAGAAATTAGAGATATGTACGTGGTGCGTGAAGAACTAATAGCTTCACCCGAGCTAGTTGCAGAGGTAGCAGCTGAGAGTGAGGAAGAAAAGGAAGAAGAGGAACCCGAGGAGAATTTATTAGAAGAACTTTTATGATCAAAATGTAGAATTGAAAAATCGTATTCATGAGTTAGAAGAGCAGGCTGAAGAACGACAGGCGATCGTGGAGCAAAGAGATGTAACAATTCAAAATTGTGTTACCCGATGTTCGATACTTGAATAGAAGCACTCTTTGTCAGAGTATAAGATATTAGAGCTAGAATCTAATAATGCTATGATCAAAGTTCTGATGAAAGAAGAAAACCAACTAAACGAATGAGAATAGAGGATGCATGGGTAAAATCCGCACGACGCGTTGATATTATAGAAAAAGACGTTCGATCCAATAAATCCAAAATAGATGAAATAGATTTCATTTTTTGGAAAGCAATTGGTAGAATACAACATCGAATTCGGAATTACCCTGTGCATAGCGGTCAACCCCAATTCTATATGGATCGGAGAATAATGATTCAAATCATGGATCAGGAATGGGACGAAGCACTTAAGGGTGGAATGTACCCTATAGCAAAGTCAAATCCAGTAGTTTAAGTGAGAGCGTTTGTCGAGGAACCCGAACGAAGTTATTACGGGTAAGTTAATGATAAACTCTTGTGAAGTTTATACCTTATTAGATACCAGTTCTACCCACTCTTTTATTTCACCTAGTTGTGTTCAATGTTTGAATTTAACTCCGGAGAAGTTAGACTTTGATATATCTGTTTAAACTCAGTTGGGAGAAACCTTCATTACCACCACTATTTATAAATCTTGTTCAAATCAACACTTTCACGTTACCTGCCGATCATATCTCTTTGAAAATACTCGCCTTTGATGTAATTTTTGGAAACGATTTGTTAACTACTTATCATGTTTTTCGTAAGGTTGTTAGTTTTCATACTCCTAACCAACCTTTTTTGCGAATTCAAAGTAACCAAACCACTAAAGTCAATCATTATCATATCAAGCCATAAATAAAGAGCCCCGATCCTTTCGTTGTTAACTTTCTTGTGTGAAATGCACCGAAGCCAGACTTTCTGTATGCAACGTCGTGAATGACGGTGTCAAGTTGATAGGTATCAATGTGACGTGCTATCCAAGTCTTGGATGAGAGTCACAGTTTTAAATGATATTTCTTTTGTTAATAAATTTACTGACGTATTCTTGAAGACTTTTTAGCCTATCCTAGAGCGTGAAATCGAATTTTGTATTGACCCCAGTACAAAACCCATTTCTAAAAACCCTTAAACATTTATTCAACTAAAGTGAACGTGTAATGTGCCAAAGACGTTGGCTTGAGATGTTGAAGATTACGATCATATCATTCAATATCATCGTGGGGAAAAACGAACGTGGTAGCTGACGCGTTGAGTAGAAGATCATATGCGTTTAAGAGTGCGATGTTGTTAACACAAAGACCTGTTTCGTATAACTTATAAATGATGAAGATTGAGTTAAAGACTCTAGGGACCCACGTGAAGATAACGAATATACGAGTAGAATCGACTTTAATCGATAAAGTTAAATCCGCTCAAGCTACATACTCAGAGCTGATGAATGTGAAGAAGAAGGTTCAAGAGGGCGTTATTCTAGAAGCAAGAATCGACGAAGAGAGGAAATCTCAACCCTCGATTTAATTGACCCATTTTAAATCCTCGATCAAGTAGGAACTAGTGGCTTATAGACTCGTTTTATCGCCAAGTATGTCGCGTGTTCATAACGTTTTTCACGTATCGATGTTACGTAAATATGTGGATAACCCGAACCACGTTATTAAATTAGAACTAAACGACATAGCAGAAGATTTAACGCATGAGGAGCTACGTGTTAAAATTTTGGATAAGAAGGATTGTATTCGACACTAAAAGGTTATACCTCAAGAGTTAGAATCTAAAATGAAGTCAAGGTATCCTCACCTATTCGGCATACCAGGTACGTACGTAAATTTCAAGGGCAACATTTCATAAGGAGGGGAGATTGTGAAACCCTAGATTTTATGAATAAAGATTTAATTTTCTCAAAATAATTTTTTTTATATTATGGTGTTGATTTGATGTAATGTTATAGTTGTAGCTAATATTTACAAATTTTGCAAAGTAAGCAAGTGGTTGTATAATATTCGATTGGTCGGGGAATATTCTTTTTGTCGGGGAATATCCATACGACGGTACAATCATTGGTAGACCCCACAAAAAATTATTATCGGATAGAGAAAACGACAAAAATACTTTATGAAAATAACGGCGGAAGTTTTACCGTTAACTGTTGAAACACCCGGTGTTAAAAGTACAGTAATTCGCGTGGTTGCATAGTAGTACACGGTATTGATTATTGATGCTTATGTGAGAAACCACTCAGCTATACTCAATTATTGCTACAGTAATTGCTGCATCATATTTCTCATTTTATTGATTCAATTATTGTTACAGTATCATCTGCATTATATGATATATTATTAAATCAATAATTGAGACGGCGAAGTTATTCATATTATTATTTGCAATATTGACAATGTCTAGAAGTTCTGTCAAGGAGAGGTTTAGTCACCTAATTGTGCGCCAATAAGGAGAAATCCTTATCGGAAAGCCTCCTCTTTCCTGGGAACGACATGGTTGTTAAATATTGTGAATTATAATATTAATGATGAATAAGTTCGTGTTGATTAAAGATAAACATTATAGTTCCATTGTGTTGGACTTATTTGTGTTAGTATAATTGATGTCTGGAGGATATATTGTTCAATTGGGTATTCGGGACACTTTTCGTGTTGGAGTTATTATTCATGAGTTACTATTCACGAGTTAATATTCATGAGTTACTATTCATGAGTTACTATTTATGAGTTACTATTCACGAGTTACTATTCACTCTAGTATTGTGAATTCGGGTATTTGGGTACAATATTATTCCATGAGAAGATGTGCTAATTTTTTAGACCGTTGGTTGAAGATATAATAGTAAGTCAATATGGACCACTGGTGGAGTTATAATAGTAAATCAATATGGATCGCTGGTTTAAAGTTTAAATAGTAAATCAGTATGGACCGTTGTTTTAAGTTTTAATAGTAAACTAATATGGACCATCCATTTAATAGTAAATCAATCTGGACCGTTCATGAATTGGTTACTATTCATTCTATTTTCCTATAAATAGAAGCTCATTCCTTCATTATTTCTTACGAATTCACTGAAACTCTAGAGAGAGAATTATAAGAGAACCTATAGAAAAGTATTATGCTACTTCCCTACTCTTATATTCAGTTTCTTTTACAGTAAGGGATGTTATTTGTTGTACTCATGAAGAGAACTTCTGTTATTCCATTATTTATTATTCTGTTGTAATAACCTGTATACGCAGGCTACCCTATACATGGTGACATTCTTCTATTATTCCGTTCTTTATTATTCTGTCAGAATATCCTGTCTGTGCGTTTACGCCGGACCTGGTTCCATTATTTATTATTCTGTCGGAATATCCTGTCTGTGCGTTTATGTCAGACCTGGTTCCATTATTTATTATTCTGTTAGAATAACCTGCCTGTGCGGTCTATCGCATGCCTGGTGATTTCTTTTGTTATTCCATTATTTATTATACTCAGTTGGTTAAAACTTTGACTTCTATACTCCATGAAATTAGTGGAATATCTTTGACATTTGCACTTCATCCAGTTTCTTTTCATGGAAATATTTTTCTGAGCATTCTTGAATTTTACTCTACAAAGCAGTATCATGTTAACAATTTGGACGTTATCAGTTCCTATATAAATTAATTCTTGAACTTATTTTATTGAATTCTTATATCATTGTCATCATCCTCATGTTTATAATTTGTTGAAAGTCATCTGTGGCCTTTAGTGCATAGATGGACTTGGTATGATTATGACTAGGGATTATTCGGTGTAATCATTACCGTAATGTTACAAATGATATTGTAAAAGTCCTCATTGGTCCGTAGTGCATTGATGGACTAGTTGTTGGCATGATCATGACCATTAATGAATACATGAATGTCATTGGCCCGTAGTGCATGGATAATTTATGGTCGTGATACTAAAGAATATCATTGGTCGTAGTGCAGGGGTGATTCGATGATGTAGATTATTTATTAAGCTGACTCCCAGCGATAAAAGTGATGAAAAACCTTTTAAATCATAAAAGATAGTAGATTTCATTCTCTACTTAACTCTTTTAATGGATTGCTTGTTCCGCTGCAGTTAAACTTGATATTTATTATATTTTATCAGTTTAACATTGTTGAAGGCTAACGATAAATTATTTTGCATTATCTTAGTCATAATATTTCTTACTGGGCTAGTTGAGCTCACCATTTCTTTCACTGTTCTCTTCAGGAAATGAGAACGTAGCTGAGACTAGTCGGGGAACAGAGTGATGGTCCTAAATGGTGCATTAGTAGTCCTCACTATTCTGTGAAATAGTGTGATAATAATTGTAATGAGGACTCCTTTTGAGTTTCTATAATCTATAGTAGACAATATTTGTATTCAAACTCACAGTTTATGTTTCGTCGTATTGTACACGACAATTGTATTATTAAGTTGTATTTGAATTCTGTACCATGTACCTGGCGACTCAAGATGGGTGATGTATACCTAATTTTGGGGGCGTCACAATTAACCCTTTTTTATGGCAGTATTTAAGAATGGCAGCTGAGAACGTTAATAATGGAGTAAATCAGACCGTGGAGACACCTTTGATCACCACACAGGGGAACGTGCAACAGGAAGGCAATATTCCTCCTGTAAACAACACTACCGAATAAATGATGAATGATGGGATGTTTAGAAGTTTTTTTCAGTTCATACAAAACCAGACGAGGGAGACTCGTGCACAAAATACGGGTGGAAATGCTAGCAATGCACGGCTTGTCACAGCCAAGCAGTTCAAAGAGTTGGGACCACCAAAATTTAAGGGAATGCAGAATCCGATCATGGCAGAAACGTGGGACAAACAAATTACCAAGATATTCGATGTATTGGGATGCACGGAGGAATAGAAGGTTCCATTCGCCACCTTTATGTTCTGCGATGAGGCAGACTACTAGTGGGAGTCTGTGAAGCGTACCCAGCCAGCCGCACTCAGCATGTCTTGGGAAATATTTCAAAAACTATTCAATGACAAGTACTTTCTTGAAAGTATTCGTCATATGAAGGAGGTGGAGTTTATCAAACTGGAACAAAATAACATGACGGTGTCCCAATACGAGGCGAAGTTTGCAGTGTTATCCAGGTTTTCACCTCATTTGGTCGAAAATGAGGAACGAATGACGAGGATGTTTCTGAGAGGTCTAAAGCCCGAGATTCGACAATATCTTATCTCTCATAATTTTTTTTATATTCATATGTTGTAAACAGGGCTCAATTATTAGAGCGAGATAATGAGTATGTTAAACCAAGGGACCACAACCAGGATCATACCGGTGGCGGCAGTCATCGAAGCAATGAAAACCAACACGGAGGAAAATATTTGGACAAAAGCGGTAACCACTCTGGTGGTAATCGTGGACATGATAATAGAAGGAGCGGGTCTGGAGGAGATTTCAAGAAGAGAAGGTATGATAACGTGAAGACGTCAGCACAAACATCAACTGTTTTTAGATACTGATATTTTGAGGAAAGGGGTGTTATATTCTTCTTAAAATGATAGTTTCTTCAATATCATTATATTGAAATGTTGGTATGAACTTTTTATCAAATTTGGAACTTTTTGTGTCGGGGTTACTATTCACGTATACGACACTATTCACATATACAGCACTATTAACGAATACGGCACTATTCACCGAAAAATAAATTTTTTTTCTTTTTGTCCAAGTTGTCTATTATGGTTACTATCTTTGATTGTATCCATGTTTTGATCATTATTTTTTGAATTCTTCTTCAAAATTGGTTATTTCGAAATATTATTGTACTTGGATAAACTATAATACGAATCCTTAGTATTTGATCTTTTATCTCATTGGATTCGTTTTCTTTAAAATATTTTTCATCATCCTCAGTCCTAAATGATGATACAAATGAATATCTTTGGCCTATAGTGCAAAGATGAATGATTACCTAATGAATATCTTTGGCCCGTAGTGCAAAGATGAGCAGGTGTTGAGATGAACATGACCAACTAATGATACAAATGAATATCTTTGGCCTATAGTGCAAAGATGAATATTTGATTCAAGATATATATATTGATTGATGTTACAAGGATAAAATATTGATGATGGACTTTTAAATCTTAGAAGATAGTAGAATTCTTTCTCTACTTGACTCTTCTAATGGATTGTTGTTCCGCTGCAGTTGTTAATCTAAAACTTGTTGTCTATTATATTTTATCAGATTTTTCCCTGTTGAAGACTAAAGATAATTTGTTGTATATTATATTAGTCATAATATTCTTTACTGGGCTAGTTGAGCTCACCCTTTTCCTTTTTGTTCCATTTTTCTCAGGAGGTGAGAACATAGCAGGAACTAGTCAGGGTACGGAGTGATGGTTCTAGAAAGATGTTTTATCAGTCCTCACTATTTCTGTAAAATAGTGTTTGAATAATTGTAATGAGAACTCATTTTGAGTTTGTATACTCTTTAGTATACAATATTTGTATTCAAACTTACAGTACAGGCGTTGTCGTATTCTGCACGATAATTATATTACTGAAGTTGTATTTATTTTTGTGCCATGTATTTGGCGACTCAGAATGGATGATGTATATCTATTTTGGGGGCGTCACACTCACCATTGGGAATAATATGATAGTAATCTTCTCATTTTTCTTTGGGGTCTATTGGGTCAACCAAGGATAATTCTGTGGCTATATGATATCTATCATAACCTAGCTAGAAGCATGGCCTCCCATGTATGAAGGTTTCCTTGAGCACTTCCTAAAGATTCTAATTTCTAAAACCATTTTTGACTATACCTTTATGTAAGGTGTCATTGTGATGTGCTATCCAAGGTTGGGATGAGAGTCACAGTTGGTATATATTTGTATCCAAACTCACAGCATATGTGTTGTTGTATTTTGCACGACAATTGTTGTAATAAAATTGTATTTGGCGACTCAGAATAGGTTGGATGGAATGGACCTATTTTGGGCTTGTCACATTTGGTATCAGAGCTTAGGGATATGGTCTTTGGCGGAATCGGGGAATATAACTAGGAGGGGAGAGATGAGTAAATCCTTTGCTAGTGTGTCCTACCTAAGCTTATTTGTTGGTCAGTCATAATATCTGGATATTATGTGATATCTTAATTTGTTTAATTAACCCTTATTTTATGGCAGTATTTGAGAATGGCTGCTGAGAATGTTAACAACGGACTGAATGAGACTGTGGGGATACCTCTAATCACTAACTATGATAATGTGATGACAGACGAAGAAGGAATTAAAGATATTCTTGTGGTAAGTGAAGAATTGATAGTTGCACCCGAGATAGTCGCAGAGGTAACAGCTGAGAGTGAGGAAGAAGAGGAAGAAGAGGTACATGAGGAGAATTTATTAGAGGTATTATATGATCAAAATATAGAATTGAAAAATCGTATCCATGAGTTAGAAGAGTAGGCTGAAGAACGGCAGGCGGTCGTGGAATAAAAGGATGCAACAATTCAAGCTTGTGTTACCCGATATGTGATGCTTGAACAGAATCATTCTTTGGCAGAGTATAAGATGATAAAGATGGAATCTGAGCTGAAAGAAGAAAAAACTGAACGAGTGAGAATAAGTGATGCATGGGCAAAAGCCGCACGACACGTGGATATTGTGGAAAGAGAAGTCCGATCTAAGAAGGCTAAAATAGATGATATGAATTTCTCTTTTTGGAAAGCAATTGGGAGAACCCAACATCGAGTTTTAAATTACCCTGTACAGAGTGGTCAACCTGAATTTGATATGGATCGAAGATTGATGATTCAGATCATGAATCAGGAGTACGACGAGGCAGTTGAGGGAGGAATATGCCCTATAAAAAAGTATATTCCAACGGTAGTGATGACGCCAAATACTGCCCCAGACTAGTCAAAGACGGGTAGTCCAAGGGAGAGCGGTTGTCATGACTTCCCAACAAGTGAAGAACCCAAATGAAGTTATCACGGGAGATGAGCAATGGAGAAGTCGTGATTGTAAAACCCCAACTTATTAATGAATAAAATCAAATTTCGTCTAATTATTATTGTGAATAATAAGGTATTAATTTGATATAATACTTTGGTTATGGGTGAAATGTGCAAAATTTTCAAAATAAGCAAGTGGTTATATAATATTCATTGTTGTCGGTGAATATTCGTTTGGTCGTGGAATATTCTTTCTGTCGGGGAATAATCGTATGACGGCGCAGCTATTTATGGGCCCCATAATGGATAACTGTCGGATGAAGAAAATGACAAAATTGAATAACGGCGTAGTTGTTACCGTTAACACTGTTAAAATACCCGGTGGTTAAAATATAGTAAGACGCGTTGTTACACAGTAGCACACGGTATTGCACATTATTGTTCAATTATTGATCCTTATGTAAGAAGGCACTACTCAATAATTATTACAGTAGTTACTGTTCAATATTTTATTTTATTGATTCAATAATTGCTGCGTTGATATTTTATATTATTGTTGTTTCAATAATTGTCACTGCACAGTAGTTCCCATTATCAGATCAATAATTCATATTATTTGAATAATATTATTAGATAGCAATATTGGCAATGTCTAGAAAGTTCTGTCAAGGAGAGGTTTGGTCACCTAATTGTGCGCCAGTAAAGAGAAATTCTTATTGGAAAGCCCTCTCTTTCCTGGGAACGGCCTGGTTGTCATAAATGTGATTCTATAATATTATTTGTGAATAATTAATTATTGATTCATATGATAAGGAAATATTTATTTTATGTGGATATAAATGTTGGATATAATTATTGTGGTTAAAAATGAAGGAGTTAATGTTGAGGTATTTTATTAGTATTTTTGTCGGAATGGAGGTATTAAAAATTAAACCAGTGTTTTTGAGATATATTGCGTGAGTTATAATTTTTAATCCGACCGTTGGATCGTTGTAAATTTTGGATATGTTATACATATATAAGTTGAGTATATGTCCACAAATTTTGAACCGTTAAAAATGAATGTATGATTTGTTATGAATTTTAAGAGGTGACTGATTCGGGAATTAGGTTATAAATGATTTTGGTAGAAAATTCTAGAATTGGTGGGCCCCACTTTTGGTTGGTGAAAATGTGCTGAGATTTTTATTCAAATGTGATGGGTGGGAATAGTAGCAGGTAAAGCCATCAGGTTGCAGGTTAAGTCTGTTTCGGCGTGCTAACATTTTTCTATAAATAGAGGGCTAAGTTAGAATTGAAATTCTCACCAGAAACAAGTTTTCTCTCTTTCTCTCTCTAGATTATTGAGTGTATTTAGTGAGTATTTAGATACTTTGTGAGTTTCTATTCATAAGTACAAGTTTCCTTCAGCCTTATACCGATATTCCAATCAGAAGTACTGATATTTTGAGGTAAGGGGTGTTATATTCTTCTTAAAATGATATTTTCTTCAATATCATTATACCGAAATGTTGGTATGAACTTTTTATCAAATTTGGAACTTTTTGTGTTGGAGTTACTATTCAAGTATACGACACTATTCACGTATACGACACTATTCACGAATACGACACTATTGACCGAAAAATAAAATTTTCTTCTTTTTGTTCAAGTTGTCTGTTATGGTTACTATCTTTGATTGTATCCATGTTTTGATCATTATTTTTGAATTCTGCTTCAAAATTGGTTATTTCGGAATATTATTGAACCTGGATAAACTGTAATACGAATCCTTAGTATTTGATCTTTTATCTCACTGGATTCGTTTTCTTTAAAATATTTTTCATCATCCTCAGTCCTAAATGATGATACAAATGAATATCTTTGGCCTGTAGTGCAAAGATGAATGATTACGTAATGAATATCTTTAGCCTGTAGTGCAAAAATGAACAGGTGTTGAGATGAACATGACCAACTGGTGATACAAATGAATATATTTGGCCTGTAGTGCAAAGATGAATATTTGATTCAAGATATATATTGATTGATGTTACAGGGATAAAATATTGATGATGGACTTTTAAATCTTAGAAGATAGTAGAATTCTTTCTCTACTTGACTCTTCTAATGGATTGTTGTTCCGCTGCAGTTGTTGATCTAAAACTTGTTGTCTATTATATTTTATCTGATTTTTCCCTGTTGAAGACTAACGATAATTTGTTGTATATTATCTTAGTCATAATATTCTTTACTGGACTAGTTGAGCTCACCCTTTTCCTTTTTGTTCCATTTTTCTCAGGAGGTGAGAACATACCAGGAACTAGTCGGGGTACGGAGTGATGGTTCTAGAAAGATGTTTTAGAAGTCCTCACTATTTCTGTAAAATAGTGTTTGAATAATTGTAATGAGGACTCCTTTTGAGTTTGTATACTCTCTAGTATACAATATTTGTATTCAAACTTACAGTATAGGCGTTGTCATATTCTACACGACAATTATATTACTGAAGTTGTATTTGTTTTTGTGCCATGTATTTGGCGACTCAGAATGGGTGATGTATACCTATTTTGGGGGCGTCACAGTTGTTATTAAATCTTAGGGATATGATCCCTGGCTGAGATGTGAGACAAGAACTAGGAGGGGAGAGATGGGGAATTCCTTCGCTAGTATGACCTGACTAAGTTTATTTGGTGTTTATTTGGTCGGTCAGAGTATAGGGATAATATATGACATAACTATTAACCCTTGTTTTATGGCAGTATTTATAAATGGCGGCTGAGAACGTTAATTATGGAGCAAATCAGACCGTGGAGATACCTTTGATCACCACCCAGGGGAACGTGCAACAGGAAAGCAATATTCCTCTTGTAAACAACACTACCGAACAAATGATGAATGATGGGAAGTTTAGAAGTTTTTTGCAGTTCATACAAAACCAGACGAGGGAGACTCGTGCATAAAATACGGGTGGAAATGCTTACAATGCGCGGCTTGTCACAGCCAAGCAGTTCAAAGAGTTGGGACCACCAGAATTTAAGGGAAAGCCGGATCTGATCATGGCGGAAACGTGGGTTAAGCAAATTACCAAGATATTTGATGTCTTGGGATGCACGGAGGAACAGAAGGTTTTATTCGCCACCTTTATGTTCCGCGGTGAGGCAGACTACTGGTGGGAGTTTGTGAAGCGTACCTAGCCAGCCGCACTCAGCATGTCTTAGGAAATGTTTCAGAAACTATTCAATGACAAGTAATTTCCTGAAAGTATTCGTCATATGAAGGAGGTGGAGTTTATCAGACTAGAATAAAACAACATGACGGTGTCCCAGTATGAGGCGAAGTTTGCAGAGTTATCCAGGTTTGCACCTCATTTGGTCAAAAATGAGGAACGAATGACGAGGATGTTTCTGAGAGGTCTAAAGCCCGAGATTCGATAATATCTTATCTCTCATAAATTTTCTTTATATTCAGATGTTGTAAACAGGGCTCAATTATTAGAGCGAGATAATGAGTATGTTCAACCAAGGGACCACAACCAGGGTCATACCAGTGGCGGCAGTCATCGAAGCAATGAAAACCAGCAAGGAGGAAAACATTCGGACAAAAGCGGTAACCACTCTGGTGGTAATCGTGGACATGATAATAGAAGGAGCAAGTCGGGAGGAGATTTCAAGAAGAGAAGGTACAACAATGATAACGTGAAGACGTCAGCACAAACATCAACTGTTTTTAGGGGAGGAGAACAAGCACCGGTTGTTTGTTACAAATGCGGGAAGGAGGGACACATCAGCCCAAATTGCCCACAATAATTCAAGGTGTGTTATAACTGTGGAAAGGAAGGTCATATATGTAGAGATTGTCTAGTTGCGAAACCAAGTTCAACAGGGATTGTGACTCCAAAGGCTGTCCCGGACAAGTCAAAGTCGGTGGTTCCTGGAAGGGCGTTTGTCGTGACTGCACAAAATACGAGGAACCCAAACGAGGTGATCACGGATAAGCTTATCATAAACTCTTGTGAAGTTTATACCTTACTAGATACCGGTTCTACCCATTCTTTTATTTCTCCTTCTTGTGCTCAACGTTTAAACTTGACTCCGGAGAAATTAGAGCTTGACTTATCTGCTGAGACTCCGTTAGGAGAAACTTTTATTACATCTACTGTCTATAAATCTTTCTTGATTCAAGTCGGTACCACCACATTACCTGCCGACCTTATTTCGTTGAAAATTCTTGTATTTGATGTGATTTTAGGGATTGATTGGTTAACCACGCATCATGCTAAAATTGATTGTTCGTAAGGTTGTTAGTTTTCATATTTCTAACCAACCTATCATGCAAATTCAAACAACCAAACCATTAAAATCAATCACTGTTATATCAAGCCATAAAGCTATTCGTTTATTAAAAAATGGATGTCAAGCTTTCTTAGCCCATATCACAGACTTGAACAAAAACACGTCAGATTTGAATACTATTTCCGTTGTTAGTGAATTTCCTGACGTATTTCCTGAAGAACTTCCCGGTCTACCCCCAGAACGTGAAGTTGAATTCTTTATTGACCTTGAACCTGGTACAAAGCCTATTTCTAAAACCCAATATTGAATGGCTCCTATTGAACTTCAGGAGTTAAAGGTCCAACTACAGGAGTTGTTGGACATCGGTTCGTCCTAGTACATCTCCTTGGGGTGCTCCTGTGTTATTCGTAAAGAAGAAAGACGGGAGTATGCTACTTTGTATCGACTATCGAGAATTGAATCATGTCACTATCAAGAATAGGTATCCGCTACCTCGCATTGATGACCTGTTTAACCAGTTGTAAGGAGCACAATTCTTTTCAAAGATCGATCTTCGTTCTGGATATCATCAGCTGAAGATTAAAACTGAGGATATTCCAAAAACTTCCTTCAGAACTCGGTACGACCATTACAAATTCTTAGTCATGTCTTTTGGATTGACTAATGCTCCTGCTGCTTTCATGGATATGATGAACCGTGTATTCAAGGAATTTTTGGATAAATTCGTTATTGTTTTTATTGATGACATCCCCATCTATTCCAAAAGCCGTGAAGATCATGAGCGTTATTTGAAGCTGGTACTACAAAGGCTTCGCGATAACAAGCTATATGCCAAGCTGAAGAAATGCGAGTTCTGGCTTGAGGAAGTAGCATTCCTTGGGCATGTGGTGTCAAAACATGGAGTATCTGTCGACCCGACGAAGATTGAAGCCATACAAAGTTGGGAGCAACCAAAGTCGATGACCGAAGTACGTAGCTTTCTGGGCTTAGCTGGTTACTATCGGAGATTGGTGGAAGGATTTTCTCGAATCGCTACTCCGTTAACTCAGCTGACTCGTAAAGATATAAAATTCGATTGGAGCGAGGATTTTGAGAAGAGTTTTCAAGAACTCAAGATGAGACTCATTTCGGCACCTGTTTTGACAATACCATCTGGTTCAGATGGATTTGTTATCTACATCGATGTTTTAGGCAAAGGGTTAGGATGTTTTCTCATGCAATATGGGAAAGTCATAGCCTATGCCTCACGACAACTCAAAGAATATGACAGGAATTATCATACTCATGATTTAGAGTTGGCAGCAGTCATTTTCGCGTTGAAGATATGGAGACACTACCTGTATGGGGGAGAAAGTGGAGATCTATACAGATCATAAAAGCCTCAAATATTTTTTCACCCAAAAGGAACTCAACATGCGGCAACGACTTTGGCTCGAGCTGCTGAAAGATTACGATCATACCATCTAATATCATCTTGGAAAAGTGAACGTAGTAGCTGACGCATTGAGTAGAAGATCATATGCGGGTACGAGTGCAATGTTGTTAACACAAAGGCCCATTTTGTATGAATTGCAAAGGATGGAGATAGAGATGAAGGCTCCAAGTACCCACGTGATGATATCAAACATATGAGTAGAACTGACTTTAATCGATAAAGTTAAAACTGCTCAAGCTACGGACATGAAGATGATGCGTATGAAGAAGAAAGTGCAAGAAGGTGCTATTCCAGAAGCAAGAATCGATGAAGAAGGAATACTTCGAGTCAACTCCAGACTTTGTGTTCCTAAAGATTCTGACTTGAAGCATAGAATCATGATGGAGGCACACAGCACACCGTTTGTAATCCATCCTGGGAGTACCAAAATGTATCATGATCTTTGACATACATTTTGGTTGAGCAATATTAAAAGAGAGATCGCAGAGTTTATCTCGAGGTGTTTAACTTGTCAACGTGTAAAGGTGGAGCATCAAATGCCAAAGGGTCCATTACAACCACTTGAGATTCCAGAATGGAAGTGGGAACAAATTACTATGGATTTCGTTACGGGTCTTCCCAAGGTTTCTCAAGGCATAGATGCGATTTGGGTTATTGTTGATAGATTAACCAAGTCTGCCCATTTCTTTCCTTTACAAAAGACTTATTCCCTTTAACGTCTTGCTAGTATGTACGTGAATGAGATTGTGAGATTTCATGGCATGCTAGTATCCATAGTTTCGGATCGTGACCCAAGATTCACTTCACGATTTTGGGTTAGCTTGCAGAAAGCTATGGGCACGGATTTACGATTCAGTTCGACATACCATCCTCAAACGGACGGACAATCAAAGAGGACTATTCAAAATCTTGAAGATCTATTAAGACTTTGTGTCCTAGATTTTAAAGGGAGTTCAGAGAAGTACCTACCATTGGTGCAATTCTCCTATAACAACAGTTATTAGGCAAGTATAGGTGTGGCTCCATTCGAGGTGTTGTATGGAAGAAAATATCGTTATCTAGTATGCTAGGATGAGGTGGGTGAACCAGAGTTGGTACGAATGACTACAGAAAAGATCCAAATGATTCGACAACGTATTCAAACCTCACAAGATCGACAAAAGAGTTATGCTGATCTTCATCGAAAGGACGTGGAATTTAATATTGGGGATCATGTATTATTACGTGTTGCTCCATGGAATGGAGTTATAAGATTTGGAAAGAGAGATAAGCTTAATCCATGATTTGTTGGTCCATTTGAGATTCTTGACCGAATAGGAAATGTGGCCTATAGACTCGCATTACCTCCAAGTATGTCTCGTGTTCATAATGTTTTTTCACATATCCATGCTTCGTAAATATGTTAAAGACCCAAACCACATTATTGAGTTAGAACCAGATGAGATAGCTGAAGATTTAACGTACGAGGAGGTACATGTTAAGATCATGGATAGGAAAGAGCATGTCCTACGCACGAAAGTTATACCACAAGTTAAGGTTTTGTGGAGAAACCATACTATTGAAGAAATGACCTGGGAGTTAGAATCAGAAATAAAAGTGAGGTATCCTCACCTTTTCGAAACACCAGGTACATACGTTAATTTCGAGGACGAAATTTTATAAGGAGGGGAGGTTGTAAGACCCCAACTTATTAATGCATAAAATCAAATTTCCTCTAATTATTATTGTGAATAATAAGGTATTAATTTGATATAATACTTTGGTTATGGGTGAAATGTGCAAATTTTTTAAAATAAGCAAGTGGTTATATAATATTCATTGTTGTCGGTGAATATTCGTTTGGTCATGGAATATTCTTTATATCGGGGAATATTCGTATGACGGCGCATCTATTTGTGGGCCCCATAACGGATAACTGTCGGATGAAAAAAATGACAAAATTGAATAACGGCATAGTTGTTACCGTTAACACTGTTGGAATACTCGGTTGTTGAAATACAATAATACGCGTTGTTGCACAGTAGCACACGGTATTGCACAGTATTGTTGAATTATTGATCCTTACGTAAGAAGGCACTACTCAATAATTATTACAGTAGTTATTGTTCAATATTTTAATTTATTGATTCAATAATTGCTGCGTTGATATTTTATATTATCGTTGTTTCAATAATTATCACTGCACAATATTTCCCATTATCAGATCAATAATTCATATTATTTGAATAATATTATTTGATAGCATTATTGGCAATGTCTAGAAAGTTCTGTCAAGGAGAGGTTTGGTCACCTAATTGCGCTCCAGTAAGGAGAAATTCTTATTGGAAAGCCCCCTCTTTCATGGGAACGGCCTGGTTGTCATAAATATGATTCTGTAATATTATTTGTGAATAATTAATTATTGATTCATATGATAAGGAAATATTTATTTTATGTGGATATAAATGTTGGATATATTTATTGTGGTTAAAAATGAAGGAGTTAATGTTGAGGTATTTTATCAGTATTTTTGTCAGGATGGAGGTATTAAAAATTAAACCAGTATTTTTGAGATATATTGCGTGAGTTATAATTTTTAATCCGACCGTTGGATCGTTGTAAATTTTGGATATGTTATACATATATAAGTTGAGTATATGTCCACAAATTTTGAACCGTTAAAATGAACGTATGATTTGTTATGAATTTTAAGAGGTGAATGATTCGAAAATCAGGTTATAAATAATTTTGGTGAAAAATTCTAGAATTGGTGGGCCCCACTTTTGGTTGGTGAAAATGTGCTGAGATTTTTATTCAAATGTGGTGGGTGGGAATAGTAGCAGGTAAAGCCATCAGGTTGCAGGTTAAGTCTGCTTCGGCGTGCTAACATTTTCCTATAAATAGAGGGCTAAGTTAGAATTGAAAATCACACCAGAAACAAGTTTTCTCTCTTTCTTTTTCTAGATTATTGAGTGTATTTAGTGAGTATTTAGATACTTTGTGAGTTTCTATTCATAAGTGCAAGTTTCCTTCAGCCTTATACCGATATTCCAATCAGAAGTACTGATATTTTGAGGTAAAGGGTGTTATATTCTTCTTAAAATGATATTTTCTTTAATATCATTATACCAAAATGTTGGTATGAACTTTTTATTAAATTTAGAACTTTTTGTGTCGGGGTTATTATTCACGTATACGGCACTATTCACTGAAAAAAAATTTCTTCTTTTTGTCCAAGTTGTCTATTATGGTTACTATCTTTGATTGTATCCATGTTTTGATCATTATTTTTGAATTCTGCTTCAAAATTGGTTATTTCGGAATATTATTGAACCTGGATAAACTGTAATACGAATCCTTAGTATTTGATCTTTTATCTCACTGGATTCGTTTTCTTTAAAATATTTTTCATCATCCTCAGTCCTAAATGATGATACAAATGAATATCTTTGGCATGTAGTGCAAAGATGAATGATTATCTAATGAATATCTTTGGCCCGTAGTGCAAAGATGAACAGGTGTTGAGATGAACATGACCAACTGGTGATACAAATGAATATCTTTGGCATATAGTGCAAAGATGAATATTTGATTCAAGATATATATTGATTGATGTTACAGGGATAAAATATTGATGATGGACTTTTAAATCTTAGAAGATAGTAGAATTCTTTCTCTACTCAACTCTTCTAATGGATTGCTGTTCCGCTGCAGTTGTTGACCTAAAACTTGTTGTCTATTATATTTTATCAGATTTTTCCCTGTTGAAGACTAACGATAATTTGTTGTATATTATCTTAGTCATAATATTCTTTACTGGGCTAGTTGAACTCACCATTTTCCTTTTTGTTCCATTTTTCTCAGGAGGTGGGAACATAGCAGGAACTAGTCGGGGTACGGAGTGATGGTTCTAGAAAGATGTTTTAGAAGTCCTCACTATTTCTGTAAAATAGTGTTTGAATAATTGTAATGAGGACTCCTTTTGAGTTTGTATACTCTCTAGTAAACAATATTTGTATTCAAACTTACAGTATAGGTGTTGTCGTATTCTGCACGACAATTATATTACTGAACTTGTATTTGTTTTTGTGCCATGTATTGGGTGACTCAGAATGGGTGATGTATACCTATTGTAAGACCCCAAATTTATGAAATAAAAGTATTCAATTTTCTTATAATTACAATTCAGTAAATGATTAAATTGATAAAAAATTTAAAGTTAAGGGTGATATATATAAATTTTTTCAAAATACGCAAGTGGTTGTAGAATATTCTTGTTGTCGGGAAATATTCGTACGACGGCGCAGCCATTTGTGGGCCCCGTAATGAATATCTGTCAGATGAAGAAAATGACAAAAATTAATTTTTTATAAATAACGGCGTAGTTGTTACTGTTAACACTGTTGGAATACCCGGTGGTTAAAATACAGTAATACGCGTGTTTGTACAGTAGCACACGGTTTTACACAATATTTTTGAATTATTGATCCTTACGTAAGAAGGCACTACTCAATAATTGTTACAGTAATTACTGTTCAATATTTTATTTTAATGATTCAATAATTGTTGCGTTGATATTTTATATTATTGTTGTTCCAATAATTGTCACTGCATAGTATCTCCATTATCAGACCAATAATTCATATTATTTGAATAATATTATTAGATAGCATTATTGACAATGTCTAGAAAGTTCTGTCAAGGAGAGGTTTGGCCACCTAATTGCGCGCCAGTAAGGAAAAATCCTTATCGGAAAGCCCCCTTTTCCTGGGAACTGCCTGGTTGTCATTATTGTGATTCTGTAATATTATTTGTTAATAATTGATTATTGATTTATATAATAAGGAAATATTTATTTTATGTGGATATAAATGATGAATATATTTATTTTTATGTGGATAAAAATGAAGAAATTAATGATGAGGTGTTTTATCAGTATTTTATCAGTGTGGGGGTATTAAAAATCATCTGTTTGTGGATTTCGGATATTTTTGGTTTGGAATTTAGAAAAACTCAAAGCTACAAAGTTGTAGAGAATTCGATTTCAAGCAGAATGGACATAGATTTCGTATTTTTCTGATAAACGGTCTATTTTTTATGAATTGTTGAAGTTTCAGAAAATAAAATGATTTTTATTAATTTATGAGTGGGACCCACTTGGTTATCAACACATGGGCTGCTATCGTTTGGTTCAAAGATGGCTGGTGGCTGGCTTGATAAATTGAGGTGGCATGGAAGAAGAAAAAGAAATAATATATTTTATTATTTTAGTCTCCTATGGCGTTCTAGCATTTTCCTATAAATAGGTGCTTATGTTAGATTTTAAAATCACACCAGAAACATAAGTTTTCTCTCTATATATTATCAAGCATATTTTTGTTAGAATTTAGATATCTTGAGTGTTGCTATACGACGTAAGTTCGTTCAGCGTTATATCCGATATTCAAGTCAGAAATACTGCTCTTTTGAGGTAAGGGATTTTAAGGGTTGTTATGTTTTTCATGTTTCGTAACTTTTTAGACCTTCAAAAATTCTGGAAAAATTTGAAATGATATTTTGATGAGTTTTATTGATTGTGTCCAAAAATAGTAATTTTTGGATGTATAGATTAAGAGTTATGAATTTTATGAGAAAAGACTATTTTAAAAGTAACCGCTTATAATGTGGTTAACTCCAAAATTGATGAAATCTTTATTGGAAGTATATCTATATAATATCAGTATACTCTGTGAATTTTGGAATTTTTGGATTAAAGTACAATTTATGATAAATGTCTAAATATTCGGCGGTTTTGGCGATATGAAAAATAGTAAATGAATTTTAAAAATTCTAAGATAAATATATGTTCAATATGGGACTATATTCTGCTAAATCCCAGGAAAAAAATATTTTTGGAACTGATTTGGTATTTTTCATGAAAATGGACTAGTTATGAGTAAATGAATTAAATATGTTATGTAAAGTAAAAAAATTAGAAAATAAGATTTTATGGCTTGAGAATCCTACATGAGATATATGCAGATATTTGATGAGGGTTTTGGTTATTGGTGATGAAATCTTATGAGGTTGATATTTTAGAATGATTAAATGCATTATTTAGTAAAGTGTAAACAATTAAAATAAATTGTTTATAAGATTAAGAAATATTATTCTTTCATTATCATTATACCGAAATATTTGTATGGATTTTATTGTGGAATTTCTATATTTTTCATGTCGGGGTTACTATTCACGAGTTACTAGTCACGAGTTACTATTTATGAGTTACTATTCACAAGTCACTATTCACGAGTTACTATTCACAGGTACTATTCACGACAAAATTGGTTTCTTTTTCTTACCAAATTATTGTTGATTTATGAATATTACTCTTGAGATTAAAACTATATGTTAATCATATTATTTTTATTATCATATATAACATTATTATAACCCTAACGATGATATTTCTCTTTGAATTGAGTGTAAAGATGGGTAGATTTTTGGTATGATCATGACTATGGGTTTTCTTTGGCCAGTAGTGCAAAGTTGGATTGTTGACTGGTATGATCATGACCATTGAATTTATAATTTAATATCTTTAGATTAAGTGCAAAGGTGAATTGATCAACATGGTTATAATTATTGTTTATAAAAATTCTGAAATGATTACATATTTCTTTGAGATATTAATATATTTGGCCTGTAGTACAAATATGAACTATTGAGGAATATCTTTTGCCTGTAGTGCAAAGATTAATTGTTGAGGAATATCTTTGGCCAGTAGTGCAAAGATGAACTGTTGATGAATATCTTTGGCCCGTAGTGCAAAGATGAATTTATTAGTATGATTATGAACATGAACTGTGATTTGGTATAACCATGATCTTTGATGTTTCAGGTAAAGACATGTGATGAAAATTATCTTTGTCCTAGATGCGAAGAAAAATTTAGAATCACAATTATGATTATGAGTTATTCATATGATTGTGGACCAGATATGTTGATTGATGTTACAAAGATAAAACATTGTTGGTGGATTTTTAACATAGAGAAGATAATAGACTTTATGGTCAATTTGACTTTTCTAATGGATTGCTCGTTCCGCTGCAACTATGGTTGAAATTTTTATCATCTACCATATGTTCTAAATCTCTGATTTATTATTGATGAAGGCTATTGATAATTTAATTATCTTTAGTCATGATATTCTTTACTGAGCTAGTTGTGCTCACCCTTTTGCTTCACAATTCCTTGCAGGTAATAAGAGTGTAGCTGGGTCGAGCGGGGGTAACAGGGGAATAAAACGGTGGTCACCATTTAGTAGTTATATTTGGTGAATCAACTAGGGTGAGGCGAACCCAACGTTGGAAGGGTGTTTTGCCACTATCATACAAGATGTCTAATGACATACAACCTCGTGTCATCATAAGACAAGGTTGTGCTCATCCACTTGCTGAGTATATTTACGAGCACTACCTATATAATCATGGTGTTTGTTTGAAGTATAATTCTCAATTAGAGACAATGGAGATAATGATATGTCAAGAGAAGACTCACCATTGATAAGAATATGATAATAATCTTCTCATTTTTCTTTGGGGTCTATTGGGTCAACCTAAGGATAATTATGTGGCCATATGATATCTATCATAACCTAGAAGCATGGCCTCCCATGTACGAAGGTTTCCTTGAGCACTTCCCAAAGATTCTAATTTCTAAAACAGTTTTTGACTATACCTTTCTGTATGGTGTCATTGTGACGTGATATCCAATGTTGGGATTAGAGTTACAGTTGGTATATATTTGTATCCAAACTCACAGCATATGTGTTGTTGTATTTTGCACGACAATTATTGTAATAAAATTGTAGTTGTTTTCTGTACCATGTATTTGGCGACTCAGAATAGGTTGGATGGAATGGACCTATTTTGGGGTTTTCACATACAGTAATACGCGTGGTTGCATAGTAGTAGCACAAGGTATTGATTATTGATGCTTACGTGAGAAGTCACTCAGTTTTGTTCAATTATTACTACAGTAATTGTTGCATAGTATCTCATGTTATTTGATTCAATTATTGTCAATAATTTATATATTATTAAATCAATAATTGAGATGACAAAGTTATTAATATTATTATTTGTAATATTAACGATGTCTAGAAGTTCAGTCAAAGAGAGGTTTGGTCACCTAATTGCACGCCAATGGGGAGAAATATTTATTGGAAAGCTCTCTCTTTCCTAGAAACGACCTAGTCGATTAATATTGTGAATTATAATAATGATGATAAATTTTGTTTTATTAGTATTATTAATGTAATAAAACAGAAAAACTTTTTATATAAAACAGAATACTTTTATAAAGTTATTTATTTTATTAGACTATAAATAGAATATATTATATTTTATTATGCATAGTATTGCATAGTGCCTGCATAGTGTTTTGCATAGTAAAATCTTTTTATATAAAACAGAATACTTTTATAAAGTTAATTCTTTTATTAGATTTTAAATAATATATATATAGAATATATTATATTTTATTGTATAGTGTCCTTTCAATTCTCCTATAAATAGTATGCTTAGTTAGAATTGAAATCACACCAGAAATTCAGAGAATTCTTCTTCTATAATCTTGAGCGTATTTCTTTAGAGTTTTCAGAAACTTTGAGCGTAGAAAAATAATATAAGTTTTCTTCAAGAATATCCTCGCCCTACCAGTCGGAATACTCTTCTTTTATGGTAAGAGATATTATTTGTTGTACTCGTAAGGGGTATTATTCTTACGTATTCATGAAGAGAGTTATTTTCTTTCAATTTGCATAAAGATTGTTATTCTTTTCTTTATTATTATGTTGGAATAACCTGTCTATGCGAAGTACCGCATACATGGTGAAATTCTTCTTTTATTCCATTCTTTATTATTCTGTTGGAATAACCTATCTGTGCGGTCTATCGCATGTTTGGTGAATTTTGTTGTTATTCCATTCTTTATTATTTTGTTGGAACATCTTGTCTGTGCAGATTACGCATGACCTGGTTCCTTTCTTTATTATTCTTTTCGAACATCCTGTCTGTTCGGATTACACATGACCTGGTTCCATTCTTTATTATTCTATTGGAATATCCTGTCTGTGCGGGTTACGCATGACCTGGTTCCATTCTTTATTATTCTGTTGGAATATTTTATCTACGTGGATTACCGCATGGTGGCAAAAATCCATTTGCGGTTTCATATATTCTATTATACTCAGTTGGTTAAAGTTTTGGCTTCTATACTCCATGAAATTAGTGGAATATCCTTGAAATTTGCGCTTCATCCAGTATCTTTTCATGGAAATATTCTTCTTAGCATTCTTGAATTTTACTCCACAAAGCAGTATCATGTTGACAATTTGGACGTTATTGAGTTCAGAATAAATTAACTTATAAATATTTAAAATTTATTCTTGAACTTGTTTTATTGAATTGTCATCATCCTCATATTTATAATATGTTGAAAGTCATCTGTGGCCTGTAGTGCATAGATGGACTTGGTATGATTATGACCATGAATTATTCGGTATAATCATGACCGTAATGTTACAAATGATGTGGTAAAAATCCTCATTGGCCGTAGTGCATTGATGGACAGTTGTGGGCATGATCATGACCATTGATGAATACACGAATATCCTTGGCCCGTATTGCATGGATAATTTGTGGTCGTGATACTAATGAATATCCTTGGCCGAAGTGCAGGGATGTTGTGGATTATTTATTAAGCTGAGTCTCAGCGATAAAAGTAATGAAAAACCTTTTAAATCATAGAAGATAGTAGATTTTATTCTCTATTTGGCTCTTCTAATGGATTGCTTGTTCCGCTGCAGTTAAACTTGATGTTTGTTATATTTTATCAGTTTAACACTGTTGAAGGCTAATGATAATTTATTCTGCATTATCTTAGTCATAATATTTCTTACTGGGCTAGTTGAGCTCACCCTTTTGCTTTCATTGTTCTCTTTAGGAAATGAGAACGTAACGGGGACTAGTCGGGGAACGGAGTGACGGTTCAGATGATAGCATTAGTAGTCCTCACTAATTCTATGAAATAGTGTGAAAATAAATGTATTGAGGACTTATTTTGAGTTTGAGTACTGTTTAGAAGACAATGTTGTATTAAAACTCGCAGCTTATGTTTTGTCATATTTTGCACGACAGTTGTATATACAAGTTTTTATTTATATTTTGTACCATATATTTGATGACTCAGAATAGGTGATGTATACTTATTTTGGGGGCGTCACAGTTAGTATCAAAGCTTAGGGATATGATCCCTGAGATGTGAGACAAGAACTAGGAGGGGAGAGACGGTGAATTCCTTCACTAGTATGACCTACCTAAGTTTATTTGGTATTTAATTTGTCGGTCAGAGTATATGGATAATATGTGATATGATAACTAACCGTTGTTTTGCGGAAGTATCTGAAAATGACATCCGAGAATGTTGAGAATAACAATGGAGCACAGGAGATTGTTGAGTCTACACATATCAATAATTAGGAGAATGTGCATCAGGAAGGCGACAATCCTCATACAAACAACAACACTGACCAAATGATGAATGATGGAATGTTCAAAGGCTTTATGTAATTCATGCAACATCAGGCGAGAGCGGCTCCTGTCCAAAATATAGGTGGAAATACTGGAAACTCTCGGACGGTCACCGCTAAATAGTTCAAGGAGCTGGGACCACCGGAGTTTATTGGAGATCCAAAACCACTTAAGTCGGAGACGTGGATAAAGTAGATTACCAAGATATTTGATGTCTTGGGATGCTCTGAGGAGCAAAAGGTTCCCTTTGCCACCTTTATGTTGTGAGGAGAGGCAGATTACTGGTGGGAATCGGTAAAGCGTACTGAACCTGCCGCACTGAAGATGTATTGGGAGAAGTTCCAAGAACTATTCAATTACAAGTACTTTCCCGAAAGTATTCGTCACATGAAAGAGGTAGAGTTCATCAAGTTGGAGCAGAACAATATGACCGTGTCGTAGTACGAAGCCAAGTTTGCCGAGTTGTCCCGGTTTGCATCTCACTTGGTTGATAATGAGGAAAGAATGATGCGGATGTTTCTAAGAGGTTTGAAATCCGAGATACATCAACATCTAATTTCTCATAAACTGTGTTTGTATTCAGATGTTTTAAATAGGGCTCAGTTATTGGAGCGCGATAACTAGTCAACTCAACCAAGAGAAAGCAGTCGGGAAAATGATAATACCAGTGATAGCAGTCATCGAAGCGGTGACAACAAACGTGGAGGGAATCAACATGCCAAAAATGGTAACCACTTCGGTGGTAATCATGGCCAAAATAATAAGAATGGACATTTCAAGAAGAGGAGATTCAACAATGATGGAAAGACGTCAGCATCAGCACCCATGGTTAAGGAAGGAGAACGATTACCTATCATATGCTTCAAATGCGGAGGGGAGGGACATATCAGTCCAAACTGCGCGATGCCATCAAAAGCGTGTTATAATTGTGGAAGAGAATGTCACATAGCCCGATTTTGTCGTGCACCGAAGACAAGTCCAGTTGGAATGGTGACACAAAATATCGTCCCAAACAAGTCAAAACCAGTAGTTCAAGGGAGAGCTTTTGTTGTGACCTCCTAGAAAGCAAGGAACCCGAACGAGGTCATCACGAGTAAGCTTATCATAAACTCTAGCGAAGTCTATACCTTATTTGATATCAGTTCTACTTATTCCTTTATTTCTCCTACTTGCGCCCAACGATTAAATTTGACTCCAGAGAAATTAGACTTTGACTTATCTGTGGAAATTCCGTTGGGAGAAACCTTTATTACATCCACTGTTTATAAGTCTTGTTTGGTTCAAATCGGTACCCTCACATTACCTGTCGATTTTATTTCATTAAAAATACTTGCATTTGATGTGATTCTAGGGATTGATTGGTTAACCACTCATCATGCAAAGATTGATTGTTTTCGTAAGGTTGTTAGCATTCATATTCCTAACCAACCTATTATACGAATTCAAGCAACCAAACCATTAAAATTAATCATTGTCATCTCAAGCCATAAAGCTATTTGTTTATTAAAAAATGAATGTCAAGCTTTCTTAGCTCATGTCACAGATTTAAACAAAAATACGTCAGATTTGAATGATATTTCTATTGTTAATAAATTTCCTGACGTATTCCTTGAAGAACTTCCTGGCCTACCCCCAGAGCGTGAAATTGAATTTTTTATCGACCTGGAACCCGGTACAAAACCCATTTCCAAAGCCCCATATCGAATGGCTCCTATTGAACTTCAAGAGTTAAAGACCCAATTGTAGGAATTGTTAGACATTGGTTTCATTCGTCCTAGTACGTCTCCTTGGGGTGCTCCTGTTCTATTCGTGAAGAAGAAAGATGAGAGTATACGACTTTGTATTGACTACCGGGAATTGAACCATGTCACCATCAAGAATAGGTATCCGTTACCTCGCATTGATGACCTGTTTGACCAGTTTCAAGGAACACAATTCTTTTCAAAGATCGATCTTCGTTTTGGATATCATCAGCTGAAGGTTAAAACTGAGGATATTCCAAAGACTACATTCAGAACTCGATACGGGCACTATGAATTTTTAGTCATGTCTTTTGGATTGACTAATGCTCCTACTGCCTTCATGGATATGATGAACTGAGTATTCAAGGAATATTTAGATCACTTTGTTGTCGTCTTTATTGATGACATCCTCATATTTTCCAAAAGTCGTGATGATCATGAGCAACTCTTGAGGCTGCTACTCCAAAATCTTCGTAAAAATAAGCTTTATGCCAAGTTAAAGAAATGTGAGTTCTGGCTTGAGGAAGTAGCATTCCTTGGGCACATAGTATCAAGTCAAAGGATTGAAGCTATTCAAAGCTCGGAGAAACCTAAATCAGTGACCGAAGTACGTAGCTTTCTCGGCTTAGCTGGTTATTATAGGAGATTCGTGGAAGGCTTTTCTCGAATCGTTACTCCATTAACTCAGCTGAATCAGAAAGATATAAAGTTCGGTTGGAGCGTGGAATGTGAGAGGAGTTTTCAAGAACTCAAGAGGAGACTCATTTCAGCACCTGTTCTGACAATACCATCTGGCTCGGAGGGATTTTTCATCTACAGTGATGCATCGGGCAAAGGGTTAGGATGTGTTCTCATGCAACATGGGAAAGTCATAGACTATGCCTCTCGGCAACTTAAAGAATATGAGAAAAATTATCCTACTCATGATCTAGAGTTGGCAGCTGTTGTCTTCGCACTTAAAATTTAGAGGCATTACTTGTATGGGGAGAAAGTGGAGATCTTTACGGATCATAAAAGCCTCAAATATTTCTTCACCCAAAAGGAACTCAACATGCGGCAACGACATTGACTTGAACTATTGAAAGATTATGATCATACCATCCAATACCATCCTGGAAAAGCGAACGTGGTAACTAACACATTGAGTAGAAGATCATATGCGGGTACGAGTGCGATATTGTCAACGCAAAGGCCCATTTTGTGTGACTTGCAAAGGATGGAGATAGATTTAAAGACTCTAGGGACCCATGTGATGATGGCGAATATATGAGTAGAATCGACTTTAATCGATAAAGTTAAAGCTGCTCAAGCTACAGACCTAGAACTGATGCATATGAGGAAGAAAGTGCAAGAAGGTGCTATTTCGGAAGCAAGAATCGATGAAGAAAGAATACTTCGAGTCAACTCCAGACTTTGTGTTCCTAACGACCTTGATTTAAAGTATAAAATCATGATGGAGGTGCACAACACACAGTTTGCAATCCATCCCGGGAGTACCAAAATGTATCGTGATCTTCGTCACACATTTTGGTGGAGCAATATGAAGAGAGAGATAGCGTTGTTTATCTCAAGGTGTCTAACTTGTCAACGAGTTAAGGCAGAGCATCAAGTACCAAAATGTCCATTGCAACCACTTGAAATTCCAGAATAGAAGTGGGAGCACATTACCATGGATTTCGTTACTGGTCTTCCTAAGGTTTCTCAAGGCATAGATGCGAGTTGGGTCATTGTTGATATATTGACCAAGTCTGCTTATTTTTTACCAATACGAGAAACTTATACACTTGAACGTCTTGCTCGTATGTTCATAAACGAGATTGTATGACTGCATGGTATGCCAGTATCCATAGTTTTTGATCGAGACCCAAGATTTACTTCACGATTTTGGGTTAGTTTACAAAAAGCTATGAGCACGAATTTATGATTTAGTTCGGCATATCATCCTCAGACGGACGGACAACCAGAGAGGTCTATTCAAACTCTTGAAGATTTATTAAGACTTTATGTCCTTGACTTCAAGGGAAGTTAGGACAAGTTCTTACCATTAGTGGAATTTTCCTACAACAACAACTATCAAGCAAGTATTGGCATGGCTCCATTCGAAGCGTTGTATGGAAGAAAGTGTCGTTCTCTAGTATGCTAGGATGAGGTGGGTGAAGCAACGTTGTTGGGACTGGAGTTGGTACGTATGAGTACGAAAAAGATTCAAACGATCCGACAACATATAAAAAACTCACAAGATAGACAAAAGAGTTATGCCGATCTTCATCGAAAGGACGTGGAATTCGATATTGGAGACCATGTGTTGTTACGTGTTGCTCCATGGAAAGGAGTTACGATATTTAGAAATAGAGGAAAGCTCAATCCTCAATTCATTGGCCCATTTTTAATCCTTGATCTAATAGGAACTTTGGCCTATAGACTCGCTTTACGGCCAAGTATGTCTCGTGTTCATAACATTTTTCACATATCTATGTTACGTAAATACGTGAAAGCCCCGCACCACATTATTGAGTTAGAACCGGACGAAATAGCGAAAGATTTAACATATGAAGAGGTTCTTGTTAAAATCTTGGATAAGAAGGAACATGTTCTACGCTCCAGGGTTATATCTCACGTCAAAGTTTTGTGGAGGAACTACGATGTTGAGGAAATGACGTGGGAGTTAGAATCTAAAATGAAATCAAGGTATCCTTACCTCTTCGATATATCAGGTACGTACCCTAATTTTGAGGACAAAATTTCATAAGAAGGGGAGGTTGTAAGACCCCAACTTTTATGAATAAAGATGAATTTTCTATAAATATCATTTTTGAATATTATGGAATGAATTTGATATAATGTTATAGTTGTGGGTAATATTTATAAATTTTGCAAAGTACGCAAGTTGTTATATAATATTCGATTGGTCAGGAAATATTCATTTTAACTGGGAATATTCGTACAATGACACAATCATTGGTAGTCCCCACAACGGAATTATTGTCGGATTGAGAAAACGACAAAAATACTTTATGAAAATAACGGCAGAAGTTTTACTGTTAACTGTTGAAACACCCGGTGTTAAAAGTACAGTAATACGTGTGGTTGCATAGTAGCACACAATATTGATTATTGATGCTTACGTGAGAAGTCACTCAGTTCTGTTCAATAATTACTGCAATAGTTACTGCATAGTATCTCACGTTATTTGATTAAATTATTGTCAATATTTTATATATTATTAAATCAATAATTGAGATAACAAAGTTATTAATATTATTATTTTCAATATTAACGATGTCTAGAAGTTCTGTCAAGAAGAGATTTGGTCACCTAATTGCGCGGCAATGGGGAGAAATCCTTATTGGAAAGCCCCCTATTTCCTGGGAACGACCTGATCGATTAATATTGTGAATTATAATAATGATTATAAATTTTGTTTTATTAGTATTATTAATGTAATAAAATAGAAAAGTATTTTATATAAAATAAAATACTTTTATAAAGTTATTTATTTTATTAGACTATAAATAGAATATATTATATTTTATTATATATAGTGTTCCATAGTGCATGCATAGTATTTTGCATACTAAATTTTTTTTATATAAAACAGAATACTTTTATAAAGTTATTTGTTTTATTAGATTTTAAATAATATATATATATATATATAATATATTATATTTTATTGCATAGTATCCTTTCAATTCTCCTATAAATAGGATGCTTAGTTAGAATTGAAATCACACCAGAAATTCAGAGAATTCTTCTTCTATAATCTTGAGCGTATTTCTTTAGAATTTTCAGAAGCTTTGAGCGTAGAAAAATAATATAAGTTTTCTTCAAGAATATCCTCGCCCTACCAGTCGGAATACTCTTCTTTTACGATAAGGGATAGTATTTGTTGTACTCGTAAGGGGTATTATTCTTTCGTATTCTTGAAGAGAGTTATTTTCTTTCAATACTCGTAAGGGTTGTTATTCCTTTCTTTACTATTATGTTGGAATAATCTGTCTATGCGAAGTACCTCATACATGGTGAAATTCTTCTGTTATTCCATTCTTTATTATTCTGTTGGAATAACCTGTCAGTGCGATCTATCGCATGCCTGGTGAATTATGTTGTTATTCCATTCTTTATTATTCTATTGGAACATCCTATCTGTGAGGATTACGCATGACCTGGTTCCATTCTTTATTATTCCGTTAGAACATCCTGTCTGTGCGGATTACGCATGACATGTTCCATTCTTTATTATTCTGTTGGAATATCCTGTCTGTGCGAGTTACACATGACCTGGTTCCATTCATTATTATTCTGTTGGAATAATCTGTCTACGTGGATTACTGCATGGCGGGAAAAATCCATTTGCGGTTTCATATATTCTTTTATACTCAGTTGGTTAAAGTTTTAGCTTCTATACTCCATGAAATTAGTGGAATATCCTTGATATTTGCGCTTCATCCAGAATCTTTTCATGGAAATATTTTTCTGAGCATTCTTGAATTTTACTCCATAAAGCAGTATCATGTTGACAATTTGGACGTTATTGAGTTCAGTATAAATTAACTTATAAATCTTGAAAATTTATTCTTGAACTTATTTTATTGAATTGTCATCATCCTCATGTTTATAATATGTTGAAAGTCATCTGTGGCCTGAAGTGCATAGATGGACTTGGTATGATTATGACCAGGAATTATTCAGTATACTCATGACCGTAATGTTATAAATGATGTGGTAAAAATCATCATTGGCCGTAGTGCATTGATGGACAGTTGTGGGCATAATCATGACCATTGATGAATACACGAATATCCTTGGCCCGTAGTGCATGGATAATTTGTGGTCGTGATACTAATGAATATCCTTGGTCGAAGTGCAGGGATGATGTGGATTATTTATTAAGCTGAGTCTCAGCAATAAAAGTAATGAAAAACCTTTTAAATCATAGAAGATAGTAGATTTTATTCTCTATTTGACTCTTCTAATGGATTGCTTGTTCCGCTGCAGTTAAACTTGATGTTTGTTATATTTTATCAGTTTAACACTGTTGAAGGCTAATGATAATTTATTCTGCATTATCTTAGTCATAATATTTCTTACTGGGCTAATTGAGCTCACCCTTTTGCTTTCATTGTTCTATTCAGGAAATAAGAACGTAGCGGGGACTAGTCGGGGAACGGAGTGACGGTTCAGATGATAGCATTAGTAGTCCTCACTATTCTATGAAATAGTGTGAAAATAAATGTATTGAGGAACTTATTTTGAGTTTTAATACTGTTTAGAAGATAATGTTGTATTAAAACTCAGCTTATGTTTTGTCGTATTTTACAGACAATTGTATAATTAAGTTTTTATTTGTATTTTGTACCATGTATTTGACGACTCAGAATAGGTGATTTATACCTCTTTTGGGGGCGTCATATCTAAGGAAATTTGGGACACTATAGTGGTGAGCCATGAAGGAACATCAAAAGTTTGAGAAGTTAAACTAAGCATGCTCGTGCATGATTATGAAATGTTCAAACTCAAGAAAGATGAAACTATAAAGATGGCTCAAGCAAGGTTCCTTGTTCTTCTGAACTCCTTAAAGCTACTGGACAAATCTATTCCACAAAGTGAGATAAACTGTAAGTTACTTCGAGCTATGCCCAAGAGGTTTGCTTCTAAAATCACTACTCTTCAAGATTCCTCTACTATATCTACTATGGATACACTAACTCTTTTTGGTGAACTTGAGGAATATGAACATTAGTAAAAGAGGTATGAAGATGAGGACGAAACTCCTCGAAGAAAGGTTTTAGCTCTTAATGCAGGAAATGAAGAAGAGCTTGATGATGATTCTGATGAAGAGATAGCCTTGATGTCAAGGAGACTCAAAGGACTTCTACAAAGGAAGAATAAATGAAAAAAATATCTTCAACTCGAATAAAGGCAAAGGAAAGCAAACTAAGGAGACGTGTTTTGAATGTGGACGTCCAGGGCACTTCAAGAAGGACTATTTTCAACTAAATAATAAAGGAAAAATAGGCTTCAAGGATAATAAGAGAAACAAGGCACTGGTTACTTGGAGTGATGAAGAAGAATCTGAAGTTGAGGTCGATGCCAAGGATGAGATAACTCAAGTATGCTTCATGGGAATAGAAGGTGAATCAAACGAGGTATCTAATTTTGAGTTTAATTCTTTGAAACAAGAAAATAATAAATTAAAAGAAAAGAATGCATATTTGAAAGACTTGGTAAATACATTAATGGGTGAAGTAGACTCTTTAATAGATGAAAAGAAAGATATTGAAAAGGAATCTACATTTAAAGAAGAAAAGGTTTTGATTGCTAAAATTGATTATTTAGATAATTATAACAAAATACTTTTCAATAAGGTAATTTTTTTGAATAATGAAATCCAAAAATTGACTAATGAACTGAAAATGAGAGATGTGTGTATTGTTGCATTTAGTGATAAATCACTTGTTAAAACCTCTCCTAATAACGAACTTTAAAAAGAAATAGATTCACTAAAATCATCTCTTGCTAAATTTGTTCAAGGTGAAGTAGATTTAAATGTCATATTGGGTAAACAAAGACCTAGTTTTGAAAGACAAGAAATTGGCTATAATTCTATGCATAGAAACGGTAATATGAAAATGCTAAAATTAAAATCACATATTAGATTAAATTATTGTTCACCCTTCACAACATGTAGAAATTGTGGTATTAAAGGTCATTTGGACATAAACTGTTTTAAGAAAAATAAGATTAAAAAGGTATGGGTTAAAAACGATGATTTACTTGCAACTAACATTAAAGGACCCAAAAAATCTTTGTGAGATATCTTTGACATAGTCTATATCTCTTAAAAAATATTTTTCAACGGAAATAAAAATGATACTTATCTCTTTGATTTCTATTTGCAACATAAATAAATTTTGATGATATGCAACAGAATTATTTTGTGGAGCAAACGGTAATATATTTTCTGGGCTATAAAAGAAACTGAGAACAGTGATGAATACATAATACTTGAATCAATTATTGCACTTATATACTTGAAAAACTACTTCATTATTCTTGGTGCAAAATTCCCAGCTGTTGTGCGATTATATCATGATTATTTTATCAGCTATTTTAGTGAGCTTCATATAGGTGATATCTCTCTTTTACTACTTGATCATTGCATTCATTAGTTGGGCCTTACATTGTTAAATTGCTTATTTGCTTTGATCATTAGACCTCTATATTTGTAATCTTATATTTTTAGACTAAGTGTTGTCTAAAGGATTTTAATCCAGGAGGATTAAGGTTTATTTACAAACAGGTTCAAGGAAGCATAGGTGCTTAAGGGGTGCATTGGTGCATAAGGAGCAAGTGTGCTCGAGTGAATTATTGTAATTCAATTTGTTAAAATTTGTTTTGTAACAAGGGTTATTTAAAGAAATAAAAGTGAGTCTCCAATACTAGATGATATTGGATGTGGACTAGGCTATTATTATAGAGGGTAATAGCTGAACCACGTAAAAAATCATGGTGTTATTTTATTATTTGCTTTACTTTAATATTTCTCAAGATTGTTAATTTTCTTAATAATTAAAATTTAAACATTTGCTTCATCTTGAGATATTTTTTTAATACCAAGTATTCTATTTGACTTAAAAATTTACCAAGATATTTTCTTAAACAAAAATTCAATCCGAAAGACCATATTCATTCAGCAAGCTGCATTCTTCAATACTGTAGGCTATATTTAGTAGTTTGATTTAAAGTCTAAAAATTGGTCATAGATTGTTCTCACACTTATTCAACCCCCCTTCTAAGTGTGCCTTATCTGAATTTCAGTCATATATTATCCTTATACTCTGACCGACCAAATAAATACCAAATAAACTTAGGCAGGTCATACTAGCGAAGGAATTCTCCGTCTCTCCCCTCCTAGTTCTTGTCTCACATCTCAGCCAGGGATCATATCTCTAAGCGTTGATACCAACTGTGACGCCCCCAAAATAGGTATACATCACCCATTCTGAGTCGCCAAATACATGGTACAAAATTCAAATACAACTTAATTATACAACTGTCGTGTAAAATACGACAAAACATAAGCTGAGAGTTTTAATATGAATATTATCTTCTAGACAGTATTCAAACTCAAATGGAGTCCTTATTACATTTATTATCACACTATTTCACTGAATAGTGAGGACTACTAATGCAAACATCTGGACAGTCACTCCGTTCCCCGACTAGTCCCAGCTATATTTTTATTTCCTGAAGAGAACAATGAAAACAAAAGGTTAGCTCAACTAGCCCAGTAAGAAATATTATGACTAAGATAATATAGAATAAATTATCGTTAGCCTTCAACAGAGTTAAACTGACAAAATATAATAAACTATCAAGTTTAACTGCAGCGGGACAAGCAATCCATTAGAAGAGTCAAGTAGAACATGATATCTACTATCTTCTATGATTTAAAAAGTTTTTCATCAACTTTATCGCTGAGACTCAGCTTAATAAATAAATCACATCATCGAATCATCCCTACACTACGGGCCAAGGATATTCATGTAATCATCAATGGTCATGATCATACCAACAACTGTCTATCATTGCACTACGGGCCAATGAGGACTTTTACCACATCATTTGTAACATTGCGGTCATGATTATACCGAATAATCCCTGGTCATAATCATACCAATCAATAGTACATCTATGCACGTAAGCCACATATGACTTTTATCATAATATAAGCATTAGCATGATGACAATGATATAAGAATTCAATTAAAAGAAACCAAATGATAAATTTTTAAATATTTATAACTTAATTTATCCAGAATTCAATAATATCCAAATTCTCAACATGATACTTCTTTGTGGAGTAAAATTCAAGAATAATATTGTATCAAAAATGATTTGGACATCAATGAAATCCATTTTTGTCATGAATAATTCTCTGGGTGAATAGTACTCGAGTGAATAGTACCCCGTGAATAGCACTTTGAGAATAGTACCCCGTGAATATTACTTCATGAATAGTACCCGTGAATAGTACTTTATAAATAGTACCCCGTGAATAGTACTTTGTGAATAGTACCGTAAAAATGAATATTACTGATGGACAGTACTCTGGCATGAAAAGCTTAAATTTTAACAAGAATGCGTAGAAAATATCCTTGTAAAACGATACTAGATGAAGCGCAAATTTGAAGGATATTCTAATAATTTCACGTATTATAGAAGCAATACTTTAATAAAATGAGGGTATAATTAGGAATACGAGACGAAATAATATTACTCACATACTACAGAGTATGGAAGAAAAAATTATTCTTATGAATACTGTGACACCCCCAAATCTCGGTACTTCATTACCTCAAGATTTGGTGTTCACGTAATCAAACATTCATTTATAACTACCCAATCATAAATAAAATTGAATAATAAACCTGCCCATACATGAATTACATAAAATAATATCTCCCAGGTTATCTAACCTTTACAAATAATCATTCATGCGGAAAATTTAAATAAACTTCATTACAATCTTTAAACCAAATTCTGATAATAAAACTATCAAAACTATTACAAGTTTTCAGTACTTGCTCATCTTTCCCTTTCCTTTACTGGTGCTAGGTACGTCACCCTTTCCATCTTTAGCTGTAAGGATTTTACAGGCAAGAGTGAGCAAACAAGGCTCACTTGAAATAACAATGAATAACTTTTACATTCTCTGCCCATTCTAGGGCTCAATAGAACTGAACAATAGGTTCTATTAACATCTTAAACATTCCTTGCCCATTCAGGGGCTCAATAGAACTAAATAATAAGTCCTATTAACATCTTAACATTCCTTGCCCATTCAGGGGCTCAATAGAACTGAACAATGAGTTCTATTAATATTTTAAACATTCACTGAGGGTCTAATAACCACGAACCTTGTCCAAAGTTATAAGTAATCTTTCAACTTAAACTTTTACGGTTATACGACCATAATGACTTTAAGGTACTTAGGGGGATCAACCCTTTGTACATGTATTGCATACAAACATTTCAGCGCAAAGTACAAAACTAAGTGTAACCCCTACAAATAGGGTTGTTCATCTTAGTATTTTGAGTACAAGTCCGCCCCAAAGTTAGTTTGGTTTGGATACACTTCAAGGCAATTTGGAATTCAACGGACATCAACTAAGGATTAGTTGAATAAAAGATAATAACACTATGTTATTGAATAATACTGACTGAATAAACATTTCATTCCGAGTTCATGCTTTAGGAATAATTCTAATAGCATAACAATTGAATAATCTATCATACCTTGCTTTGAACAATATTAAGCTAAGGTTATATCTTGAAATTTATTATTAAGCATGCACAACAAATAATAACTTGAACAATAAACCGATTCAATAGAATAACGATACTTGTATGTTAATATAACAAGTTTAGAGTTAGGAAAAACTTGCATAATCATAATAACTATCTCAACGAAAGTGTGGAGATGGGAAGCTTGTATCATCATGAATAACTGGATACAATTGAAGTGTGGAGTTGCTTAATGGAAATACTTTACTCAATAAAGTATAGCATATGAAATTTGCATAACGAAGCTTTAGGATTAGAAAACTTGTATAAACATAACTAACTCAACGAGAGTATGGAGTTAGAGAACTTGCCTTGCGCGTAGATTAAACCGTTATAATCCAAATCACAATATCCTATATACATGTGTTAACATGACATGATTAGTCATAATCAACACTACATCACGTATGGTTTCAATGTCTAACCATGTAATCAAATCATATTCCTAAATGATAATAAATTCGTTAGGTATTAACACCATGTTCGTTCAACACATTACAATACTATAATAACAGAATTTATTTGGTCTTATAGTATTATTATCAAAATTTTAGACTTCTGTGCAAGACAGAAGTCATTTCGGAACATTCTGCTAAGTGGCGCTGCGGCGCCACAATTTGTACTGTGGGTCGCGCTGCGGCGTTGAGGTGGAACTCTGGCACGAGAAATATACAGGGACTCGGCGCTGCGGCGCGAAGTCTGGCTGGGGCGCGACTTTTGGCGCTAAGGCGCGAAACTTGACGCTGGAGCGTGAATTTTGGCGCTGGGGCGCCGAAACTCACAGAACCAAAATAGAAGAACAGAGCCAAAGCTATGGTCTTAAATTTGTAACAACAATTCGCCCTAACTCATATGTATAACTTGGTTAAAACTCAAAACTCCATTGTTGACAATTAAAATACAGTGAACCGAATTTCCACTGTTATCAATCAAATTTAATTCTTTTGAAATACAATCATACCAACAATATCAAAAACTTAAATACTTGAAAACACTGTTTTCCTTTAAAACCAAACTTTTAAAACTCCATTGTTGATATCTTGATATAAAAATATACAGTGGGCGTAAATCCATAATTATAACCAACTTAATACTTTTGAAATACTAGAATACTAACATATATTCTAATTTACATATGCCAAGTTCAATTCGCGTATTAATTCACAATTTGTATAATCACATACCAATTTTGTTATTTTGCAAACATACGTTCATACATGTTTTTCACTGTAAAACCAAGTTCCTCTTTCTTTAACACGTAATTAGTATTATATACATGTTAAGCATACAATCACCTATCAATATATGCTAGTATAACAATTACCAAAACATAGTTTACAAGAATTTTGTAAAAACTTATACACAGTGAAGTTGAAGAACACAGACTATTAAATTCACAGTAAGTATATGACGTAAAACATATATGGTTACATATACATAAATTAAAGTTATAAGCACCTACCTTTTTGTTGATTTTAGAAAACTTGTCAACAATACTTGTTTTGAAAAATCTTGTACTTGGCTTCTTCTCAAACTCTCTGAACTTTTCCTTTCTCTTTCTTACTTCTCTCAGCAATAGACTAGGTACTAACACTGAGCGTAAAATTGATAATCAAATACGTAAAATAACTGTTATGGCAATAATAAGCCTATTTACTATTATCAGTTACCAAACATATAACGTTAATCTTATAAATATAAATATATTTTATTTATATATTTGTTTTATTCTATTAATAATATAATTTAAAATTAACAAGAATTTCAAAAGCCATAAGGCCTTGTTTGGCAAACCATTTATAAAATAAAGGATTAATATACTTACACCTTGTTTGGCAAAACTAAATTAAAATTACTTTAATTTATTTTAATGACTTTTTATAACATAGCTATTTGTCATACATTATTTAATAATAACAATTTATTAAATAGTTCACTTAATCACATAAGTCAATCCACATAACACATTAATTATTTAACAAATAAATAATTAACGAAATCAACTCAATCAAAATTGAACAATTATTTATTCAATAATAAACACATCCAATAAATATTTATATAAATCAATAAATATTTATAACTTACACTTAAAAATCTGGAATGTTACATCATTCCCCTCTTATAAGGATTCTATCCCCAGAATCACAACCCAAACAACACATTCGTTACATTCTTCCCTACTTACAGAGATTCTGTCCCCAGAATCGAAGACACAGATTAAACAAATAACTCAGGGTACTCTTTTATCATTTTCTCTTCGAGTTCCCACGTTGCTTCTTCAGCATTGTGATTTCTCCATATCACCTTCACAGAAGGTATCACTTTATTCCTGAGCACTTGTTAATTCCTGTCGACTATCTGGATAGGAACCTCTTCATAAGTCAAATCTTTCTCGAACTGCAACTGTTCGTACTCGATCACATGATTGTAATCGGGTTTATATGGTCGTAACACCGAAATATGAAAAACATTGTGAATGTTTTCCAACTCTGGAGGTAGAGCTACTTCGTAAGCTACCTCTCCAACTTTTCGCAGCACTTTAAAGGGTCCAATAAACCTCGGGCTTAGCTTTCCCTTCTTATCGAAATGAATTTTCCCCTTCCAAGGAGAAACTTTTAGGAATACATAGCTTCCTACTTCAAATGCATGATCTTGCCTGTGTTGATCAGCATACTTCTTCTGTCGGTCTTAAGCTGCTACCAATCTTGTCCTGATGAGTTTGATAACCTCAGCAGTTTGTTGCACCAGTTCTGGTCCTAGCAGTTGACGTTCACCAACTTCATCCCAGCACAGTGGAGTTCTGCACTTTCTGTCGTATAACGCTTCGTAAGGCGGCATGCCGATGCTCGCGTGATAACTATTATTGTAGGCGAATTCCACCAACGGTGATTGCTCTTCCCAGCTTCCTTTGAAATCCATGACGCATGCTCTCAGCATATCTTCCAATGTCTGGATCATTCGTTCGCTTTGACCATCTGTTTGTGGATGATAAGTCGTATTCATTCGCAATTGAGTTCCCATGCATTCTTGTAGTCTCTTCCAAAAATTTGAAGTGAATCGCGGGTCTCTATCGGACACAATTGACACTGGCACTCCATGTCTCGAAACGATCTCTTTGATGTACAATCTTGCCAACTGATCAAGATTAAACCTAATCTTTATTGGTAAAAAGTGTGCTGATTTCGTCAGTCTGTCCAATATCACCCAAATTGCATCGCATCCTCTCTGAGTAGTTGGAAGACCCACCACAAAATCCATCGTGATGTGTTCCCACTTCTATTTCGGTATTTCCAACGGTTGAAGTAATCCGCTGGGTCTTTGATGTTCGGCTTTTGCTCTTTGACATGTCAAACATTTTGCCACGAATTCTGTAACATCCCTTTTCATATTCGGCCACCAAAAATATCGGCGCAGATCTTAATACATCTTCGTACTTCCTGGATGAATTGAATATTTTGAGCTATGAGCTTCGGTCAAGATTTTGTCTTTCAGTTATGGTGTTGCTGGAACCCAGATTCTTTCCTTGTACCGTAGTAATCCTTCGGCATCGACCTTGTATTTCGTACCGCTTCCATCAACCATATTCTCTTTTATCTTCCCACATTCTTCATCTTGTAACTGAGCGTTCTTCACCTTGTCCAGTAAAGTTGGACCTGCTTCTAACTAAAATAGTCGTTCGTCGGATTCTGTTGGGTAAAATCTTGTTACGCACAACATGCAAGTATACGTGGTCAACAAATAATAAAGTGAAAGTAGAGTATCGTTCCCACGAGGAATTGTTAAATAAAAATCACCAAGTACTAACCCGTAACCAACTCAATCTTATTTAAACAAATGAATTTCAATTTATAAGTAAACTAATTCTAATTACCGCTAGTTAAATTAAGATTACGGAGATTTAAGATCACAACTTCACTTATTGCTTCATTTAAGTTAACACATTTCTCATCAATTATTCTCTATCCTGAATTGTTAATCAAGAACACTAAAGTAGATAAAACCACCTCTCGATGCATAATACCCATATTAACGTCAATCCACAATTAAGATAGAAATCTGTTAAACACCTTAATCAACTAACCCACTATATCTCTATGTGAATTACAATTAAAGAAGGTTGAAGAATAAGTTCCCTATCCGATTACATGCGATGTCAAGCGTATCTCTACCTTAACAATAATAAAAAATCTGCTATTGACAAAATTCATGACACATGCTATCATGATAAGATCTAAATCAATACTTCATCTCTCGAGTTCATATAGATTATCACGGTAATTGTTAGCTAGGCAATTAAACAATTAAGTCCAAATCACAATAGACAATCCTCACAATAGAACATAATAATTGATAGCGAAACATATTAAAATAAACCACACAATAAGATCCATTGTAATCTCAAACAAAGAATTAGTTCATTATTATTGAATTAAAACTAAGAATCCACAATTGAATAATCATTAAAAGACAAAGATAGAAGAAGTTGAGAAGATAGAATATGTTATCTGCAGATTTGATGCTCCCTCCTTGCTGCTACTTTGAATCTTCAATGGTCTCCAAGTTGCTTCAATCTCCAAATCTAACACGAACTCTGGTTTTGATCTAATTTACTCTAATCTAATCTAATTGAATCCTCCTAAACTAGCCTATCTCCCTTTCTTTTATGTCTCTCCTCATGTATTTATAGTTCTAATGGATACCCTAGCAAGTTAGGCAACTAAGAATCCTATTCTAGCTCAAATTGGACATCAAATAACCATAATAAGCTGTCTTCCCACCGCCTAGCGTGGTCAGCGCTGTCCCCAAGCCATTCTGGGTGCGCTCCGAGCTACAGGGTTAGAAAATCTGGTGGCCTAGCGCGCCTCTAGCGCGGTCCGCGCTGCCCTGTTTTTCTGTTGTGATTTCCTTTGGTAAAACATGTATAACGTTTGATCCGCTTGGAGTTACGGGGCCTTCCACCTATCAAATCGAAGATATCGACGTGATCTACAACTTTCATTCTTTGAGGATTGACATATTCCGTCCGGATCAAGGCGAAAATCGAGCTTGAAGTAGATGCTTTGTAAATGGCAAGCATGACAACTCTTAGCTTTGATCTTCGTTGATAAAAAAGCCATAACTCTAGCATCCGAACTCCGATTGTAACGATTCAAGATAGTTCCAGAAAGCTAAGAAGTAGAGCTACCATACAATCCAAGTTCCAAGCCAAGAACATGCATCTAACGTGATGTTAAAAGTCCTTCAATATTCCCTTCTTGCCTTTGCTTGCGTATTTTAGTCCAAAAGATGTACGAATTCTTTCCCTTGCTTCTTCATGCCAATGTCTTGTCATCGCCTACAAAATAACATAAAATGTATGAAACGTAACTACAAAACATGAGATTAAGCAAATAATTCAAGTAATAGATACCCGATAAGTAGGAAGAAAACCTACTTATCAAATACCCCCAAACTAAAACCTTTGCTTGTCCTCAAGCAAAAACACAAAACAATAATGTCATGCAATGCAACTAATCTACATGCCTACGAATCAGACAGTAATGACAGAAACAAGTCTATTCAACCAGCCTTAGAGAAATCAAATAAACGCGATAATACATTATATCAAAACCAATCAATAACTTCTCAATCAATCATCAAATCTTAGACTATTATCACTAATATAGTTTGTGTGTGTGTGTGCTCCACAATAATGTTAACTGATATAAAATGAAATTTAACACATAACAAGTCTCTTCGAAGGCATCATACAGTATAAACTCAAGAATCCAAAAACAAGCTAGATCCAACTAAAATTAAACAATTACCAATATCGAGGGTCAACATGGGATACTTATGCTTCATTTTTCATCTACGGGGGCTTTTTGCTCTTATTTCCCATTTTATTCATTTTTTGGTTGATGGATAATGAGTGTATTTTACGCTCCATCTCACGCCTGTGTTTATGGGGAGTGCATTTCACGCTTCTTCTCGACCCACCACAGGATTCAATTTATTCAACTCAATATCTTTTTTTTTCTTCTGTTTTTTAAGCTTATATTCCCCAAATATTCCCCCAAACTTAGGTTCTTGTCTAACCTTAGCCATCACTACTTATTCTTGTCATTCTTTCATTCAAACTAGCATTATCCTTTAGAATCCGATTATGTATCAATTTAAACTCAATCATTCAACAACTTGTTCTTACTGTGATATCCTTATTATACCAGTTTCAAGCAGAAAAAGACTCAATTCATAACAAGAAATCACATCAAAGCTCTAATAATCAGTGTTATAAATGTCTACCCAATTCCAATCTCATCATTGGCCAAAACAAACTGTAAATTTCAAACAGATGGACTCATGCAAGATGTACTAAATGCTATATAAACATAGTAAACTAACTACTAATTTTTCAGTTTTTCAAATTTTTTTCTGAAGAATGCAAAAACTATATGTAACTATACGAACTACAATGTAAATAACTAACTATATGTGATACAACACTAAAATGCCCCCAAACTTAAACTAGACATTGTCCTCAATGGCTATGATAGGACAAATTAAAAGAGAAGACTTCCATAAAAATAAAGCATTTTTCTCCTTGTCTGCTAAGTCTGAAGAATAGACCAGACACATTGGAATAGATCAGGAACCATACTTGAGTTGGACTTGACTAACCTGTGAATATGATAGGAGCAATCTTGTTAGATCCTAAGACATGCAAATTTATTAACTAATAATATGAAACTTAATAAAAACTATAAATAAAAATTAAACTTGGGTTGCCTCCCAATAAGCGCTTGATTTATAGTCTTTCAGCAAGACTTTGTCTGATCAACGCTATCCAATTCCTCTTTGGTAATTGAGGAACCTTCCATCCATCGAAAACAATGTAGCTTTTGGTAGGTTCCCAATTGTGATAGTCATTGCATTTAAGACACCTAGTATGCTTTCTTTAGATAAGATCACATTCAAGTACTTCCAATATCTAGGTGTTTTCTCCATTGTGTCTGTGATCACATTGGGGCATTGAAGCTTGTCAGACACAACAGTCGCTTCTTCTATCTTCTCCAACTCATTGCACCATGGCTTTGAAGGCGTACTCACTTTTACGTCACAAGGAGCATTACCGATGACATGACTACCTAGCGGTCATGGTTTTGCAAATCTAACCGGATCCTTGAACTTTGGTGGAGAAGGAACTTGGGGCACTAATAACATCGACTCATTATCGTTGGTGCTCACAGTTAGTTCGTCACCAACCTTGCTTTTATTATCCCCACTTGTCTCCTATTTTTCAACAACTCGTGGCTCATCCAGTTGTAGATTTGGCTCGAACACTTCATTAATCTCGGAATCCTCATCATAACACCAATTGTTTTGAGGACAGTTGTTCAAGGCTTTGAGCATTTGATCCGTCTGGTTCTGTAGATTTGAATTGTTATCTCTTGATTATGAATTGACTTCTCTTGATTAATCCTTATCTCCTCATTTGATGCTATGAACTTGGACAACAATTCCTCTAATCTCGAATTATCTGTCTCAGTTTTGGAATCCATGTATTGAGGACCATGAGTTGAAGTGGTGATGAGTTGTTCCATCTGGTGTTAAAAATTGAAGCTCGATATTTCTTGACTAATCATCCTCTCCTCTTGGTCTGCTATGCCCTTCAATATTACATCCATCAGATTAGGCTTTTCTTCTTGTGCCAATGGAGGTGGACATGAAAATTCCGGTGTGTATGATTGATTTGGAGCGTAGTATTGGTCTTCATAATTGTAGCTCCATGACGAATCTGGGTGATACCCCCAAACTTGATGATAAATAGCATATGAATACTCGTTGAGAAATTCACCACCATACTGTACCGCCCCAAGATTGATGGTGCACTGATTACTCGGGTGATTGCCAGCACAATAGTCACAAATAACTGCAATCCTTCGACTCCATTGGGCTGCAAAAACGTCCAACTTCCACGAAAGTTCTTCAATCTGTTCTGACATTGCGGAAAGTGTCGCGAGTTTTTCAATCACCGCTCCCCTTGGCTGAGTCTTTCTTGCCATCCTTCGACTCCGTTGGGCTCGAATAACCTCCAACGTCTTCGAAGTTGCCTCAATTTGTATTGGCTCTATAGAAGATGTATTAAGTCCATCAATCCTTGTTTCCCTTGGTTGAGTCATGTTCGTGTATGACCATTGATACGCAAAGTCATCCATGGTACCTGAAAAGAGAGAAATATAGGAAGAGAATTAAAAATAAAAATATTTAAATTAAAACTAATTTGATTGAAATTAATATTGGCAAAGAGATATTAAACTAATTCCCCGACAACGGCGCCAAAAACTTGTTAGGTAAAATCTAGTTACGTACAACACGCAAGTATACGTGGTCAACAAGTAATAAAGTGAAAGTAGAGTATTGTTCCCACGAGGAATTGTTAAATAAAAATCACCAAGTACTAACCCGTAACCAACTCAATCTTATTTAAATGAATGAATTTCAATTTATAAATAAACTAATTCTAATTACCACTAGTTAAATTAAGATTACGGAGATTTAAGATCACAACTTCACTTATTGCTTCATTTAAGTTAACACACTTCTCATCAATTATTCTCTATCCTGAATTGTTAATCAAGAACACTAAAGAAGATAAAACCACCTCTCGATGCATAATACCCATATTAACGTCAATCCACAATTAAGATAAAAATCTGTTAAACACCTTAATCAACTAACCCACTATATCTCTATGTGAATTACAATTAAAGAAGGTTGAAGAATAAGTTCTCTATCCGATTACATGCGATGTTAAGCGTATCTCTACCTTAACAATAATCAAAAATCTGCTATTGACAAAATTCATGACACATGCTATCATGATAAAATCTAAATCAATACTTCATCTCTCGAGTTTATATAGATTATCACGGTAATTGTTAGCTAGGCAATTAAACAATTAAGTCCAAATCACAATAGACAATCCTCACAATAGAACATAATAATTGATAGCGAAGCATATTATAATAAATCACACAATAAGATCCATTGTAATCTCAAACAAAGAATTAGTTCATTATTATTGAATTAAAACTAAGAATCCACAATTGAATAATCATTAAAAGACAAAGATAGAAGAAGATGAGAACACAGACTCTGTTGTCTGCAGATTTGATGCTCACTCCTTGCTGCTACTTTAAATCTTCAATGGTCTCCAAGTTGCTTCAATCTCCAAATCTAACAAGAACTAGGGTTTTGATCTAATTTACTCTAATCTAATTTAATTGAATCCACCTAAACTAGCTTATCTCCCCCTTCTTTTATGTCTCTCCTCATGTATTTATAGTTCTAATGGATACCCTAGCAAGTTAGGCAACTAAGAATCCTATTCTAACTCAAATTGGACATCAAATAATCATAATCAGCTATCTTCCCACCATATAGCGTGGTCAGCACTGTCCCCAAGCCATTCTGGGCGCGCTCCGCGCTACAGGGTCAAAAAATCTGGTGGCCTAGCGCGCCTCTAGCGCGGTCCGCGCTGCCCTATTTTTCTGTTGTGATTTCCTTTGGTAAAACATGTATAACGTTTGATCCGCTTGGAGTTACGGGGCCTTCCACCTATCAAATCGAAGATATCGACGAGATCAACAACTTTAATTCTTTGAGGATTGACAGATTCCGTCCGGATCATGGCAAAAATCAAGCTTGAAGTAGATGCTATGTAAATGGCAAGCATGACAATTCTTAGCTTTGATCTTCGTTGATAAAAAAGCCATAGCTATCGCATCCGAACTCCGATTGAGACGATTCAAGATGTTACGGAAAGCTAAGAAGTAGAGCTACCATACAATCCAAGTTCCAAGCCAAGAACATGCATCCAACTTGATGTTAAAAGTCCTTCAATATTCCCTTCTTGCCTTTGCTTGCGTATTTTAGTCCAAAAGATGTACGAATTCTTTCCCTTGCTTCTTCATGCCAATGTCGTGCCATCGCCTACAAAATAACATAAAATGTATAAAAATTAACTACGAAACATGAGATTAAGCAAATAATTCAAGTAATAGATACTCGATATGTAGGAATAAAACCTCATTATCATCCTGTGGAAATTTGATTTCCAGTTCTAACTTTGTCATTGCTGAAATGAGCTCCTCCTGAGTTGTTATCAGCGTCAATTTCTCCCGACCTTTCCTGCTTAAAGCATCTACAACCACATTCATTTTTCCTGGATGATAAAAGATCTCACAATCATAATCTTTTATCAATTCTATCCACATTCTCTGACGCATATTCAAATCTTTTTGAGCGAAAATATACTTCAGACTTTTGTGGTCTGTGTTGATCTCACATTTCTCTCCATACAGATAGTGTATCCATATCTTGAGAGCAAATACTACTGCAGTCAATTCCAAATCATGAGTCGGATAACCTTTCTCATAATCCTTCAGTTGTCTTGATGCATAGGCAATAACTTTGTCGTGTTGAATAAGAACACAACTCAATCCTTTGTGTGAGGCATCACTATACACCACAAAATTTTCTGTACTATCTGGTAGTGTTAACATAGGTGCCACACTTAGCTTCTTCTTTAAACCTTGGAAACTCTCTTCACATTTCTCCATCCAAACGAACTTCATAGCTTTCCGTGTCAAATTTTTTAATAGAGTGGCTATCTTGGAAAAATCTTGTATAAATCTTCTATAAATCTTCTATAATAACCGGTCAGTCCCAAGAAACTCCTCACCTCCAAAGGTGTCCTTGGTTGTTCCCAATTGATTACAGCTTCTACTTTTTGATGGATCCACTGAAATACCATCTTTGTCAATCACATGACCCAAAAATTGTACACGATCGAGCCAAAATTCGCACTAAGAGAATTTTGCATACAACTTTTCTTTTTTAGTGTCTCCAATGTCAAATGTAAATGTTCCATGTGTTCTTCTTGAGTTTTGGAATACACCAGAATGTCGTCGATAAACACCACTACGTACTTGTCTAAGAATGGTTTAAATACCCTGTTCATCAAATCCATGAACGTGGCAGGGGCATTTGTTAAACCAAAAGACATCACCAGAAACTCGTAATATCCGTACCGAGTTCTGAATGTTGTTCTAGGTATATCCTCCTTTCTTACCTTCAATTGGTGATACCCACTTCTCAAATCTATTTTTGAGAAGTATTTAGCACCCTTCAACTGATCAAACAAGTCATCTATTCTAGGCAACGGATACCTATTCTTAATAGTGACCTTGTTTAACTCCCTATAATCAATGCAAAGACGCATTGATCCGTCCTTCTTCTTCACGAATAATATCGGCGCTACCCACGGTGATACGCTTGGTTGAATATACTTTTTGTCCAACAGTTCTTGTAGTTGCACCATCAGTTCCTTCATTTCTATCGGAGCCATTCTGTACGGGGCCTTCGACATCGGTGCAGTTCCGTGTGCTACGTCGATTACGAACTCAATCTCTCTGTCAGGCGGAAGTCCTGGCAAATCTCCCAGAAATACATCTACGAATTCTCTAACCACTGGTATCTCCTCCAGTTTTACACCCTTCTTCTGAGTATCGACTATGTAAGCCAAATAACCCACACAACCTTTACATAACAACTTATTTTCCTGCATAATCGTCAGACATTTCATTTTTCTAGGCGATTTGTTACCATGGAAAACTACCATTGATGGAGTCATAAGGTTTACACACTTCTTGTGACAATCAATTACTGCTCCATATTTGAACAGCCAATCCATTCCCAAAACTACATCAAATTCCCCGAGTCTAATCAAAATTAAATCTACCATCATTATATTCCCTTTTATGTTCACCCTACAGCTCTTGTATATGAACCTAACAGGAATCACTTCCCTATTCGCAATTTCTATGTTCAGAGGGAAATTCAGTTTTTCTCTAGGCAATTCTAACCTCTTAGGAAATTCATCAGATATAAACGAGCAAGTAGCACCTGAATCAAATAATACATAAGCATTAATATCGTTGATTGGGATAATACCTGACACCGCATCTTTTGATTGCACAGCATCTTGTACAGTCATGTTGAAAGTTCTGGCTGTGGGTTTGTTTGATGTTGTAGGTCCAGCAATGGCCCAAGTACCTCCACTGCTGCCTCCCTTACTTCTTACTGTTTCTCCGACCTTCTTCTGAGGGCATTCACGAGCAAAATGATCCTTGGATCCACATGTGAAACTGACATTCTTCTTGGGTTGGATGGAATTTGAGGCGATGTGATCCTCCTAGACACAGTTGAAACATGCACGTTTCCCCATCAAGCACACACCCTTATGAAACCTCCCGCATGTAGCACATGCTTTAAACTTCCTAAACTGTTGGTTACCCTGCTGGTTTCCAGTACCCCCATTTCCGTTCCACTTCCTCTTCAAGTTGTTTTTGTTGTTGCCATTTCCATTGCCTCTGCTACCATTCTTCATTTCCACCTCATTCTTCTTCTTCTGCTCTTGATTGAATTTTGTCACTGTCTCGCCTCCACCTTCAGCGAGTACAACCTTCTCCATCACTGCTGCAAATATCTTCAACTGGAAAAGGGAAACCCTACTGTACAGCCAGGGCTTCAGTCCCTGTTCGAACCTCTTTGACTTACGCTCGTCTGTGCTGACTTGATATGGCGCAAACCTCGCCAATTCGTTGAACTTCACAGCATACTCAAACACCATCATCGCTCCCTGCTTTAGTTCCAAAAACTAAACCTCTAGCTGACTCTTCGAACTCTCTGGGAAGTAGGTCTTGAAGAATAACTTCTTAAACCTATCCCAGGTCATCACCCTTGGTCCTTCCCGGGTTTTATTGGCTTGCCACCAATAACTAGCTTCTGCTTTCAACATAAATGTTGCAAAAGCAGTCTTCTGTTCATCCACTACCCTAGCGACTTCAAATACTTTCTCTATTTCCATAATCCAGGTCTGTGCCTCGACCGGATTCGTTGACCCACGTAATTCAGGTGGTCCAACTGGCTTAAACTCCTTAAACATTGTGCCTTGGTTTTGAGGTTGAGTCTACAACGCTCCTGTTAGTAATGTCACTAGTTGTTGGACGGAATTATCCTCAACATCGTTATTGTTAGTTCTCGCATTGGTTCTCTGACAGGGTGGTTCACGTCTGGGAGGCATTTTCTGTTAAAAAACATCTATTAGACTATTACCCAACTTCTTTAAGTATTAACTTGCCTCCATAAAAGAAATAACCACATAACACTTTTGAATAAAATAATAACTTTAATTTATTCATCACCTTTTCGAAAACATAAAAAAACAATAGCATCACTGCTATTTACATTCTTTTCGTGAACTACAAAAGTTACAGGACAACATCATTATTCTCATATCCCATGGTTACTTAACACTAGGGATTAACACATTATTTAACACTTTTTACTTGCAAAACAGACACATTTCCTACGATGACCTATTAAGATACTCAGTAGCCTTTTGAAGCTCTTCTTCTATAACACGGAACATGGTTCGACGATCTAACACGTATGATGGCAGAGTCTCGAACTGAATTGGATAATCCATGACCCGGTCTTGAGCTCGATTGATCATGGTATTGAATACTTTATCCATCTCTTCCATCTTCATCCTCTTTGATTGTGTGTCCCTTACTACTCTTCCAGTTCGTTGATAATCTTCCTCGTATGCGTCTTCAGCTCTCGCCCTTTTGGTAGCTTCTTCATTCCGCTTGTTCTTCAGTTCCACGACCATCTCAATCAGTTGTTCCTTTCTCTCCTTCAGTCTGCATCAGCTTCTCTTCAGCATTAGTTAGACGTTCATCTCGATCCTGGATGTCGTCGTCCTTCTGTGTCATTGCAGTCTGTTGTTCGGCTACTATCTCTTGTAAATCCTCAACTGTGTCCTGAAGTTCCACGTTACAGTCGTAGACTTCATCATACATACGAGCAGCCATCGAGGTTAGTGGAGTCTCTTCCTCCTCGTCCTCGTTATCCTCATCCTCCTATGGCAACTCCACGGGATCCTCCTCATCCGTCTCCACATAATCATCCTCATCTTCAACCACTGTGACCAATGGGGCTGACTCCCGTGGCAGTAGTTATTCCCAAACAACCTGAATGTTGCGAGGCTCCTCCTCTATAGGCATTTGAGGTACCTCCTCTCTGGCCTGATTGGATTCTCCGACATTAGTCATCCTGACAACAAAATTTTAAAGTTTTAGTTATTAATCATTCTACTCGACACTCGTGAGCACATAAGTTATAAACACATAAGAACATAAGTGTTTTATTACTTCTTCCTTAAAACTCGATAAGAGTTATCTCCACTATCTTTTCAAAGGTTACTTCCTAAGGCCTTTCCCCCCCCCCCCCACCTAAGGTTCATAACCTAAGGCTTTGATACCAACATGCGACACCCCCAAATCTCGGTACTTCATTACCTCAAAATTTGGTGTTCACGTAATCAAACATTCAATTTTAACAACTCAATCATAAATAAAATTGAATAATAAACCTGCCCATACATGAATTACATAAAATAATATCTCCCAGGTTATCTAACCTTTACAAACAATCATTCAAGCGGAAAATTTAAATAAACTTCATTACAATCTTTAAACCAAAGTCTGATAATAAAACTATCAAAACTATTACAAGTTTTAAGTACTTTCTCATCTTTCCCTTTCCTTTACCGGTGCTAGGTATGTCACCCTTTCCATCTTTAGCTGTAAGGATTTTACAGGCAAGAGTGAGCAAACATGGCTTACTTGAAATAACAACGAATAACTTTTACATTCTCTGCCCATTCTGGGCTCAATAGAACTGAACAATAGGTTCTATTAACATCTTAAACATTCCTTGCCCATTTAGGGGCTCAATAGAACTAAATAATAAGTCATATTAACATCTTAACATTCCTTGCCCATTCAGGGGCTCAATAGAACTGAACAATGAGTTCTATTAATATTTTAAACATTCACTGGGGGTCTAATGACCACAAACCTTGTCCACAGTTATAAGTAATCTTTCAACTTAAACTTCTCCGGTCATACGACCATAATGACTTTAAGGTACTTAGGGGGATCAACTCTTCGTACATGTATTGCATACAAACATTTCAGCGCAAAGTACAAAACTAAGCAGTAACCCCTATAAATAGGGTTGTTTATCTCAGTATTTTGAGTACAATTCCGCCCCAAAGATAGTTTGGTTTGGATACACTTCAAGGCAAATTGGAATTCAACGGACATCAACTAAGGATTAGTTGAATAAAAGATAATAACACTATGTTATTGAATAATCATGACTGAATAAATATTTCATTCTGAGTTCATGCTTTAGGAATAATTCTAATAGCATACCAATTGAATAATCTATCATACCTTGCTTTGAACAATATTAATCTAAGGTTATATCTTAAAATTTATTAGCAAGCATGCACAACAAATAATAACTTGAACAAAAAATTGATTCAACAGAATAACGATACTTGAATGCTAATATAACAAGTTTAGAGTTAGGAAAAACTTGCATAATCATAATAACTATCTCAACGAAAGTGTGGATATGGGAAGCTTATATCATCATAAATAACTGGATACAATTAAGTTGCTTAATGGAAATATTTTACTCAATAAAGTATAGCATATGAAATTTGCATAACGAAGCTTTAGGATTAGAAAACTTGTATAAACACAACTAACTCAACGAGCGTATGGAGTTAAAGAACTTGCCTTGCGCGTAGATTAAACCGTTATAATCCAAATCACAATATCCTATATACATGTGTTAACATGACACGATTAGTCATAATCAACACTACATCACGTATGGTTTCAATGTCTAACCATGTAATCAAATCATATTCCTAAACGATAATAAATTCGTTAGGAATTAACACCATGTTTGTTCAACACATTACAATACTATAATAACAGAATTTATTTGGTCTAATAGTATTATTATCAAAATTTTAGACTTCTGTGCAAGACAGAAGTAATTTCAAAACATTCTGCTAAGCGGCACCGCGACGCCACAGTTTGTACTATGGGTCGTGCTGTGACGCTGAGGTGGCGCTCCGGCGCGAGAAATATACAGGGACTCGGCGCTGCGGCGCGAAGTCCAGCGCTGACTTCGGCGCTGCGGCGCAAAGTCTGGTTGGGGCGCGACGTTTGGCGCTAAGGCGCGAAACTTGACGCTGGAGCGTGAATTTTGACGCTGGGATGCCAAAACTCACAGAACCAAAACAGAAGAACAGAGCCAAAGCTACTGTCTTAAATTTGTAACAACAATTCGCCCTAACTCATATGTATAACTTATATAAATTACACATACACGTTAACAATCATATCTATACCAATTACCAACAATTGAACAACAAATTTAAATGACTTAAATCACTAAAATAATATTTGGTTAAAACTCAAAAATCCATTGTTGACAAATAAAATACAATGAACCAAATTTCCACTGTTATCAACCAAATTTGATTCTTTTAAAATACAATCATACCAACAATATCATAAACTTAAATCCTTGAAAACACTATTTTCCTTTAAAACCAAACTTTTAAAACTCCATTGTTGATATCTTGATATAAAAATATACAGTGGGCGTAAATCCATAATTATAACCAACTTAATACTTTTGAAATACTAGAATACTAACATATATTCTAATTTACATATACAAAGTTAAATTCGCGTATTAGTTCACAATTTGTATATTCACATACCAATTTTGTTATTTTGCAAACATACGTTCATACATGTTTTTCACTGTAAATCCAAGTTCCTCTTTCTTTAACACGTAATTAGCATTATATACATGTTAAGCATACAATCACCTATCAATATATGCTAGTATAACAATTACCAAAACATAGTTTATAAGAATTTTGTAAAAACTTATACACAGTGAAGTTGAAGAACACAGACTATCAAATTCGTAGTAAGTATATGACGTAAAACATATAGGTTACATATACATAAATTAAAGTTATAAGCACCTACCTTTTTGTTGATTTTAGAAAACTTGTCAACAAAACTTATTTTGGAAAATCTTGAACTTGGCTTCTTCTCAAACTCTCTGAACCTTTCTTTTCTCTTTTCTTACTTCTCTTAGCAATAGACTAGGTACTAACACTGAGTGTAAAACTGATAATCAGTATACGTAAAATAACTGTTATAGCAATAATAAGCCTATTTAGTCTTATCAGTTACCAAACATATAACGTATAATCTTATAAATATAAAAATATTTTATTTATATATTTGTTTTATTCTATTAATAATATAATTTAAAATTAACAAGAATTTCAAAAGCCATAAGGCCTTGTTTGGCAAACCATTTATAAAATAAAGGATTAATATACTTACACCTTGTTTGGCAAAACTAAATTAAAATTACTTTAATTTATTTTAATAACTTTTTATAACATAGCTATTTGTCATACTTTATTTAATAACAATTTATTAAATAGTTCACTTAATCACATAAGTCAATCCACATATCACATTAATTATTTAACAAATAAATAATTAACTAAATCAACTCAATCAAATTGAACAATTATTTATTCAATAATAAACACATCCAATAAATATTTATAACTTACACTTAAAAATCTGGAATGTTACAAATACTGAACAAAATAATATTCCTTACTACAGAAGAAGACTGGATATTTGAATAGTGAAGTAGCAGACTTCTCTTCTTCTTTCTCTCTATAGCTTCTCTCTATAATTGCTCTTGTGAATATTAGTGAATTGGTGAGAATGATAGAAGAATGAGCTTATATTTATAGGAAAATATAGTTTTCGATAATTGCACGCTTTGGGGATCAAAATATTACAGTTTAATACCTTCATCTTTTCCTTCATTTTTAATTTAGTCCTGCAAGTATTATCAAATTTGCACCACCTCCCCTAATAGTATCTCATTTGAATCAATAGTACATATATGTGAACAAATAGTTATAAGCATGTGAATTAATAGCAATTAATTACTCATTTATCCGATTTTCACTAACACTAATAATCCCAACACAATCATCTTTAATCAACACGAACTTATTCATCATTAATATTATAACTCACAATATTTAACAACCAGATCATTCCCAGGAAAGAGGGGGCATTCCGATAAGGATTTCTCCCTATTGGCGCGCAATTAGGTGACCAAACCTCTCCTTGACAGAACTTTCTAGACATTGTCAATGTTACAAATAATAACATGAATAACTTTGTCGTCTCAATTATTAATTTAATAATAATAAATATTATACAGATGATATTGTGACATTAATTGAATTAATAATATGATAGATATTATGCAGCAATTACTGTAGTAATAATTGAGTATAACTTAGTGACTTCTCATATAAGCATCAATAATCAATACCGTGTGCTACTATGCAATCACGCGTATTACTGTTCTTTTACCACCGGGTAGTTCAACAGTTTAACGGTAAAACTTTCGTCGTTATTTTTATAAAAAGATAATTTTGTCGTATTCTAAATACGACAATACTTCTGTTCTGGGGTCCACCAATGATTGTGTCGTTGTAGGAATATTTCCTGTTAAAATGAATATTCCCCGACCAATCGAATATTATATAAGCACTTGCTTACTTTGCAAAATTTGTAAATATTACCCACAACTATAACATTATATCAAAACTACACCATAATATTCAAAAATATATTTCGAAAAAAATTAATCTTTATTCATAAAAGTTGGGGTCTTACAATAGCGTTGTCAATTCTATATTGAAATACTTGTAAAGAAATCAATCAATCTTTCAAGAATAGTCTAACCGAGTTAAAACTGGCATCGACCCTTTCTTTAAAACCATTCATGTATCTCATAACATGAATCACTAAAAACCTGGCTAACATGAAGGTTAAACAAGCGATAAGAAAACTTGCCTTCAGCGTTTGCTATAGTAAAATTACTTTCTCTTTGAGTCTTTACGATCTCTACAACACATAACCACATAACATACCAGATTAGGTCATGAATGAACATACATGGTTCCTAATGAATCTTACCCTTCTTCTCAATCTAATCATGTATTAGATTTGTTATTATTGGTTCCGGCTTGCCGTTATAATTTACATCGGTCTTACCAACTTCTTTCTATTCTATGTCTTAACTGGATTTACTTCATTAATACAACTCGTTTCAAGTTAATCATCCTTCCTCATGGCTTACTAACATTCTTACATTATTAACCGAGACTCGATCATTATTGGTGAAGTACCAACGTTGATAATTCACGGTTTACTTACTTACCCATCACGTTCTTCATTTAATTATTCGTAAACCATACTTAAATTCACACCGTCGTCACTATAAAAGTGATTTAAAGTTAGTCTTATCATGTACATTAAGTACAGGTACATTCTACTATTCGTTCCTAATTAGTTGGATTTACAAAACCTAACATGGTCAACAAACTTTTATTGTCGGCACCTCGGCGCGACATCCCTTTACTATAGTGGCACTGCGGCGTGACTCTCCAGTAGCCAATCCCTTCGCCCTGGCGCTATGGCGTGACTTATAGAGCTTTGTCTGGCGCTGCGACGCCAGACCTCAGTCCCAGAAATTTTTGACAGACAAGTTTTTAGGTGAGATTCTCGGGCTCATAACTCCTTTGTTATAAGTCCGAATTGGCTCGTTCAAAAGCTATTAGTTCACAAATCACATACTCTATGTATTCATGCAAGAATTTTACAATTTCGAATCTGTTAACTAAAAATTCACCTTTTAGTTCATTTTAACGAAAACGATAAACGTTTGTGAACGTTCAACGCTCGTTTCTTCGTTCTAAGTCGGAATTCGGTCATTTTTGAGTCCTGCAACTCTAGAATGCCAAATGAGACTATACTCCATCAAAAACCAATGTTTCCGAGCTAAATGTAAAAATTTGACTTCCATTCCGAGAATTTCACGAATTCAGCGATTTTCGTCTAAACTCGTGAATTCCGCCATAACTTCGTTACTTGAGATTTTTAAACCATTTCAAATGGATTAATTCTATCATACTAACATCCTAACCATACATATTTCAATAACTTATTCATGATAAGTTCCTACATGATCTTCATGAGTTCAAAACTTCATTTATTGCTTATCTTACCATAGGACTTATTTACGGCTTAAGTCTTTTGATTAATCATTCCTACTTCTTCTTAGCATACAAATCCCACCACTACTCCCTTCTCTAACAATTGAAGAGAAAGAGAATCATGGTTTAAGTTTTTACCCTTGAAGATCACTTGACTAAGCTTTGGTGTTCTTCTTCAACTATGAAAGACTAGCTTTCCTAGCTTTTTCTCTTTAACTAATAAGTTAAAAGATGTTGGATGAAATGAAACAACCAACAAATGAGCTAGCATCCTTCTTATTTATAGAAATCCCAAAGTGAGGGCTTAATGGTTAATAAGTCATTACACCTCCTTACTATTCCTAGCTTATCCATCAAGTTTACTTGGCCTCCACAACTTATATCTTTTGCTTGCTCACCACATTTACTTAGCCATTAAGTTTACTTGTTTATCACAACTTTTATCCTTTGCTTGGTCATCACATATAAGCACTTTACTTGCTCATCACATATAAGCACTTTACTTGGCCATTACCTAACTTATCCTTTGCTTAGCAACCAAGTACTTTACTTGGCCACCACTTTAGATCACCCATGGTTTATCTTTACCCATTGGATCGATCCACGGATCCAGTTCTTACTTTGGGCTTCTATGTGACGCCCCCAAAATAGGTATACAACACCCATTCTGAGTCGCCAAATACATGGTACATAAAGCAAGCTACAACTTCAATAATACAAATGTCGTGTGAAATTCGACAATACATACTGTGAGTTTAAATACAAATATTGTCTTCTAGACAATATCTACACGCAAATAAGTCCTCATTACAATTATTCAAACACTATTTTATAAAATAGTGAGGACTGTTAAAACATCTTTCTAGAAACCTCACTCCATACCCCGACTCGATCCTGTTATTTTCTCACCTCCTGAGAAGAAAAATGGAACAAAAAGGAAAAGGGTGAGCTCAACTAGCCCAGTAAAGAACATTATGACTAAGATAATATACAACAAATTATCGTTAGTCTTCAACAAGAAAAAAAATCTAATAAAATACAATCGACAACAAGTTTTAGATCAACAAATACAGCGGAAACAACAATCCATTAGAAGAGTCACGTAGAGGATGAATTCTACTATCTTCTAATATTTAAGAGTCCATCAATATTTTATCCCTGTAACAACAATAAATATACATCTTTAATCATCTTTGCACTACAGGCCAAAGATATTCATTTATATCACCGGTTGGTCATGTTCATCTCAACACCTGTTCATCTTTGCACTACGGGCCAAAGATATTCATCAGTAATCATTTATCTTTGCACTACAGGCCAAAGATATTCAATAGTATCATCATTTAGGACTGAGGATGATGAAAAATATTTATTTTAAGAAATGAATCCAGTGAAACAAAATGACAAGGATTAAGGATTAAGGATGCGTACTTTAGTTTGTCCAAATTCAAAAATACTCCATAATAAACAATTATGAGCCAAACTTCAAGAATAAAGATCAAAACATGGATACAATCAAAGCTAATAACCATAATAGACATTTTGGACAAATAGGAGAATTTTTATTTTTCGGTGAATAGTGCCGTATTTGTGAATAGTGCCGTATACGTGAATAGTAACCCTGACACAAAAGTTCTAAATTTGATTAAAAAATTCACCAATAATTCGGAATAATGACATTGAAGAAAATAATATCATTTAAGAAGAAAATAACATCCCTTACCTCAAAATAACCGTATTTCTGACTGAATTTCGGTTATAGTACTGACAGAAACTAGCACCGTATAGCAACACTCAAAGTATACTCAAAAGAATACGCTCAATAATATAGAGAAAGAAAGAGAGAAAACTTGTTTCTGGTTTGATTTTCAATTCTAACTTAGCCCTCTATTTATAGGAAAATGCTAGAACGCCAAAGGAGACTAAATTAATAAAATATTAATTTTTAATCAACTTTCTTCCATGCCAACTTATTTGAATCAGCTAGCATGCCCATTTTGAAAATTTCCCAGCAGCCCACATGCATTCCACACCAACCAAAATGGGTCCCACTCAATTAAAAATTCATTTTATTTTCTGAAACTTCAGTAATTCATAGAAAATAGCCCGTTTATCAGAAAAATACGAATTTTATGTTCATTCTGCCTGAAATTAAATTCTCTACAACTTTGTAGCTTTGAGTTTTTCTAAATTCCAAACATAAAATATCCAAAATCCACAAACTGGTAATTTTTTTAATACTTCTACACCGACAAAATACTGATAAAACACCTCAGCACTAAATCCTTCATTTTTATCCACATAAAAATAAATATATCCATCATTTATATCCACGTAAAATAAATATTTCCTTATCATATAAATCAATAATTAATTATTCACAAATAATATTATAAATCACAATTATAACAATCAGGCCGTTCCTAGAAAAGAGGGGGCTTTCCGAAAAGGATTTCTCATTACTGGCGTGCAATTAGATGACCAAACCTCTCCTTGACAGAACTTTCTAGACATTGCCAATAATGTTATCTAATAATATTATTCAAATAATATGAATTATTGATTTGATAATGGAAAATACTGTGCAGTGACAATTATTGAAACAATAATAATATAAACTAACAACGCAACAATTATTGAATTAATAAAATAAAATATTGAACAGTAACTACTGTAACCATTATTGAGTAGTGCCTTCTTACGTACGAATCAATAATTCAACAATACTGTGCAATATCGTGTGCTACTGTGCAACCACGCATATTACTGTATTTTAACCACCAGGTAACCCAACAGTGTTAACGGTAATAATTTATGCCGTTATTTATAAAACTCAATCTTTATCATTTTCTTTCATCCAACCGCTTTCCGTTATGGGGACCACAAATGACTGCACCGTCGTACGGAGATTCCCGACAATAAGAATATTCCACGACCAAACGAATATTCCCCGACAAAAAGAATATTTTGTAACCACTTGCTTATTTTGTAAAATTTTCACATTTCACCCATAACCAAAGTATTATATCAAATTAACCCTTATTAATTTAGAATAATGAATAAATGAAAATTCAATTTTATTTATAATAAGTTGGGGTCTTACAACCACCCCTCCTTATAAAATTTCATCCTCGAAATTGACGTACGTACCTGGTGTTTGGAACAGGTGAGGGTACCTCGCTTTCATTTCTGATTCCAACTCCCATGTCATTTCCTCAATTGCATGGTTTCTCCACAAAACCTTTACTTGTGGTATAACCTTCATGCGTAAGACATGCTCTTTCCTATCCAAAATCTCAACAGGTATCTCCTCGTATGTTAAATCTCCGGTTATCTCGTATGGTTCTAACGCAATAATGTGGTTCGGGTCTTTCACATATTTACGAAGCATAGATACGTGAAAAACATTATGAACACAAGACATGCTTGGAGGTAATGCGAGTCTATAAGTCACATTTCCTATTCGGTCAAGAATCTCAAATGGACCAACAAATCTTGGATTGAGCATTCCTCTCTTTCCAAATCTTGTAACTCCCTTCCATGGAGCAGCACGTACCAGTACATGATCCCCAATATTAAATTCCATCCTTTGCAAGTCATACAAAATGGGCCTTTGCGTTGACAATATTGCACTCGTACTCGCATATGATCTTCTACTCAATGCGTCAGCTACTACGTTCGTTTTTCCAGGATGATATTGAATAGTGTGATCGTAATCTTTCAACAGCTCAAGCCAACGTCGTTGCCGCGTGTTAAGTTCTTTTTGGGTGAAGAAATATTTGAGGCTTTTATGGTCCGTATAAATCTCCACTTTCTCCCCGTACAAGTAGTGTCTCCATATCTTCAATCCGAATAGGACTACTGCCAACTCCAGATCATGAGTAGGATAATTCCTCTCATATTCTTTGAGTTGTCGTGAGGCATAAGCTATGACTTTCCCATGTTGCATGAGAAAACATCCTAACCCCTTGCCAGAAGCATCACTGTAGATAACAAATCCATCCGAACCAGATGGTATTATCAAAACAGGTGCCGAAATGAGTCTCCTCTTGAGCTCTTGGAAGCTCTTCTCGCATTCCTCGCTCCATACGAATTTTGCATCCTTCCGAGTTAGCTGAGTTAACGGATTAGCGATTCGAGAAAATCCTTCCACGAATCTCCGATAATAACCAGCTAAGCCCAGAAAGCTACGCACTTTGGTCACCGACTTTGGCTGCTCCCAACTTTGTATTGCTTCAATCTTTGCCGGGTCCACAGATACTCCATGTTTTGACACCACGTGCCCAAGGAATGCCACTTCCTCAAGCCAGAACTCTCATTTCTTTAGCTTGGCATAAAGCTTGTGTTCACGAAGTCTTTGAAGTACTAGCTTCAAATGGTGCTCATGATCTTCACGGCTTTTGGAATAGATGAGGATGTCATCAATAAAGACAACAACGAATTGATCCAAATATTCCTTGAATACTCGGTTCATCATATCCATGAAGGCAGCAAGGGCATTAGTCAATCCGAAAGACATCACTAAGAATTCATAATGCCCGTACCGAGTTCTGAAGGCAGTCTTTGGAATATCCTCAGTTTTAATCTTCAGCTGATGATATCTAGAACGAAGATCGATCTTTGAAAAGAATTGTTCTCCTTGCAACTGGTCAAACAGGTCATCAATGCGAGGTAGTGGATACCTATTCTTGATGGTGACATGGTTTAATTCTCGGTAGTCAATACAAAGTCGCATACTCCCGTCTTTCTTCTTTACGAATAAAACAGGAGCACCCCAAGGAGATGTACTAGGACGAATGAAACCGATGTCTAACAATTCCTGTAGTTGGACTTTTAACCCATGAAGTTCAATAGGAGCCATTTGATATGGGGTTTTAGAAATGGGTTTTGTACCCGGTTCAAGATCAATAAAGAATTCAACTTCACGTTCCGGGGGTAGACCGGGAAGCTCTTCAGGAAATACATTAGGAAATTCTCTAACCACGGAAATATTATTCAAATCTGACTTGTCTTTATTCAAATCCATAACATGGGCTAAGAAAGCTTGGCATCCGTTTTTCAATAAACGAATAGCTTTGTGTCTTGATATGACATTAACTGATTTTAGTGGTTTAGTAGTTCGAATTCGTATGACAGGTTGGTTAGGAATATGAAAACTAACAACATTACGAAAATAATCAATTTTGGCATGATGAGTGGTTAACCAATCAATTTCTAAAATCACATCAAAAGCAAATATCTTTAAAGAGATAAGATCCACGAGTAATATGATAGTGCCAACTTGGATCATGCAAGATTTATAAACTGTAGATGTAACAAAGGTTTCACCCAACGGAGTTTCAACAGATAAATCAAAATCTAATTTCTTCGGAGTCAAGTTTAAACTTTGAGCACAAGCAGGAGAGATAAAAGAATGGGAAGAACCGGTATCTAGTAAGGTATAAACTTCGCAAGAATTCAAGATTAGCTTACTCGTGATCACTTCGTTTGGGTTCCTCATGTTTTGGCCAGTCACGACAAACGCTCTTCCAGGAACCGCTGATTTTGACTTATCCGGGACAGCCCTTGGAATCACCACTCCTACTGAACTTGGTTTCGCTATAGTATAATCTCGAGCGATGTGGCCTTCCTTTCCACAGTTGTAACATACCTTGGATTGTTGTGGACAATTTGGGCTGATATGTCCCTCCTTCCCGCATTTATAACATCTAACTGGCGGTCGTTCTCCTCCCCTAGAATTTGTTGTTAGTGCTGGTACTGCAGCTGATGTCTTTCCGTTGTTGTTGAATCTTCTCTTTCTGAAATTTCCACTTGAGTCACCTCTTCTATTATCATGTCCACGATTACCACCTGAGTGGTTACCGCCTTTGTTCGTATTCTTCCTTTCTCGCTGGTTATCATCGTTCTGATGACTGCTGTCACCGATATGACCCTGGTTGTGGTCCCTCGGTTGAGTATACTCACTATCTCGCTCTAACAATTGAGCCATGTTTACAACATCTGAATACAGAGAAAATTTATGAGATATAAGGTATTGATGAATCTCGGGTTTTAGACCTCTCAGAAACATCCGCATCATACGTTCCTCATTCTCCACCAAATGAGGTGCAAACCTGGATAACTCTTCGAACTTTGCCTCGTACTGAGACACCGCCATGTTGTTCTGTTCGAGTCTAATAAACTCTACCTCTTTCATATGACGAATACTTTCAGGAAAGTACTTGTCATTGAAAAGTTTCTAAAATCTTTCCCAAGACATGTTGAGTGCATCTGGTTGGGTACGCTTCACAGATTCCCACCAGTAATCTGCTTCACCATGAAACATAAAGGTAGCGAATTGAACCTTCTGTTCCTCCGTGCATCCCAAGACATCGAATATCTTGGTAATTTTCTTGACCCATGTTTCTGCCATGATCGGATCCAGTTTTCCCTTAAATTCTGGTGGTCCCAACTCCTTAAACTGCTTGGCTGCGACAGACCGTGCATTGCCATCATTTCCACCCTTATTTTGTACACGAGTCTCCCTCTTCTGATTTTGCATGAACTAAAAAAAGCTCCTAAACATTCCATCGTTCATCGTTTGCTCGATAGTGTTGTTTACAGGAGGAATATTGCCTTCCTGTTGCACGTTCTCCTGGTTTGTGACTAAAGGTTGCTTCACAGTCTCGTACACTCCATTGTTAACGTTCTCAGCAGCCATTCTTAAATACTGCCATAAAACAAAGGTTAATTAAACGTATCACATAATATCCCTATAATATGACCAACCAACAAATAAGCTTAGTAGGACACACTAGCAAAGGATTTACGCATCTCTCCCCTCCTAGTTCTATTCCCCGATCTCCGCCAGAGACCATATCCCTAAGCTTTGATACCAACTGTGACGTCCCAAAATAGGTATACAACACCCATTCTGAGTCACCAAATACATGGTACATAAAGCAAACTACAACTTCAATAATATAAATGTCGTGTGAAATTCGACAATACATACTGTGAGTTTAAATACAAATATTATCTTCTAGACAATATCTACACGCAAATAAGTCCTCATTACAATTATTCAAACATTATTTTATAAAATAGTGAGGACTGTTAAAACATCTTTCTAGAAACCTCACTCCATACCCCGACTCGATCCTGTTATTTTCTCACCTCCTGAGAAGAAAAATGGAACAAAAAAGAAAACGGTGAGCTCAACTAGCCCAGTAAAGAACATTATGACTAAGATAATATACAACAAATTATCGTTAGTCTTCAACAAGAAAAAAAATCTGATAAAATATAATCGATAACAAGTTTTAGATCAACAAATACAGCAGAAACAGCAATCCATTAGAAGAGTCACGTAGAGGATGAATTCTATTATCTTCTAATATTTAAGAGTCCATCATCGATATTTTATCCATGTAACAACAATCAATATACATCTTTAATCATCTTTGCAATACAGGCCAAAGATATTCATTTATATCACCGGTTGGTCATGTTCATCTCAACACCTGTTCATCTTTGCACTACGGGCCAAAGATATTCATCAGTAATCATTTATCTTTGCACTACATGCCAAAGATATTCAATAGTATCATCATTTAGGACTGAGGATGATGAAAAATATTTTTTTAAAGAAACGAATCCAGTGAAACAAAATGACAAGGATTAAGGATTAAGGATTAAGGATTAAGGATGCGTACTTTAGTTTGTCCAAATTCAAAAATACTCCATAATAAACAATTATGAGCCAAACTTCAAGAATGAAGATCAAAACATGGATACAATCAAAGCTAGTAACCATAATAGACATTTTGGACAAAAAAGAGAATTTTCATTTTTCGGTGAATAGTGTCGTATTCGTGAATAGTGCCATATACGTGAATAGTGTTGTATACGTGAATAGTAACCCTGACACAAAAGTTCCAAAATTGATTAAAAAGTTCACCAATAATTCGGCATAATGATATTGAAGAAATAATATCATTTAAGAAGAAAATAACATCCCTTACCTCAAAATAACCGTATTTCTGACTGAATTTTGGGTATAGTGCTGACAGAAACTCGCACCGTATAGCAACACTCAAAGTATACTCACAAGAATACGCTCGATAATATAGAGTGAGAAAGAGAGAAAACTTGTTTCTGGTGTGATTTTTAATTCTAACTTAGCCCTCTATTTATAAATAAAATGCTAGAACGCCAAAGGAGACTAAATTAATAGAATATTAATTTTTAATCAACTTTCTTTCACGCCAACTTATTTGAATCAGCTAGCATGCCCATTTTGAAAAATTCCCAGCAGTCCACATGCATTCAACACCAACCAAAATGGGTCCCACTCAATTAAAAATTCATTTTATTTTCCGAAACTTCAGTAATTCATAGAAAATAGCTCGTTTATCATAAAAATACAAATTTTATGTCCATTCTTCCTGAAATCAAATTCTCTACAACTTTGTAGCTTTGAGTTTTTCCAAATTCCAAACATAAAATATCCTAAATCCACAAACTGATGATTTTTTTAATACTTCTACACCGACAAAATACTGATAAAACACCTCAGCATTAAATCCTTCATTTTTATCCACATAAAAATAAATATATCCATCATTTATATCCACATAAAATAAATATTTCCTTATCATATAAATCAATAATTAATTATTCACAAATAATATTACAGAATCACAATTATGACAACCAGGCCATTCCCAGGAAAGAGGGGGCTTTCCGATAAGGATTTCTACTTATTGGCGCACAATTAGATGACCAAACCTCTCCTTGACTGAACTTTCTAGACATTGCCAATAATGTTATCTAATAATATTATTCAAATAATATGAATTATTAATCTGATAATGGAAAATACTGTGCAGTGACAATTATTTAAACAATAATAATATAAACTAACAACGCAACAATTATTGAATCAATAAAATAAAATATTGAACAGTAACTACTGTAACCATTATTGAGTAGTGCCTTCTTACGTACGAATCAATAATTCAACAATACTGTGCAATATCGTGTGCTACTGTGCAACCACGCGTATTACTGTATTTTAACCACCAGGTAACCTAACAGTGTTAACGGTAACAATTTACGCCGTTATTTATAAAACTCAATCTTTGTCATTTTCTTTCATCCAACCGCTTTCCATTATGGGGCCCACAAATGACTGCGCCGTCGTACGGAGATTCCTGACAATAAGAATATTCCACGACCAAACGAATATTCCCCGACAAAAAGAATATTTTGTAACCATTTGCTTATTTTGTAAAATTTTTACATTTTACCCATAACCAAAGCATTATATCAAATTAACCCTTATTAATTTAGAATAATGAATAAAGGAAAATTCAATTTTATTTATAATAAGTTGGGGTCTTACATTCTAGCTTAATTAACTTAGCTTAATTAACTTAACTTATACTTGGGCTTGCATTAACAAACATTGGGCTTGTTCATTAAATCATATTGGACTTATCCATTCCTACACTTGGGCTTGTATAATTTCTAACAAATCCTACAAGTCCAATCCATATGGCTTAAAGCCTTATAACGTATAGTCTACGTATTAATCTCGTATTCCAACTCGTATACTTATTCAACATATACGACATATCCTCATTCATACATACTCTTATAATACCTCTTATTATACTCGTATTCATTATCTCATACAATACCTACGTACTATACGATCATCGCTCTAATTCATTATACGCATTTCATTTCCTTCTCGAAAATCAATTTCCCTAACTGTTAGGTTTGAAATCCGCAGACCAAAAACTAAATTTGCCATAACTGAAATATTATTGGAGAATCCATCTTACCTCAATATTCTATCGTTATGTATTTCTCGAAAGTTCAAAAATAATTCCCGAGTAGAAACGGATGAATAGTGTTTTTCAGAAAAAATCTTGAAAAACTTTTATTTTCATCTTAGAAATTCAAACACTTTAATTCTACCACATAGCCAGAATCCTAACCACATCCGCACATTCTAGGTCATAGAACGACCTTCAAATAGCTTACTCCCATAAATAATCAATTCAATTCATTTAATCCACATAATCAAATAAAAATTTGCTTATCATAAAAATCCGATTTTCTCGGGCATCACATTCTTTCTTCCTTATAAGGATATGTCCTCAAAATCTCGCTCAAATACATAAACAAATGAGGAAAAAAATTTCTTCATTTTAATCTCGAGTTCCCACAATGCTTCTTCGACATTGTGGTTCCTCACATTCACCTTCACCTTCACCGAAGGTATTATCGTATTTCACATGACTTGTCCCTTCCTATCAATAATCTAAATTTGAAGTTAAGTACTTACTAACACATTACGCTATCTCTCTTTTTATTAGTTCTTCTTTTAACTCGGATTTATTTGGAACTCAAATTCCTCCTTCAAAATAAGATTATACTTGGTCTTCTCTTCATAATGCATCCTCTTCTTCATTCGTTTGCATCCCTCGTTACCTAGTTGTACTTACTTAACTCGTTCAATTTTCGTGAATTGAGTCTACATTGTGAATAACATTTCTACCTCTTCATTCCGTAAATTAACTTCTAAATCTGTTCTCGCCATCTCCGTTATTAACCCATTCTTAGTCGTTAACATCGATAGCTTTTCCCTACCCTTCTTACTTAACACGTCAACTTCTACATTTACCTTCCCTGTATGATATAAGATATCACAGTCGTGATCCTTTATCCATTCCAATCACATTCTCTACTGCATATTCAAATTCTTCTGTGTGAATAAATAATTCAGACTCCTAGAGTTCGTGTATATCTCACACTTCTCTCCGTATAGGTACTATCTTCAGATTTTTAATTCAAAAATTACAACTGCCAATTCTAGATTATAAATAGGATAAACCTTCTCATAATCCTTTAACTGGCGTGACGCATATAAAATGACTTGCCATGCTACATGAGCACGCAACCTCGTCCTCTATGCGAAGCATCACTATAATTTACAAAGTTCCTCGTATCATCTCATAAAGATAATACAAGTACCTCACATAACCTTCATTTTTAGTTCTTAAAAACTATTTTTCTCACTTCTCATTTCTAACGTACTTATCAATAACAAATATGTATATCTTTTAAGCTAAAATTCACACTTAGTGAATTCTGTATCCAACTTCTCCCTCCGTAGTGTTTCCCACACTATCTTCAAATGTTTAGTGTGATCTTATAAAGTCTTAAAATAAACTAGAATATTACCAATGATTACGACACATATTTCCAAAGATTATTTGAACACTCTGTGATGCTAATGTTACTTTTAACCATAGCACCTCACAAGAGTACCTATCAATTTTCCACCGAATTGTTCGGCGCCCCTTACGTAAAATATAACTTTAGTACATTAGTCAAATCTAATGACATAACCAGAAACTCGTAATAACCATAACGAGTTCTGAACGTCGTCTTAGGTACCTCTTTCTTTCTTATTTTTAACCGACGATACCCCGTACACAAATCTATCTTAGAAAAATACTTTGCCCCTTTCAACTGATCAAATATATCATCGATCCTGGGCAATACGTATTTATTTTTAACCGCTAACTTACTCCTCTTACAATAGTCAATACTCAAACGTAACGACTCATCCCCTTCCTTAACATCCTTCTAACTTGCGTCATGGTTAGACAACAAGAATGTTCCGGTAATTTATTACCGTAAAATACTACCTTAGATTTTCTTAAAAAACCAAAGATTCATACTTTTATTCTAATAATTTATTAAAGTTCTATGGTTAATTAACTCATTCATACCGAGAATTACTTCAAATTCTCTCAACTTTATTGGTACTTATCTACCGATACTTGCTTACCTCTATTATCTATGGAACAATTTTCACGAATATAATCAACAAAAGTTATTTCCTCATTCTCTACTTTAACGTGTAAAGGTATTTATAATCCCCTTCGGGAATGAACTTAATCACTTAGCACATTCTCATGCTATAAAAGAAAAGTAGTACTCCAATCAAACAACACATAAAAATTCATTGTATTGACTGGAATGATACCATTTACTACATCCACCGATGCAACTACATCTTGGACCGCCATATTAAAAAGTACGGGCCATATGTCTACCCGACGATGGTGGTCCAGTAATGGCTAACTTACCACTACTAACACCTTTACTTTCCTCCGACTCCTTCTTTAGGCAATTTCTTGCCATGTGGTCCAATGACCCACATACAAAACATCCATGGTTTTTCTTTGGATTATGACAATTGGGTGATATATGACCCTTGTGACGCCCCCAAATTCAAGTACTTGAAATCCAAACTCGGTGCTTCACGATACCATTTCTTTGAGCAAAATAATACTAATAATAATAACAATAATATAGATACCAAATATAATTTACACATCATGGTCTAATCCCAGGTACGCGACCTTATAACATTCCTTACATGATAATTGATAGATATCATTGTCTTAATAAAGTCTAACTATTACATAAAATACCATAAATCTTATTCTGTTTGTTTTCCTTTTCCTTTGTTACTCCATGAACCTTCAGGTTGATCACGATTGGCTGAACACATTTAAATTAAGCAAGAATGAGCATATGGGTGCCCAGCAAGTAATAGCAATAATAAATATTAGCTGAAAGGATTAAATGTTTTCTTTGAATGACACTTCTACAACAAATCAACAGTTGTGAAGTAAGGTGAACCAATAATAACATCATATCAATTCTATATTAAATTTTTAAAATTACGTACTGACTATAACCGGAGATCAGTCGATAGACTATGAACATTGTTTTATATTTTTGAAAAGGTTAAACAAAACTTCATCTGTAAACCGTCATAACATACAGGCACGGGGGGTGATCAGCTCGTTATGCCCTGTATTGATCAATACTACGTGCAAGAACGATATTATCGTTCATCTTATCCGCCTTTGGCGCACAAAAGTTTTCCCATAATTGGGATGTTCATACTTAGTCGGGAATCCGAACCAAAATAATTCGGTTGAATATAATAAAGTTCTATCTTGTTCAACAATGTTGTGTGTCTAGCCAGATCAAATAGCTTAGATGACTTTTAAGTCAACGTATACATACTCGAAATCAATAAGTATGTATCAACATGCGATTAAATACAATGATTATACAAGTGAGGACACTTGTATAATCATATTTAGAAATTAACGAACAGAATAAATATATGAATTGTACAATAGTACTGTATTGATAAACAATGATCGAATAATTTAAGAACTTGTATGAATACAAAAGATTGGATACATAATCGATAATAATAGAGTTAATAATCTGGCACAATAATTATATAATTATGAAATTTTCTTACTCATATCCATTGCATAAAGTAAATGCAAAGGTAGGATACTTGCCTGATCTGCAACTTACAATTACGCAACTTAGTTTTATCTTTTATATCACAACCTATCATTAATAAGATCATTTGTTCGATTAGAATAACATATTATAACAGATAGTACTGCTATTTGCAGTCGGCACATAACCTAATCATATTGTCACATATGCTTAGCAGTCATTGGATCACAAACAAACACATATCTAGTCCAATTATCTAAGTACGGATCAATTTTTGAAACATGTCGGTGTACCGACGACTTTATCGAGTAATTATCGAGTCTAAAACTCTATTTTGTAGTTCAATAATACTTTAGATATTTTAAATATCAGTTGTATTATTTTTCATATACTTATAATAATTTTTAAATAATTATTATAATTTATCATGATTTTTCAAACACTGGAATCATTATTAAATGATTTAAATATTAAATAATTCTATTATCATTAAAATTAAATTATTAATGAAACCGTTGCCAAAATATTAAAGTTATTTATAATAACTCAAAATATTTTTAAAGTATTAATATTACCCTTAAATGATTTTAAAAATAATTAAAATCATTTTTAAATAATTACCATTAAAATTTAATGTTAATGTATTATTTATCAAAATATTAAAAGTGTGAGACCCCGAATTTTATGAAATGAAAGTATTCAATTTTCTTATAATTATTCTATTTAGTAAATGGTTAAAGTGATAAAAGGTTAAAGTTAAGGGTGATATTTAAAAAAAAATTCAAAGTAAACAAGTTGTCATAAAAATAATCGATGATAAAAGTATAGTAATACGCGTGGTTGCATAGTAGTATACGGTATTGTACAGTATCTTTGATTATTGATGCTTATGTGAGATGTCACTCAGTTTTATTCAATTATTGCTACAGTAATTGTTGCATAGTATCTCACGTTATTTGATTCAATTATTGTAAATATTTTATATTATTAAATCAATAATTGAGAGAACGAGTTATTCATATTATTATATGCATAATTAACAATGTCTAGAAAGTTCTGTCGATGAGAGGTTTGGTCACCTAATTACTCGCTAATAGGGAAAAATCCTTATCGGAAAGCCCCCTCTTTCTTGGGAACGATCTGGTTGTTAATCTTGCGAGTTATAATAATAATGAATAAATGTTATTAAAATCGAATTTGAGTTCGGAGTTGAATTTGGAGACACGAACGTGATATTTGAGTTCAGAATGATGAAATTGATAAGAAAAGACTATAAACACAATTTTTATCGGGGTTGACTTTTTGGTCAAAAAGTCTACAGTTGACTTTGTTGGAAAAAGTCAAACTTCAAAACTTCAAAAATGAAAATATTGTTAAAAATATTAAGGGAATTTTTATGAAGTATTTATATAAATTATGCTTATTTTATGGACCCCTATTTACTAATTTTTCAAAATAATCGGTAAAAAATTATTTAATATAATCAAGGTGGGGCCCATAGGTGGGGGTCACATGTGGTGCCCACATGTGAATTATGGAATCTGAAATTGGGGGAGAAGAGAGTTGTCGTATGTGTTAGGAAAGTATATATATAATTATATAAGTTTTTTTTGTTATATATATATATATATATATATATATATATATATATATATATATATATGTGTGTGTGTGTGTGTGTGTGTGTGTGTGTTGAAAAACTTATTTTGGAAATGGGGGAGGGGTGGAGTTACGTAGGATGGAGGGAAGGATTATTATTATTATTATATTTATATTATAATAAGTTTTGTTTTATATGAAAAAATAGAATATATTATATTTTATTATGCATAGTATTTGCATTGTAAGAAATAAAATTATCAGAAGATTTTCGGCGCCCGTGAAGATGAAAAAAATAAAAATATTGTGCAGTCCGTGATTTTATTTTCTAAATAGTATCATTTTCATTCTCCTATAAATAGGATGCTTATTTAGAATCGAAAATTACACCAGAATAAGAGAATTCTTTTTCTATAATATTGAGCTTATTTCTTTCGAGTTTTAGGAAGCTTTGAGTGTAGAAAACAGTGAAAGTTTTCTTCAAGAATATATTCGTTATACCTGTTGGAATACTTTTCTTTTCCAGGTAAGGAATGTTATTTTGTTCAATATTCACTTGAAATAATATTTTTTTCCATTACTTACATACTACAGAGTATTCCAAGCGAATTCTATACTCATTTGGTTAAATTTTTGGCTTTTATACTCCATGAAATTAGTAGAATATCCTTGATATTTGCGCATCATTCAGTATCTTTTCATGGAAATATTATTCTGGGCATTCTTTATAAGTTTTAAATTTTTCATGACGAAGTACTATTCAGTGGTACTATTCCCGAATTACTATTCATGAGTTACTATTCACTAGTTACTATTCACGAGTTACTATTCATGAGTTATTATTCACGAGTTACTATTCATAGGGTACTATTCATGACAAAAATTGATTTCTTTTCGGTCTAAATTAGTTTTGATACATTATTATTCTTGAATTTTACTCCACAAAGCAATATCATGTTGATTATAACAACCCGAAATTTTTGATTATCCAGAATTTAGGTTTAAAGAATTAGTTATTAATAAAATGAATTCTTATTAATACTATTATGTGTTATGTGTTTATTAATCGTTCTATAACCTAGGATGATTATAAATCGGGAGTATTCTGGCTAAGAGCTGGTCCGAGTGAATAAGAATTTTCAAGACGAAAATAAAAGTTTTCCGGGGACAAAATATTTTTCGGAGAAAAAGACGAAATAGGCACTATTCATCCGTTTCTGCTCGGAGATTCATTTTGAAATTCTGAGAAGTTATTGATTACGTAAAATATTGAGATGTAATGGAATATTCAATAATATTTCAGTTATGGCAAAAACAAAGTTTTCGCATGCGGACTCAAAACCTAAGGGTTAGGTAAAGTGAGTTTCGAGAATTTTATGATCACGTATAATCATTAGGGTTATTATGTGTGAGAAATACGAGGATAATACTAGTTATTATATGAGTATAATAAGAAGATTAGTACGACATATATTACAAATACCGTACGAGCTATATACAAAGAAAATACGAGAATACGAGAATGAGATGCGTAGAATACGATTAGTCTTAATGGACTTTGAGTTCATGGACTTTGTAGACTCTAATTGGACTTGGATTATGTCAAGCCCAACGCTTTGTGAAATCAAGCCCAAGATAGGCCCAATAAGAATTAGGGTTAAGGCCCAAACCAAGAAAAGAAACCGCGGATCGAACCGATGGGTAAAACCAATGGGGCAACCCATGGGGTGACCCATGGGCAAGAGGGGCGGCCACTTGGCCACCAAGTAAGGGTGGTGGCCAAGTAAACTTGGTGGCTAAGTTGTTGGAGGAGGTGGGAATAGTAAGGAGGTGGGGGGCAAAATGACTAAAATGCACTTAGCCTTGATTTTCTATAAATAGGATGCTTAAGCTCATTTGGTTGGATTTTGAAAATCCCACACTTGAGAGAGAGAGAGAGCGAGTGATGTCGGATGGGAGGGAGAAGGAAGAGCGTGAGTATGAATGATCGGATCAGAAGTGATCGTGTAATAGCAAAGTTTGCAAATCGCTGGCTTTGTATAACGGAAGAGGATTAAAGAAGAACGGTAATCCGAACCCTAGTTTCTTCTAATATGTTCTTTAAGTTTAATATGTTTAAAACATAGCTTAATGAGAATAGGGAGAAGATGATGTTAGAAATGATTTCATATGGTTGAAATCATGAGAAAAGAAGAAATAAGAACTTAGAAATTTAGTTAATTAATTTCTTAAAGAAGTATAAGATTCGTAGCGAATTTGAACGATCCGAGTGGATTATATGAATAAGTAGGTGAAATAAGTAAGGAATGATTTTCTATAACATCAAATTCCAATAAAAAGTGGAATCGTAATCCAAAATATCGATTAAAATGAAGAACGAACGAAGAACACGAAGAACACGCGAAGAACATGAAGAACATTGTTGATGGACAAATTTAAAACTATCGTAGGATAATTGTTGTTGATGGACAAGTTTAAAACCATCGTGTATAAGTTAGTTACTTCTTGCTTGGTTAGGATCGGTAGAAACGTTCATGATGAATGGATTAAAACTTAGGTATAACGAAGTTATGGTAAAAATTTCATAAAAGACAAACGAGAATTAGAAAGTTAGTAAATGAACCCGAGTCGGTAGGGTTTCATAAGAAAGTAAGAGAACATAGAAAGCATGAGTCGTGGACTCAAGAACGAACGAGTTTCGAGTTCGGATGACCGAATTACGAACGAACGAACGAAGAGCGTTAAAAATATAAAATGAACAAAGGGTGAAGATTAAGCCAATCGAATGGCATGTTAACAGATTTATAATGAATTTCTGCTCAAGGGGTATTAATGTACGTAAGATAAGGAAGAGAATGGCTTTGGAACGACATCGTTTCGAGTTATAACGAAGGAGTTATGAGATCGCGAAGTAAGCATCTCAAAATTAATTTAACACTTGGAGAAATTTTCTAGGGTTGGGGCTTGGCGCCGCGACGCCAGTCATGCCTTGTAGAGTGGCGCGGCATCGCCAGACCAGGGGCTGGGTACTGCAAACTCGCGCCGCGGTGCAAGAGATAATGAAGGGAGTTCCGCCGCAGCGCCAGTGTTGGGAAAAAGCCAGAGATGAGATTTTAACTACTCAGCTCTTGGGGGAAATGTAAGGGAAGATAAAGAATATACTATTCAACTAATGTATCGATTAAACAAGATTAAATGACAAAGAATATAATCACAGGTTACGTAACCAATGTCCGGGGACCGTAGTCGGGATGAACGAACGTGAGGGATTGCTATGGTTGAGATTCCTTAAACGTTGAGTGATGAGGATAATGAATAACATTTTGATGTTATGTCATGATATTGAGAGATAGGTGTGAAGCGTATAGACTCTGTGAACGCAACGTTGTTGCGATGAATGATCGGTCTTAGCATACAACGATTGGTATGGCTTCGACACTAAGAACGAGTAATGAACATGGGGTTCATGTGTAATAGCCTGATATTTTCTATAAAATTAAATCAGAAATTTTGTGTATAAATTTTTTTTTATTTATTTAATGATGAGAATATGTGTCAAGTAATGTGAATGATAAATGCAAATATATTTATTAATTTAAAAATTAGAAATAATTTTAAAATTATTAATTATTACAAATTATCTTTTTATAGTAATTAATTTTGTAAACAGAAATGTTTTATTAATTATTTTCCATGAAAATAGGATTATGATATTATTAATTAATATATGAAATGAGGACAGCGTTATTATACTAATTATTTTATTATATGAATTTATTTCAGATTAATTAAGTTAATTATTTAACTTAATTAATAATGTTATATATGACAAATAAATCAGATATGGAATCCAAACCTTAATTTTGGATTTTTGATCAAGGAATGAGAATAATAATATTATATTATTATTTGTCAGTGTTATAGATATGTATGTTATGTGTGTGTAATGTTAATGTGTGGAACAGTTTTAAATGTTACTAGTAAACCCTAATACTAGTCTGAGAAACCCTAATTCTGGTTCTGAATAAGGAATGATGATAATAATATAATATTATATGTATATTAATTTTTCAGTGCTATAAATATGTACTGTATATGTGTGGACAGATAATGATTGGTCAATTATGGTAAATTAGGTCATAACCTAATATTGTGTTGTTAAACCCTAATTGTTAAACTCAGTTATGAGATACGGTTCGGTAGTAATTGTGTTATATGAACTTTACTGTGTATTAGAATTTCTGTAATTAGAAATCGCAATTACTGTGTTAGTAAGATATACAGATAATTAGTAAACCCTAATTGTTAATTTTAAAAACCCTAATTCCTATTGAAAACCCTAATTTTAAATTATTGTATTTAATTTGTTAAATCTTTATGGTTAAACCCTAAATCATAAACCCTAAAGTGCTAAACCCTAAACCCTAAGGATTGTAACCAATGACAAGAATGCCCTTGAGGTTAAAAGTGAAAAGTCTAAAGTATCCTTGTGCATTATTAAAGGTAGAACTCAATTATTGGTATGAAAATTACCAAAATGCCCTTTTTGTCCCATTAGTTCATTATTAGTGATTTATTGTGCATTATTGTTAGCAAATTATGGCAAACATCCTACCCTACCAATATAACATCTAGCATTCAATTATATCAGCTACACGATTGCATCAATACATGATTTGATAATTTAAGAGAGAGAAAGTCTTCATTATTGAGCCCAATTGTTTACAAATACATAGACAATTCCTCTCAAGACCAAACCTATGAAATATATATATATATATATATATATATATATATATATATATATATATATATGAATATTAGTCCCTTAACACAACCCCACGATCAACAACAGCAAATCAGAAACTCTAGATCAAGAAATCGTCTAAGAAAGGTATAAACCCTAAGCCAAAATTTTTATCAAGTATGCTATGTTAGATATGGTGTTTTTATTTTTAATCATGTGGAATAAGGTGTTAATCAATGATCTGGGTTGCTAGATGTTACATCCATAACATCTAGAGGCTCGAATTTGATGATTTTGCAAATCTGGAAAATTTTGTTCTTAAGTCTGACAATCAAATGTCAGACCCTTTAAATATCTGGTTGTTAATGATTTAGGGTGTTTTATGTTTTTAACATGTAGTATTCTGTGAGATCTCTTCTCTCGAACTTGTAGTAGGACCGGATCATGTATAGGTTGTAAGATAATCGTGGTCAAAGTCAGCTGACCGACCACGAAAACTGCAAATCTGGGCAGCCCAGAATTTTTGTTAGCTCTGACAAGCTTTTCTAAGCTTCTGATCTCGTTGATTTTTGATGTTTTGGCCCCGTTGTTGGTTGGATCTTGTTTACTGGAATGTAGGCTATACATATATGCCTTTATATTATCAAAATAATAAACATAAACGATGTTGTAACTGGTCAAACTATGGTTGACCATCAGCCGGATGAATAATCTGGAAAACCCAGATTGTTCAAAAACTAATTTGTTTGTCAGACTTTGACCGGCCATGATTTCTTAATTGTGTTGATTTTATGATGCTCTGATGTTATGTACGTGTACCCGGACATCTATTCTGTAGGTTTGAACCTTTAGAGCATAATTAGCAATCCTGGAATGAAAACTATAAAGATCTAAATATAATACCATCAACTGTTCTTCATTTTCTGGAAAACCCAAAAAATGAAGAACAGCCTTGTCAGACTTTTTGGAGGCTTATAACTTACTGATTATGTGTGTTATGGTCATGATATTGATTGCTAGTGTTAGTATTACATTTGTTCTATACACTGTGATCAATATATAGTCAGAAACATCAAGATCTGATTTGTACGCTTGGTCAAACCGAGACCCTCGAACACTGGTCTGTCAATGTTCTTGAGCTCAAGAACACCTAAGGTGACGCTTTTTCTGTCACAATAGGCTTTAGCGGCTGACTTAGTTATTTTTATTTAATTAATTTCCAAAAATTGATTAAAAATAGAAAAAAAATAGTTTTTAATTATGAAAAATATAAAATAAATTCTTAAAAATTATTTTTAAGTCTGAAAATTAGTTTTTAATAATTTTTAATATATTTCATAAATATTAAGTATTTTTGGAATATAAAAGGTATTTATTTATTTAATTATAATATTAAATAAATTATTTAAAAATAGTTTTTATTCATGAAAAATTATATTATGTTATAAAAAAATATTTTAAGTTATTTTCTATGAATTTTAATATTTTGTGATGAAATTTCATTAATTAATTAATATTAATGATGTTTAAGTTATTTAATAAATATATTAAATAAATTATGGAAAATAGAATTAATGATTTTAAAAATCATTTAAAGTATTATAAAAATATTTTAAGTTATAAAATATGACTTTTGATATTTTTTCATGAAAAATATTAATATTTTAATATTAATGATATATTAATGATATTTGATTTATTTAATAATTATATTAAATAAATAGTTTAAAAATGGTTTTATTTATTTAAAAATCATTTAAAAAGGATATTAATGAATTAAAAATATTTGACGTTATAATTAATGACTTTTAATATTTGGATAAATAGTGCATTAATGTTTTAATATTAATGATAATTATTTAAAAAATGATTTTAAATGTTTTAAAAATCATTTAAGGGTAATATAAATGTTTTAAAAATGTTTTTAGTTATTATAAATAACTTTAATATTTTGGAAATGGTTTCATTAATAGTTTAATATTAATTAAATATTAATGATAATATAATTATTTGATATTTAAATCATTTAATAATGATTCCAGTGTTTGAAAATTCGTGATAAATTGTGATAATTGTTTAAAAATTATTGTAAGTCGGTTAAAAACGATATGACTGTTATTTAAATAGTCTATAGGGATATTGAACTTCGAGATAGAGTCTTAGACTCGATAATTATCCGATAAAGCCGTCAGTACGCCGACATGTTCTAGAAATTAATCTGGACTTGCATAATGTGTCTGTATATGTATTTGTTTTGTGATGTAATGACTGTGAAATGTATGTGGCAATGTGATTAATTTATATGTTGACTGCAATAAGTAGTACTATGTGTTACGATATGTGTTTCTAATCGATCAAATGATCTTATTAATGATAGGTTTCGGTATAAAAGATAGAACTAAGTTGAGAATTGTAAGCAGCAGATCAGGCAAGTATCCTACCTTTACATTTCCTTTATGCAATGGACATGAGTAAGAAGTTTCAGAATTATATTATTATGCTCTATTGCGATATACTTTATATCCGATCATTGTTTATCAACATGTCAGTATATGGTAATTCAGATATATATTATGTTCGTTAATTTCTAAACATGGTTTTACAAGTGTCCCCACTTGGATAATCATTGTATTTAATTAAATGTTGATATATATATATATATGCATCTAAGCTATTTGATCAAGCTAGACACAGATTCAGAAATATCGTTGATTATGATAAAACCTTTTTGTATCCAATCAAATTTCTTTGGTTTGGACTCAAGAATAAGTATGAACATCCCGAATATAGGAAAAGTTTTATGCGCCCAAGGAGGACAAAGTGAACGATAGCATCGTTCTTGCATGTAGTATTGATCAATACAGGGTCCATGGGATGTACACCCTCGTGCCCGTAAGCTATGACGGTTTGCAGATGAATTTTTGTCTAACCATTTTGAAAACAGAAAAAAATATTCATAATATGTCGACTACCCTATATATATAGTCAATACGTAGTTTCAAAAGTTTTGGTATAGAATTGATAGATGGTTATGATTTGTTCAGTTTACTTCACAACTATTAATTCGTTGTAGAAGTGATATACAAAGAAAACATTTATTTCTTTCAGCTAATTATACTTATAATTGTTATTACTTGCTGGGCACTCAAATGCTCATCCTTGCTTAAATTTAAATGTTTTCAGCTAAGCATGATCAATCAGAAGGTACAGCCAAGAACAAGTGAAAAGAAAAGCAAACAGAATATGTTTAATGGTATCTTTTATAATGGTTAGACAATATATAGACCATGGTATTTATTATCTATCATGTAATATATTGTAGCAAAGGTTGCGTACTTGGGATTAGACTCTGATAAATGTAAGTTAAGTTTGAAATTCATATTATTGATATTATTGTTAGTATTATTCTGCTCATAGAAAGTGTATCGTAAAGCACCGAGTTCGGGTTTCAAGTACCCGATTTAGGGGCGTTACATCATGTAATGGATAACAAAAGTAAATAAGAGATGAATTATCAAGAAAGTCATAAGGAATAAGAAATTGACTTAATGAAACATTATAGTTTAATAGTTCGTATGAGTTAAGAGAAGTTAGGTTGTGGTATAATCGTAACTTTGATGGTTGACATATGGGAGCTGGGCTAAACAATTCCTTCAGAGAGCGATGGTATATACGAAACTGGCAACCGATCTAACTCACTGTGATGGCAGTGTAGATGAGACGGGAACTTGTTTGTTGGTTGTTTGTGGGAAACCACTCAGAGTACCATATGGGCCACTAGCAGAGAAGAGATGTGTGTTGAGTCCTAAAAAATTTATAAAAATATAAATCATTCAAAATGATGAACGTATTAGTAATACATCTCCGTATGTCACAAAGTCGTAAACTGGTAAAGGAAGTTAGTCATGTAAACTTATATTGCAAGAACGCGAACCTTAAGAAGTAAAGTTAAGTAAACCAATGCGTAAGTTCAATATATGAATAATTGGTGTTTATGTTTTCTCCTTATGTGTTATATAGGAATTGAAATGAGCAGTTCAGCGTAAGCTGTAGCTAGGCGTAAGGCAAGTTTCCTAACTTCATTCATATTATATGAATGCTAGTTCTTAAACTTCTCAGATGTTGTACTTGAGAAGTTCTGTCTATGTGTGAATGTGCGATATTTGTACAATGTGGTAGAACGTATGAGGCGTTGAGCCACAATTTGTACACTTCGGTGTTTCTATGATATGCATTGTTCTGTGATTGAGCTGATAAATACAAGTATGTTCTATTTATACATGAACCGTTATTGTTAAGTCTGTGCTAATGATTCTAGCCAGATAGGATGTGTATGAAAAAGGTAGAAGAAAGAAAGTATTTCAAAGTAAAAATGACTGATGTTTTAAGATGATAGGAATTGAGACTATTCCTATTATTCAAGCTGCTTCATAACCTTTGTTCGGTTATAGAAGTTTTAAAGAAATGTTTTAAATTCTGAAGTTGTTTGTTCAACTGTTATGACTTGCTGGGCAATTGAATGCTCACACTTGCTTTAAATGAAAAATAATTTTAAGCGAACAAGGTTAGAAGAACTTAAGGATCCCGTAAAGATCAAGTTGACGGTATCCAGATGTAGTACCATTCAGAATGTGAATGAGCGAGAAGACCAAGTTAAGACTTGTAATGTAAAAAGATGAAATTGAATTATAGACTAGTTTAATGAACTTTTATGTATCCTTGGTGGCGGATAAAAGTCACTCTTGTAAGATGAAATGAATAATGTATTTATTAATATTTGTAATGAAAAAGGTTATAAGGTTTCCAGAACCTGGGATTTAAGAGTGTATGTCGTTATATTTTAGTATATAATGATGTATGTTGGATGAATGATGTACTCGTGACGTACATAATTCGGGTGTGAAGATAGACCAGATTTTGGGGCATTACATGTTGATAATTTGGATATTATTAAATATTGGATAAATTAAATTATAAATCTTACAAATTTATCCTTGATTTTGTTTGATTAAATTATTATATCATTGTCATCATCCTCATGCTTATATTGTTATGAAAGTCATCTTTGGCCGTAGTGCATAGATGGACTTGGTATGATTATAACCAGTGATTATTCGGTATAATCATGACCGCAATGTTATAAATGATGTGATAAAATTCCTCATTGGCCCGTAGTGCATTGATGGATAGTTTTTGGTATGATAATGACCATGAGTTCTCTTCGGCCAAGGGTGCAAAGATGAATTATTTTATGGAGAAAACACGAATATCCTTGGCCCGTAGTGCATGGATAATTTGTGGTCGTGATACTAATGAATATCCTTGGCATGTAGTGCAGGGATGATTCGATGATGTGGATTAATTATTGAGCTGAGTCTCAGCGATGAAATATTAATTCATGGATGTGATAATAATGAATATCCTTGGCATGTAGTGCAGGGATGATTCGATGATGTGGATTAATTATCTTTGATGTTTCAGGTAAAGACAAGTAATGAAAATTATCTTCGTCCTGAAAGCGAAAAGGAATTTAGAACAACAATTATGATTATGAGTTATTCACATGATTGTGGACATGAATTGTTGATTGATGTTACAGGGATAAAACATTGTTGGTGGACTTTTAACATGGAGAAGATAATAGACTTCATGGTCTATTTGACTCTTCTAATAGATTGTTCATTCCGCTGCAACTATGGTTGAAAAGTTTTATCATCTACCATATGTTCTAAATCTCTAATTTATATTGACGAAGGCTATTGATAATTTAATTATCTTTAGTCATGATATTCTTTACTAGGCTAGTTGTGCTCACCATTTTGCTTCACAATTCCTTTCAGGTAATAAGAGTGTAGCTGGGTCGAGTGAGGGTAACAAGGGATTAGAACGGTGGTCTATAGCTGTTGAGGTTCTCCCTAAATAGTATGGAAATAATTTTATTGAGAACTTTAGATAAGTGGTTGTATTTTATACGTCATTTAATAGTTATATTTGGTGAATCAAATAGGGTGAGGCGAACCCAACTTTGGAAGGGTGTTTTGCCACTATCATACAAGATGTCTAATGACATACGACTTCGTGTTATCGTAAGACAAGGTTGTGCACATCTACTTACTGAGTATATCTACGAGCACTACCTATATAATCTTGGAGTTTGGTTGAAATATAATTCTCAATTAGAGATAATGGAGATAATTATATGTCAAGAGAAGACTCACCATTGGAAAGAACATGATAGTAATCTTCTCATTTTTCTTTGGGGACTATTGGGTCAACCAAGGATAATTTTGTGGGCATATGATATCTATCATAACCTAGACGCATGGCCTCTCATGTACGAAGGTTTCCTTGAGTATTTTTCAAAGATTTTAATTTCTAAAATAGTTATTGATTGTACCTTTATATAAGGTACCATTGTAAGGTGATGTGGTTGAGGCACTATAAGAGTTACATATATTTGTATTAAAACTCACAGTTTAACTGTGGTCGTATTTTGCATGACAATTGTATAAATGGAGTTGTCAGTAGTGTATTTTCTAGCGATCCAAGATGGGTGATGTATACCTATTTTGGGGGCGTCACATTTGGTATCAGAGCTTAGGGATATGGTCGCTGGCGGAGATATTAGTCTAGAACTAGGAGGGGAGAGACGAGTAATATACTTCGCTAGTGTGTGACTTACCTAAACTGAAAATTTTACTTGATAAGTTGACAAATTTTGATATGTCAATTAACATTTGTTTTGAAGATATATTCTAGAATGATATCTGAAATACAGGAGATGAGCAATGGAGAAATCATGAGGACAGGAAAGATGGAATCTGAAATGAAAGTAAGGTATTCTCATCTCTTCGAACTACCAGGTACGTAAATTTCGAGGGTGAAATTCCATAAGGAGGGAAGATTGTGAGACCCCGAATTTTATGAAATAAAAGTATTCAATTTTCTTATAATTATTCTATTTAGTAAATGGTTAAATTGATAAAAGGTTAAAGTGAATGATGATATTTGAATATTTTTTCAAAGTAAACAAGTTGTCATAAAATAATCGATGATAAAAGTATAGTAATATGTGTGGTTTCATAGTAGCACACGATATTGTACAGTGTCTTTGATTATTGATGCTTACGTGAGAAGTCACTCAGTTTTATTCAATTATTATTATAGTAATTGTTGCATAGTATCTCACGTTATTTGATTCAATTATTGTCAATATTTTATATTATTAAATCAATAATTGAGAGAACGAGTTATTAATATTATTATATACATAATTAACAATGTCTAGAAAGTTCTGTCGATGAGAGATTTGGTCACCTAATTGCGCGCCAATAGGGAGAAATCCTTATCGGAAAGCCTCTTCTTTCCTAAGAACGATCTGGTTGTTAATATTGCGAGTTATAATAATAATGAATAAATATTATTAAAAATCGAATTTGATTTCATAGTTAAATTTGGAGACGGGGACGTGATATTTGAGTCCCGAATGAAGAAATTAGTAGGAATAGACTATAAACACGAAATTTGTCAGGGTTGACTTTTTGGTCAAAAAGTTAATAGTTGACTTTTTTGGAAAAAAAATCAAACTTCGAAAATTCAAAAATGAAAATGTTCTTAAAAATATTGAAGAAATTTTTATGAAGTATTTGTGTAAATTTTACTTATTTTATGGACATCTATTTACCTATTTTCAAAATAATCGATAGAAAATTATTTAATATAATAAAGATGGGCCCACAGGTGGGGGTCACATGTGGGGCCCATATGTGAATTATGGAATCTGAAATTTGGGGAGAAGAGAGTTGTTGTATGTTGTGACGAACGAGATTTTGTAAATTAATTTTAATATTTATTGAATTAAATAAATATTTTTCGATGATTTAATTATTAGATTTAATAATTAATTGATGCAATTGTGGTAGATTAATTTAATTATATGTGTTACATTTATTAAATTAATGTAGAGAATAATTATTATTCGATGTATGTCATTATGTGAGCTATTGTATTAAAGGAAATATTTAATAAGCCTAATGTTATTTAATTAATTTAATTATTAATTAGAGAGTTAATAATTTGACATTATTTATTAATGAGAAAATTATTTATGTGACTATGTAAATTTATGAGAAATTATTATATTTTATTTAAAGTAAACTTAAATAAGATATTGATTTATTTTATGAAGGAGTGCGACATTAATTAAACTATATGATAAAGTTTTATTAAATTAAATGATTTTGAAATATATTTTATGAAGGAGTGTGACATTAATTAAACTATGTGAATTTATGAGAAGTTATTATATTTATTTTATATTAAATTAAATAAGATATTTGAATTGGGTGTGACATGATTTAAACTATATTATAAAGCTTTTATTAAATTAAATGAATTTGAATCAATTAAGGGTTGCCAAACAAGGCCCTAGTAGTGGTTGGATGCAGTTACCCATGACTGGGATAACTGACCACTTCTGCATCAGTTCTTCTCTTTTAATTCAGACGTCTTCTTTTTATTATTATTATTCTAAGTCTAGAAAACATAACAGAGAGAATTCAGAGAGAAAAGTTAAGAATTTTGAGTGTGTGATTGAAGAAGAGTTTGAGAAGAGTTTCAATTCATTGTTTAACATTACACTCTACGCTCTAGGTAATTTCTCCAAACCCAATTTCTAATTCACGTCATTAGTTTTTATAAAAATGCCTTTCATATATTTTGTAAAATCTCTGTAATTGAAAAAGGGTTTGATTATAAGTTTATATATGGGTTAAGATATATCAAATCGTATTTGATTATATATATTATGTGAATTATCATGTCATCAATTTCATAATACTATGAATTGCTATTTCAAAAATTTACAGAGTATGGGTTTTGGCCTTATGGCCTTATACGTGATATTTTATGTATTGATCGTATATTATCCCTAAATTTTACACTTGTATATTATTATGCATGTTGATACGAAGAGACCAAGCCTTAAACGAACGGATTCGGTGTTATAACGAATCTGTAGTGTTAAATTTTATGTTTTTGTTCAAAATCTTCAAAACATCAAGAACAGTACAATTTGCATAATTTAATTTTGTGATTATGTGTTTTAAATGGTTAAAGTCGTTATAAAAATGTTGGGTTATGTTTATGCATGAATTACACCATATGGGTATGTCTAATTTCGAGTTGAAAATAAGAAATTGGAAGAAATTGACATGTTCTGCGATTTTTCGCGAACTGCCATTTCTGTGTCTGGTACGCCACGTCGCAACGCCGACTACCTGCCTATTTCCCGCGCCGCAGCGCCATATCTCGAGCTGCAGCCCCACCGCTCCGCAGCGCCAAGAGTCTGGCCGCAGCGCCATCGCGCCGCAGCGCGAAGACTAAGTGTAACAGTTGCGCCGCAGCTCCACTCTCTAGAAAGTTCTGAAATGAAATTTTTAAATTGATTAAGTCTAACAATTTGTTAGTAAATTAATGTAATGAACATGTAAACATGTTAGAAGTATAATGAGATGTAAATTAGATGTTTAACATGTAAATAACATAATTACATGTGGATTGAGTTATCAAGTACATAATTACTTGTTATCCATGAAGTACAAATTATGTGAAAATGTGATAATTTGACTAAGTATAGTCATAACCAAAGTTTAGACAAAAGAATGATCATTGATGATTAGTTATGTTATAATTAACTGGTATTGTGAATGTGAATGGTATGTAGGATTAAAATCAAAAAACGTGCTTAGTTAAAGTGTAATCTACGCACGAGGCAAGTTTCCTAACCCTACTTGTAATTATTGTTCAAGTTTATTATTTACCTCGAGTAAATTATCATTGTTATTATTCAAGTTCAAATGTTATAATAAAGATTGATTATCTTTTCAAAACATGATTCAGTTATACAATAATTGTCCTATTGTATAGTTCTTGAGATTATTATTCAAATTGAATATCATTATTGTTGAACCTTATTAGACTACTGAACTTTATTGATTCAACTAGTCCTTAGTTGATGAACGTTCTAAATTTCAGAACCCTTATTGAATTATCCAAACCAAACTTCCTTTGGTGCGGACTCGAATGTCAAACTGAGATGAACAACCATGTAAAGGGATTTACTTATGAGTTAGCGTTAAGATATTGTGCACGGTATGGTACTAAGGGCTGATCCCCAAGTACAAGTAAAAAGCTCATAGTCTTATGACTGTTAAAGATTTCAAGTATGACCCTTGATAACCTAGGACATAGTTCAAGGTCTTATGACCCTCAGAATTCTTTTGATTCTTGTTATTCATTCCTGATTCAAAAGTAGAGCTTTTATTCAGATGTCTTTGATTTACTCACATGTTATTATATTGTTATTCCATTATTATACTTGTGGTGTAACGCCCCCAAAATAGGTCCATTCCATCTAACCCATTCTGAGTCGCCAAATACATGGTACAGAAATAACTACAACTTTATTATTACAACATATAAACTGTGAGTTTAAATACAGATATTGCCATCTAGACAATATCCACACGTAAATAAATCCCCATCATAATTATTGATACATTATTTTACAAAAATGGTGAGGACTACTAAACAACTCTCTCTAGAACCTTCATTCCATACCCCGACTAGTACTCGCTACATTCTCGCCTCCTAAGAAAAAAAAAGGGGCCCACAAAAGACTGCGCCGTCGTACGAATATCTCCCGACAGTACGAATATTCCACGACCAAACGAATATTCCCCGACAATAATGAATATTTTATAACCACTTGCTTATTCGAAATATTTGCGTATTTTACCCATAACTATCCACATTAATCAAATCAACCCTTACTATTTCAAAATAATAAATAGAGGAAAATAAATTTCATTTATTAATAATTTGGGGTCTTACAAGTGGGCATTAGTGCTCACTCTTGCTTGATAATAACATTGCAGTTAAGAACGAAAGAACTGATGAACATTCCACTAGTAAAAGCAAGGGCAAAGTTAGCAAATGATAAAAACTTGTTATTTTATTTGATGATATATTTATGTTTAAGACTTGAGTTAATATGTTGTTTAAGACTTATTTGTTTATGATTCCGCACAGATGTTTAAGGTTAGTTTAACCTGGGATTGTATTTTATTATTCGGATGTTGTAACCCTTAAGGGGAAGATTTTATTTCTATCTATTGCATGGTTTGCATTTATTATGGGTAGATAGATAGATGATATTTGTACAGTGAACACCAAATCCCGTGGAATCGAAGTACCCGGATTTGGGGGTGTCACAAGTTGGTATCAAAGCCGTAGGTTATGAACCTTAGGTGGGGGAACAACCTTAGGTAGTAGCCTTATAGAAAGAAGATGGTGATGGAAAACTCTTATCGAGTTATAAGAAATGAATTTCTGTAATTCATTGAAGATAATAAAAGACCTTATGTGTTTATGTGTTAAAGTATGCGTTAGATGATACGACTTAGTAACTAAAACTTAAAATTTTGTTGTCAGGATGTCGAATGTTGGTGAAGCTAGTCAAGCTTAGGAGGAAGAACCCCGTGTACCTATAGTACCTACTGAGGAGGAACCCTGTGTACCTATAGTACTGACAGAGGAGGAGCCCCGAGACATTCATGTCGTTAGGGAGCAGCTGGTACAGAGGGAGTCATCTACATTGATCACCGTTGTTGGTCAGGAGCATGAGCCCGAGACTGATCCTGAGGAAGATCCTGTGGAGGAATTTGTTGAGGAAGAGGAAGAGGAAGAGGAAGAAGAGGAGTTACCACGGTACACCATTGATGCTGAGATGTACGACACATTATACGACCATAACGTGGAGTTACGAGATGAGGTGCTTGATCTGACTGAGCGAGCTATTATTCAGCAGATTACTCTAGAGGAGAAGGAGAGGGAGATTTCGACTCTTCACTCACGACTGGGAAATGTAGAATGGGATTTGGTCCATGACAAGGGTCAAACCGAAGATAAGACCGAGGAAATAGAGAAGCTGAAGAAGGAACTGAAGGAGACCTCCGAAAGACTGAACATAGCAGAAGAAGGTTGGGTAAGAGAATCACATCGAGCTGATCGTGCAGAGGATGATAGTCGTGCAAAGAAAGCGGAGATTGGGGAAACGTACTCTACACTTAACAAGGCAATGAATGAGACCCAAGATCGAGTTTTGAGGTACCCGATCCAATTCGAAGGACTACCATTGTATATGATGGATCGCAGGACGATGTATCGCATCTTAGAAGAGGAGTGTAGCAAGGCTAATCAATACCTTGACCGACAGTGATATGATTTCTTTAATTATTTGAAGAACTTAATTAGTTTTAGATGTAAATTTTGACGTATTTATGAACGAAGGAATATTTGAATGTTTTAAATCCTGTGGATTCTTTATTCTAGGATAGTTGATGTAAATAGCAGTTATGCTATCGTTTAATGTTAAAACTTTTGATTTGAATGAAAATATATCAAGTTGTTTGAGATGATGTGTTAAATGAGTATGTTAAATTGTTAAGTAATACCTAAACTATTTAGAGAAATAAAAAAAATTCCAATAAGCGTTTATTTAACAGAAAAATACCGCCAAGGAGAAGACAACAACGTTAACCGGCTCAGGAAGAGTCAACCAATAATAACAATAATGCCAATGCTAATCCCGTTCAGTAGTTGGTGAACTTACTAACTGGAGCCATGAATAATCAACCTCAAGCTCCACCAAACACAACGTTTAAAGACTTCAAGGCGGTGGGACCGCCAGAGTTCAAAGGTTCCATCAACCCAATCGAGGCTCAAACATGGGTTATGGAAATGGAGAAGGTTTTCAACGTTGCTAGGGTTAGAGAAGACCAGAAGACCGCTTTTGCAACGTTTATGCTGAAGTCTGAGGCTAGCTACTGGTGGCAAGCAAATAAAGTACGAGGAGGTGAAGGTGTAATTACATGGGAGAGATTTAAAGAAATGTTTTTCGAAATGTATTTCCCAACTAGTTCACAGAACCAGATGGAGGTTCAATTTCTAGAGTTGAAGCAGGGAAACATGAGCGTACCTGACTACGCGGCTAAATTCAACGAGTTAGCGAGGTTCGCCCTGTATCAAGTACACACGGACGAAAGAAAAGCCAGAAGATTCGAACAAGGACTAAAGCCTTAGGTGTACAACAAGGTATCAATGTTTCAGATAAACACATTTGCCGAAGTATTGGAAAAAGGCCATCCTCATTTAAGGAGGAAGCGATGCAGTGACCAAGTACAATCAAGATCAGAAGAAGAAGAAGAGTGAAGGTGAAATTAATAACAAGGCCAGTGGAAGTGGCACAGGAGGTGGAAATTTCAATCAGAAGAAAATGTGGAATGACAACTCATCATCGGGGAATCAGCAAGGTAATTAGAAGAAAAGAATCAAAGCATGCCCGACTTGCGGGAAAACCCATCTGGGAGTTTGTATGAAAGGAAAGAGAGTGTGCCACAATTGTGGTCAGGAAGGCCACATAGCACAAAACGGTCCAAACTCAAAGAAGGGTGCTTGTTTTACTTGTGGTTCGAAGGACCATCTGGCAAGAGATTGTCCCAAGAAGGGATCGGGAGGGTCAGGATCAGGAGGAAACCGGGGAAATAACAGTGGAAATACCTTAACCATCACCAGACCAACCACAACAAACCGACCGACCGCCCGGACTTTCAATATGACGGTGGAAGATGCAGTTCAATCCCGTGATGTGGTGTCAGTTCCGATCAATAAAGTTAATGCTTACGTATTATTTGATTCGGGTGCTACTTGTTCCTTTATATCCGATGACTTTGCCAAGAATTTAGATTTGCCTAAGGATGAATTGGATTACCCTATGAACATAGAAATTGCAAATAGAGAAATAATCCATGTTAAGTACGTACATAAGAACTGTAGAGTGGATATTAAGGGTAATATCATGAATGTAGATCTTATCCCTATTCGACTTCGGGAATTTGACGTTATATTGGGAATGGACTGGTTATTCAATTACGGTGCTGTAATTGATTGCCAAAAGAAGCGTATTAACCTTATGACTCCGTTAAAAGTTGTATTTTATGGTAGCAAGTCCCCTAGATAAGCGAGTTATCTGACGATGTTGCAGGCCAGGAAGTTGTTGAGACAAGGCTGTGTAGGATACTTAGCTTACATAGTCGACAGTCGAAAAGAGAATCCAAAGGTAGAAGAGATACCGATTGTGAGGGATTTCGTCGACGTATTTCCAGACAATTTTCCAGGGCTTCCACCAGATAGAGAGGTAGATTTTGTGATCGATCTGGCGCCCGGAACCGCTCCAATATCGAAGGCACCATATCGAATGGCACCAGTAGAGATGAAAGAACTAATGGTACAACTACACGAATTGTTGGACAAGAAGTACATTCAACCGAGCGTATTGTCGTGGGGAGCGCCGATGTTGTTTGTGAAGAAGAAGGATGAAACGATGCGGCTCTGTATTGATTACAGAGAACTGAATAAGGTCACGATTAAAACAAGATATCCATTACCGAGGATCGACGACCTGTTTGATCAATTAAAGGGAGCGAGATACTTTTCCAAGATAGACTTGAGAAGCAGTTATCATCAACTGGAGGTGAGGCCAGAGGATGTACCGAAGACAGCGTTTAGAACGCGATATGGTCACTACGAATTTTTAGTAATGTCGTTTGGTCTTAAGAATGCTCCTGCAGCATTTATGGGACTAATGAATGGTGTGTTCAAGCCGTTTTTGGACAAGTTCGTAGTTGTATTTATAGATGATATTTTGGTATATTCCAAAACCAAAGAAGAACACGAAGAACATTTGAGATTAACGTTGGAAGTATTGAGAGGGGAGAAGTTGTACGCCAAGTTTTTGAAATGCTAATTTTGGATTGAACGAGTGCAATTTCTTGGTCACGTGATCGATAAAAACGGAATCTCAGTAGATCCATCTAAAGTAAAAGCCATGATTAACCGGGATTAGCCGAGAACGCCGTCAGAAGTAAGAAGTTTTCTTGGATTAGCAGGATATTATAGAAGATTCATACAAGACTTTTCCAAGATCGCAACTTCGTTAACGAATTTAACTCGTAAAGCTGTGAAATTTGTTTGGACGGAAAAGTGTGAGGAGAGCTTTCAAGAATTGAAGAAGAGATTGAGTACGGCACCTGTGTTATCCCTTTTGGATGATACAAGAAATTATGTTGTTTTTAGCGATGCGTCGCATAAAGAACTTGGTTGTGTGCTTATGCAAAACGGCAGAGTCATTGCATATGCATCACAACAGTTGAAGGATTACGAGAAGGAATACCCGATCCATGATTTGGAGTTAGCTAGCAGTTGTTTTTGCTTTAAAATTTTGGAGGCACTATCTCTACGGGGAGAAGTGTGAAATATATACGGACCAAAAGAGTCTGAAATATATTTTTACACAGAAGGATTTGAATATGCGTTAAAGAAGATGGTTGGAATTAATTAAGGATTACGACTGTGAGATTTTATACCATCCAGGAAAAGCAAATGTGGTTGTCGACGCCTTAAGTAGAAAGGGTCGTGAGAAATTGATGATGTTGACTACCCAGGAGGACCTAATTTCAGAAATGGAGAAACTGGAGTTAGAGGTGAAGTATCCTATGGAAATTGATGAGAAGCTATTTCAGATGCAATCTGGTACAACCCTACTGGATAAAGTAAAGGAGGCTCAGCTTCAGGACGAAGAATGTAAAAAGGTGTCAAAGAAGATATCTGAAGGATCTGAACCGAGATTTAAGATGGATAAGGAAGGAATACTGAGATTTGAGAGTAGAATTTTGGTACCGCCAGTACAACAGATTAAGGAAGAAATTTTGAGCGAGGCTCATAGTTCACGATATTCGATTCACCCTAGTAGTACCAAGATGTATCAAGATCTTCGACAATATTTTTGGTGGCTGAATTTAAAACGAGATGTTGCAGAATGTGTTGCCAAGTGTCTTACCTGTCAGAAAATGTGAAAACAGAACATCAGAGACCAAGTGGATTGCTACAACTGTTACAGATCCCAGAATGGAAATGGGAACATATTACAATGGACTTCGTGGTTGGCCTTCTGACGACTCAGATAGGCTATGACGTAGTATGGGTTATCGTTGACCGACTGACGAAATCCGCACACTTCCTTCCGATAAAAATCAGATTCAACTTAGATCAGTTGGCAAGGTTATATATGAAAGAGATTGTTTCAAGGCACGGAGTGCCAGTGTCAATTGTTTCTGATAGAGATCCGCGCTTCACATCAAATTTCTAGAAACGCCTTCAGGAATGTATGGGTACGCAATTGTGAATGAGTACATCTTATCACCCTCAAGCAGACGGATAGAGCGAACGAACAATTCAAACGTTAGAAGATATGCTAAGAGCCTGTGTGATGGACTTCAAAGGAAATTGGGATGATCACCTACCGTTAATAGAGTTCGGCTACAACAACAGTTATCACAGCTAGTATAGGCATGCCGCCTTACGAAGCGTTATACGGCAGAAAGTACAGAACTCCGCTTTACTGGGATGAAGTTGGTGAAAGAAAATTGCTAGGGCCAGAATTGGTACAGCAGACGGCATAAATAGTCAAAGTGATCCGAGCACGATTGGTAGCGACTCAAGATCGACAGAAAAAATACGCTAATCCACATCGTAAAAATATCGAGTTTGAATCAGGTAGTTATGTTTTCTTGAAGGTCTCTCCCTAGAAGGGAAAGATCAGGTTCGGAATGAAAGGAAAATTGAGCCCAAGATTTATTGGACCATTTGAAGTATTACGTAGAATCGGAGAAGTCGCGTACGAGGTAGCCTTACCTCCAGCACTCGAGAATGTCCACAACGTCTTCCATGTGTCTGTGTTACGACCCTACAAGGCCGATTACAAGCATGTAATTGAATACGAACCCCTACATTTTGAGAAAGACTTATCTTACAAAGAAATTCATGTCCAAATTGTCGACCGAAAAGATCAAGTTCTCAGAAATAAAGTAATACCTTCTGTTAAGGTAATTTGGAGGAACCACAACGCTGAAGAAGCTACGTGGGAACCGGAAGAGAATATGAAGAAGAATTACCCTCATTTATTTACTTAACTATATGTAAGCGATTCTGGGGACAGAATCTTTGTAAGGGGGGAGAATGTAACGGGTTGAATTTATTGAGTCGTGATTCTAGGGACAGAATCCTTTTAAGGGGGGAAAGATGTGACGAACAAGATTTTTGTAATTTAATTCTTAATATTTATTGAAGTAAATAAATATTTTTGATTATTTAATTATTAGATTAAATAATTAATTGATGCAGTTGTGGTAGATGAATTTAATTATATGTGTTACATTTATTAAATTAATGTGGAAAATTTTATTATCGAAGTATGTCATTATGTGAGCCTATTGTATTAAAAGAAATATTTAATAAGCCTAATGTTATTTTAATTAAATTAATTATTAATTAGAGAATTAATAATTTGACATTATTTATTATTGAGAAAAATTAAATATATGACTATGTAAATTTATGAGAAGTTATTATATTTATTTTATATTAAATTAAATAAGATATTTGAATTGGGTGTGACATGATTTAAACAATATTATAAAGCTTTTATTAAATTAAATGACTTTGAATCAATTAAGGGTTGCCAAACAAGGCACTAGTAGTGGTTGGATGCAGTTACCCATGACTGGGATAACTGACCACTTCTACGTCAGTTCTTCTCTTTTAATTCAGACGTCTTCTTTTTATTATTATTATTATTCTAAGTCTAGAAAACATAACAGAGAGAATTCAGAGAGAAAAGTTAAGAATTTTGAGTGTGTGATTGAAGAAGATTTTGAGAAGAGTTTCAATTCATTGTTTAACATTACACTCTACGCTCTAGGTAATTTCTCCAAACCCAATTTCTAATTCACGTCATTAGTTTTTATAAAAATGGCTTTTATATATTTTGTAAAATCTCTGTAATTGAAAAAGGGTTTGATTATGAGTTTATATATGGGTTAAGATATATCAAATCGTATTTGATTATATATATATTATGTGAATTATCATGTCATCAGTTTCATAATACTATGAATTGATATTTCAAAATTTTACAGAGTATGGGTTTTGGCCTTATGGCCTTATACGTGATATTTTATGTATTGATCGTATATTATCCCTAAATTTTACACTTGTATATTATTATGCATGTTGATACGAAGAGATCAAGCCTTAAACGAACGGATTCGGTGTTATAACGAATCCGTAGTGTTAAATTTTATGTTTTTGTTCAAAATCTTCAAGAACAGTACAATTTGCATAATTTAATTTTGTGATTATGTGTTTTAAATGGTTAAAGTCGTTATATAAATGTTGGTTAATGTTTATGCATGAATTACACCATATGGGTATGTCTAATTTCGAGTAGAAAATAAGAAATTGGCATGTTCGGCGGTTTTTCGCGAACTGTCATTTCTGTGTCTGGTACGCCGCGCCGCAGCGCCATATCTCAAGCCGTAGTGCCACCGCGCCGCAGTGCCAAGAGTCCAGCCGCAGCGCCATCGCGCCGCAGCGCGAAGACTAAGTGTAATAGTAGCGCCGCAGCGCCACTCTCTAGAAAGTTCAGAAATGAGATTTTTAAATTGATTAAGTCTAACAATGTGTTAGCAAATTAATGTAATGAACATGTAAACATGTTAGAAGTATAATGAGATGTAAATTAGATGTTTAACATGTAAATAACATAATTACATGTGGATTAAGTTATTAAGTACATAATTAGTTGTTATCCATGAAGTACAAATTATGTGAAAATGTGATAATTTGACTAAGTATAGTCATAACCAAAGTTTAGACAAAAGAATGATCATTGATGATTAATTAAGTTATAATTAACTTGGTATTGTGAATGTGAATGGTATGTAGGATTAAATTCAAAAAATGTGCTTAGTTAAAGTGTAATCTACGCACGAGGCAAGTTTTCTAACCCTACTTGTAATTATTGTTCAAGTTTATTATTTACCTCGAGTAAATTATCATTGCTATTATTCAAGTTCAAATGTTATATTAAAGATTGATTATCTTTTCAAAGCATGATTCAGTTATACAATAATTGTCCTATTGTATAGTTCTTGAGATTATTATTCAAATTGAATATCATTATTGTTGAACCTTATTAGACTACTGAACTTTATTGATTCAACTAGTCCTTAGTTGATGAACGTTCTAAATTTCAGAACCCTTATTGAATTATCCAAACCAAACTTCCTTTGGTGCGGACTCGAATGTCAAACTGAGATGAACAACCCTGCAAAGGGATTTACTTATGCGTTAGCATTAAGATATTGTGCACAGTATGATACTAAGGGCTGATCCCCCTAAGTACGAGTAAAAAGCTCCATAGTCTTATGACTGTTAAAGGTTTCAAGTATGACCCTTGATAACCTAGGACATAGTTCAAGGTCTTATGACCCTCATAATTCTTTTGATTCTTGTTATTCATTCTTGATTCAAAAGTTGAGCTTTTATTCAGATGTCTTTGATTTACTCGCATGTTATTATACTATTATTCCATTATTATACTTGTGGGCATTAGTACTCACTCTTGCTTAATAATAACATTGAAGTTAAGAACGAAAGAACTGATGAACCTTCCACTAGTAAAAGCAAGGGCAAAGTTAGCAAATGATGAAGACTTGTTATTTTATTTGCTGATGTATTTATGTTTAAGACTTGAGTTAATGATGTTGTTTAAGACTTATTTGTTTATGATTCCGCACAGATGTTTAAGGTTAGTTTAACCTGAGATTGTATTTTATTATTCGGATGTTGTAACCCTTAAGGGAAGATTTTATTTCTATCTATTGCATGGTTTGCATTTATTATAGGTAGATAGATAGATGATATTTGTACAGTGAACACCAAATCCCGTAGAATCGAAGTACCCAAATTTGGGGGTGTCACAAGTTGGTATCAAAGCCATAGGTTATGAACATTAGGTGGGGGAACAACCTTAGGTAGTAGCCTTATAGAAAGAAGATGGTGATAGAAAACTCTTATCAAGTTATAAGAAATGAATTTCTGTAATTCATTGAAGATAATAAAAGACCTTATGTGTTTATGTGTTAAAGTATGCATTAGATTGTAACACCCCCTTTCCCAAAAGGAAAAAGGGATGTCACGCATAAACATAATAAATACAAACCTCAAATAAATCTCAAAATATCTCCAATGAAATTGAACACTAATTGTCACATACTCCAATTTAAATAGAAGAAACTCCACACTTACATAATCTCTACTAATAAGAAATAAATGTCAAAATGGCCCAAACATCCATTAACAAAATATTATGAACACCAAGTCTAATAATAATTCTCAAAACTAATCTTCTCATTTGGATCAAAGGTAGCTCTCATCCCACATAACCTGATCACCCCTGATTACCTGCCGGAAAAAGAACACAGTGTGAGCCAATTACCCAGTACGGATATGAAGATGAATAAATGTATCACAAAAAGTAATGAATCTAAAAGAATTGAACGAATGAACATATGTGAATTACAAACGAATTTCGAATATATCAAAATTTGAGAGTCCATTTACAAATGACTAACACTGTCAACCGAATAATAATAGCCAAAAGAATCCCAAACAAATAAGGCTGAATCAAATGGTTGTAAGGTAACAATTTCATACTGAGCTCAAATACAAATAGCCAAAGGCTAACAAAATACATCGGTACCATGATGTATACAAATCAAATCGGATAGTACGCACGACACATACGTCACTAATTCGCCAAACAAATCGAATCAAATCAAATACTGGGTAGACCCATACGCCTCCCACAACAAAACACCAAACGGCCCACTTCCTCCGGAGCCCAAATTAATTAATTACAATTTCACCCAAACATAAGGAAAGCCCAAATAAATATTTTAAAGCTTACTTAATTATTCTATTAGTATTTTATTGGGTATTACATCACCTTCCCCTTAAAAAGGATTCCGTCCCCGGAATCAAAAGAACGGAGCGTACCTAGTTTTCAAAAAGATGTGGATATTCTGCCCGAATAGACTCCTCCACCTCCCAAGTAGTTTCCCGCTCCGAATGGTTTTTCCACAAGACTTTAACAAAAGAAATTGTCTTCCTCCTCATAATCCGTTCTTGACGATCTAGAATCGCCTCAGCTTCTTCCTCACAAGTAAGATCTTCTTGAATTTTATGTAACGGGTATTGCACAACATGAAGCAGATGATAGTTATATTTCCTTAACACTGAAACATGAAAGACATTATGTACATGAGATAACTGTGGAGGCAAAGCCACCCGATATGCCACTTCTCCAACTTTCTCAAGGACTTCAAAAGGGCCAATGAAACGCGGACTAAGCTTCCCTTTCAAACCAAACCTTCGAACACCTTTCCATGGAGAAACTTTCAAAAACACGTGTTCACCAGGCGTGAATGCAAGAGCCCTCCTATGAATATCAGCATAACTCTTTTGCCGCGATCTAGCTTCTTTCAATTTTTCCTTAACCGCTGCTGCCTTCTCCGTAGTGATCCTAACCAAATCGGGTCCCTCTATTACCCTTTATCCAACCTCATCCCAACAAGTCAGAGCTCGACACTTCTTACCATACAAAGCTTCAAAAGGTGCCATACCAATACTAGCTTGCCAACTGTTATTATATGCGAACTCTACCAAACTCAAATAATCATCCCAGTTTTCTGTCCACTCTAAAGCACAAGATTGCAACATGTCTTCTAATGTCTGAATAGTTCTCTCTGATTGTCCATCTGTCTGCGGGTGAAAAGTTGTACTATAGTTGAGTCGCGCTCCCCAAGCTCGTTGAAATCCTTTCCAAAATCGAGAAGTAAACCGCGGATCTCGATCCGAAACGATAGAAACTGGAGTCCCATGAAGCCTAACAATCTCACGTTGAAAAATATCTGCTAACTTATTCACCGAAAAATCCTCACGAATAGCCAGAAAATGCGCCGATTTGGTCAAACGATCCACTACCACCCAAATAGCATCATTATTTTTAAGGGTCCTCGACAATCCAATCACGAAGTCCATCGAAATGTCATCCCATTTCCACACAGGAATCTCTAACTGTTGCAACAACCCACCAGGCCGCTGATGCTCTATTTTCACTTGCTGACAAGTAAGACATTTACTCACAAATTCAGCTACATCCCTTTTCATTCCACTCCACCAGAAATTCTCCTTCAAATCCTTATACATCTTTGTAGACCCCGGATGAATAGAAAATGGCGAACTATGAGCTTCAGTCAACACTGCCTCACGAATCATTGGATCCATCGGAACACATAACCGTTTACCAAACCATATCACACCCTGCTCATCAATGCAAAACTCTGGCTGCCTACCTTCATCCATATTCTGCGCTACAGCCCACAACTCACCATCCTCCTTTTGTGCTTCTTTGATACGCAAAATAAGAGAAGGTTCCACCCTCATACCTGCTACCAACCCATCAGAACATCTAGCATATAGCTCCAAACCCACACGCTCTATATCCGAGATAAGTTGAGGTTGTGTAACCAAGGCAGCTACACTCCCTGAACTCTTCCGGCTAAGAGCATCTGCAACCACATTAGCCTTACCGGGGTGATACTAAATCCTGGCATCATAATCCTTAAGAAGCTCCAACCAACGCCTTTGTCTCATGTTAAGCTCCTTCTGAGTAAAAATATATTTAAGGCTCTTGTGGTCGGTGAAAATGTCACAAGTCTCTCCATATAAATAGAGCCTCCAAATCTTTAGGGCAAAAATAACTGCTGCTAACTCCAAGTCATGGGTAGGGTAATTAACCTCATAAGGTTTAAGTTGTCTAGAAGCATAAGCAATTACCTTACCATGTTGCATCAAAACACACCCTAATCCCTTCTTGGAAGCATCACTGTAAATCTGATAACCTCCTATCCCCGACGGCAACGTAAGCACTGGAGCCGACACAAGCCTCTTCTTAAGCTCCTCAAAACTTTTCTCACATTCCTCATTCCACACAAATTTTATGCCCTTCTTCATCAACTGAGTTAATGGAAAAGCTAACAAAGAGAAACCTTCCACAAATCGCCTATAGTACCCTGCCAAACCCAAGAAACTCCTTACTTCAGTTACTGTGGTAGGTCTTGGCCAATTAGTGATAGCCTCAACCTTCGCAGGATCCACCTTAATACCTTCAGCAGACACGACATGCCCCAAAAATGCTACCTGTTCTAACCAAAACTGGCATTTAGAAAACTTAGGAACCCCCAAAACAGTACGAAGATGCTCTTCATGCTCCTCCTTAGACTTGGAATACACCAAAATGTCATCAATGAAGACAATGACAAATTGGTCCAAATACTCGCTAAAAACCCGATTCATCATATCCATAAATACTGCCGGAGCATTAGTCAACCCAAAAGACATCACTAAGAACTCATAGTGCCCATACCGAGTACGAAAAGCTGTTTTTGGAATGTCCTCTTCCCTCACCCTCAACTGATGGTACCCCGACCTCAAATCTATCTTTAAGAAGAACTTTGCCCCTTGGAGCTGATCGAAAAGGTCATCTATCCGTAGCAATGGATATCTGTTCCTGATAGTGATCCGATTGAGCTCCCTATAATCTATACATAATCTCATAGATCCGTCCTTCTTCTTCACAAACAATACTGGAGCACCCCATGGCGATACGCTCGGTCTAATGAATCCACGATCTAACAACTCCTGTAATTGTTCCTTCAACACCTGTAACTCTAATGGAGCCATCTTATAAGGCGCCTTAGAGATAGGTTCCGCTCCAGGAACCAACTCAATAGCAAACTCAACTTCCCTTGGCGGTGGCAATCCTGGCAGATCCTTAGGAAATACCTCAGGAAATTCTCGCACAACTGGATAGTCATCAAGTTGAGGCTCATCCCTCGAGGTATCCTTCACATAAGCCAAATACTAATCACGTCCCTTAGCAATCATTTTGCTCGCCTTCAAAGCTGAGATCAACTTTACAACACCATTCGGCTTTGAACACTGAAACTCGAATTCTGGATTATCTAAGGGTCCAAAAATAACTTTTCTCGCCTGACAATCAATAGTGGCTCGATGCTTACTCAGCCAATCCATACCCAAAAAAATATCAAAATCATGCATCGCCATCGAAAGTAAGTTAGATGCGTACACTCTCCTCCCTAACTTCAAAGGACACTCACGAAAATGCTCAGAAATAATCACAGAATTCCCCATCGGGGTAACAATAGACAAATGAGGATCTAACATTTGAGAAGACACTCCAAGATGACGAACAAATGAAAATGCAATAATAGAGTGTGTAGATCTAGTGTCAAACAAAACTGATGCCTCACGATTTTCTACAAGAAGGATGCCTGAAATAGTACCTGGTGCTTGGGCCGCCTGATTAGCAGTCAATACAAATACTCTTCCACCGGTGTTGCGCTGACCACCATTACCAGTATTACCGCCTCCCCCATTGACACGCTGAACTGTGCAATCCCTTGCTCTATGTCCCATCTGTCCACATAAGAAACAAGCCCCTGTATTTCTATAGCACGCCCTACCAGCATGATATCCACCACAAGTAGCACATGGAGCAGGTGGAAGTGGCAAAAGGTTCGGATTGCCCCCACCTGCCGGTCCCGGATACCGCCCCTGAATTTGACCCTGTTGGCGATGCTGACCCTGATTCTGATTTTGCTGGAAGCCCCTGTTCTGTTGAAATCCCCTATTTTGATACTGCCCTCCAGCTTGCCACTGACCCTGTTGCTGACCTCCACGACCACCCTGCTGCATTGGGTAAGCAAAATCCCTTCTTGGATTAAATCGCTGACCCGATGGAGACTCATTCCAATTATTTTGCCTTCTATTCTGATTTCTGCCAAACTACCCCAGTCCTTGACCTTACTGGTCATCTCTATCTCTCTTTCGAGTCCCTTCTAATTTTGAAGCTCGAAAGTCCTTGTGCTCCATCTCTACACTCTTAGCTGCATTGGCCACCTGTGATACATCTGTAAAAATGGTGTGGATGATCGATCTCCTATACTCATACTTCAAAGCCCATTTAAACTTTTCTGCCTGTTGTGCAGCTGTCCCAGCTATCGAACCCGCAAAACCAGCCAATCTAGTAAACCTTGATATAAAATCAGTAATAGTCTCATCTTCCTTCTGCCGAATGGACACAAATTCCCTGATGTATGCATCCCTATCAGCGTTTGGGAAATACTGCTCCATATGAGTCCATCCATAAATCCATCTCCCTGTGTAGCCTTCAACGATTTCCACCATCGCTGAGCATCATCCTCAAGCTTATATACTGCTAATCTCACCTTCTGATTTTCGGTACACCCAATAACATCAAAAATCTTCTCCAAGTGGGTGATCCAGTTCTCCGCATCAATTGGAGTTGGAGCAAAACGAAAAGAGTTGGGCTTCTGCTTAATGAACCTCTCCAACAACACATATAACGGCTGCACTGGCTGACCCACTTGATCCTCGAGAGGAACATTCTGCTCATGTTGTGGTATCTCTGCATCATCCCCCATGCCATTTGCATTATGATTTCCTTGCATCTGCGGAATACCTTGCATAGCTTGGGCCACGGCCTGCGTAACTGCCTCATTCACCATTGCTGCAACCATAGCCGGGGTTATTGTTGCATTACCCTGGTTCCCATTGTTTCCACCCTGATTAACAGCCTCGACCTGGGGCTGCCTCTGACCCCTCCTACCATTGTTACCCTGCCTCCCAGCAATTCTCGAAGACCTACGAGCCATCTATGATACAAAATCAAATAGACGAGAACAAACAGATCAAAACAAATAATCAAAGCCAAATTTATGCAAAATGAAAAATCAATCGTAATACAAATCTATAATTAAATCTTACAACTACCCAATGGTCTACCCATAACTCACAGGTCAAGCCTAAAAGGCAATCTACAAGATCATAACCTAAGCTCTGATACCAACTCTATAACACCCCCTTTCCCAAAAGGAAAAAGGGATGTCACGCATAAACATAATAAATATAAACCTCAAATAAATCTCAAAATATCTCCAATGAAATTGAACACTAATTGTCACATACTCCAATTTAAATAGAAGAAACTCCACACTTACATAATCTCTACTAATAAGAAATAAATGCCAAAATGGCCCAAACATCCATTAACAAAATATTATGAACACCAAGTCTAATAATAATTCTCAAAACTAATCTTCTCATTTGGATCAAAGGTAGCTCTCATCCCACATAATCTGATCACCCCTGATTACCTGCCGGAAAAAGAACACAGCGTGAGCCAATTGCCCAGTACGGATATGAAGATGAATAAATGTATCACAAAAAGTAATGAATCTAAAAGAATTGAACGAATGAACATATGTGAATTACAAACGAATTTCGAATATATCAAAATTTGAGAGTCCATTTACAAATGACTAACACTGTCAATCGAATAATAATAGCCAAAAGAATCCCAAACAAATAAGGCTGAATCAAATGGTTGTAAGTTACGAGATGAGGTGCAGGATCTGACTGAGCGAGCTATTATTCAGCAGATTACTCTAGAGGAGAAGGAGAGGGAGATTTCGACTCTTCACTTACGACTGGGAAATGTATAATGGGATTTGGTCCATGACAAGGGTCAAACTGAAGATAAGACCGAGGAAATAGAGAAGCTGAAGAAGGAACTGAAGGAGACCTCCAAAAGACTGAACATAGCAGAGGAAGGTTGGGTAAGAGAATCACGTCGAGCTGATCGTGCAGAGGATGATAGTCGTGCAAAGAAAACGAAGGATTATTTGAATGTTTTAAATCCTGTGGATTCTTTATTCCAGGATAGTTGATGTAAATAGCAGTTATGCTATCGTTTAATGTTAAAACTTTTGATTTGAATTAAAATATATCAAGTTGTTTGAGATGATGTGTTAAATGAGTATGTTAAATTATTAAGTAATACCTTAACTATTTAGAGAAATAAAAAAATTCCAATAAACATTTATTTAACAGAAAAATGCCGCCAAGGAGAAGACAACAACGTCAACCGGCTCAAGAAGAGTCAACCAATAATAACAATAACGCCAATGCTAATCCCGTTCAGCAGTTGGTGAACTTACTAACTGGAGCCATGAATAATCAACCTCAAGCTCCACCAAACACAACGTTTAAAGACTTCAAGGCGGTGGGACCGCCAGAGTTCAAAGGTTCCATGAACCCAATCGAGGCTCAAACGTGGGTTAAGGAAATGAAGAAGGTTTTCGACGTTGCTAGGGTTAGAGAAGACCAGAAGACCACTTTTGCAACGTTTATCCTGAAGTCTGAGGCTAGCTACTGGTGGTAAACAAACAAAGTACGAGGAGGTGAAGGTGTAATTACGTGGGAGAGATTTAAATAGATGTTTTTCAAAATGTATTTTCCAACTAGTTCACAAAACCAGATGGAGGTTCAATTTCAAGAGTTGAAGCAGGGAAACATGAGCGTACCTGACTACGCGGATAAATTTAATGAGTTAGCGAGGTTCGCCCCGTATCAAGTACACACGGACGAAAGAAAAGCTAGAAGATCCGAACAAGGAGTAAAGCCTTGGGTGTACAGCAAGGTATCAATGTTTCAGATAAACACATTTGCCGAAATATTAGAAAACGCCATCCTCGCTGAAGGAGGAAGCGATGCGGTGACCAAGTACAATCAAGATCAGAAGAAGAAGAAGAGTGAAGGTGAAATTAATAACAAGGCCAGTGGAAATGGCACGGGAGGTGGAAATTTCAATCAGAAGAAAATGTGGAACGACATCTCATCATCGGGGAATCATCAAGGTAATCAGAAGAAAAGAATCGAAGCATGACCGACTTGCGGGAAAGCTCATCTGGGAGTTTGTTTGAAAGGAAAAAGAGTGTGCTACAATTGTGGTCAAGAAGGCCACATAGCACCAAACTGTCCAAACCCAAAGAAGGGTGCTTGTTTTACTTGTGGTTCCAAGGACCATCTGGTAAGATATTGTCCCAAGAAGGGATCGGGAGGGTCAGGATCAGGAGGAAACCGGGGAAATAACAGTGGAAATACCTTAACCATCACCGGACCAACCACAACAAACCGACCGACCGCCCGGACTTTCAACATGACGGTGCAAGATGCAGTTCAATCCCGTGATGTGGTGTCAGGTATCATTCCGATCAATAAAGTTAATGCTTACGTATTATTTGATTCGGGTGCTACTTGTTCCTTTATATCCGATGACTTTGCCAAGAATTTAGATTTGCCTAAGGATGAATTGGATTACCCCATGAACATAGAAATTGCAAATAGAGAAATAATCCATGTTAAGTACGTACATAAGAACTGTAGAGTGGATATTAAGGATAATATCATGAATGTAGATCTTATCCCTATTCGACTTCGGGAATTTGACGTTATATTGGGAATGGACTGGTTATTCAATTACGGTGCTGTAATTGATTGCCAAAAGAAGCGTATTAACCTTATGACTCCGTCAAAGGTTGTATTTTATAGTAGCAAGTCGCCTAGATAAGCGAGTTGTCTGACGATGATGCATGCCAGGAAGTTGTTGAGACAAGGCTGTGTAGGATACTTAGCTTACATAGTCGACAGTCGAAAAGAGAATCCAAAGGTAGAAGAGATACCGATTGTGAGGGATTTCGTCGACGTATTTCCAGACAATTTGCCAAGACTTCCACCAGATAGAAAGGTAGATTTTGTGATCGATCTGGCGCCCGGAATCGCTCCAATATCGAAGGCACCATATCGAATGGCACCAGTAGAGATAAAAGAACTAATGGTACAACTACACGAATTGTTGGACAAGAAGTACATTCAACCGAGCGTATTGCCGTGGGGAGCGCCGATGTTGTTTGTGAAGAAGAAGGATGAAACGATGCGGCTTTGTATTGATTACAGAGAACTGAATAAGGTCACGATTAAAAACAGATATCCATTACCAAGGATCGACGACCTGTTTGATCAATTAAAGGGAGCGAGATACTTTTCCAAGATAGACTTGAGAAGCAGTTATCATCAACTGGAGGTAAGGCCAGAGGATGTACCGAAGACAGCGTTTAGAACGCGATATGGTCACTGCGAATTTTTAGTAATGTCGTTTGGTCTTACGAATGCTCCTGCAGCATTTATGGGACTAATGAATGGTGTGCTCAAGCCGTTTTTGGACAAGTTCGTAGTTGTATTTATAGATGATATTTTGGTATATTCCAAAACCAAAGAAGAACATGAAGAACATTTGAGATTAACGTTGGAAGTATTGAGAAGGGAGAAGTTGTAAGCCAAGTTTTCGAAAATGCGAATTTTGGATTGAACGAGTGCAATTTCTTGGTCACGAGATCAATAAAACGGAATCTCAGTAGATCCATCTAAAGTAGAAGTCGTGATTAACTGGGATCAGCCGAGAATGCCGTCAGAAGTAAGAAGTTTTCTTGGATTAGCAGGATATTATAGAAGATTCATACAAGACTTTTCCAAAATCGCAACTCCGATAATGAATTTAACTCGTAAAGCTGTGAAATTTGTTTGGACGGAAAAGTGTGAGGAGAGCTTTCAAGAATTGAAGAAGAGATTGAGTACGGCACCTGTGTTATCCCTTCTGGATGATACAAGAAATTTTGTTGTTTTTAGCGATGCGTCGCATAAAGGACTTGGTTGTGTGCTTATGCAAAATGACAGAGTCATTACGTATACATCATGGCAGTTGAAGGATTACGAGAAGGAATACCCGACCCATGATTTGGAGTTAGCTGCAGTTGTTTTTACTTTAAAAATTTGGAGGCACTATCTCTATGGGGAGAAGTGTGAAATATATACAGACCACAAGAGTCTGAAATATATTTTTACATAGAAGGATTTGAATATACGTCAAAGAAGATGGTTGGAATTAATTAAGGATTACGACTGTGAGATTTTATACCATCCGGGAAAAGCAAATGTGGTTGTCGACGCCTTAAGTAGAAAGGGTCGTGAGAAATTGATGATGTATAGTGAATACTTTTGTGTAGTGACGTAAAACCCTCTTTTGTATAATTAAAGGGTAGTCTTTTTGTAAATCCCAATTTTTTGTAGAAGTCAATCGCGGGATGTATATGTAATAGCTTTTGGGCTATGTAAAGCAACTTGTAAATAGTTTTGAACTATGAAGAAGTATTTTAATATAAGGAAGTTTTTATTTTAAAATTTTGCTTTGTTGTGTATGAGTTATTGTCCAATTGTTTGACGACTAATAACGAAGTAAGTAAATAAGTAATAACGGAACTATATTTATTTAATCAGAAATGCCACCAAGAAGAAGACAACGTAACCAAGAGGCGGAATCGCATAATGATAATGAGGGGGGCCCTAATAACCCAATGCAGGAGTTCGTTAATTTATTAACGGCTGCATTTAACCAAGCCGGGGGTAGAGAACCCGCAGGACCTAGAGTATCCTGAACGACTACTTTTAAGGAATTTAAAAGTGTAAGTCCACCCGAATTTAAGGGAACAACGGACCCAATGGAGGCCCAAACATGGATCAAGGAAATAGAGAAGGCATTTGTTATTAACGTAGCTGAGGCGCAAAAGACCTCTTTTGCGACCTATATGATGAAGGGGGAAGCCAACTACTGGTGGGAGGCTCACCAGGGTGGGGCTGGAGCGAAAGCTGTTACATGGGAACAGTTTAAGAAGGTATTCTTCGAGAACTATTTCCCTACTAGCATGCAAGGGAGAATGGAGATTAAGTTCTTAGAACTTAAGCAGGGGGACATGACTGTTCCCCAATACGCGACCAAATTCAATGAATTGGCAAGTTTCGCTCCACACCAAGTGGACACGGAGGAGAGGAAGGCTCGTAGGTTTGAGTAGGGCCTAAAACCCTGGCTCTATAGTAGGATATCGATTTTTCAAAGTGCTTCCTATGAGACCATTCTGGAAAAGACGATAATAGCGGAGGGTGGTAGCGAGGCGTTGACCCAATACCACAAAGATAGGAAGAATAAGAGTACGAGAGAGGGAGAAAATAAGGCAGAGGTTGCAAGTGGAAGTGGCAATATGCCTAAGAGGAAGAATTTTAACCCTGGGAATACTGGGGCAAAACAAGGGGATCCTAAACGGAGGATGGAGGCATGTAAGACATGCGGTAAGACTCATCTGGGAGTTTGCCTGAAAGGGAAGACTGGTTGTTATAACTGTGGGCAGGAGGGTCATATATCTCCCAACTGTCCTAATCCTAAGAAAAGCCGGAGATGTTTTGTTTGTGGGTCGATAGAGCACATGGCAAGAAATTGCCCAAAGAAAGGGACGGAGGGTAGTAAGGGTTCTGGTAGTGGTAATTTAGTCATTACTTGACCAACACCATCAGTGGGTAGACCCTTAGCCCGAACGTTTAATATGACAGTCCAAGATGCGGTTGCATCAACGGATGTAGTTGCAGGTATCATTCCAGTCAACGAAATAAATGCTTACGTGTTATTTGACTCGGGTGCTACTTGTTCTTTTATAGAATGTGGATTTGCTCAACGATTAGGATTAAATTCTGAAAAGTTAGAAATATCTTTAGACGTTAAGGTAGCAAACGAGGAGATAGTTCCCATTGAGCATATTCATAGGAATTGTTTCGTAGATATCAAGGGTAATAGATTATCGGTAGATCTTTTACCGATAAGGTTAAGGGAATTCGATGTGATTCTCGGTATGGATTGGTTAATTAACCATAAAGCAATAATAGATTGTTATAAAAAGAGTACGAATCTAAGGCTTTCTAAGGAACATGAGGTGGTGTTTTATGGAAATAAATCACCGGGACGTTCTTGTTGTCTAACCATGACACAAGCTAGGAAGATGTTGAAGAAGGGGTGTAAGGGTTATCTGTGTCACGTGGTGGATACCCAGAGAATGGGAACATCATTGGAACAGATAGCGGTGGTTCAAGAATTTGCGGATGTATTTTCGGAGGAGTTACCTGGTATTCCTCCAGATAGGGATGTAGAATTTGTAATTGATTTGTTGCCGGGAACGACACCAGTTTCAAAGGCACCATATAGAATGGCGCCAGTTGAGATGACGGAGTTAATGGTTTAGTTGCAGGAACTATTAGATAGAAAGTAAATTCAACCAAGTGTGTCACCGTGGGGAGGACCGGTGCTGTTTGTAAAGAAAAAGGACAGATCGTTACGACTTTGTATCGACTATCGGAAGTTGAACAAGTTAACGATTAAGAATAAATACCCGTTGCCCAGGATCGATGATCTATTTGATCAGTTAAAAGGGGCAAAGTATTTTTCTAAGATAGATTTGCGCACGAGGTATTATCAACTGAAGGTGAGGAAGGAAGATATACCTAAGACGACGTTCAGAACTCGTTATGGGCATTACAAGTTTTTGGTTATGTCGTTTGGATTGACGAATGTGCCAGCCGCATTCATGGATATGATGAACAGAGTGTTCAAACAGTATTTGGACCAGTTCGTCGTAGTGTTCATTGATGATATTCTAGTCTATTCTAAGATGCCAGAAGATAATGATGAACATCTAAGAATAGTGTTGGAAACCCTACGGAGGGAGAAGTTGTATGCGAAATTCACTAAGTGTGAATTTTGGCTCGAAAAAGTGCAGTTTCTAGGACATGTTATAGACAAAGATGGAATATCCGTAGATCCAGCGAAGGTAGAAGCGCTGAATGAGTGGGAGCAACCGAAAACGCCAACCAAGGTTAGGAGTTTTCTGGGGTTAGCGGGATACTATAGAAGGTTCATTCAGGACTTTTCTAAATTAGCTACTCCGCTGACAAATCTGACAAGGAAGTCGGTGAAGTATGAGTGCACAGAAAAGTGTGAGCATAGTTTTCAAGAACTAAAGAGGAGGTTGAGTGAGGCACCGGTATTATCCTTACCAGATGATACGGGAAATTTTGTAGTTTATAGCGATGCTTCGTGTGACGCCCCCAAAATTAGGTATACGTCACCCATCTTGGGTCGCCAGACACATGGTACAAAATTCAAATACAACTTACTAATACCACTGTCGTGTACAATACGACAAAATATAACTGTGAGTTTGAGTACAATTATTGTCTACTAGAGATCATACAAACTCAAAAGGAGTCCTCATTATAATTATTATCACACTATTTCACAGAATAGTGAGGACTACTAATGCTATCCTCTGGACCATTACTCCTGTTTCCCGACTCGTCCCAGCTATATTCTCATTTCCTGAAGAGAACAGTGAAAGAAAGGGTGAGCTCAACTAGCCCAGTAAGAAATATTATGACTAAGATAATGCAGAATAAATTATCATTAGCCTTCAACAGTGTTAAACTGATAAAATATAATAAACATCAAGTTTAACTGCAGCGGAACCAGCAATCCATTAAAAGAGTCAAGTAGAAAATAAAATCTACTATCTTTTATGATTTAAAAGGTTTTTCATCACTGTTATAGCTGAGACTCAGCTTAATAAATATTCCACATCATCGAATCACCCCTGCACTACGGCCAAGGATATTCTTTGGTATCACGACCACAATTATTCAGGCACTACGGCCAAGAATATTTGTGTATTCATTAATGGTCATGATCATGCCAACAACTGTCCATCAATGCACTACGGCAAATAAGACTTTTACCACATCATTTGTAACATTACGGTCATGATTACACCGAATAATCCCTGGTCATAATCATACCAAGTCCATCCATGCTCTACAGGCCACAGATGACTTTCAAAAAAATATAAACATGAGGATGATGACAATGATATAAGAATTCAATAAAACAAGTTCAAGAATTATTTTATCCAGAAATTATTAACGTCCAAATTGTCAACATGATAATGTTTTGTAGAGTAAAATTCAAGAATAATCAGAAGAATATTTCCATGAAAGGATACTGGATGAAGCGCAAATATCAAGGATATTCCACTAATTTCATGGAGTATAGAAGTCAAAGTTTTATCCAACTGAGTAATACCGAATACAATAACAAAAGATATCACCATGCATGCGATAGAGACCGCACAAACAGGTTATTCCCACAGAATAATAATAACGGAACCAGGTCAGGTGAAATTCACACCGATAGGATGTTCCAACAGAATAATAAATGCGGAATAGTAAATGATGGAATCAGGTCCGGCGTATAGCACAGACAGGATATTCCGACAGAATAATAAAGACGGAATAATAAAAATGGAACCAGGTCCGGCGTATAGCACAGAAAGGATATTCCGACAGAATAATAAAGACAGAATAATAGAAGAATATCACCAAGTATAGGGTAGACCGCGTATACAGTTTATTCCAACAGAATAATAAGAAATGGAATAACAACAGTTCTCTTCATGAATAAGAAAGAATAACACCCCTTACGGGTATAACAAATAATATTCCCTACCTTAGAAGAACTGGATATAAGTGAAGTAGCAGAATACTTTTCTTCTTTCTCTCTATAGTTTCTCTCTCTAGAGCTTCAGTGAATTCGTAAGAAATAATGAAGGAATGAGCTTTCTATTTATAGAGAAAACTGAGGGTGGCTCTTGGTCTTAACGAAGGGTCAAAATGACTCTTGGTAATATTGAAGAGACAACTACTATTTGTGAAGGGGTAATTAACCCTTGGAACACCAAAGAGGCAGTTAACTCTTGGTAATATTGAAGGGACAACTACTATTGACGAAGGTAATTACTATTTACGAAGGTAATTACTATTTACAAAAGTAATTACTATTTACGAAAGTAATTACTATTTACGAAGGTAATTACTATTTACGAAAGTAATTACTATTTACAAAAGTAATTACTATTTACGAAGGTAATTACTATTTACGAAAGAGACTCTTAGATGACGACATATGGCCCCCATAAATAATTAAACTTATCACCAACGTCTCATAATAGACTCTTTATATACATCAAGGATTGAATAAAAATTACTAGAAATCATTTTATTTTTTAATCAACACATAATTAATCTTTCAACAATTATTAATCATTCTAACTTGTCGTCTCAATTATTGTTTTAATAATATAACATATTATACAGATGATACTGTGACAATAATTGAATCAATAATATAAGAGATATGATGCAGCAATTACTGTAGCAATAATTGAGTATAGCTGAGTAACTTCTCACGTAAGCATCAATAATCAATACCGTGTGCTACTATGCAACCACGCGTATTACTGTACTTTTACTACCGAGTAGTTCAACAGTTTTAACGGTAACACCTCCGCCGTTATTTTCATAAAGTATTTTTGTCGTTTTCTCAATCCGACAATAATTCAGTTGTGGGGTCCACCAATGATTGTGCCGTCGTACGAATATTCCCCGACAAAAAGAATATTCCCCTGACCAAACGAATATTTTATAACAACTTGCGTACTTTGCAACATTTATAAATATTACCCACAACTATAACATTATATCAAATCCACACCATAATTTTCAAAAATATAATTCAAGAAAATTAAATATTTATTCATAAAATCTGGGGTCTCACACTTCGCATAGAGGACTAGGTTGCGTGCTTATGCAGCATGGCAAGGTCATTTCGTATGCGTCACGTCAGTTAAAGGATTATGAGAAGGTCTATCCTACTCATGACCTATAACTGGCAGCAGTGGTGTTTGCTTTAAAAATATGGAGACATTACTTATACGGGGAGAAGTGTGAGATATACACGGACTATAAAAGTCTAAAATATATCTTCACACAGAAGGAGTTGAACATGAGACAAAGAAGGTGGTTAGAATTAATAAAAGATTATGATTGTGATATCTTATATCATCCGGGGAAGGCGAATGTAGTAGCAGACACGTTGAGTCAGAAGGGTACAGAGAAACTGTCAATGTTAACGACTCAGAATGAGTTAATCATAGAGAAGGCGATGATGGAATTAGAAGTTAAGTTACCAAGGGAAACGAGGGAGATGTTATTTGCAATAGAAACTCGACCAACGATAATGGAACGGGTTAAGGAAGTACAGTTGGGTACTGAAGAATGCGAGCGGATGAAGAAGATAATGAAGGATGACGTGAAGACTAAGTATAATCTTGATAAAGAAGGTTTACTTCGTTTTGAAGGAAGAATTTTGGTTCCAAATAATTCTGAGTTGAAGGAAGAGATTATGTGTGAGGCCCATAGTTCGAGGTACTCGATACATCCTGGTAGTACTAAGATGTATTAAGACCTTTGTCAGAACTTTTGGTGGCCGAACATGAAGAGGGAGATTGCAGAATATGTCAGTAAGTGCTTAACTTGTCAGAAAGTTAAGGCTGAACACCAAAGACCGAGTGGACTGATACAACCACTGGAGATTCAGGAGTGGAAATGGGAGCATATCACCATGGACTTTGTGGTGGGACTTCCAACGACAAGAAAGGATATGATGCTATTTGGGTAATAGTGGATCGGTTAACTAAATCTGCTCATTTTCTAACAATAGGAGTTAGGTATAATTTAGAGCAATTAGCTAAGCTTTATGTCAAAGAAATCATTTCTAGACATGGAGTACCTATTTCGATTGTGTCCGATCGTGATCCACGATTCACGTCGAACTTTTGGAGGAGTTTGCAAAAGCAAATGGGAACACAGTTAAGATTAAGTACGGCGTATCATCCACAGACGGATGGGCAAAGCAAACGGACAATTCAAACGCTATAAGATATGTTAAGATCTTGCGTTATGGATTTCAAAGGGAGTTGGGATAAACATCTACCGGTGGTAGAATTCGCTTACAACAATAGTTTTCACGCTAGTATAGGCATGCCGCCTTACGAAGCGTTGTATGGACGGAAGTGTAAAACACCGCTTTGTTGGGACGAAGTAGGTGAACGTCGAATGTTGGGACCTGAGATGGTACAACAAACGGCAGACATTGTAAAGCTGATAAGAGCTCGATTAGTAACGACTCAAGATAGACAACGGAAGTATGCAGATCCTCATTGAGAGAAGAGGGAGTTTGAATTAGGGTCTTATGTCTTTCTAAAAGCATCGCCATGGAAAAGGGAAGATACGTTTTGGAAAGAAAGGGAAGTTAAGTCCGAGGTTTGTAGGACCTTTTGAGATTTTAAGAAGGATATGGGAGGTAGCTTATGAAGTAGCCTTACCTCCAGAAATGGAAAGAATACACAATGTGTTTCACGTGTCTATGTTGCGTCCTTATAAACCGGACTATAAGCATGTAATAGAGTATGAGTCTATTCAAGTAGAAAAAGACTTAACGTATGAAGAACTTCCGATTCAGATTATTGATATGAAGGAACAAGTCTTGAGAAATAAAGTAATACCTTCTGTAAAGGTAATTTGGAGTAACCACGGTACTGAAGAAACAACGTGGGAGCTCGAAAGTAAAATGAAGGAAAAGTTTCCTCATTTGTTTATGTAAGAATAACGAGATTCTGGGGACAGAATCCTTATAAGGAGGGAAGAATGTAATGCCCGAGAATTTCGAATTTTCAATGAATTAAATTTTTATTTAATTATGTGGATTAAATGAATTTTATTGAGTTATTATATGCGTAAAATGTTCGAAGGTCGTCGTATGACCTAGAATGTATAGATGTGGTTAATATTCTGGCTTTGTACTAGAATTAATTGTTGTGAATTATCAATACGAGAACGAAGGTTTTCTGAGATTGTTTGCAAAAAAAACACTATTCATCCGATGACGTTCAGAGCTAGGGTTTGAGATTTTGAGAAACGCGTAATGTTAGAATGTGACGATATTATGGAATATCCAATAATATTTCCGTTATGGCAAACGAAATTTTCGCCTGCGGACTTAAAACCTAAGGGTTTGTGAAAGAGGTTTTCGAAAGGGAAATGTAATGCGTATAGTCGTTTCGATTATTATACGTAAGGAATATGAGTATTATACTAGGATGTATACGAGTATGGTATGAAGAATAGTACGACGTATAATACGATTATTATATGAGTATTATACAAAGAGAATAAGTTAGTAATACGCGTAGAATACGAGTTGTATTATTAGAGTATGAGTTAAGGATTTTATCCAATCCAATTGGACTTGAATTAATAAACAAACCCAATGAATTAAGTATACAAGCCCAAGTCAAGGCCCAATATTAGATTGGTTAAAACCCAATGTTTTTATGTCAAGCCCAATCCAAAAAGTAAATCGCGGGTCGAACCGGTGGGTCAAGGATGGGTAAAGCCCATGGGGCAACCCATGGGGATGACCCATGGGCATGGTGGGCCGGCCACTTGGTGTGCAAGCCAAGTGTATCACTTGGTCACCAAGTACTTTACTTGGTGACAAAGTGGTAATTAAGTGTGGAGGTGGGAAATTAGACCATTTTGCCCCTCATTGTATTTTCTATAAATACAATGCTTAGGTTGAGCTTTTGTGCTTTTACAAAGATTGATCAACATAGAGTACAATAGGCTGATCACCTAGAAGTGCTCGTAAGTAAAGACGGGTGGATGGCCCTAGTGCCGGATATCCTTTTCAAGTATGAAAACGAAAAGAGTATGTTCATGGTCTATTGACCGGTTCATCATTCCTAAGTTATTATATATACTCTGGAATTGTTGTAGTAGAAGTATTAGTCAAATGATTCAGGATGCTTAGTAAATAATTGTTCTGATATTGATATAAAGCATGTACTTACTGATGTGATATTCATATGTTTCATTGTTAAGACTTGCTGAGCTAGTTATGCTCATTCTTGCTTGAACCATATGTTTTCAGCTAAAGCCGAACAAACTGAGAGTTCTATGAGAGATAAAGGCAAGGCTAAGATGGACAATTAATCGTCCTGTAATAGACTAGTATATTTGTATGTAATATACTTATGAAGAACAACGAATGTATTCAGTTATGAACCTGGGAAAGGATTTATTACAGATGTAATACAAAGATAATAATTACATTCATTTTGTTGTTACTTCAATGGAATGATTGTATGAAATGTAGTATCGTGGAGCACCATCTGTCGGGTTGGAAGATACCCGGATTTGGGGGCGTCACATGTTATATGATAGTAACCAAAACAACATAGACAAGTAACTAAACAGCATTAGTCAGTAACCAATACAGCATTAATCAGTAACCAATTCAGCATTAGAGAGTAACCAATACAGTTTAGACAGTATAATGGTTAGATAGTAACCAATACAACATTAGACAGTAACCAAGAAACCATTAAACAGTAACCAACATGTTGCATAAAGGTAACCAATGTAAATTGGTTACTGATTAATGCTGTCTTGGTTACCTTCATGCAACATATTGGTTACTGTCTAATGCATTGGTTACCAAGCATGTGGTTGCCAAGCATTAATCAGTAATATTATGCAGTAACCAAAACAGCATTAGTCACTAACCAATTAAGCATTATACAGTAACCAATATAATGTTACACAGTAACCAATACAACTTTAGACAGTATAATGGTTAGACAGTAACCAATACAACATTAGACAGTAACCAAGACAACATTAGACAGTAACCATCATGTTACATGAAGGTAACCAATGTAAATTGGTTACTGATTAATGTTGTCTTGGTTACCTTCATGCAACATGCTGGTTACTGTCTAATGCATTGGTTACCAAGCATGTGGTTACCAAGCATTAATCAGTAATATTATGCAATAACCAAAACAACATTAGTCAGCCAATTAAGCATTATACAGTAACCAATACAGCTTTAGACAATATAATGGTTAGACAATAACCAATACATCATTAGACAGTAACCAATACAACATTAGACAGTAACCAGCATGTTACATGAAGGTATGACTTGGTTATCAGCATGCTGACTTGGTTACTGACAATAACAAAAATAAAATTAACACACCTTTAAATTCTTTGTGTTGGAATTATCTTCTGGATAAGCACTTGACCTTCGTTCTTAACAGGGACATCAAAATCAGAATCTAATTGCACTTCGGAATGTTTGATATCACTATGTATAACCAAACTATTCTCATTCTTTCTCGATTTATGACCTACATCCTTACCCTTCCGTTTCCCCTTGCTATCCACAACAAACTTCTTCAAGTCCTTAACAAAATCACCCTCCATGATTCTTTTCCTCTTTCCATCATTCTTCCTTGTATCAACAATTCTATACAAAACATAAAAATAACACAAACCAAACAATTAATACTCCATTCTGTTAGTAAACAATTTTAATAGATAATACATTAAACTATTTAGAAAATACTCACTTTAAACAATAATAAACAACAGAGTCGATCAATGGAGAAGAATAGCCCAACTGAACCAGACTGCAACAACGATGACGAGTCGAGTAACAACGACACTGACGAACAACTAAACGAGATGACGAACAACTAAACGAAGATGATAACGAGTAAAGATCACGAAAATGTAAAGTAAATCACCGGAAACGATCAATAGAGATGAAGAACGCACGAATAGAATAGAGAAAGAAGGGTTTCAGTATGCAGAATGGTTTGTAACTGAAGAGTCCCAAACAAATGATAGATGGCAGTTATCACGCCTTTCAAAAAATCAACTCTTTGTCAGGTCAGACCATTAATATTAATCCCTTAAATTTAAGACTCTTAATTATATTAGTATTGTAAATATATATGATGAAGTGTCATATTTTTGTAATTATTTTATGAATGTATGATTTTTGTAATTACTTTAAAAAATGTACTATAATATGTAATTATTCCAATAAAAAATCACATCTTTTAGTAATTCAAGTACTTTTTATTTACCCATCACAAACTTTTTTTTTAATTATAATAAAAAACAATAATCATATATTTTAAGCAATTCCAAACCTGCCGTAAATCATTTCCATTCCTTTTCTAATTCTCTAGAAATACCATAAATAAAGGGAAACCAGAAAAATCAGAGCCGAGTTGGCCAAACCCCCGTCACAACCCTCAGCCACACACTATACATTTGAGTCCCTCCCGATAGAGCGAAAGGCCTACCTTATTTCTAATTGGGAACTCTCGTTATTTCTCTCTCCTTCAAACTGCTCCTCATAAACCCTAATCCTTCCACACCAATCACTTCAATCAGCAATCGCACATATATTGTAAAATTATGCAAACATCATCAGTGATATTTGGTGTAAAGCCGTTGTTATCTCCGATTCAAGTAAAATCTCTCCTTTATGCTCCTCCGAGCACCGTCGGCGAGTCCAGAAATACACAGAGCAAGATGATTACTGTTCACCAACATAGACACAGGCCTGCCCGAGCTCATCTGGTCACCACTAAGGTATTATTCTGTAATTCTTCATTTATTTTTATCCATTTTATTGGTTTTTTTGTGGGTAATTTAAAATCATTGAAGTAGCATATGTGGCTTTTGATTTGTGAAGTATAACTGGTAAAGCAGCTCATGCAATTGTTCATGACTATTAAAGTTTGTTTTTTGATAAATTAATATTTGAGAAGATATTTCATTTTTATAGGACATTTTATTAGTCATATACGAATGTCTCAATTTTTCTTACTAAATACTTAATTTTGGAATTGTGAATTAGAGATGTTGATGAATCATGAAATTGGGATAAATAGTGTTATCTTAAAGTATGTTTGAATTTTTATATACAATAGGAAGGATTCGAAGTCCAATAGTAGAATAAAGTGAAGAACAATAACTTCTGTATATCACCGTAGTTAGCAGTATCAACATCCAATAACTGCATATAAAGTGAAGAACAATACTTCTGTATATCACTGCGGTTAGCAGTATTAACATCCAATAACTGCCCCTGTGGTCTGTGGATATAACATGAAATAGGCTTAATTTACGTACATGAAATTGGCAGAAATCTCTTACTTCAAAAAAAGAGTATGTTTCCTTTCTCCAATTCTAAGTAATAAAATCCGATATTGATTTACCCATAGAAATCTTCCCATGCCATAAAATATCCATAACAGGTTGTTCCATTTTTGATTTATTTATTAATCCTCTTTTGTATAGTTGTCAACAAGTTCAAGTTGTCATCAATTGCAGTGCAATATATGCATGTTTATATTTGAGGTTTGTGATTTCAAATTCACTTAGAGATGTTGTACTGAAATAGAAAATCATCGCTAACACAAGTATATTATGACAATTATCAATTTTGTATGCTTTGTTGCTCCATGCAATTTTGATTAAAGTTTGGAAGTTCTTCATCATCAGAATAAAAGGACTTGCAGGATGTATATATAATTAGATCTAGATAACTTTTTTTTTCCTGGTAAGTTTATTAGATCAAGATACCTTCAAAAACTTTACTTATTAAACAGAAGATATTTAGAAAATTTCAACTGCTAATTTGATTTGAAAATATAAATGTATCTGTATGAGAGAATCAGATAAAACTCGAACAACATTGTTCTTTGTTTCTCATAGGTGAATGAACAAGTCTAAAGAAAAAAGAAGTAACACCAATTGTTTCATAGAATTGTAGAGAATCCATTACTCACAGTGGGCTCAGGACAGACAATTACCTACAAGTCTGGCACCTTAGCGTATCCCTGTTCCTTGGATCTGTGTGTTCTGCGCCAGCTCAACAATGAGAAATAAGTAAAGGGAGAGACCTAGATAAATCGAGAAGAAGAGAAGAACCACAGAAGAGATGAGAGAGGATATATAATTTACATAGAAAAATAATACCCATTATCATAATTCACTAAAGCTAATCAATACACAATATCATATAGGCTACGGTACATAAAATAAAATAACTACATTTATTGGGACAAATACACTTATGTCCTAAAATAAGAAATTACTAATGATTCCTAAATAACATAGATATGTTCATAGACAAAAAGCAAAGCTTGGATTATAACTTTTATCATATACGCAGATCTATTGCGTGGTGCATCAAATCCATTAATATCCCCATCACTTTGCTAAGGTTATTTGGGGATTTGGGTGAGGTGGGGTATCAGTCTTCAATAGAGTTTGTTCAGCATTTGTTGTTAGGGTTTTGTCAGAAGGAAGAATTATAGTCTGCTTTGGTATTGTCAATTGTGTGATGCTTCCGGTTATATGTCCTTTTGGCTGGAGTGTAATGGTAGGATCTTCTTAGGATCAGGATAGAGTGATTTTTTTTTTAATTTTTCCTTCAGTTTGGGCTTCAGTAGATGGCGAATTTTTAAGTTATACCACTTAACAATATCAGATATTTTGCAGGATCGGAGTGCTCTTCTCCATTGAATTTCTAATTGTTTTTAGTTATGTTCTGTTTTCTGTTGAACTTCTTGACTTTCTTGGACATAATAACTCTGCTTTATTTATATAATTTATTTCAGTAATTTCATATTTTCAATAAAATAAAAATAAAATAAAATTTGAGTATCAGATATGTAATTACTAATTACTACATTCTTCCTGGGACAGTCAGTTCAATAAACTCAGGTGGGGTATAGAAAAGTGTAACATATCAAAGAAATTTAAGCATGGAGAACCTGGGGCTGAAGGCACTCATGCATGCATGGATCTAAGCTTTCGGTATTTGGGCGGAAAAATATCTCATCTGTGTTTATGTTTATGAGAAAATAAAATGCTCTATACAGTTAATAAAAACTCTTGTGAACTGTATTCGACAAGTTAGAATATGGCCAAGAAGAAAGAAATTCACTTGAGAAATTATAATTGTGGTTATCTGGGTTGCTGCTCATGCTTGTGTGATTAGCTCTAAGAAATGTTCTTGTTATTCTTTTCCTCCCCTCCATACTCGGCTTTCAAACTATTCAGGTTGCACGACTTTCGTTGTAAATTTACTTCTCACTCATTTATCTTACTGAGTTTTTTGTCCTTCTATTTATTGACTGTAGAATGTCTGGAAGCTGTATACTTCTGTCCTGGTTGAACCATCGACGCAAAAGATGTCGTCCAATCAATTTAAACGATTCTCTTGTTTCCGTTATGGGGTCAGAAAGAAGATTGGTCTAAACAGATCCATGCCAGCAGTCTTTGTAGACAAATCTACATTTGATCTATCTAAGAGTGGACTTGACAGTATCTTTGTAAGTTATCTAATCCTGGTTCCTTCCTTCATATCATGAGCCCTCTTAGCTTACTTATTATTGTCAAGTACAGCTTAATTGAGTCTTATAATTTTTAGATTCTGATGTAATTTCTTTTTTTTCCCAGTCAATTTTGAGAAAATTGAAATGACATCATGTAAACATTTATTATTAATCGTCGCGTCTTCCGAATTGCTACACATTTAGAAACTAACACTTGGTATCTTGTCGCTGATGTGTACTTGTCAAAAAAGGAAAAAAAAAGGAGAACATGATATGAAAACATCTGGCTACTCTTTATTCATTTAATACCTGTCTAATATTTACTTATTTTTTTGGATAACTTATCTACCAGAAGAAGATTAGTTATCTACCTCCTCCCTTACTGTGGGGTTGTGTCCTAGGGTTAACAACTTAACATAAGTTGCAGTTGCTACTCCCTGCAAATTGCAATTCGGAACCTCTTCCCCTACCGTGGGATAATTTATCTACCAAAAGAAGATTATTTAGTTATCTACCTCGTCCCTTACTATGGGGTTATGTCCAAGGGTTAACAGCTTAGCATAAATAGCAGTTGCTACACCCTGCGAATTACGATTCCGAATTGTGAATTGTTTATGTTCCGGATTTGGTGATTATTGTAATCAAAGTCCAATTGTTTGAAGCCAGAGGAATTGTCATCCCTGAAGCAAAATAGTAAGAGGAAGAATAGTGTTAGTTATGGAAAGGTAATAGGAGTCGTGAGTTGGTGAAAAGAGAGAGAAGTGGGAAACTGCAAGTAAACAATAGTCATCACCTTTCTTTATTTTGATAAAAACAGGATTTATAATTAAACAACTTGCAGGTTAAACATGAAACTGTTATTTGTAGCAGTAGAAAAAAGGCCTCTATAAATTATTAACAATCGGCATCATTAAACACTCCTTGTTTATCTAAATTACTCTTTAAGTCCAAAAATTCCTTGTCTATTATAAAATATAACTTTATCTTCAGATGTAAAAATATAACAATTGTATATTGATTCATGTGTTAATTTCAATATATTTTAATTTTATATATTAGAGCATTACCTTTTCTCTTAAACGTTCCGCTTTGCACTTTTACAGTATGAAGAAGCTTAACCTATCATATTGCGATTTGTGGTCAGTGACGTTCCCCATTGTCGTTTATCGAACCAAAATGATCAATGTTCAAAGTAACCTTGGTGTGTCCTTGCTTAACTTTGGGACACACAACACCTCAGCCACTGCTAGGGTTCGAAATCCCACCCTCTTGGTAGACAAAGGGTGGGGGTAATGATTGGGACAAACCCTTTTGTTGGTATGGGTTTCCATAGTGCAATATAATTACATTTTTGTGTGCGTAACTTGGGTAAGGAAGAGATGAAGTAAAAACAGTTTCTAACCATTTGTTAATTTGGATCACATACATGTTCGTTGTTTTTATAATCTCCAATTCTGCGATTTGGAGGCTCAATACTTGCTTGCCCATGGGAAATGCATGTCGGCATCATTCATGCATCTAGTCTAATTCTCGTGCAAGGGACAGACTATTTTAATATGAATTTCTATAAAAGTTTGTTAATAAATAATAATAATAATAACTTTAATATATTACAATGAAATAAATTTTTTATTAATCATTATTTCTACAACTCCTTTACTCCAAATTGATTTGAAATGCATGATATTTATATAAGAATATAAGTACATTAACTTTATTATATAAGTAAATTACACTAACTGTTTTATAAGACTTTTTAATCTATTTTTATGTGTCAGTTATTTTTATTAATATTTCATTTAAATTTTGTAAAATTTATGAAAGTTTTTGAAAAATAAAATTTTTAGGGTACTTGTTCACACATTGTCACTACATTATATATATATATAATGGAAAAATAGAATTTAAGGCATGCCTTAGCCAAGTTAGCTTAACACTATATAATAATTTCAACGAAACGATGTAGTTTTGCATAAAATTTATACTCCCTCCGTCTCAGGATAAAAGTCCTTATTACTATTTTGGGTTGTCCCATGTTAAATGTCATCTTTCTTTTAATAACCAAACTTTTACACATTTTTTCCTATTATGCCCGTAGCATTAAATATCTCATACTTTTCTTATTCTAATTCTCTCTCTATATTTAATGACATTATTATGGGCAATTTTGTCATTTTATTCATCTTCTTAACATGCGTGAAAAGTCCACCAAGACTTTTATCCTGGGACGGAGGAAGTAATTTTTTTGTATTTGGAAAAAACAAACTCTAAAATGAAAAACTTAATCCTAAATGGTAAAATTAGTTGTTTTTATTAGATAGCCTTGGCCAAATTTAGTTCAGACATAAAATTAGATTCTTTTCTTCCCATATATTATAACTATCAATGCATTAGTGTTTTATTCTATTCTTGGATAGAATATTTCATTGATGTGCCAATTATTTTTATTAATATTTACTTAAATTTTTGTGAAATTTATGAAAATTTTTGAAAAATAAAATTTATAAAGTACTTGTGAACACTTCTTACTACATTATATATATAATGGAAAAATAGAATTTAAGACATGCCTTTGCCAAGTTAGTTAAGGCTATATAATAATTTTAATAAAACGATGTAGTTTTGCATAAAATTTATATATTTTTTTATAAAAAAAGAGTCTAAAATGAAAAACTTAATCTTGAAAGGTAAAACTACGTCGCTTTTATTAGATATTGTTAGTCAAATTTAACTCAGGCATACCATTAGATTCTTTATTTCCCATATGTTATAACTATGTATTAATGCATAATATTTTATTTTTACTGCAGAATATCACATATAGGTGTCTTCAGAGTTATCATAAATACTTGTTACTTATGACTTGTTCTCATCCTTATATATTGATATTAATTTTTGGGATTACTGATTAGTTACGTGTGAATTAAGAATACATTCTAATAACTTTTTACCACCTTATGATATAAATTAAACTTTTAATTTACTATTTTAAGCAATTTTATTTAAAATTATTAAATTTAATTTACTAAAGAGGCGTATAAGAATTGTTTCAAATTAAATAAACAATTGATAGAGGATAATATCACTTTTACTATATAATATGTACTTTATTTGTAACAATATACGTTATAATGAATAAAAATATGCGTTTTTGCAATAAATCTAAAACATTGCAATATAAATAATTAATAACAGATTAAGATATTTGAAAAGATATTAATATTCTTATATTATTTGTATTTCAATATTATGATCTAGACACATAATATTAAAATATAGAAAGATAGACATATTTGAATTGATTTTTCATATTAGATTAAGATATTTGGAAAGATATTAGTATTCCTATGTTATTCCGTATTTTAATATTAATTATGATCTAAACTCATATACAAAATTAATGTTCTTAATAAAATATAATAATATTCCTAATAGTATTTTATTAACAATACTTTTAGGAATACTATTATATGATCATAATTGTGAACATTAGAAAGATCATATATTACAATATAATATTCCAATGGCAGGTACCGTTATATTATATCACAATTAGTAATATAAGCTAAAAACCAACCATGAAATATATTAGACAAAGGAAAGATCATATATTACAATTAGGTTTTTTTAAAATAAACTCGTCAAATTATATATATACCAATTATAATGAACAAAACCTAAATATTATATTATATGTAGTATACTCTTTTTTACATATAATATTACAAAAACTCTATGTGGACATGAAAATTGGACATGAAAACTAGACACGAGTGTATTTGAATTTCATTTATTTGTATTTTGACCCAATAGTTGGTAAAAATATAAATAAGTGAAATTCAAACACTCATATTCAATTTTCATGTCCACTTAGAAGAGCTCATAATATTATAGAAATGTAGAATAAATTCAATTAAATCTAATATTATATTATATAAATGTAGCAATTATCTATTAGTTTATATAGATGGGTAATATGTACTAAACAAAACCTAATTACTTTTTTTATGTTTTAAATAATTCATATAATTATATTGTTTTCAATATAATTGTAATATATTACAATAAAACGTAATAATTGGTATTATAATATTCCTACGATCATATATTATTATATATCATATTCCTATGTAAATATAGTTCGTATGTTGATTAGATGGTTCCGTATGTTGTGTATGAATTGAAAATCAAACTTTAAGAATACTTCTTAAAATTTGTGGATCGGAATTGTATGTGTTGGTTTAATAAATAAATATTTAATTTGATAATAGATTTTTTTTAAAAAAAAGGAGATTTAGTTGGGATTTGTTTCGATATTGTTTAATTTTATTTTATTTAAAAAAAAGAGATTTAGTTTGAGAAGTTTAAAAAGGAACATATGTTTATTATATTTACTTTTCTATCTAGTAGAAGAAGTTCAAAAACATTGGAGACTATGAGAAGAAGTTTGAAAGTATTATAATTTTAATTAAAAAAAGGAACATATATTTATTAGATTTACTTTTTATTGGGGGAAGAAGTTTAAAAATATTGGAGACTATGAGAGTGCTTTATTTTGTGAGGAAGCTAGGAGTGTGCTCTATTTTTGTGAGGTGAAACTCTCAGTTACTTCCTTTATATATTATATAGATTCGAGGTGCAGTGTTGGTGTGGGAAGACCTTTTAGTAATAGGATGCAGGATCTTTTCTGCACCTTGAAGTGCATGGATTATAATTTGAATAACTTATGGTAGAATCAGAATTTTCCTGTCGACGAATATCTGTTGTGAAATATTCTGCACTTTTAAAAAAGGAGTACTTAAATTATGATTCATGTAGAATCCTCAAAAGCACTCAAAAAAATCTATACAGCAAATTTTTATTTCTCTCGAACACTTCCCTATGTGGGGGTGCAAATGTGCATGCAAGTTGGTGTTCATATGGCACCAATATTTCTATTTTTGATTTTTTAATCATGTAATTTTCTCTTTTTTACATATTTCAGGTAATGTCAGGTCATCTGTCCATGGATACTCAATTATTGCTACTTTAAAGAAAAATGTAAATTACTACATGAACCACTCGTGGTCCTAAAAGCTACAAAAAAAGCTGCAGCCAATCAATTAATGATATATGGTTAAAAAAGAAAAACTCAATTTTGTTACGTGTCGATCTAAAAACCATAAGTGTTTTCTTTTCCGGCTCTTTCTCCTCCCCTCCCCCCTTTTTTCTCTGTTGTAGCTTTTAGGCCACTTGTGGTCAGTGGGGATTTTTGGGTAAACCGCAGGCAGGAATTTGCATTTTACTCTTTTTGTTTTGGTATTTCTTGAAGTACTCCACATTGCCATCTAGTTATTGTAATACCTTTGAAGGTTCTTCATGGCCGACATTCAAAGTCTTCCTTTGCTCCCAGATTGGTATTGACCATAACTTGTATATACATGTATGAACTAGGTGAAGCAAGTTCATGTTCCGCATGCATCAGTGGGTCCAGATGAGCCACATGCAGCAAGTACAACCTGGCCAGATGGTGTTTTAGAGAAACAGGGTTTGGATATATTGGATCCCCAAATAGGAAGAGATCAGAGAACAACTTTAGAGGAGTATTTAACTTCAGAACTTCCATCTCACCCGAAGTTACACAGAGGACAATTAAATAATGGACTCCGCTACCTCATTTTACCCAATAAAGTTCCAGCGAACAGGTATTCTATTCCAGTAAAAGCTGGCCTCTGATTGGAAAATACTTTTACTTATTCATATACATATAACTTTGTTTGAAATGTTTATCTAGACTTACGGTTAAAAACAGTTTAATTTAGTTGCTCTTTTTGCCAAAATCTTACCAAACCAATATTAGTTGGCTTGCAAAAATTTATATATTAGCCAAATGGTTTGACTAATTAAACTTAAAGCAACAGTTTTATCAGTTTGGTTCTGTGTAGCCTCCTTTTTCTGTTTCTTTTTGCTAACTGCGATACAATATATTTTTTATTCAATTTTACTGATAGATACTTTTACATATAAAAACATCCACACAAATGCTAATCAGAGTTCGCATTTCACTTGTTGATAATGGATCTCAAAATATTAGAGGTATGGATGAGATATTATGTGTTTTTTTTAACATAAACATCAAGTAATATTTATGTAATGTTTTTTCTTTACATGATTGGTTTATTCTTGTTGGTACACTCTGCATGGTTTTGTCTGAGTTTGTTACAGATTTGGTTCTGTTTGCTTCTGGTTTGGTATGAGAGTTGAAAAAACTGCAAGTTTATCCAAATCAATCTGTTTTCAGTTTTTGTAGCCTTGCCACCCCAAGAGGTCAAGAAAACAACCAAACCTAATAAAATTTATTTTGTTTAGTTTTAATTTTCTAGTCCATTGGTTTCATTTGTTCACTAACACCAAATAAGACTGATGTGCCCTATAAAATGTATAAATCATTATGGAAAATGTATGTTACATTTATTATTGATAATTTCTTTAAATAAAAGAAGAATATTTGATAAGTATAGTCGAAGATACTTATTTAGGGAAGAGAAACAAGGGAGGACAAGCATTCATATGAAGAAATACAAAAATGAAGTGCTTTATTAAGGACACTAATTAGTCCCTATGAAAAAAAAATAGCAATCACTTTAGTCAAAACCCAAAGCCAAGCAAGATAGGATGGGACACCAAAAATGAAACATATATAATATTTTTCATAAAGGAAAACCCTATTAAATATGAATCCCTATGAACATAAAATTTAGCAATTCCTTTTATTGAAGTTCAATACGAAGCAAGGTAAGATACTCCATCCTACAACAAGTGGAGAGGAAGAACACACAAGATCCAATAAAAGAATGGAAAAGAATGCTGCACCAGAGATTTCTGCTATCTGTCTCTCCACCGACCCCCACTTGTAACAAGAAATAATCCCATCACATTCTAAGGGCAAACTCTTGATTTTCCAAAAATCCCAAACACAGAGTTTCAGATTATTATTGATGTCTGTTACAAATTTTTAAGGGTTTAAGATGTTGGTTGAGTTATGATGGTTAACATCTTTTTTAATTGGGAAATGATAAATGCATTTTACTTTTCACTATTTGCACTCCACGTAAAATGGAGCAAATTTGTTTTTACAGTGGAGTGCTGCTGGCAAATAAAGGAATGCTTTTATCAGTTCCTCCTTATTTTGGTTGGGAAGAAGGGTCGTGGGCAGTGAATGTCCAATACTGTAGTTGTGACTTTGTGAATAATTTGTCCTTATTGCCTGGAAACTCTCAAACTAAAATATTACCATCTTAAACGGTGTTTTGCTTCATTTCTTTCCTAATGCACAATGTTCTAAAAGGCGCTAGGCGGGCGGCGGCCGGCCAGAGGGGCCTAGGCTGAATTTTTTATTTTAAGCTAATTTTAATATTTTATCTTACATTTATCTAAACAAAACAATAATATAAAGCAAAATAATATATAATAAAGATAATAAAAACCTTTGCTTAAAGTTCAAATATCCATATTACTAATGTCAAAGTTCAAACACAAACATGCAATTGTTCAAAGTTCAAACATATTTTTAACATATTAGTTTTATTCATAAACAAGATTGCTATTAAATAATAAAATTTAAAATTTCAAGAATTTAATTAAATATTAAACTCAAGAACTAAACATAAATTTAAGAATTATATTGAATTAAATTAAATATTACAAATGTATCATCATTTATATAATTTGAAGTTGGTACAAGTTAAAAAAATTACAACTATAATAAAATTATCAATTGACTTGCTATTGTTCACTTCTTGTTGTGATTTGATATGTTACAACCTGTATTATGAATATGGTAAATTATTAGAAAAATAAATATATCAAGATCTGATTTGGGTATTTATTAAAATAAAAAAACCTTTCCGCTTAGGCCCCGTCTAATTTTCTGGAAGGATTTTTTTACTGTCTTGGGTCTAGGTGAGGCGACGGGGAGGCCTGACGCCTAGGCGAGAGGGGGGCCTAGCACCTAGGTGGGGCGCCAAAGGGGGCCTAGCGCCTAGGCGGGGATTTTTAGAACACTGCTAACGCACAATAATCTAATAATATATCAGATGAAATTTTTTTCTCTTATAAAAGTCCCAGTGTCCTTGTTTACCAAAAATCAAAACATAAGAATTAAGAAGTAATTAGGCAGGAATTATGTTTAGGAGGGCCAACTGTAATGGCCTTCTCGAATTCTTTAGGACAAAAGGCCTTCTCTTAAGGAGACAAATCATACGAATGTTCTGGAAACAAACCATAAAAATCCAATGGATCAAACACTTTCATGAGTAAAAATGTGTCACATTTGAGAAAAAACTCTAGTGGTGAGAGGAAATAACTCTGTACATTCTTTACAGATTCTTTACTTTTGAGTATCCCATGCAATCTCTGTCTCTCATATATTTACATACTTCATAAAGTTTAGGTTCGAAGCGCACATGGAGGTTCATGCGGGATCAATTGATGAAGAACACGATGAGCAAGGAATTGCACATATGATTGAACACGTTACATTTCTTGGAAGTAAAAAGCGTGAGAAACTTCTAGGTACAGGGGCACGATCAAATGCTTACACTGATTTCCATCATACTGTGTTTCACATCCATTCACCGTCTCGTGTGAAGGTTTGTTATATGTTCATTTTGTTGCTTGATATAATTTTTGATCAAATTCATGTTTCTTTTGTTACTCAGTGTGATTATTTATTGGATATTTTCCTTTTGCCCAATTGTACATCAAGTTGAAGGATGTGAAGAATATAAACAAAAAGGTAATAGGAATAACATCTAAAAAAGGTTCCTTACATGTATGGGTGAGTGCATATTGACAAATCAAATAAATAGAAAGATGGAAATTTACTTTCAAATAGATAATATAGAACTTTCCATTGTTAAAATTATAGTATCTTCTTTCCGGGACCCTATTGACCCTTTTGACCTTTTAGTATGTCGACGGATGTAGTAGATAGCTAATATTGTATAAATGCATGTATATGCTTCACTGTTTTTTTTCGGTAACATTTAAATAGATTTTTTTAAAATTAGAAAAGATTGAAGGAAAAGAAACCAAATTAAACTAGATTGGTAAGTAATGTAATTATTATTTATATAAAAAATGGACACCACGGCAAAACCTAGTACATGCGATGCATACAAAGGGGTTAAGAGAGGATAAAAATAAAATAATTAATGCCTATAAAATCATTAACACCTATAAAATAGAGTAAAATTCATTAACTAAATGAATTATTAATTATTGAAGGATAAAAATAGGGGTAATTAATGCATGAAAATTCTGTTTATCACTGTGCTTTGATGAATTAGTGTGGCTTATTTAGCCGTTAGATATTGTTTTCCTTTGTTTGTTGGTTTGGCATGTATAATTAGATATTGCTTTTGTGTTTAAAGAGTGTAAAACCTAATGCCTTGTGTAATAAAAGCTCTATTACATACTAAGTTAATTATAAAAATGGGCCCAATAAAATATATCATGCACTTTAGCATCCATCTTCATTCAAAAAAGAGGAGAGATATAAACTATCAAATCGAATACTCAAATAGTTGTTATAAGAGTATCAGTTATTTGTAAATATTGTTTATTTGCATGTAATTTGGGCCTCTACAATTATTAGGTGCATAACTTATTAATGTTGCCACATTGGTTTTTCTGTGAATGGTAATTTTTACACTTTAGGTCCCATTTCAGATTCTTTGAGTATTGATTGTCTGTGCTTATTTTGCTAGACCAACACTAAATAAAATTTCATTTGATAGGACTCTGATGGAGATCTACTCCCAGTTGTTCTGGATGCTTTGAACGAGGTACGAGTAATTAAATCTTGGGCATTTTCACCTTATGCGAGACAGATTCTTTCAGAATTATGCTAACAATTTTAATTTCTTATATATGGCTTCTTAAGTGAATTTAATAAATTCGTGACAGGGTTCTTACAAAATAAATAAATAAAATGTGGCGGACTACGGTACATCTAACACTTTTTTTCGTTGTCATGAATACAGATAGCTTTCCACCCAAATTTTCTTGCTTCTCGAGTTGAAAAAGAAAGGCGAGCGATATTATCAGAACTGCAGATGATGAATACCATTGAGTATCGTGTTGATTGCCAGGTAGTACTTGTAACTGGAGATGCTTATGGAATTCCAATATTTATAATATTTGTAATTTTTTTTTTACTTTTTCCTAATTGTGCACATCAGACTGAACCATTTTTTGCTTCTTCTTTCCTCTTCTGAACGTAGTTGTTGCAACATTTGCATTCTGAGAACAAGCTGAGCAAAAGATTTCCAATCGGACTAGAAGAGCAGATTAAGAAGTGGGATGCAGATAAAATAAGGAAATTCCATGAGCGTTGGTACTTTCCAGCAAACGCAACTTTATATATTGTGGGGGATATCGACAACATTTCAAAGACAATTTATCATATTGAAGTATGTCATATCGAGCTTTGTCAGTTCTAGTGTTTGAAATTCTTATGTAGATCTGAAACTTTAAAGTTTACCTTGAGGATCAGTCTTGTGACTATAATAGTTTTTAATTCCAGAAATAATTTATAATGCAATCGCTATGCAGGCTGTATTTGGTCAGGCAGGAATAGAAAATGAGACTGCTCCAGCACCTACTCCTAGTGCATTTGGTGCGATGGCTAGTTTCCTTGTTCCTAAGCTTACAGTAGGGTTGGGTGGTAGTTTATCTCAAGAAAGGTCATCTCTTTCCATGGAACAATCAAAAATATTTAGGAAGGACAGACATGCAGTTCGCCCTCCTGTCGAGCATAATTGGTCCCTCCCGTGGAGCATTGAGAATGTGAAGGCTCCTGAGATATTTCAGCATGAATTGCTTCAAAATTTCTCAGTTAATATGTTCTGCAAGGTATAAATGGTTTCTAATTTTACCTTTAATGTGAAGGTTTGAGATTATTTTGTTGAAAAATTATATATATATATTTTCTTATTGTAATTTTCAAAATTCATGCGAGTTTTTCCCCTTAAAATTTAATCTGACTAAAATCTTACATAACATTTAAGTGCTAACATATTAAATTTTGGCCAATGGTCGTATTTTATGTAACTGCATTTAAAGATAAGCATTGTACACAAATCTAGTTTCATTGTCATGCTGGAGGATAGTGTAGCAATTTTTTTTGGTAAGTAAGTTTGGTCCCAAAATATGGGTATTGGAACTAGCGACCTTGAGGTTATTCCTTAAGGCCTCCACCATTTCTCCCATATCTTGACGTTTTGATATTGCAGCGAATCATTGTAAATTGACTGGCCTAGATGTGGTTTCTTAAGACATTTGGTCCCTTGATTTGATTCTGAATTATGAACACCTAACAACCTGTTCTTTGTTGGATATAACTTGGTCAAGTATATGTTTTTTGTGATTGTTTCATTGTATTGAATATGGGAGCAAATGTAGGATGCTTTCTCTTTGATTCCCGGTATTATTCAAACAAGTATCTTATGGTCCTAGTTTTCTGTTTTTTTATATTAATTCCTAGTTGTTTTAGATGCGTTGGCCCTATTTTTATTCCAATTTCTTGCTAGTCCACTCGTATTCCATCCAATTATTTGTAAATATTCTAACATGATTTTTTTGTAGAATCCTGTAAAGAAAGTCCAAACATATGGCGACTTGCGAAATGTTCTGATGAAGAGGATTTTTCTTTCCGCTCTGCATTTTAGGATTAACACAAGATACAAGGTGCAGTTACTTATTTGAATGACTTTTTGGCCATTTGTTGTGAAATAAGTTTACATATCTTTGTTAGTGTTGCTCAGTTTGTCATTTATTTCTACCTGGGAAAACTATTAAGTAATGCTGGTGTGATGCGGTGCCACAAATAGATATACACTTCACTGTTTAGAGCCTTTAGATCAAGCATATAGAAGCTGGATTAGATTAGCTGTTAGTGTTATTGAAGATACTTTATTTTTCTCAAACATCAAGATTGTAAATGAGCTTGCAGGTTCTGTGGAACCCAAAAATATAGATGATAGACATATCTTTTCATATTTTCCGCCTGGAGGAACTCCTTAATCAAATCACTAGTCTATTTGTATTTTCTTGTTGTCCACTTCTACTTATATTGACATTGGCTTGTGATTTGTGTATTCCATTCTTTACCCTGCTAATTCAAATATTTTTGCAGAGTTCAAATCCTCCATTCACCTCAATTGAATTAGATCATAGTGATTCTGGAAGGGAAGGTTGCACTGTGACCACTCTAACAGTAAGCGCTGAACCTAAAAATTGGCAAAGTGCAATTAAAGTTGCTGTTCAGGAGGTTTGTACTATATGTCAATTTTATTCTATTGTCTATGATGGTCACTAATTTTGTTTAAGAATGTTCAATTCAACACCTTGTTCTTTTACTCAATTAAGACAGTATGCCATTTTATTCCTGCTAAAAAGAAAATTGAAGAAAAAACAGTTTTACTTCTCCTCTTCGGCCCTCTTTTAACTTTCATTCTGTCAGTAATACGCTGTTTCATATTATAACAAAAGTGGAAAAAGGTATATGCCCTATTGCTGACATTTTTTTGGTCAGCTGTATTAGGTACCTTGTGCAAGACACGTATAACATGTAACGCACAAGGTACCATACCCTGACGAAAATTGCCTTTAATAAAATAATAACCTCATGATATGATTTTGTGTTGTTCTGTTTCTAGTATTAAGCCATTTCATTTGCTTCAGGTCCGAAGGCTTAAAGAATTCGGCGTCACAAAAGGTGAATTGGCTCGATATATGGATGCACTGTTAAAAGACAGTGAACAGTTAGCAGCTATGATCGATAATGTGTCATCATTGGATAACTTGGATTTTGTTATGGAGAGTGACGCACTTGGGCATACAATTATGGATCAAATACAAGGTCATGAGAGTTTGGTTGCTGTTGCTGGGACAGTTACCCTTGAAGAAGTAATCCTCATTCTACTCTACTAGTCACATGTTCTTCCTTCAATGATGCTTTCGGGCTGCAAAGATACATCTCAATAACCATATGACTATATTCCAATTCATAATCTTTAGGGGTGTACATGGTTGGTTTCGGCCGGCCATTGACAAAATTTGTGCCCGAAACCGAACTAGTCGGTTTTAAGATTCACTAAGATTCACAACGCAAAGCCGATCAACTTAATTGGTTTTCGGTGATCGGCTTGGAAGTCGGTTTTGGCCAGTTTTCGGTTTATAGAAATCCTAATTTTACATTCAATAAAAACAAAACGAGCAAACACTATCAATTGTATTTTAATCTAACGATTTCACGTGTAACTACCAGTTTATATACTATATACAGATATGCAAACAACTTAATTCATCCCCGAGAAACACAAATCAATAGCAGAAGTCAATTTCGTAATAATCAATTTATGAGGAACTCCTTTCGCTGTCTGCTGTGATTCCCATGGGTGCTTGCTTGCCTGCTTAGGTAACCAAAATCTTTAGAAGAACAGAGGGAGGAATAGGAAGAAAACCATCAGCACTGTGAGAAAGAGAGAAGAATCAATTGAGCCGTGAGAGGAAGAGATAGGAGGAACTGGAAAGAGGCGAAGAAGACTAGGAGACCTAAAATAATAATAAGCGTATAATGTGTGTGTGTGTGTGTGTATATACATACATAATAAATTTAATATTCGTCTGGTTCAGTTTAGAAACCAAATTTTATTCGTGTAAACCGGGACTGGCTCGGCTTTGTCATCAATCAAACCGGTGACTGAACCACCTATATATTAGGCCGGCCGAAATAACATGGTTCAGTCTGGCTTGGTCGGTTTTTCGGTTTTTATTGTACAGCCCTAATAATTTGGTCATATATTCTGTATACTACAATTCTTCTGATTTTACTGGGGTGTCAACTTGATTTTTGAATGCTTACGTTGAAATATGAAATTGAATTTTACTTGGGTAACCAAAATTCAAATATGGCCCTGTTTGCAGTGGCAATATCATGGATCTCGTAAGAAATAGACATGTGCAAGTGTAAATGTGAAATATGAGCTGTAAAAGAGCTGTAATGTTTTTCTGGACGATATCTTTTATCATTTAATATATCTTGTATTGCAGGTCAATTCTACTGGTGCCAAGGTGTTGGAATACATCTCTGATTTTGGGAAACTATCTGCTCCCCTTCCTGCTGCAATTGTTGCGTGTGTTCCTAAGAAAGTACATGTTGATGGAAAAGGTGAATCTGAGTTCAAGATAGTGCCAACTGAGATTATATCTGCTATTAAAGAAGGTTTGCAGGAACCCATAGAGGCGGAGCCAGAGGTGTCCTTTCTTTAGACCTTCACTTCCATTTGCTTTCTATTTCCATTGTGTGATACATATTTCTATAAGCTAAGACTTTGTATATATTATATTTTGTTATTGACTTCACCTTACTGTTAACATGTTCAGCTTGAGGTGCCAAAAGAATTGATAACCTCTGCACAGCTGGAGGAATTAAGGTTGCAGCAGAGGCCTTCCTTTATTCCAGTAAGTCCTATTGTGGATCCCGCAAAAGTCTATGACAAAGAAACAGGAATTACTCAGCGTCGTCTTTCAAATGGGATTCCAGTGAATTACAAGGTATATATACATATATTCTTAATGCATGCATTCAGTTGCTTACAAACTAAAACAGCAGTGAAATTTAGTTTTTTCATCTTTTCACTAGTTATTAGTAAATGTGGATGATAGTATTTGAGGGACAAGTCTGCATCATTCAAACTCAGAACCAAATATGATCTTTATCTCATTTTGAAGTGTTCCTTTTCTTGCAGTACATTTTGTCCTTTTTAATGTCATTAGTCTTCCTCTCATTATATGTTCCCATTTAGCTGTGTAATAGAGATAAAAAAAGTAGGTCAATATCTTTCTTAGTGTGCTTTGCCGATGGCATAAATAGTTATACAAAGAGATAAACATCATGCATGATGCATCTATGTTATAATCTATATATATACATAGTTGTCAAATCGTAAATCGTATCGTGAATTGAAAATCCCCATATCGTAAGATACATAAATAATATATAAAATAATTATTATTATATTTATTCATATTGAGAACACAATTTGACTTAAATTCATAACAATTAAGCATATAGGCCAACAACTGAACAACATAATTTAATTAAAACAAAATTTAAGATGATCATCAAGTGTATTAAATAATTATTCGATTAGTTGCAAGTTACAAACAAACTAAAATAGTATTTAATAATATTAAGACTAAAAGACAATGTGCATTCCAAACTTTACACCCATGTTGACTTTTGTACTCCAAACCAAAAAAGGTGTCTAAGTACACCCCAAACTTCAATTAAACGTAACAGAAAGCACACTTTCGTCAGTTAACCAGTCAAAAGTGACCGGCTAAGGCATGTGTGGATATGGAAGGGTGTTTAAGTCTTTTCCTTATCTTCTCCAACATTGACACTGCAAATGAACAAATATATGAATGTTAATACCTAGCTATGCAAATCCTAGCTAAGCAATGGACACTGCAATGTTTATTGTTTTGTTTTGTTATTTCGATAAGTAAATGAGCACCACAATGTTATGCCTGGATTCGTATCTGTTACTCGAAGAGCAAGTGATTCACGACATATTCTACAGAAATCCCTATAGCTCAAATTTCAAACACAGAAAACCGCACCATTACCCTAATGTTGAAAAGCTTTCCCAAGCTCCAAAACCCACAAATTTCTTAAAACCCTGATATTCCTATCAATAAACTGTAAATTGCACTACCAAGAACAAATATTCCTTCCGAGTTCATTTCCCTAATCGAAAATACATGTAAATAAAATCAGAATAAGAAAGAAAAAAAACATACCTCCTTGGGAATATTGAGACGGGCGGAATAGCAAATCTTAGCAAGGGAAAATCGAACAGGCGTGAATCGCTTGGCATTGGGTATATACAAAGGGGAAAGACTTGTTAAACGTCTGGGGCGGGGACATCCACTGCAGGGCAGAGTTGGAAGGGCTAGTGGAGAAGAGAATGAGGAATTGGGAGTGTTTAGAGAGAGAAACTGTAAGCAATTGTCCCTTGACGGAGTCAACAATGGAGGAGAGAGAAAAGGGGAGAGGGGTTTTGACGGAGGGATCAAGAATGACGGAAATGGAGAGAGATCGGGTGTCGAGGGTGAAGAGGCCGGAGTGATGGGAGGAGAGAGAGAGGAGGGCGGAGGAAAGGATGCTGGAGGTGGAGAAGTCGAAGTAGAGGGAAAGGGAGATGTGTGTGGTGAATGGGTGAGTTGACTCAGTGTAGGAGTGTGGGTCGACTCGTGACATTTTTCTTCTTTTTAAGGTTAGGGTTTAACAGAGAGAGAGAAGGCAGGGGATTGCGTGAAATAAATGTAAATTATCAAGTTTACCCCTCTGTAATAAACATTACAGCCTTAGCCTGTCATTTTTGACCGGTTAACTGACGAAAGTGTGCTTTCTGTTACATTTAATTGAAGTTTGGGATGTACTTAGACACCTTTTTCGGTTTGGGATGCAAAAGTCAACATGAATGTAAAGTTTGGGGTGCACATTGTCTTTTAGTCTAATATTAAAAAGGAAGGAAAAAAGAGAGCATGTTATTGATGTTACTGGCTATATATTGTTATCTATCTAAATATAATATAGTTTTACTAGCTATATACTTATATATTATTTTACGTACTATTAGGTGAGTGGAGCAGTATAAATATAATATTAATATAAGACAAATTATATAAAATATACTACATAGCATACCTGTGTGTGGCTGTGACACATCTGACTTTGGAGAATATGAAAAATAAAACACGTCAACTGGAGATGCTAGGAGAAAACGCAGGAGCAACATCTTGGACTAATCGTCTATGATTGAAGCCTTCAAAGGTAATACCGTGATGGATTCGGAGAAGATGAAGTTGGAAGGCACGAGTCGCATGCAATTCAATTTTAGGCTAATCTCAAAAGTCTATCGATATTTTGGAATTGACTGTTTGTTTTTTAATAATATGAAAGTGGGTTTGAAACCCTTTTGAAAACATGAACTTTGGGCTACAGGAATCGAAGCGATGTTGATGTAGGACTGGGTAGGAAGAAGCAATAAGAGTACCTATTTCCGCAGAGAATCGGTAAAGAAACACACAAAAGCACACAACTTTAATATCAAATCAATTCATTCAATAATCTAAAAATAATAAAGTATTACAATGCTTAAATAAAAAACCCAATACTTGGGGACTAAATAAAAATTCTAATTTAGAAAGGAAACAATCTCCTAACTACAATCTACTACTATAATAAACTTTCCTAATTGAAATCTACTACTACAATTAAAACTCTTCTAATGAAAAGTTATTACTATAATATCTTACTAAATATTTTCTTTAATAACTCAACATTTATCTCTAAAAACAATACAAAATTAAATCTAATTAATTTCATTAATAGCTCAACATTTATCTCTAAATAACAATACAAAATTAATAATCGACATTGAATTTTTTCTTCCGTACCGCATCAGATGTGATGCATAAAGAGGTAAGTTTTTGTATTTAGTATTTTTTTCTCTCTTTTCAAACTTCCTGTATTGATGATATATTGTTGTATCGCACCAGTCATGTGATTCGGCTGCAATACGGTTGCTATACCTACGATTCTTATATAACATTCAATACAACTACGATTATGAATCGATTTTGGTCTGAATCGTACGATACGAATCGCGTATCGTACGATATTGACAACTATGTATATATATAATAAATAAGACAAAATCGTTGTTCATCCTTACTTTTTAGTAGTAGTTGTTCAACCCTACTTTTTAGGAGTGACCCCTCTAAAATTTAACAATAATAAATCATAACTATAAATAAAATTCTATTTAACCCTAACAAAAAATTCTATTTCACCAATTTCACCTCAACCGATCTTTCAACATATTGAGGTATATATAATAAATAAGACAAAATCGTCGTTCAACCCTACTTTTTAGGAGTGATTCCTAAAACTTAACAATAATAAATCCTAACTATAAATAATATTCTATTTAGCCCTAACAAAAAATTTATATTTCACCAATTTCACCACCACCGATCTTTTAACATATTGGGGCCTAATATCTATATCTATATATATAATAAATAAGACAAAATGGTCGTTTTACACTTTAACCCTAAAATTTAGCAAAAAATCCTAACTATAAATATAATCTATATATATAATAAACAACACAAAATAGTCTCAAACCTAAAACTTAGGAACTAAAGTAATGAAATAAAAACCTAAACTTTAGTAAAAGCAACTATATTTCACATCTGTTATTTAATTTCAAAATCTTTTCATCTACATTCTTACTATCATAATTATCTACTTACCACTATCTCTTATTCTTATACATTTTCTAATTTAGTTAGAGTTTTATTGATAAATGATAACAATATTATTTTATTATATAATATTTTTTATTATTACATTATATAAGTATAATTATTTGAGTTTAATAATGTTTTAGTATTGCATAAATAGATGAATATAGGAATATAAAAACAAATAAATCATTTTAAAGAGGAATACTATTCTTTATATTATATACATAGGATTATTATTGTAGATTTTTAAATTTATTTAATTTTTTATCTAGTTATACATTATTAGTTAAATAAGATATATTATTAGTATAATATTTATCTATTATTAGTATAATTAATACATTAGTATAGTTTAATATAAAAAATATAAATAATACAATAATTTTATAACAACAAACAAAGCCCGTGCTTCGGGATCATGAGCTACTTAGTTTAGTTACGGAACAAGGACCATAGTTGTCATGACATTGCCTAGGTGTCCCGGCGCTGGAGAAGGGCAAGGCAACACCTTGGACACCAAGCTACCAAGGCTCACACGCCTTGGTAGCTGGCCCAAGTTGAGTGATTAAATCATTTTTTACCCATGACTCATCATAACTCACACACTTCATGACTTTAGGAAATGGCATATATTGCTAAACAATTGATTAATTTCTGACCTGTTTGTATAATTCCTTTTCTGTATGAGAAGGGGACACATGTAAATATTGTATTAATTTCTGATAGTTTCTACTTCTCTTTACATACCATGTACTTATTGGATTTGTGTGTGTGCGCGCTTAAAAAATAAAGATTACAACAAATGAGGCAAGGGGAGGCGTCATGCGGCTCATAGTTGGTGGTGGACGAGCAGCTGAAACTTTTGAGACCAGGGGAGCTGTTGTTTTGGGTGTTCGAACTCTTAGTGAGGGCGGTCGCGTTGGAAACTTTTCAAGAGAGCAGGTGATTTAATTTTATCAAGTTCATCTTGGATTTTGTTATTTGATATTCTTTACCACCATATAAGAGTTCTTTCCGTCTTATCTATTCAACTCTTCTTACCATGTATAACCAAGATTCTAAATTCTATTATGGTGTTTCATTTTAGCAAACATTCTTTATATATTTAGTACTACCATTTCTCTAGGTGATATTTTAGTTGGTTTATGATCATGGTTAAGCAAATTGTTCCTAGTGTTGCTGCATTTCATCATGTGCCACATCAGTTGATAATTATACGATTAAATCCCTATAATCTGTGCTCTCTTCTCTGTCTTTAGATACTTTATGCTATATGGGTCTTTTGAAACTCAACTTTTAATATAATTCCTTCCACGCTATCCTTGTTTCAGAATTTCCTAATGAATGATGTGCTTTTCCAGGTGGAACTTTTTTGTGTGAATCACCTGATAAATTGTTCACTTGAGTCAACGGAAGAATTTATTTGTATGGAGTTCCGTTTTACTTTAAGAGACAATGGGATGCGAGCTGCTTTTCAGTTGCTTCACATGGTGCTTGAGGTAAAATCTACTTGATCCTTATTGTATATAGTGATTTTAATCTCCAAACTGTACAAGGATGCATCTCTTGCATTGGGTCTCATTGACATGGTTAATTAATTTTTTGTTGCTGATATATGTTTCTTCATGAATTAGCCTCAAGTTTTCTAACTTGTAATTTTGTTCATTTTATTTTTTGGTTGGTTTTGAAGAAACAAGTGGGAATGGTTTTTTAGCTGGGTTTGGTTTACGGGGCTGGTGGGTAGATGATACATAAAGTTGCCCCAAAGAATAGCGTGTTTCAATCATAAGTGGAGCCCCCTTAATTTGCATCGAAATTCTATATAGGAATCAAGTATTCATCTCAAGTCCATCACACATGTCTGAAAAGTCATTTGATCTTTATTACTGGTTAGGTTGAGTGGATTCTTGTGCTAGTTTCCAGCTTATCTGAGTCACCTATTACAATTAGTTATGAGTTTATAATGTCCTGGATTCCATCAAAATCTTAATATCTATTGCCATCATGCAGCATAGCGTATGGCTTGATGAAGCATTTGATAGAGCAAGACAGTTATACTTGTCCTATTACCGCTCTATACCCAAAAGCTTAGAACGCTCAACTGCTCACAAGCTCATGCTGGCAATGCTGAATGGAGATGAACGGTTTGTCGAGCCCACACCACATTCGTTACAGAACTTGACCTTGCAATGTGTAAAAGATGCAGTGATGAATCAGTTCGTCAGTGATAATATGGAGGTGTGTAGTTCTATGCTCTTATTCCTAATTTTTTTTTGTTTATTTCAAGGGCGTACTTGAGTAAGCTTACAATATTATATGTTTAATGAATATTTCATATAAAGTGACATTCTTATCTTCTATTGTTGCTTAATGCATTAGGTGAGTATTGTTGGTGACTTCTCGGAGGAGGATATCGAATCTTGTATTCTTGATTATCTTGGCACAGTTGGAGCAACAAAAGGTTTTGAAAGAGCACACAGATATAACCCAATCATATTCCAACAATCTCCTTCCAGTTTGCATTTTCAACAAGTGAGAAGCAATGTGATTTTAAATCATCATTTTTTTCTTGTTTACAAGCAGTAGAGGATTCTCATATTTCATCCGAATTAGTTTTGAGCTACACCAGCTTAATTTGTGTAGTTGATTTCTGAAACATCATTTAGCCTTGTGAGTTGTGACCTCATTATGTCTTTGCTCCTTGCAGGTATTCTTAAAGGACACTGACGAGAGAGCTTGTGCATATATTGCTGGCCCTGCACCAAACCGCTGGGGATTTACTGTTGAGGGGAAAGACCTTTTAGAGTCCATGGGGGATGTCTCAGCGGATGATGGTGAACTTTTGCTTTATACTTGTACTAAATATTAGACTTGCTCTTTGTATTCTTTTTGTGTTGAATATGTTACTAGACATGTGGAGCATAGGGGAGGTTGGGCCATAGATAACTACTCTTGTAGATTTTTATAATTTTATCTTGAATAACTTAATACACATTGGTGCGATCTGTGAAACAGAAGCAGGTCTAATCACTAAAATGCGTCCCCAGAAAGTAATAGAATACTTGTTAATCTTGTTTCAATTATTGAATTTTCAATTTTCTTATTCAAGTCAAAAGGCTTAGGTAGGCGACATCTCTTGTATTAATGTACTTTCATGGTGATATTAGTGTAGCAGACTTGAAGACTGCACTTTAAATAGAGCAGAAGAGAACAAGTGACGCAGGACATGAAATGAACTAGGCACACAAGCCACAAAACACAACTCTCAGATCAATTCATAATTTTATATTCAAAAATCTCTTAAAAATAATGAGTATATCAACTTTTGACTTTTTGAATAATTAGACTTGGTTCCATACTAGCATGACAATGTTAGTTTCTATAGTCAGTTAATAATTTGTGTTAGCTTCTTACATCTCTAAATTTTAGTGGAAAAACATTTAGTTAAAATTGTATTTAATAATTTGAAAGAAATAATGGGTCATTGTCGAGATGATCGCGATGTCATGCATGATAAAGTTGATTTAAGTTTGGGGCCTGGGCGTAGCCATTTTGTTGCGGAAGGTTAAGTTTGTACAATTTACTGAGGCTTCATAGTGCCTTTTAATCTTGATAAGAAAATGCTATTTTTGAATTTTGTAAGGATGGTAATGTGCTTGGCTGCTACCTTTCCATTTCAACATATAATTGTCTTTAGAGTAAAATCTTTATCCTTTAGAAAAAGTTTTTTTAAAAATTCTTTTTAGAGTCCTGCTATACATTGCGAAAGTTTTTAGCCGAATTATGATTGCAACGTATGTGTATATATGGGATATGTAGGAATTAAGAAGGGTCCCACTTTAATTTATTCTATTTTATCGCATACACTTGCACGTTGGTCGCAATTCAATTTCGTCAAATATTTGTCGACATGTATATCATATTCCTTCTTTTTAATATAACTTCTTTCTATTACTGATAAAATAGGAGTGAAAATGTAATAACAGATGAAGATGGGAAGCATCTTATAATTTTTTTCATGTTAGAATATACATGCATCTAGGAAAAAGGCGAGATATGTATACAGTTGACTTTTTCTAAGTAATGTACCTTGACGTTTGTGTTCATTCATGCTTATTCATATAGTAAACAGTCAAAAATTCAAGGATTTGGTAGATGACCTAGAAATTGATGCAGCTGTACTTTGTTTTTCAAAAGAAGGAAATTAATAAATTCCTTTACAGATGAACAGTCAAAATCTGAGGAACCATTTGTGGAGGTAAAAAATGCTGAGAAGGACCTGCGAAGAAGATTACATAGTCACCCCTTATTCTTTGCCATTACAATGGGACTTTTGGCAGAAATTATAAATTCAAGGTAATATTATCTTCAGTGCTTTGTATGTATGCTTTCAAGGGACAACTTACATTTGTATTACACATGTTTAATTTTTCGTTCATTCACTTTGAACCCTTAGAAAGTTGTATTCTACTTTGTCCTTGGTTTATGTAATCCTTCTGCCATATTCTAAGGGGCTTTGAGAAAACCCATAGTCCTAATATTGAAGAGTATGATCACTGCAGATGACGAGTAATCCATTTCTGTGTAGAAAGTTGTTTTAGTATCTGTATATCTGAAAGACTAATAGAAACCCAAGAGTGGGTGATTTGGTCTAAAGATTGAATTTCTTCATACTGAAATTGATGGAAAATACCCTTTTAAATTTTGAGCAATCTAACAATGAGAGATGATGCCAATAATATATTACAAGGTTAGAGATTGCAATGATGATGAATGCTATGTATAATCATAGATATGTGACGAGCAATACAAGGAGCAAGTGATGAAGATTTGACAAGTTATAATATTATTTTTTAGCAAAAAATATAAAAAATATACAAATTTGTACATATATACATACAAAAGCGCGCACAGACACATATATATGTATATAAGCTCTTCTTGAGAACCTAATTCATTAACTTTGATTCTTTCAAAGGTAAGATCAAATCGTTTATTCAAGAAACCAAACTAAGACCTCTAATCCATATCCTTTACTATCTTGATCACATTGACCAATTTCATCACCTAGTATATCAAATTTATGAAATTCCCAGTACAATAGAACCTCAACAATATAGCTAAAGATCTAATCAAGAGCTGAAAAGATGTTTGATGAAACTCTAATGCCAAGTGATTAGTCTTTAAACTTTTTTCTCTTTCTAAAATAACATGATATGGCTCAAGAAATGCTTTTAATATGCTCGAGAGCTTTCTAGATTATATGTTCTTAATTATATCATTTTGTTCAAATTCATGATACATGTCAACTCTTCTAACTGAAGGGCTGGAACTTTCTTCTGTGACAAAAGTAGAATTTTTTTAAGCATGTTGTGTTTATGATGTCGACACTTTAGATCCCTTGAAAATCTGTTCCATTCATCACATGTCTGCACTTCTCCTGTAGTTGCTGACTCTTCCACCTTAGACAAACATACCCATTTGAGGGACGTCAGTAGTGATACACCTCTCGAAAGGGTTTAAACCTAAGCCTGAAAATTTTAGCTTGAGTGCAGAATTGATTTTTCAAAACCAAATATATACACATAAAACTTCAATTATAATAGTGCTATTAACCCTAGCAGCAGTTGGCGTAGTGGTTCAAATGACGTCCCGAGATGAGCCGTAGACCCGGACATCTTGGGATAGAATTCACTTGCAACAATTATGAAAAGGCAGATAAAACTGCTGAAATGGGGCCACGGACCGCCAGCGCAAGCTGGTTTAAAGAAAAGGTTGGTCCGGGCTGGGGGATTAGTCCGACTGTGGTTGGGAAACCTCACATTATCAAAAAAAGAAAAGAAAAAAGAAAGAAAAAGAAACTTGCTATTGAAACTAAGTTGAATTGTGAAAGCTTCAAGCTCCTTCATAGATCACAATTTCACTTTACTCATTTTACCTTCACTTTGCTCAAGTCAAAATAAACATTATTGATTCTTTTATTCGGATTTTTGAAATGTAGTTAGGTTTTAGCCATTTGCGGTTGGCCTTACAATGCTTAATGTTAATACTCTAAGCGTGATTATGCTACTAACATTAGTGATTTAAACCTGTAGTTATGTTATAACTTTAGTTGTCAGGCCTGTGATTTGTATCTGAGATTCCATTGATTGTTAATAAATTGACAATATGAAATGTTTCATGGTGTTCTGTATAGGCTTTTTACGACAGTCAGGGATTCTCTTGGATTGACTTACGACGTATCATTCGAATTAAACCTGTTTGATAGGCTGAACCTTGGGTGGTATGTGATTTCAGTAACATCAACACCGGGCAAGGTGCGTTTTACAGTTTTATACATAGTTGCAGATAGTAAATTTTGTGTTATTTTATGGAACCCTCACCTGCTTCATGTTTAACATACTTCTAGGTGCATAAAGCTGTCGATGCTTGCAAGAATGTACTTAGAGGCTTGCACAGTAGCAAAGTTGTCCACAGGGAGTTGGACCGGGTAAGTTTCTTAACAGAAATAGATCATCTTACTCTCTAATATTGTTTTTATTACATTTGAATCAAAAGATTGGGTAACTGTTGGTATTTATGGCAATGCAGATAGTGTCTTTTTAAAAAATGTGTTGTCTTATTAGTTGATGCTTTTTCAAATAACTAAATGTTAAAGCATATACTCGAATATATTCAAACCCAATGAACATGTATTGTGAAAATTGATAGAAAAGGAGACATATAACCAATTAAAGTCATTATAATGTCTTTACTAATTTATCTAAAAAAATGATTTTCGACACTGACAGGCGAAGCGGACACTGTTGATGAGGCATGAGGCTGAAACCAAGTCAAACGCTTATTGGCTCGGACTCTTAGCTCATTTACAAGCTACCTCTGTCCCGAGGAAGGTGAGCTCATTCGCAAGTTTCCTTTGTAACCATTATCATAATATTATATATATATATATATATATATATATATATATTCTTTTGGGTGCATGTGTGTGTGTGTTGTTTTTGTGCTTGTAAATTGTGAGGCTTAGAACATAGCAGCTTTAGAAAATCTTAGTATGTTTTTTTCCTGTCAGAATGAAAGGTTTTTTTTTTATTGATTTCTTGAGGGAATTTAGTATAGGGCCTCTTTGAGTTTTGTTGGTGGATGTACTCCTTCCATTGTTGCAGGCTGTTTTTCTAGCATCCACCTGTTTTTGTATACATTGTGTTTACTAGGTTGACGCCGTTTTTTGGCTCTTTTTGAATATATATTACTTATATAAATTAAGAAATCTTTCGGTGTTTTTTGTTTGATTCAGGACATATCTTGCATTAAAGATCTTACTACGCTATATGAAGCTGCAACAATTGGTGACATATACCTTGCATATGAACAGTTGAAGATAGATGATAATTCCTTGTACTCTTGCATTGGAATTGCTGGGGCTCAGGCGGGAGAAGAAATTTTAGGTGAGGACATATGTCTGTGTAATGCGTTTGTATTGTTTACCTCTGATGCCTATGTTATTTTTTCCAAGGCTATGTTTGAACTTGGAAAACATAATGGAAAAGAAAGGAAACAGAAAAGGAAAAATTTAAAACATTATAAAATACTTGGCGAGAGTCTATTATATTATATTTTAACATTATACTCGATATTCAAATTTAAAAAAATAAACTACCTACATTTTCTTTTTTGTTGGCTTTTATTTCCTTCTGAATGTTGAGGTTTGAACAGGAGACGGGACAATTCTTTTCCTAATAATTGTTTATAATCTTTTAATATTAAGTTTTGTTTGTCCATTGTAATTATGTTTAATCGCGTCTTATACAAACCTTAATTTTTGTAAAAAGAATAGTCTTACCAAAAAAAGAGAGGACTCTTTTCCTGACAAAAGGATTATATCATTAGAATAATGTTCATCAGGAGGGATTTTTTAATTTTTAATTTTACTTTTCCTATTCCTTTCCTTTCCTTCCTTTCCTTTCCAGTATTGTACTAAACAATCTGAGAAAATGTTTTGATAAAGAATTCAACTGAGACTTCACCTTGGATGGGAATATCTTAAATTCTTCTTTGGATAATTAGAATGAAGATTTTTCAAATTCCTTAGCTATTGAATTGAGGGGTTTGGATGCCTAAAATCCCTTCTCAAAATAACCTCTCATAGACATCTGAAATTCCTAAGTCAAATAAATCAATGGGTTTTGAGGGAAAGAAAGAAAATGGTTCCTCACTACCAGTCCACCAAAATTACCATCAGTGTCTCCAGCAGCACCACTGCCTCAACAAACAACCATCACCACTGATGCAACCACCTCATTGTCATTACCAGTATCTTCTTCAATATGACAACCTATTACCACCATTTTCTACACCAGCATTACTGCATCACTAATACTCATCGTTGCCACCATGCTTTATATGTTATCATTTTTGTTTTACAATTTCCAACTAAATGAATATGATAATCTAGATAACAAATTTTAAATTTTCTTAGATCTATGAGGTATATTTGAAATCAACTGAGCATTTATAAATACTTCATTAACACATACTCTGAAAGAATTTGCTCAAGTATCTAGCAGTTTAGTTGAAAGTTTGAAACTCTAAGAAATGCTACGAGTCAAGTGAGAAGTCATCCAAGTTATTGATGGAAGTTTTAAGATACTTTGACCTGAAATCATTGTGGAATTTTTAGCAGTGATAACAATGTGAGATATCCCAGTTCCTGTTTCTATTTCGTCATGGTTTGTTATCATTCAATTTTTTGAACTTTTCTGCAATAAACTGGTGTCCTAAGCATAGTGGTAAACAAAGCTGTTATGCTGCACATGCTAAAATTCAACCCTTGAGCAATTTATTTTGTCACAGCTTTTTATATTTTTGTATTTTATTTATTTATAAGTATTTTAATTAAGCTCATCTAGATATTGATCGACATATTCCCTTTTCAGATCATTTAGAAGAGGGAGAATCTGTTGAAGACTTTCATGGTGTTATTCCTTTGGGACGTGGTTCATCTACAATGACACGACCAACAACATAACCTTCCAGTAGTACATTGTTCTTCTGCTATTGAGAGAGATTGAGCATGAGGTAGTTTCTTCATTTTCCAAAAGATCCAAGTTCTTGTTTTTAACCTTAATGAATCTTAATTTTATTATTTTTGACTATAAGTGGTAAATTTAATTTGAAAAAGCATTTTAAATAACAAAAGAATGATTTGGGAAGAGAGTGACATACAGGAATAAGTTTACCATATTCCAGTATTGTAAATTGACTTTTGATTTAGACGCTCTTTGTGCTATAAAATATTCATGGATCGAGGTGGTCAAATTATTTCTATATTAGTTAGTTAATCTTCTAGAAGTAGCATGGACCATGTGATGGCAGTTAGGAGTAGTGATGTACTTTTTCCTGTTGGTACATGTTATAATTAGGCGTAGTGTTAAGAGTATCTCTATATATATACATTAGCTATCTTTCAATGGTCATGCTTATTAAATGAATTTAATCAGAGACTTGTTTGGGAATCCCTCTATCTCTCTTATTTCTTTTCTTCTTAGTTATATTCTTTATTCATTGGTATAAGAGCATCGAAGCCCTGGCAAACCTTCTTCTTCGTCTCCTTCAATTTATTATTCTTGCTTCCAAGTCCTTTCTCAGTTCTCTGTCTTAATTCCCTTTTCTTCAACCATAAATCTCATCTACTTGATATTCTCCTCTCCTTGCACCATAAATCTCATCTACTTGATATTCTTCTCTCCTTACACCTCAAACAACCTGAGTCAAACTTCATAATAACAGTTCAGAAGCAGAAAAGAATGCTTTGTTTTCAGGATGAGACCTGTAACTTAAGATAGCAATCACTTTCAGTGATTTGAGGTAAATTCCTATCCTTATCTACTCACATCAACTATAAATTTCTATTGTAAAATTAAGGGCAGTCCTATTTTGATGAAGAAACAATAGAAGGCATGGAGCGGTTGAATGATAGCTCAAATGATACCTCAAGGAAGCAATCTAATACGTTGGCAGCTCTAGGAATAATATAAGGAAAAGGGGAGAATCAGACTATAGTGCTCCAAGGATTCGGCAAGAATAAAAAGATAATTATAGTACTATACCTACAGATGGAGGGAGCTTATTAAGATTTGTGTAATACTTCAGTTCCACAACGAAAGATATGAGAAAGTACTTAAGGTATTAAGTTACTACCAATAGTACTTTCAAGTCATGATCTTTTGGGTGAGCCTGTGGTGGGCTAAGATGATTCAAGAAAGATAATATTGAGTTTGTAGTTTAAGGTCTTATTTGGATGAATTTGATTCGGACTAGGGGTTTGACCCTAGATTTGTTCTGGACTCGAGATTTTACTGGGTTGTTTCATATGGTATCAGAGCCGACTCTCGAAAGCTCGGGTCGGGTCATACGATCGGGTTGCCGGAGGTGGGGACACGTAGCGAGCTAGTATTATTCCACAATGGCTAGGGAGACAAAGATTTGTGGACCGTGTGTGTGATCGGTTCTGACGGAAACGTCAGAAATTTAAGTGGGGGAGTTTGTAACACCCTAGTCCCACATCGAAAGATATGAGAAAAGTTTGTCTGTACTTAAGGAATTAAGTTACTACCAATAGTACTTTCAAGTCATGATCTTTCGAGTGAGCCTGTGGTGGGCTAAGATGATTCAAGAAGATACTATTGGGTCAGTGGTTTAATGCCTTATTTGGATGAATTTGATTTGGACTTGGGATTTGACCCGAGATTTATTTTGGACTTGGGATTTGACTCGGATTGTTTCAATTTGTGAGTAAGAACTTTGCACTCCAGTTTCCCACCAAACCAATTCAGCCTCTAGGTGTTACCATACTTAATGGAGAAAAGGTTTGGAGTATATTTTAGTGTCCTCACTTTTAATTTGGATATGGACGGTTACTCATTCCACACTCCAGATAATCCTTTACTTGTTGAAATTGAATGTTATTCCAAGGGTCGGTTAGAACTAGGCTCCGTACAATACAATTTCATGCATCAAGTGTTCAGTACCAAGGGAAAGGGATCAGTTGCGAGGCCTGGTCATGAACAATAATCCAATATCAGTGGAAGACACCCTCTTGTAATTATGTCACCATTGCTCAGCCCATATGGATGGCTTAGTAAATTGCAAGCTATGAAGATGCTGAGGAAGTGGCCCAGGTTATCATTGAGCTTAAATGAATTTGAATTAGCACAACTACTCAAGCACAGAAGTAGTTAGATTGTTTGGAAGGAAACTTAGGATGGAAGTATGGCTGTCAATCATAGTTGTCACGGCGCCACGACGAGTCATAGCAGTAGCCGACTGCCTAGGCGACAAGGCAACCGCCATGGCGTCCGTATAGCGACAAGTCGTTTACAATGTGTAATCTATATATTATTTAACAAGTATATTGGGAATAAAATTTCATATACATTAAAACCCAAAACATAACACTATGTAATAACATTAAAAACACAATTACGTAAATACCTAGTAATAACAATCCAAAATAAAATACAATCAAATAAAAAATATAAGACAAAATTGATCCAAAATAACAAACCATTCATCAAAATATCAGTCCAGTTTATGGTTTAATAAACTGGTTAGAACTTGCAACATATATATATATAATATAAATTTGTTTTATATATATATATAAATTTATATATAAATATTATATACATATTGTTAGAAGATATGATTAGAAGATATGACAGGATATACCATAATTGTAGCTTCCTTAATCAGTGTGTACACATTACTGTAATTTAGGAATTACCATAAATGTAATTAGGTTGTTTTATGTATATATAAATATATATATATATCAATCTATGTAATAGAAAGTGATAACTTCAATGAAATAAGCTTCTCAATTTCTACATGGTATCAAAGCCTGCTTCTTTTTTCAGAAGTTTTTTTTATTGCCATTCACAGTTTTTATTAGAATACTTGTTGAACGACTTGATATGGAGAAATTGAAATCATAATTGAGTTCTACAGTACCAGGAGACCCAACCTGAGTTTTCAATTTTTCGACCTACTGCTGAACGTGCCACCCACTCGCCGGACTGCCGAGGCCACGCATCGGCGCGTGAGACCTTTTCCGGCCATTTTTTTCGACGCGGTTTCTTCCAGTCTGTTGGTCTGATCGGCACTGTGTTTGGCTTTTAGTTTTCGATTCTTTTTCTTCTCTTCAGTTGGTTCGTTTGGTTCCTTGGTTACTTCTGTGCTACTGCAATTTGTTGGCCTGTTCACTCTCAGCACTGTTCTTTTTTTTCGTATCCTTTTGGAAGGTTAATTCTCATGGGATATATTTTTTATCTGTTTTATGGCGGAATACGGTGGTGTTAGCAGTGGGATTCATAAGGGTAACATGGAACAACAATAGACTGTTCGAAGCCATACTCTTAATTCAGCACTGGTTCTAAGTCCTTTCAAACTGGATGGAACCAACTATTTGACATGGTCTCGAGCATGCCATATGTCAATTGAGGCCAATCATGCAACACTTCATCAATGGAACAACCACTATGCCCGAGAAACCGACTCTGCTCCAAGAGGAATGGAAATCTGATAATTCCATGGTAAAAACATGGATCTTTAATTCCATGGAACCTAGTATGCGGAGCAGTTACATGTTCTTAGACACTGCCTATGAGCTTTGGGAGGCTATCTCTCAAACTTTATCTGTTTATGGTGATATGACATATGATATTCGTAAAAGGATTCGCGAGCTAAGTCAAGGGGAGAAGACCGTGACTCAGTATTTTGTAGAAATTAATGCTCTTTGGCAGGAACTTGATCATTACCGAGTTTTTTCAGCCAAATGTTTTGAAGATGCAGCGGCTTATCAAAAGTTTGTTAGTGCAGATAGAGTTGTGGATTTCCTGGCAGGTTTGAATATCAAATTTGATTAAGTTCGAGCACACTTGATTGGTCAGACACCTTTTCCATCGTTACGAGAGGCTCATGCTAGAATCCAACAAGAGGAAAGTAGGCCTCAGGTGATGGTTTGAAATTCTGTTGATCGATCCGCCATGGTTGCTTTATCTCCTAAGTTTGGCTTCAATACTCAGTCTCCTGTTGAGAAGGAATCTCATGAATGTGATTACTGTGGGGGTAAGAATCATACCAGAGATCGTTGTTTCAAGCTTCATGGACGTCCTAAAGGGCGAGGGGGTAGGTTTGGTAGTGGTAGTGGTCATGGATGTGGATCTCAGGCCTATGTGACTACTACCACACCTCAGGTTGATACCTCCAGCTTCAGACACTTCTTCTGCACTCACTCCTGAGGAAATCTCAGCTTTTCGAAAACTCTATTTCAAATCCACTTCTCATTACGCCCAGTCAGGTATACAGTCTTGTGCTCTTAATGTTTCATCACCTTGCTCTAGTTGGATCATTGACACAGGTGCCTCCGAGCATACCGTGTCCTCCACCCTCTTTACTTCATACACGCCTTATTCTGAAAAAGATAAGGTTCGCGTAGCTGATGGTTCCCTCTCTTCTATCTCAGGGAGAGGCTCTGTAGTTTGTACCCCTTTATTGACATTGTCATCTGTTCTTCATATTCCTTCATTCACTGCAAATTTGTTATCTGTTCAACGTCTTTCTGCATCTTTAAACTGTTCAGTAACATTTTTCTCATCTCATTGTGTTTTTCAGGACTTGGTGACGGGGCAGAAGATTGGCAGTGGTAGTGCAGTTGGTGGTCTCTATTACTTAGATATTCTCTCATCGAATATGTTCCCTACTCTGGCTCTTCACTCTACTTCTGATTCAAGTTTGTCTTCTCTCCATCAGTGACATCGACGTTTGGGACATCCCTCTTTTTCTATTTTAGAGTCTTTGTTTCCATCTTTAGTTCAACAATGTAATAACACTCGGTTTTTGTGTGAACCATGTGAATTGGGGAAACACAAACGTTCTGTTTATTCTGCTATTAACAGTCAACATTCAGAATCTTTTGCTGTTATACATTTTAATGTGTGGGGGACCTCTCAGGTTGTTTCTCGTTCTGGTCATAGATGGTTTGTTAGCTTTATTGATTGTCATTCTCGTGTAACTTGGTTTTATCTTCTTCGTTCCAAAGATGAGGTGTTTGATTGTTTTCATGAATTTTATAAAATGATTCAAATCCAATTTGAAGCTAAAGTAAAGATTCTCCATAGTGATAATGGTCGTGAATATAGTAATAATTCTGCTTCTGCATCTTATCTCTCTCAGCATGGCATTAGTCTTCAAACCTCTTGTGTCAAAACTCCAGAACAAAATGGAGTGGCGGAAAGAAAGAATCGTCACTTACTAGAGGTAGCCCGCACCCTTATGTTCACTATGAACACCCCTAAATTTATATGGGGCGATGCTGTTTTGACTGTTTTTTTTTGATAAATCGACTTCATTCTAGAATTCTTGGGAACACAAGTCCAATATCTTTGCTTCCCCACACACCCAGTCCTTCTCCTTCGCCTCGAGTCTTTGGTTGTGTGCGCTATGTTCATGATAAATCTCCCACTCGGAGAAAATTAGATCCGAAGTATCTTCGGTGTGTTTTCATTGGTTACTCTCACACCGAAAAAGGGTATAAATGTTATCAACCTCCTTCACACAAAGTATTCGTCACTCGGGATGTAACTTTTTGGGAATTGGAACTTTTTTATTCTTCTTCACCTTCTCCTCAGGGGGAGGATGTCATTGATGATGAGAAGCTTCCTCTTAGGCAGGCATTACAAGTTATATTCTACCATCTTTTCTTGTTCCAACTTCCTCTGTTCCTATTGATGTTCTTGATAATTCTACACGGGGAGTTACGGAATGAACCTGAGTTGAGAACCTATGTTCGATGAGGCAAACATAAGGTTACCATTTTTGTACCATTACTCCAACCCTGCTCAGAACCTAGTCTTGATAATGCTAATTGTGAGAATCCTATGATACTGATATTCCTATTGCTCTTAGAAAAGGGGTTAGAGCTTGTACTCAACATCCGATCTCTAATTTCGTAGCCTATGATAAATTGTCTGCATCCAATCTCTCTTTTGTTTCTTCCTTATCTTCAATATCTGTACCTCAAGGATGGAAAGAAGTAATGAGTGATGAGAATTGGAAACAGGCGATGATAGAGGAGATGAATACCCTGAAAAAGAATGATACATGAGAACTAGTCTCACTTCCTTACGGAAAGAGACCAGTTGGTTGCAAATGGGTATATACAGTCAAACAGAAACCAGATGGGACAGTTGAGCGATTTAAAGCCAGATTAGTTGCAAAAGGGTACACTCAAACTCATGAGATTGATTACCAGGAGACATTTGCTCATGTGGCAAAGATGAACTCTGTTCGTACCATAATCTCATGTGCAACAAACTTCGGCTGGGATATTCAACAGTTGGATGTGAAAAATGCATTCCTTCATGGTGACTTAGAGGATGAGGTATATATGGAAATACCCCCTGGGTTTGCTTCATCTACCACCAAGGATAAGATTTGTAAACTGCGAAAGGCTTTATATGGGTTAAAGCAATCTCCTAGAGCTTGGTTTGATAGATTTCACAAAGCAATGATAAGATTTGAATACAAGCAGAGTAGAGCGGATCATAACCTATTTGTCAAACAGATAAACGGTAAGACTACCATTCTTATTGTTTATGTTGATGACAATGTGGTGACATGGGATACTATAGAAGAGAGTGTGAATCTCAAAGCAAGTTTGACCAAAGAATTTGAAATCAAAGATCTTGATCCTTTGAAATAGTTTCTTGGTATTGAAATTGCAAGATCTACCTGGGGGATTTTTCTATCTCAAAGAAAGTATGTCCTTGATCTTTTAACAGAAACTGGCATGATGGGATGTAAGCCTGCGGATTCTCCTATTGAAGTTAATCATGATATAATAGGTGGCACAAGACTTACGGTTGATAAAGAAAGATATCAACGTTTGGTGGGATGATTGATATATCTTTCTCATACTAGACCTGATATCTTATGTTGTGGGAATAGTGAGTCAATATATGCATGATCCTCGACATTGTCACATGGAAACTGTTTACAGAATTCTGAGGTATCTCAAGTCTGCTCCCGGAAAATGGTTATTGTTCGCATCACATGGTCATATGAGAGTTGAAGCTTTTTCCGACTCAGATTGGGCAAGCTCTATAGAGGATCGTCGTTCTACATCAGGTTACTGTTCATTTGTTGGAGGTAATCTTGTTACTTGACGTAGTAAGAAACAATCCGTGGTAGCAAGATCTAGTGCTGAAGCGGAATATCGAGTTATTGCTTTGGGTATATGTGACTTCGAACCTTTTTAGAAGATTTGGGTGTTACAACTAATAGACCTATGCAACTATTTTATGATAATAAGGCAACCATTGGTATTGCGAACGACCCAGTACAACACTATAGAACGAAGCGCATTGAGATTAACAGACACTTCATCAAAGAAATGTTAACTAGTGGTCTTATTTGCTTACCTTTTGTCAAAACAGATCAGCTTGCTGATATTTTGACCAAGGGTCTTAGTAGTAAAATGTTTCATCCACTATGTTTCAAGTTGAGTATGCGAGACATCTATACACCAACTTGAGGGGGAGTGTTAGAAGATATGATTAGAAGATATGACATGATATACCATAATTGTAGCTTCCTTAATCAGTGTGTACACATTACTGTAATTTAGGAATGACCATAAATGTAATTAGGTTGTTTTATGTATATATATATATATCAATCTATGTAATAGAAAGTGATAACTTCAATGAAATAAGCTTCTCAATTTCTACACATAAATTTATTATATTATATTATATATAATATATAAATTTTTTTTTATATATATATATATAATATTTATATATATACAGTGAGGATCAGGTAAGGACTCCCTTACGATACTAAAATGCGGATTTTTTTTTCTTTTTTTTAAAACGACTAAAAAAAAAGTTTAATATTTTATGGAACTGAAATTTTTCCATAATACAATGTTTTGAGCGTGATTTGGATACCTATACCAAAAAATATATGTATAGTCTGCACAGACTGTACATACCTGTTTTGTTATATGTATCCAAATCAAACCCAAAACACTGTATTATAGAAAAATTCCAGTTCTATAAAATATTAATTTTTTTAGTTTTAAAAAAAAAGCAAAAAAAAAAAGTCCGCATTTTAGTATCGTAATTGAGTCCTTACCCGATCCGGACCCTATATATATATATGCCTATATGACTATCTTAAATTAAAGTTGTCTCTTTATTTGTTTATTTGTTCCATAAGAGAGAGAAGATAAAGTTCTTTATTTATAACCACTGTTGTCAACATAATATATAAATATCAGAAAGGATAAGTATTAAGTTTATATAATATATATAAATATACATAACAAGAAGTTAGATAAGGGACAAAAAAAAACTAAATAGTTGTTATATATAACACTCGGCAGTAGCACTACACATTTAAAAAAACAAAAAGAAGCAGCTGGGTAGAAAAGAGAGGGAAAAAAAGAAGAAAAAGAAATCAAGAAATACTTGACGAAAAAGTGTCGATCGGAGTCGTGTAGTGCCGCAGCCTCGCCGGAGGGATCGCACAACCTCTCCTCACTATCAATCTCGTTCTCTCTCGGTCACTCACAATCGCTCGCCGACTCCTCTTCTACTGCAAAGTAAAGTTCGATCTTCTCTGCGAAGAAGCGAATCAGTTTGACTAGGGCTAGTTACCCAGTTCCAAGTAACGCCGTTTTTCCTTTTTTTTTACCCAGTTGACCTGTAGCAGACAAGTCGGTCAATCTGTTGGCAAGTCGTCGAAGTTGACGACTTCTTTCGCTAGTCGCCTGGTCGCCTTGCCTGCTCTATACCGACTGGACGCCATGGCGTCGCTTAAGCGACGCCTTAACAACTCCGCTGTCAACGAGCCAAATCTTGACCCTGATTTGATCTGCTTCAATGTAATGTATTGGATCAAAACTCCAACTCATTTATTCTCTGATATGTGATAATTTGATCCATTAGATCAATATTTCAAATGGGCCAAATCATGATTTGATTTGGCCCATTGATCCACCAAAAAACAAACAAACGCAATACATGCTACGGTAGAAGCAGGTTCAAGTTCTGATGCTGTCTTCACTTGTAATCTTGGCCATTTCTCCTTCTCAAGTTCCAACTGTGGTTGGAGTCTCTTCTTATTCCTCAATCTGATCTATTCTATTATACTCTATTCTCTTAAGAACTAATTAATGAAGACACCAACTAGAGGCTATCATATTATGTGATATCATGTATAGTATTTGTATTGGGTTTTATTTGTTCGTTATGCATCATGAGTTAATTTGTTCTTGGGAATTTATTACTAATATATAAACTTGTAACCAACTTCATATTATGTAAGGTATTAAATTGCAGAGAGAAATAGCAGAGTGGTGAGAAGTTTGATTTTATTTGTGATAATTTTAGCATGAAATTAGAGTGAGAAAATTAAAAAAAAAATAGAAAAATAAAAAAGATGAAAATAGTGAATTTTGAAAAAAATTAGTGAGAGAGTTCAAAAAAAATTAGAGTGAGAAAGTAAAAAGTTTTAGAGTTCTTTCATAACTTAATAAAATTATATATATTAATATAATTGTACAAAAAATATTTTTTTTTGGTTTTGAAATGGGTGATGGAAGTGTTTGAAGAGCTGCATGAGAAGGGAGTTGGGTTTTACTCTTGGGTAAGGGCAACTGTAAAAGCGGTAGAAGAATTCATTTATTGGGCAAGACATCGATAAACATATAACCCAATGGCTAGCAAGATGTCCCATTTGCCAATCCGTTAAGCATGATACAGTAAAGAACCAGGATGCCTATAGCCGCTTCCAATCCCAGATACACCTTGGAGAGAGATTGATATGAACTTAATAACTGGATTACCAAGTTCAAGGGGATGCAATTATATGTTTGGTGATGGACAGATTCAGTAGGTATTCCCACTTCTTACCTCTAGCTCATCCCATCTCAGTCAAAAACCATCCACTGCTATTCTTTGAGCAAATCCTTCAAACTTCATGGGTACCTAGTTACATAGTCAATGGTAGGGACCCCTTATTCCTTTGTTAGTTGTGGTGAATTTGTTAACATTGTTGGAACTAGACTTCACATTGGCACTGCATACCACCTTCAAAGTGATGGATGTGCTGAGAGTGTCAACGATCTCTTGGAGCAATACCTAACGTGCATGTGCAGTCACTCCCGTAGACAATAGAGAACTTGGCTTCCTATAGTTGAATGGCGGTTCAAGTACTAGTCACCATATACTGCCCTACGGCCTACAGGCTACACCCTAAAAGGTGGTGGAGTTGAACCTGTCCATCTGAACAACACTGCACTGCAGCTTTCAAAACCAACATAGCCAGAATGGATGACATACATTAAGAGAAGCAACATCAGGTAATAAATTCTCGAAGAAAATTTGGATAAGACTCAAAAAGAATGAAGACATGCAGATAAAGGAAGGGCAGAAAGGACTTTTGAAGTTAATGATTTAGTATACTTGAAACTACAACCTTATAGGCATGGGTCTGTCTATCTGAGTAAGAAGATGAAGGTTGCTCCTAAGTTTTTATGGCCTTTCAAGATACTGGATAAAATATTTCAGTGGTTACAGGTTGGAATTCGCAGCTCTTCAAGAGTAAGTCCAACTTTTCATGTATGCCAGCTAAAGAGGCACATTGGAATAGCCAAATTGAGTACTTAGAAGGAACAAAGTGATCTGTGAACGCCTAGCTCAATGAAAAAACTGTGCAGCAGCATATATGGGAAACTGGGAGAATGAAGACCTACTGAATACAGACCTCAATTTTCTTCTAAATTCATGAGGGCATGGATACTTTGGAGGAGGGTAAATGTCAAGCACAAGGATATAAAACGGAATTCAGTTGGTTATAATCTTCTAGAAGAAGTAAGGAGCATGTGATGGCAGTTAGAAATAGTGGTGCAATTTTTTTTTTGGGTGCATGATAACAAAAGGGTAGTGTTGGAAAATCTATATATCTGGTAGCTATCTGGTCATGTTTATTAAATGAAATGAATCAGAGATTCATTTGGGGTTCCCTGTATCTCTCTTCTTCTTCTTCCTCTTTAATCCTTATATTCTATTATCTTCACATCATCATCCCAAACTCTGGTTACTTGCCTATTTCTGCTATAGGATACACTGGAGGCTTACAGAGACTAGGGAAAATATCCAATCTCACAAAAAATCAAAACATAGATGGCTCTCTGAAAAAAACCGAGCATTACGCTCTGTCCGTATCCCAAAAAAAGAAAACAAGAGATCACTCGTGTTCAAGGCATCTTAGACCCGTTAGGGGTGCTCTTTGGTGGACTAAACACATTTCTAAATTGGAAATAAAAATGTTTTTGGTTCTCTCCGAAAGCACTTTTAAAGAGTAGAAATTTAGGTTCAAAAACATTTTTCACTGAAGCCGAAAATCTATGCTTTTGGGTGAAGCACTTTTGGCTTTAGCACAAAGTCCAAAATTACCTTGAATTGCAAAAAGAAATAAAATCTAATACCACATATTTACCTTAAATTTGTCATTAATACCTTCAAAAACACTTTTATAATTATATAACAAAACAATATTTTAACTTCCTTAAAAACACTTTTGTCAAAAGCTCTACATTAAAAGGTGATTCACCGCACCGCTCCCTCAAATGGGCACTCAGCATCCTTCTTCCCTCTAAAAAAGTAACAAATTCTCCACCGAGGCGGGTCACACCCACTTCTCCAACACAAAATAGAGTTGCACAAATGCCAGTTGTTGGATAATGTTGAAAAAAATAAATAAATAGAGATTTCATCTCACCATACAAATATAAATGGGGCCTTTTTCATATTAGATTTGTAGAAGAATTGAAGAGCAGCAGAGTCTTCCGTTGTTTGCTTCTCTTTTTGTTTCCGGTCCCTAGAGTGGGCTACTGCCCACCCTTTGTATACATTCTTCAATCAATGAAACTTATTATTTGCCTTTGTAAGATGATCTTCCAAACGGTTGTGTTTACTCCTGTACGCAAATGAGAGTCCCTTTTTTTTGTTGCGACTTTCTTTTTCCAGATATTAAGGTCTGCATTGAACACGATTAAACATAATATTTTTGGATAATATTTTTTTCAATATGAAACTTGAAGGATTAAAATATATTTATGTCTCAAGTCTGAAAATGCAGATCTTAATATTTGGGGAAAAAAGAGTAAAAAGGAAATGGCACTCATTCATTTTCAGACGGAAGTAGCATGGGTTTAGTTTCTTTGAATATCCATGCCAATGTTGATGAATCGAGAAGTTGTTTAAGGTCCTAGAACTGCTCACTCTCTTCTTGCTGGATCATTCTGTCAGGAAGTTAGATAGGTAGGTACACACAGGGAGAGAGTTTTGCTCTTCCAATTAAATTTTTCCTGTTGAAAGTTGTCTTTATAAGCTCAAACTATTTGCTTAGCCATTCATTTTGCTTAACACGTGATATGACATTTCTCAGGTAGGTTGTCGTGTGACAAACTCTGATGCACACTTTCTCCAATGGCTTGTTGGTGTACGGCTTTTTGCAATCTTATAGAAATGTAGCAAAACATTAAGTCAATCTTGAATGGCTTACATAAAGATAGCCTGACAATCTGATGGAATTTCTGCGAAAGTAGTCCAAGCAGTTTTTAGTCTCTTATTTGGATGGCTTATAGCAATACGTGTAAAGCTGGAGCAAAGCAAGGTCAGTCGGAGCTTTCTTGTAGGCTTTTGACACCAACAGGGTTAAAAATGAGCAATTGTGCATTAAGGTGGGTTGACTGGCCAGAGCAAAATCATATGTTTAATTAAAATACAGGCACTTCTTATAGTTACATTTTATATTTATATCACAAGGTGGTTGTCTTGTATGTTGGAAAAGCCTAATTTATTGCATCAATATCATTGTAGTTCCATCATCAGGAATAAAATACGAGTATGTATTAAATTTCTTTCTATAATGCAACAATGTGCTTGTTCTTGGTTCTTGGAGGACTTAATTGTTTCTATATGCTTTTATCAATGTAATAGTAAGGGTTGGTACTTTTTGTTGATTTAGTGATACGGCAACATATCATAGGGCGTGGCGAAGTCAGAAATATTTTTTAATGGGGTTTAAATTACAAAATTATTATCAAATAAATAATTTTGTGGGGGTTCGGGGAGCAGCGCTTTCAAACTATTTTTTTAATACTTGTATTTTTGACACACACACACACACACACACACACACATATATATATATATATATATTATAAGGGCAAAGGGTCAAAAATGCCCCTGATGTATCCACTTGCACCCTAAACTAAATTTTTTTTCGAAAGTATCTTTAACGTTATATTTTTTTGGCCCGTCCGTGCCCCTGTCGTTAACAGAAGACAAATGGGCCATTAACAAAAGACAAACGGGGTTAAAATGTGATGACGTGGCAGGTTTAAATATAAAATATATTTTAAATAAAATAATATATAACATTTAATCAAAACAAAAAATAATAAAATTCAAAATAAAAAAAGCATAACATATTTACATCATTTAATCAAAATAATAAAATTCAAATTACATCATTAAAATATTAAAATCATAATTTGAATTTAAAAATTTTATATCAATTTTATATCATATTGGAAAATCGGAAATAGTCGGTATTGATTACTTAAGCATATTTTGTGGTCTATATCGGAAGAATTTATACTTAATTATAAAACAAATTTCAAAGGTTTAAAATGCAATTAACTCTTTAAATTGAAAATAACTAAGTACTTTGACAATGTGATATTATAGTCCGATCCATTTAAAAAAGCAGTAATTTTATTTATTTCAAATATTAAAAGATTAAAAATGTGTTATTCATGCTTTAACACACTATCTTCCATCGATAAAGTAAATTAAAAATAGAAATGATATATTTTTATTAACATTTGTTATACTTAATTATATTGTAAAAAGTACTAACATGCCAGTGTCTGTTATTTTTAATAACCATTTTTTCTCTCTCAATATTGAACCGTTCTTATGTAATCATTTTAATAGTACTAACATGTCAGTGATTTAAAAATTTTATATCAATTAGTATTTAGTATTATGATTTTAATATTTTAATGATTTAATTTGAATTTTTGTTGTTTTGATTAATTAACAAAATAATTTAAATGTTAGTATTTTAGTATTTTTTAGTATTTTTTTAATTAGTATTTTAGTATTTTTTTAATTAGTATTTGATGTAAATATGTTATGTTTTGAATTTTAGTATTTTGATTAAATGATATAAATATATTATACAACTTATTTTATTTAATTAGTTAAAAAAATAATTTGAATTTTATTATTTTGATTAAATGATGTAAATATGTTATGCTTTTTTTTATTTTAAATTTTAGTATTTTTTGTTTTGATTAAATGATATATATTGTTTTGTTTAGAATATATTTTATATTTAAGCCTGCCACATCATCACATTGTAACCCCGTTTGTCTTCTGTTAACGGCAGGGGCACGGGCGAGCCAAAAAATATAACGTTAAGGCTACTTTTGGAAAAAAAATTAGTTTAAGGTGCAAGTGGGACATCGGGGTAAACATCAGGGGTATTTTTGACCCTTTACCCTATATTATAATGATAATATAATAAGTAATAATATACGGTATATATACACTATATTGACTCATAATAGATTTTTTTAATCACAACTGTTTATAAGTAAACAATCCATTTTTTATTTTTAAAAGTAATGTAAATTAGATTATTATTTAGTTTAAAATATTATAGAAAGATACATATATTGAGATAATATGAGTCGTGTGGTTAAAATTTGATTGATAATGTTATAAATTTTTAATTTTATCCTTTTTAATAGAAAATTATAAAATTTTAGTGTGGTCATTTTATATATGTATTTAAAATTTTTAAAATTTATTTTACATTATAAAGTAATTTTTTTTTTCAATGGGGTCAATTGACCTCACAACTTTGTATGTGGCTTTGTCACTGACTAGGGTTATGCTTGTTTGCAATGATTATAATATTGAGATTATAATCTATGAGATTATAATATCAAAACTATTAATCCTAAATTATAATCTTGATATTATAATAATTATAATCTAGCTATTTTGTAATCTCTAGATTAATAGTTTCAAGTCTAAATTTGAGAACAAACAAGACACTTGGACTATGTTTGTTTGGAACAATTATAATCTATGAGATTATAATTTCAAGACTATTAATCTTAGGATTATAATATATCGGGATTATAATTATAATCTCAAGACTATTAAATCATTTTATAACTTTTAGACTAATAGTCTTAAATTTAAATTTGAAAATAAACAAAATACTTGGGATTAATATTCTCATCTTAAATATTATTTTTACAAACAAATATAGTCTTAAAATAAATAGTCTTATCCGAAATATAATTTTTCTAAACAAACATAACATATAGCCTAAGAGTGTTCATAACTCAAATGTGACGCCCCCAAAATAGGTATACATCACCCATCTTAAGTCGCCAAATACATGGTACAAAATTCAAATACAACTTAATTGCACAACAGTCGTGTAAAATACGACAAAACATAATCTAAGAGTTTTAATAAGAATATTGTCATTTAGACAATATACACACTCAATGGAGTCCTCATTACATTTATTGTCACACTATTTAACAGAACAGTGAGGACTACTAATGCTATCATCTGGACCGTCACTCCGTTCCCCGACTAGTCCCGACTACGTTCTCATTTCCTGAAGAGAACATTGAAAGAAAGGGTGAGCTCAACTAGCCCAGTAAGAAATAGTATGACTAAGATAATGCAGAATAAATTATCATTAGCCTTCAACAGTGTTAAACTGATAAAATATAATAAACATCAAGTTTAACTGTAGCGGAACAAGCAATCCATTAGAAGAGTCAAGTAGAGAATAAAATCTACTATCTTCTATGATTTAAAAGGTTTTTCATCACTTTTATCGCTGAGACTCAACTTAATAAATAAAACACATCATCCCTGCACTACGACCAATGATATTCATTAGTATCACGACCACAAATTATCTATGCACTACGGGCCAATGATATTCGTGTATTCATCAATGGTCATGATCATGCCAACAACTGTCCATCAATGCACTACGACCAATGAGGACTTTTACCACATCATTTGTAATATTACGGTTATGATTATACCGAATAATCCTTGATCATAATCATACTAAGTCCATCTATGCACTATAGGCCACAGATGACTTTCAACATATTATAAACATGAGGATGATGACAATGATATAAGAATTCAATAAAATAAGTTCAAGGATAAATTTGTAAAGATTTATAATTTAATTTATCCAGAAATCAATAACGTCCAAATTGTCAACATGATACTGCTTTGTGGAGTAAAATTCAAGAATGCTCAGAAGAATATTTTCATGAAAAGATACTGTATTAAGCGCAAATATCAAGGATATTCCACTAATTTCATGGAGTATAGAAGCCAAAACTTTAATCAACTGAGTATAATAGAATATATGAAACCGCAAATAGATTTTTGCCGCCATGCAGTAATCCACGTAGATAGATTATTCCAACAGAATAATAAAGAATGGAATAACAGAAGAATTCACCAGGCGTGCGTAATCCGCACAGACAGATTATTCCAACAAAATAATAAAGAATGGAACCAGGTCATGCGTAATCCACACAAACAAGATATTCCAACAGAATAATAAAGAATGAAACCAGGTTATGCGTAATCCGCACAGACAGGATGTTCCAACAGAATAATAAAGAATGAAACCAAGTCATGCGTAATCCGCATAGACAGGATGTTCCAACAGAATAATAAATAATAGAATAACAGAAGAATTTCACCATGTATACGGTACTTCGCATAGACAGGTTATTCCAACATAATAATAAAGAATGGAATAACAACCCTTACGAGTATTGAGAGAAAATAACTCTCTTAATGAATACGAAAGAATAATACCCCTTGCCTTAGAAAATCTGGATACTGGAATAGTGAGGTAGCATAATTCTCTTATTCTTTCTCTCTATAATTTCTCTTTATAATAATCACTCTAAAGCTTTTGTGAATTGGTGAGAAATGAAGGAAGAATGAGCTTCTATTCATAGGAAAATATAGTTTCGATAATTGCACGTTTTGGGGCTCGAAATATTACAGTATAAAACCTTCCGTTTTTTCTTCATTTTTAATTTAGTCCTGCAAGTATTATCAAACTTGCACCACCTCCCCTAATAGTAAATAATGTGAATCAATAGTAAATCATATGAATCAATAGTTCTAGACATGTAAAAATACGAATTACAGTATAGTACCTCCTTCTATACCTCCATTTTTAACTTAGTCATGCAAGTATTATCAATCTTGCACCACCACCCCTAATAGTACAAGAATGTGAATCAATAGTACACACATGTGAACAAATAGTTATAATCATGTGAAATAATAGCAATTAATTGCTCATTTATCCGATTAATTACCCGATTGGTCAATATAACCTCCAGACATCAATTATTATTGAAATAAATATCGATTTCCACTAACACTAATAATCCCAACACAATGGAACTATCAATTTCATCTTTAATCAACACAACTTATTCATCATTAATATTATAACTCACAATATTTAACAACCAGGTCGTTCCTAGGAAAGAGGGGGCTTTCCGATAAGGATTTCTCCTTATTGGCGGGCAATTAGGTGACCAAACCTCTCCTTGACAGAACTTCTAGACATTGTCAATATTGCAAATAATAATATGAATAACTTTATCGTCTCAATTATTGATTTAATAATAATAAATATTATGCAGATGATACTGTGATAATAATTGAATCAATAATATGAGAGATATGATGCAGCAATTACTGTAGCAATAATTGAGTATAACTGAGTGACTTCTCACATAATCATCAATAATCAATACCGTGTGCTACTATGCAACCACGCGTATTACTGTACTTTTACTACCGGGTAGTTCAACAGTTTTAACGGTAATACTTTCGCCGTTATTTTATAAAAGAAAATTCTGTCATTTTCTAACTACGACAATACTTCCGTTGTGGGGTCTACCAATGATTGTGCCATCGTACGAATATTCCCTGTTAAAACGAATATTCTCCGACCAATCGAATATTATATAACCACTTGCTTACTTTGCAAAAGTTATAAATATTACCCACAACTATAACATTATATCAAATCAACACCATAATATTCAAAAATATATTTCGAGAAAATTATTCTTTATTCATAAAAGTTGGGGTCGTACATCAAATCAATCAAAACAACTCGACCAAGCCAAATTAAATTAATTAGTTTTGATCGGATTTGAACCGATGACATTGGTTTAATCACAACAATGCTTAATCACAACAAGTGCTTTATTTTCCACTTACAACAAGTGCTTCATTTCAACCTTTTTATCTTGTGTGTGGACTCGATATGAGTTTCTTAAAATTAAAATATATTTGATTTAACTTTTAGACAATATAATTTATAAAAATTGTACTCCTTTCGTTCTCAGAATGATGGCTAACGGTACACATTTTTTTGTTCCGAAAAGAATGAGATAAAATACATAAAATGAATGATAACTAAGTCATTTAGTAGGGTTCAATAATATAAAAAAAATAAAAGTACTCATCATCTTATATAATCTTGTAAAGGTTACCAGCACTACAAAAAAAGGACATTGACGGCGGGCTTTGCCGTCATCAATGACCCCCTGCCGTCGGCAATGAGGTTATTGGCGACGACAACATCCGTTGCCCCACGGGTCGTCGCTCCTGGCTCCCGTCGCTCGTCATCGGTAATGAGATCATTGACGACGGGGGTCATTGACGACGTCCGTCCGCCACCAATAAGTCATTGTCGACGGCACGAGCGACGGACAGTCCGTCGCCAATAGTTATTTAAAAAATATTTATTAATCTGGGCATTAGCGACGGGCCAGCCGTTGCCAATGACTTTTGTCTGTCGCCAATAGTATTTATTTATATTATTTAAAGAATCAATAGCCCGTCACTAAAACCGTCACCGTAGGTCATTAGCGACGGGCTAGCCATCGCCAATGACCTAATTTTAATTTTTTTTTTTGGAAATTGCAAAATTCCCCTGTTCATTTACATATACATAATTGTACCTATTATAAACTAAGGAAAAATAAATAATTCTTCACGAATACATATCAATAACAATCAAATCTTTTGCTATTAACTATCAAATATGTAGACAAAACGTAATCACATATAGATAAAGGTCGTACGATGTAGATACAAAATGTAATCATAAACCACCAATTTAGTTAGATACATAAACCATCAACCTAACTATATACAAAACTCTAGCTTGTACAACTCAAAAACTGTACAAGTACATACATATGCATGAAAATAAAAATATAAACATAAACTAACTATAGCCCCAGATCAAGAGTGTCAGTACCATCATTACCACCATCTATCGTACGACCGTCGGTCCCACCTCCGGTCTCATTGCTAGTTTAACTGTCAGTCCCACCCTCCATAGTCTCATCAGTATCAGCTTGGTAGTCATCACCATTTCCTCCACAATCATCGCTTGTGCCACTGCCTCCACCCCCACGAGTCTCATCAACAAGACCCCTACAAAATTAAAATATTAATAACGAAGTCGAAAAGAGAGCATATTTAAATTATTTTAGTTTGTGTTCTTCAAGTCTTAACAAAGTAGGCAAACGAGATGATAACTCAGCCTCTGGATATCGAAATCGAGTCTTATAAGTTATAATGCGTGCCTAATATCTATGAAGTGCTATGTTTATGTTTTTGTGTTGTTTCAACGCCCGAGACGGGTTTTTGTCTCGTTTTCAATTATTTTTCTAAGTTTTCTTAAGTTAGGCAAACGGGATGATAACTCGGCATCCGGATATCGGAATAGAGTCCTATAAGTTTTAACGCGTGCCCAATATCTATGAGGTGATATCTCTATGTGTGCGTGTCGTTTTGACACCCGATGCGAGTTTTGGTCTCTTTTATGACTATTATTCTAAGTTTTAACAAGTTAGGCAAATGAAATGATAACTCGACCTCCGGTTATCGTAATCGAGTCCCGTAAGTGCATACAATGTGGCGGCTGCATACTCACTATCGGTTAAGAATCGCCTTTTTTCCCACCGAATGGTTGTACAAAATGACTAAAGGCCGTTAATTCTCCATTTTCCTTGTGCGCAATAACCTCATTTCGACGTAAGCGATTGTGCCTCTTCTAAAAATTTGGCTCAAAGTATAACGAGCGAAAATTAACAAGTTCCTCCATAACATAACTTTCAGCAATTGACCCCTCTACACGGGCTCTATTATTCGCCTTTTGCTTTAGACGTCAGATATACCTATGTGTTATATATGCATGTATAGATTAACAAATAAGAATTAATGAACATTTTAATGTATTAAAAACATTAGTGTTATTACCTCTCGAATGGATACATCCATCTATATTGCACGGGACCACCAAACTTAACTTCGTATGGCAGGCGAATAGGCAAATGCTCCATTGAATCAAAAAACAATAGAGGGAAGATCATTTCTAACTTGCACATTAATTATTTCCACTATCTGTATCTCCATTTTATCCATGTCTTTGAGTTGGAGCTTCATCAAGCATAGATCTCTAAAGAAATTAGAAAGCTATGTCAGTGCTTCAACCACACATTTCGGTAACAAGTCGATAAATGCCACGGGGATCAACTTTTGCATGAATATATGACAATCATGACTTTTGAGACCCTGGAACTTTAGCTCTTCAACTTTACAACACCTTAACATATTTGAAGAATATCCATCTGGGAGCTTCAGTCCATTGATCCAATTACATATCAATATCAATTGTTTCCTGGTCAAAGTATAATCAGCTTTAGGCGTTACCGTCTTACTACCCTCCTGATACAACTACAGATGTTCCCTAATGTTCATTTTTACCAAATCAAGCCTCGACTTGTTGTCCTTTGTCCTACTACTGACATCTAGGACTTTATAAAAAATGTTATCAAATACGTTCTTCTCAGTATGCATTGGATCTAAACAATGACGAATGCAGAGTGTAGCCTAGTAAGACAGGTCAAAGAACATGGAACGGTGTGTCCAATTGTGAACCTTGCCCTAACCATAAGCTTGCTCTAATATATGATTCTTCCTTAGAAGTATAAAATTTAAGTGACTAATCCAACTCTGTCAGGAATAAGCATGTGAATGATATTCCTATTTACATATGATTTGATTATGATATATATACATGAATGAATATGCAAGTATGCTTGCATTAAGAAAAGCTGTAAAGTCCTTTGATAGATAATAGAAACATGTGTACAAGGACTTAGAATGAATTGATCAAGTATGTTAGGTTGATCCTACATAAGCAAAACAATTTTGTAAAGTCCTGATATACAAGGACTATAAACATAGAAAGATAAAGCATGTTAGGTTGATCTTATGATGTAATAGATAGGTTTGTCTGATCGTCGAGCACTGCACCATAAATCGTAGTCTGCAAGGAGAGTCAAGGAAAACTCGAGAGCTATCGAGGCAGAATCATAGTCTGCAAGATAGTAGATCTCGGAGTTCGTAGACTGCCAGAAGAGACGAGGAAGGATCGTAGTGTGTCGAGTAGAACTTCTTCAGGACCATAGTCTGCTGAGGAAGTCATGTTCAGAATCGTAGATACAGCCTGCCTACGAGACGACCGAGTATCTGCCGAAGCCAAAGTTAAGAATCGTAGACTACACTAAGAGTCGTAGAGTCTACTGATCATATCAGAGGCAGAGATCGTAGTTGAACAAGATCAGATGAAGACAACAATTATAAGGCAGAAATCGTAGAGTATCAAGATCTGATCTCAAAGTCGTAGTGTCTGCACAGCCAAAGCTAAATCGTAGAGTGCAGAACTAAGATCTCAACATATGTGCTCACAATGCCAAGGCAGAATCGTAGAGCAAATATGATTCTCAATAAATGAGCACTCCCAGAATATCCAAAGGAATGAAGCCTCTGGTTGGCACTGCAAAGATACATCCCATCTGAAAGAAACTAGAGAGCACTCAACGAATGGCATGCAAGCTAACAGAAGATCTAAGCACCAACCCAATCAGCATCCAGATTGAGTTGTGAAGCCATTCAGGATGAAGTCTTCCACAAGGAGATCAGAAGAAGACTTCAGTAACTGACTAAGGAAAGTCAGCAAGTGCAGTAGCTGTCAAATAGACAGAAGACGATGATCTTGGAACCAACCAGGATCGTAGTGTTTGCCAAACAAAGAAAGAACTGATGGAGGGCATACAAAGATAATGGACAGCTTCTACAGAACAAGGCTAAAGTGATTAAACATTGGGTCAGTCCATTGATGATAAGTGAACGGGAGATCACAAGGAGAAAGTGAGCTGGACACGCCACAAATATGAAATGTTTTGCTATTCAGAAAGGGCTAGAATAAAGAAGTCAAGCCATTAGTATCTGAGAGCTGTTAAGGCAAACAGAAGTGTTAAAGCATTGCACAAGAGAAGGAAGAGGTGTTCTACATTGAAGATCCAATCAACACTCTTCAAGATCGTAGTGTTGTCTCTACCAGTCAACAAGACACTACGATCAGGTCCACGAAGACATGCATCAGAATTGTATCTTAGTCATAATATTTCTTACTGGGCTAGTTGAGCTCACCCTTTTACTTTCATTGTTCTCTTCAGGAAATGAGAACGTAGCAGGGACTAGTCGGGAAACAGAGTGACAGTCCAGATGATAGCATTAGTAGTCCTCACTATTCTATGAAATAGTGTGATAATAAATGTATTGAGGACTTATTTTGAGTTTGAATACTGTCTAGAAGATAATATTTGTATTAAAACCTTCAGCTCATTTTGTATATTTAAGGTTCTATTTGTATTCTGTACCATGTATTTGACGACTCAGAATAGGTGATGTATACCTATTTTGGGGGCGTCACAGTAATAGTATTTTATTAGGAAGTAAATATTTTATAATAATTTGTTATTTGTTAAAGATTTTATTTTCATATCTTTAGGAAGTTTGTTAGGATATCTTTTCGTATCTCTAGGAAGTTTTTTAGAATCATTTTCACATCCCTAGGAGGATTTTATTCCTATATTTTATTTTCATATCTCTAAGAAGATTCTAGACTGACTTGGATATAAATTTTTGTTAGCTATATATATATAACCCGACTTGTGGGTTGAATTATATAGACTTTGAATTTTGATAAATATTATTAGTTCCCAGAGGTACAATAGTTATCTAGAAGGGGGGTTGAATATATATTTTAAATTCTTTTCAAAATACTTGTTAGTTTTGCTAATGACTTAAACACAACGAAATTATGAATTATTTGTTTCCCCTTTAAGATATAACGAGTTAATGAGTGGTAAACAGTTATAGAAAAAACAAAGTGATTTTAAGTGGTTCAGAGCACTTAAAGCTCATAGTTCACTCTTCTACTCCTCAAGTAAAAAATCTACTAAGGATATCTTTACACTTTCTAAATCTCACAGATTCCTTCAAGACCTAGCAGTCTTGGAACTTCTTAGTTCACTTTTGAACTCTTCAAGTCCAGCAGACTTGGTACTTCACAGTTCACTTAGAACTCTTCAAGTCCTTCTGACTTGGAACTTCTCACTTCACTTGATAGTAGTTGAGTTCTTGTGTGGTGCTACTCAGTTGTCGTTAAGCTTATGTTCGAAAGAACTAAGTAGATGAGCAAGCTTTCTCTTTCAGATCGTAGAGTTGAGCGTTGAGTGTTCTTCAACGTTTTTGTTTAATGCTTGCTTTTTTCTATCATCTGTTGATGTTTTGTATATATGAGGTCTTTGAAATGTATCCGTTGAAGACATCCGTTAAAGCATTAAATGCGTTTGACATTTCTGAGCTTTGATGGAGACTTTTTGCATGACTTCTGCTTTACAGTCTGGCCCACTAACACAGCAGACTGCTGTCTCACCTAGCACCTGAAAAGATGTTTTCTGCTTACCCATATTACTTTCCGTAGCTTCTTCAATACGTTTCTTTGTATCATACTAAGGATAACTATTGTGTCATTGGGACTCTAGAGGACTTCAACGTTTATAACCCATTCCATATTTGTTGCAACTTATTCTTTAAACAAATGGACAGGGCTCGATGCTTCTAACACAGATAGATGAAGCTCTACATTCTGATCGTGGTGTCTTGCCACCTTGGTACTTGATCTGATACTAGTAAACGAGAACACTACGATTTCTCTTAAGTACTGGCACACTATGATCTTAACTTGCTTGGATTGTAGACTCTACGCTTCCGAGAGCACACTACGATCTCTGAGTTGGCTCGACAGGCGTTTGGACTACTCTACGAATCTGGGAGAGGCCCTTCAAAGCAGACACACTATGATTCTCGATGCTATATGATTTTGCCTTGGCATCTGCAATCTCTTGACCAGATTGATAGACTACGATTCTGTTGAAGCCTATCTATTACATCTCAAGATATAGATCAACCTAATTGCTTTGATCTTTTCATCTATACATTTATTTACAGAATGATAAACATTAATAGCTCAGATCAACCTAATAATTTTGATCTATCACTAAGTCCTTGTACATATATTCCTTGAAGGACTTTATATATAATCATGAATATATACTTTCAACATCAAATTTAAATATGCAATCTCCCAACAAATATATTATACACATTAGAGAGATTTCTCTGTGTTTTCTGGAGAATCTCTTGTTCATTTATTTGTGAATTCAATTGTTTACTAGCTCGCAGGATAATCTTTATCCCGCCCATCGTCAGCTGGTATCAAAACACAAGTATCTTTCTGGGAGTAGACTCATCGATTTTAATGGTTAGTGGTCGTGGTCGTAGAGGGCAGGTTTCGACTGAGGAAATCCCACACCGTGATCATAGCATCCAGGACGTGATGATTGAGGATTTATAGAGACAGGTTGCAGAGTTAACCAGACATCTTAAGGCGCTGACTCGAGGTCGTCGTGGATAGGTTCTGAAGGAGGAAGTCCCGCACCTTGATCTCTATCGTGGACAGTTTTCGGTTGAGGAAGTACCACACCTTGATCATGATGAAGAAGGGTATTATTCTCTTGGACAGTATCCGACCGAGAAAGTCCCGAAATATTTCTCACACCTTGATTATGATGAGGAATTTTATAATTTTAATTCTGATTCTGATGCAGAACAGTTGGTTGAGGAAGAAGTAGATGAGTATGAAGAAGAAACATATGATGAATATGCAGATGAATAAGAAATATATGATGAATATGAAGATGAAGATGAAGAAGAAATTTATGACGAATATGAAGATGAAGGAGAGCCTTATAGAGAACCTTTGTATGACGAATATGATGATGGCGTCGAAGAGAAGAATAAATCGTATGAAGATAGCCAAGAGACTCTGATCGTTCACAAGAGTCTACCAAATCATAATGGTGATTCCGAAGAGGATTGGTTGAGAACCAATATCTTTCAAACTACTTGCACTATTGCAAATAAAGTCTACAAGTTAATCATTAACAACGACAGTTGTGTGAACATAGTGTCCGAAGAGGCTGTCAAGAAATTGCAGTTGAAAACAGATCGACATCCTAAACCATATATGTTGTTGTGGTTAAAAAAAGGCAATGAAGTAAGAGTGGATAAAAAGTGCTTAGTGTCTTTTTTCCATCGGGGCAATAAATATTTTGATAAAGTTTTGTGTGATGTGGTGGTAATGGACACATGTCATGTGTTGTTGGACTGACCTTGGCAATATGACCGAAGAGTCATTCATGATGGTCAGAAGAATACGTATTCCCTTCGTTTAAAAGGAAATAAGGTTGTACTAGCGCCTCGGTGAGAAGTGGCCAGTTCGGCTCGAGCAGTCGGGAGTCCAAACCTATTATCCATGACTAGATTCCTAACGGAGGCCGATTGTGAAGGTGTGTTGTATGTTCTACTTCTTTGTTGGAGCGGTTAGACAGCTGAAAGCATTGAAGTGTCAGCCGATGTATAGAAATTGCCCGAAGAGCTTCCATCAGGAGTATCGGCGATGAAGGACATTCAACAACGGATATATCTTGTTCCAGGATCGAATCGAAAGGAAAATATTTTAGTTGTCGAAGTATCTTCTTGTACAGTTTCCATTCTATCTTTGTCGAACTCAAGGACGAGTTCTTTCCAACACGGAGAGACTGATGCAGGAGGATTTCTGGCTGAAGATCTTGAATGGTCGGATAATACGATGATGATGTTAAAGGACCAAAAGCTAAGGGATCAGTGCAACGGTATCGGTTGGCATCGGGGTCAAGCGTTCGGTCTGTGTCTTCGGAGTCAGAGTTCGGCTTCAGATAGTGTCATGACCGTGTCTTTGGGGTCAGTGTTCAGCTTCGATTGGTCAGGGTTCTGCTTCGGATGGCGTCATGACTTCGGATGTGGTGAAGCTCTTCTGAAGAGGCGTCATGACTTCTGAAGTTGATGAACCTTATTATATTATTATTATTTAGTTCTTTATAGTAATAGTATTTTATTAGGTAGTAAATATTTTATAATATGTTGTTATTTGTTAAAGATTTTATTTCTGTATCTTTAGGAAGTTTGTTAGGATATCTTTTCGTATCTCTAGGAAGTTTGTTAGAATCTTTTTCACATCCCTAGGAGGATTCTATTTCTATATTTTATTTTCATATCTCTAAGAAAATTCTAGACTGACTTGGAGATAAAATTTTGTTAGCTATATATATAATCCGGCTTGTGGGTTGAATTAGATAGACTTTGAATTTTGATAAATATATTATACACATTAGAGAGATTTCTCTGTGTTTTTTGGTGAATCTCTTGTTCCTTTATTTGTGAATTCAATTGTTTACCAGCCCGCAGAATAATCGCTATCCCGCTCGGCGTCATTTAATATAAAATTTTGTTATAAACTTAAATAAAATTAAAATAAATATTTTCTCGTAATAGTAACAAATACATTCCATTTTGGTGTATGGATATGTACCATGAACACCAGAGTCAGGTGATAAAGGAATGAAATCCTTATCATTTGGGGTTTCATCGAGAATAAAACCATAATGTTCAAGAAGCTCCAAATTTGTGTATGCTGCATAGCTTAACAGAACCTGTAGGCAAGATTATTGTTTTAAAATCCAACTTTGAAAATCATCAAAACGGAAAGGGGAAAAAACACACAACTTGACAAGTTGGAAATTAAAAAAATCACACAACTTGACAAGTTGGATAGTTTAAGAAAATTTTGCTTTATGCAGACTGATGGATACAACTGCAAAGGGGCTGCTGCTGGTTCATCGCTATCCATTTGTTTAGCTTCTTGAATTCCGCTCATGATTCGTCATGAACTCATGATCTAATTTGTCCAATTGTGAACAACAAAACATTTTTACATTTCTATAGTACTCTTTTAAGTTTCCAGCCTGTGTATGCAAAACAAGTTTCAGGTTATCAGATGCTTAAACTATTAAATCTTTAAAGGGATATATGACACATGCTGACAACATTGCTTTCTTGACATGCTTAGCTGAGGTATTGAAATGAATAATAAAGCTAACCATAGGGGGCATTGAAATCAAAATTAAAGTTAGACTCACCAAGACCTAATTATTATAAATATCATGAATCACGTACAAAAAAAGCATGACATTTTGATACATAAAAGCAGTGGCTAACACACCCAACATTTCGCCGCCTTTTTTAATTAAAAAACTGAGATCAGCTGATCTCAAGCTATTGATTTTGAACATATAAATGAATATAGCACTAGCGATATGATGAATCCGAACATGATGAATTGATATTTTTTCATCATTCTAAAAATGAACCCAAATAATAATTCCTCTTATTTAACGCCTCTCTTTTTAATATAACCAAAAACTCCTTCTATACACCACTATTTATCCATGTGTATCTGTTAGAAAACATAGGCATACAAGTTCAGTTAAAATGAGATATATTATTAATATTAATGAAATGAATTGGCTTTAAATAGCCACTGAAAATACAAAACCACGTCTCAACAACCCTGAGATTGTGGCTGTGAACCAGCTGAGGACTTGGTCTAACTAAAAAACAAACTCAACAAACTTGACTGACTCTTTAACTCTCCTAAAACATAAGTTTATTTGAGTGAACAAAACTAACTTTGACTAACAAGAACTTCTAACTATTTCAAACATATCTCAACAATCCTTCCCCTAAACTAAAGCTGCTAAGAACAATTCAATTTACTTCATTTTTAGTGAAACAACCCGGGTCAAATCCCGAGTCCGGAACAAATCTTGGGTCAAATCCCAAGTCCGAATCGAATCAAATCCATCCAAATAAGGCCTCAAACCACTGGCCCAATAGTATCTTCTTGGGTTATCTAGCCCACCACAGGCTCCCAAAAGGTCATGACTTGAAGGTACTATTGGTAGTTAACTTAATTCCTTATATACAGACAAATTTTCCCCTATCTTTCGATGTGGGACTGGGGTGTTACAAACTCCCCCACTTAAATTTCTGACGTCCCCGTCAGAACCGATCACACACGGCCCGACCTCCGGCAACCCGATCGGATGACCCGACCCGAGCTTTCGAAAGTCGGCTCTGATACCATATGAAACAACCCGGGTCAAATCCCGAGTCCGGAACAAATCTTGGGTCAAATCCCAAGTCCGAATCGAATCAAATACATCCAAATAAGGCCTCAAACCACTGGCCCAATAGTATCTTCTTAGGTTATCTAGCCCACCACAGGCTCCCAAAAGGTCATGACTTGAAGGTACTATTGGTAGTTAACTTAATTCCTTATATACAGACAAATTTTCCCCTATCTTTCGATGTGGGACTGGGGTGTTACATTTAGCCACGATTCCAAACATTTTCCGAAGCCTTTCAAATGCTTCTAACTTCAGGGGTTTTGTGAATATATCCGCGAACTGCTCACTACTCCCACAAAATTTAAGTTTCACAACACCATCCTTTATAAGATCTCGAATGAAATGAAATCTCACATTAATGTGTTTGCTCCTACCATGAAATTAAACACATGATTCTTGGTTAATTTAATTATAGAAGTATTGTCACAAAATAAAGTAACACACCTACAATGATCATATCCAAGACTATTAATAACTCTCTGCATCCATACACACTGACAGGCGCAAGCTGTAGCAGCAACATATTCCGCTTCCGTAGTCGACAAAGTTACAATAGGCTGTTTTCGTGAAGACCAAGATACTGCCCCAACACTCAACATAAACACAAAACCAGTTGTACTTCGAGAATCATCAACATTACCAGCATAATCGCTATCATAATATCCCACCAAATCATCAAACACTTCTCTTCTATAGTATACTCCCATATCAACAGTTCCTTTGAGATAATGTAGAATCCTTTTAACTGCTGCACAATACGATTTTTTTGGATGAACCATAAATCGACTGATGAGACAAACTATATACATAAGATTCGGTCTAGTAGCAGTCAGATACATGAGGCTGCCAACAAGTTGCTTATACCGAGTTCCATTTACCTCAGCTCCACCTAGCTCCTTCTTTTGACAATTTTGAACCAGGCACAATTGGATTCCTCACGGGATTACTCTTTGTCATTCTGAATATGTCTAGCACTTCCTTAGCATATTTACTCTGACACAAATGTATCCCTCCTGCTCCTTGCTTAACCTCAACTCCCATAAAGTATTTCATTTTTCCTATCCGTCATTTCAAACTTATGCATCATCGACTTCTTAAAATTCTCAGTCATAACACAATCATTTCCAGTAAAAATAAGATCGTCAACATAAAGACTTACGATCAAAATTTTACCTTTTCCTTCAACTTTCACAAATAGTGTGTGCTCATAGCTGCATTTTCAAAGCATGACTCAACAAAGTATCCTTCAATCTTGAAATACCATGCCCTTGGTGCCTGTCGTAAGCCATAAAGTGCCTTTTTTAGCTTATAAACTTTGTCTTCCTCACCTTCTTTTATGTAACCAAGGGGATGATCCACATAAACAACTTCACTTAACTCACTACGCAAGAAGGCGCTTTTAACATCAAGTTGAAACACGATCCATCCTCTTTGAGCCGCCAATGCTAGCACCATTCTGATTGTGTCCCAATGAGTCATTGGTGCAAACACCTCACTGAAATCTATCCCATGCACTTGTGCATAGCCCTTTGCCACCAACCGTGCTTTTCACTTTTCTAACTTCCCATTTTCATCAAGTTTTGTTTTATATACCCATTTCACACCAATCCTTTTTGCTCCTATAGGTAGGTCCACTAGCTCCCACATCTTATTTTTCACTATGGCTACAATTTGAACATCCATTGCTTTTCTCCATTTAAGACTCAATGCAGCCTCTTCATAACTTGTAGGATCCTCATTAGAAACAAACATAGAAAATTTTTATAAATCTTCTTCTTCAGATAAACCTTCCTCGCTTTCATAGTCTCTCATCCATGTTGGAAGCCTTGTAACTCTTCTAGCTTCAGCTGCTTTTTCTGGTGAACTTTCACGAGTATTGCTACTATCAGAACTTGCTTCATTACTGTCGGCTTCAGCTTCATTTTGTTCTTCATCTGCTTCACTGTCACCTTCATCTTCTGCTACACTTTCTTGCTCTTCATTCTCGCCCCAAGTAAGCACTTCCAGATCAGTTTCCTTTTCACTCCAATCCCAACTGTTGCCTTCATCAAACACGACATCTCTACTGGTCACTACCTTCTTTGCAATAGGATCAAAGAGCCTATAAGCCTTGGACTCTTCACCGACACCGAGCAAAATGGCTTTTTAGCTTTTGTCTTTAAGTTTTGTTCTCTTGACATCCGAAACATGCACATGGCCTATGCATCTGAACACTCTGAAATAATCAACATTGGGCTTTGTGAGAGCCCCAAATTCGGGTCCCAAATCACCACGGATCTGGTACAATCATTCTATCACTATTACTATTTGCGGAAGATATAAACATAAGTTGTTTATACATTAAACTTATACACTTTTTCCCAAGGTCGAGTAACCTTAACTTAATACACAAATCATAACTTAATTGACTTACATTAACATTAAAATATAATACTGTTACAAATCTAACTGCACACTTATACTACAGCTGGAACTGTCTTTGACATTTCCTTGTATCCGACGTATTTCCATTAATCTGCAATGTTTTATCATGATATAGCAAGGGTGAGCATGAAAGTTGCCCAGCAAGTTTAAATTCAATAATTTAACGATATATCATTATTGAAAGGATTTAAATAATCAGCTGGCTATAATTCAACAATATAATTGCGAACTAGCACGAACAAACTTTTGACTGAACAAGTATTAAATATGAACAAATATATCTGGACCGAATGGTAATGAAGGTGATCTGCCTTTCATACCTGACTTATACATGCAATATGTACAAAGTACAATTCTACAATGGCAATCAGCAATGATTATCCATAAGCATATCTAAATAAAACAACTCTTAGTAGAGTTAAGATAAATGTGCCTGAACCGTTGATTACCGCTACACAATTTATAACGCTTTATCCGAAGACCTAATATTAGTAATATAGATCTCCAATATTAGAATAATATTATCACAATATAATACTATTATATATATAGATATACATAGAATAACCTAAACACATAATACATAACACATAACCCTATCAGTCTACAACAAACAAAGGACTCGGTATCAAGTCAAACTATTGCATTCTGAGTTGAACCCGACACAAATCTAACATCACGACGGTCTAGTCGGACTTTTATCGAGTTCTCATCATATAAATCAATAATTAATTATTCACAAATAATATTACAGAATCACAGTACTGGCAACCAGGCCGTTCCCAGGAAAGAAGGGGCTTTCCAATAAAAATTTTTCCTTACTGGCGCGCAATTAGGTGACCAAATCTCTCCTTAGACAGAACTTTCTAGACATTGCCAATAATGTTTTCTAATAATATTATTCAGATAATATGAATTATTGCTTCGATAATGGAAAATAATGTGTAGTGACAATTATTGAAACAACAGTAATATAAAATATCAACGCAGCAATTATTGAATCAATAAAATAAAATACTGAACAGTAACTACTGTAAAAATTATTGAGTAGTGTCTTCTTACGTAAGAATCAATAATTCGTGCAATACCGTGTGCTACTGTGCAACAACGCGTATAACTGTGTTTTAACCACCGAGTATTCCAACAGTATTAACGGTAACAACTACGCCGTTATTTATAAACAACTTATACTTGTCGTTTTCTTCATCCAATCGCTTTCCGTTATGGGGCCCACACAAGGCTGCGCCTTCGTACGAATATTCCCCGACAGCAAGAATATTCCACGACCAAACGAATATTTTATAACCACTTGTTTATTTGAAATATTTGCGTATTTTACCCATAACTATCAATATTAATCAAATCAACCCTTACTATTTCAAAATAATAAATAGAGGAAATTAAATTTTATTTATTAATAATTTGGGGTCTTAGAACCTCTCCTCCTTATGAAATTTCGTCCTCGAAATTGACGTACGTACCTGGTGTTTTAAAAAGGTGAGGATACCTCGCTTTCATTTCCGTTTCCAACTCCCAGGTCATTTCCTCTATAGCATGGTTCTTCCACAAAACTTTAACTTGTGGTATGACCTTCGTGCGTAGGATATGCTCCTTTCTATCCAAGATCTTGACAGGTACCTCCTCATACGTTAAGTCTTCGGCTATTTCATCCAGTTCTAACTCAATAACGTGGTTCGGGTCTTTCACATATTTACGAAGTACATATATGTGAAACAAATTATGAACACGAGACATACTCGGAGGTAACGCGAGTCTATAGGCTACATTTCCTACTCGGTCAAGAATTTGAAATGGAACAATAAATCGTGGATTGAGCTTTCCTCTCTTCTCGAATCTTGTAACTCTCTTCCATGGAGCTACACACAATAATACGTGATCCCCAATACTAAATTTCACGTCTTTTCGATGAAGATCTGCATAACTCTTTTGTCGATCCTGTGCCGTTTGTATACGTTGTCAAATCATTTGGATCTTTTCCGTAGTCATAAGTACCAACTCGGGTCCCAACAATGTTGCTTCACCCACCTCGTCCCAATATACTGGAGAGCGACATTTTCAGTCCATATAATGCTTCGAATGGAGCCACACCTATACTTGCCTGATACCTGTTGTTGTAGGAGAATTCCACCAATGGTAAATACTTATCCCAACTGCCCTTGAAGTCTAGGACACAGAGTCTTAATAAATCTTCAAGAGTTTGAATAGTCCTCTCTGATTGTCCGTCCGTTTGAGGATGGTATGCCGAACTAAATCGTAAATCCATCCCCATAGCTTTTTGCAAGCTTACCCAAAATCTTGAAGTGAATCTTGGGTCACGATCCGAAACTATGGATACTAACATGCCATGCAATCTCACAATCTCATTTACATATATACTAGCAAGACGTTCAAGGGAATAAGTCTCCCGTATCGGCAAGAAATGAGCAGACTTGGTTAATATATCAACAATAACCCAAATAGCATTTATTCCTTGAGAAACCGTAGGAAGACCCGTAACGAAATCCATGGTAATGTGTTCCCACTTCCATTTCGGAATCTCCAGTGGTTGCAACGGACCCTTAGGTACTAGATACTCCGCCTTTACACGTTGACAAGTTAAACACATCGAGATAAACTTTGCAATCTCTCTCTTCATATTTTTCCACCAAAATGTATGTCGAAGATCAAGATACATTTTAGTGCTTCCAGGATGGATTGCAAATGGTGTATTGTGTACCTCCATCATAATCTTGTACTTCAAAACAGAGTCGTTAGGAACACAAAGTCTGGAGTGGACTCGAAGTATTCCTTCTTCAACAATTCTCGCTTTCAGAATAGCACCTTCTTATACTTTCTTCTTCATACGCATCAGCTCCGGGTCGGTGGCTTGAGCAACTTTAACTTTTTCGATTAAAGTCAGTTCTATGCGTATATTTGACATTATCGCACTCATTCCTGCATATGATCTTCTACTCAACGATTCAGCTACCACGTTTTCTTTTCCAGGACGGTATTGAATAGTGTGGTCGTAATCTTTCAACAGCTCGAGCCAACGTCGTTGCCGCATTTTGAGTTCTTTTTGAGTGAAGAAATATTTGAGGCTTTTATGGTCTGAATATATCTCCACTTTCTCCCCATAAAGATAGTGCCTCCAGATCTTTAGCGCGGAAACGACTGCTGCCAACTCTAGATCATGAGTAGGATAATTCCTCTCATATTCTTTAAGTTGTCGCGAGGCATAGGCTATGACTTTCCCACGTTGCATGAGAACACATCCTAACCCTTTGCCCGAAGCATCGCTGTAGATAACAAATCCATCCGAACCAGATGGTATTGTTAGAACAGGTGCCAAAATAAGTCTCCTCTTAAGCTCTTGGAAACTCTTCTCGCATTCCTCGCTCCAAACGAATTTTGTATCCTTCCGAGTTAGCTGAGTTAATGGAGTAGCGATTCGAGAAAACCCTTCCACGAATCTCCGATAATAACCAGCTAGACCCAGAAAGCTACGTACTTCAGTCACCGTCTTCGGTTGCTCCCAACTTTGTATTGCTTCAATCTTCACCGGGTCAACAAATACTCCATGTTTAGACACCACGTGCCCAAGGAATGCTACTTCCTCAAGACAGAACTCGCATTTTTTTAACTTGGCATAAAGCTTGTTTTCATGAAGCCTTTGGAGTACCAGCTTCAAATGGTGCTCATGATCTTCACGGCTTTTAGAATATATGAGGATTTCATCAATAAAGACAACAACGAACTGATCCAAATATTCCTTGAATACTCGGTTCATCGTATCCATGAAAGCAGCAGGAGCATTAGTCAATCCAAAAGACATGACTAAGAATTCATAATGCCCGTACCGAGTTCTGAAAGCAGTCTTTGGAATATCTTCAGTTCTAATCTTCAGCTGATGATATCCAGAACGAAGATCGATCTTTGAAAAAAATTATGCTCCTTACAACTGGTCAAATAGGTCATCAATACGAGGTAATGGATACCTATTCTTGATGGTGACATGGTACAATTCCCGATAGTCAATACAAAGTCGCATACTCCCATCTTTCTTCTTTACGAATAAAATAGGAGCACCCAAAGGAGATGTACTAGGACGAATGAAATCGATGTCCAATAATTCCTGTAGTTGGACCTTTAACTCCTGAAGTTCAATAGGAGCCATTCGATATGGGGTTTTAGAAATGGGCTTTGTACAAGGTTCAAGATCAATAAAGAATTCAACTTCAAGTTCTGGGGGTAGACCGGGAAGTTCTTCAGGAAATACGTCAGGAAAGTCAAAAACAACAGGAATATTATTCAATTTTGACGTGTCTTTATTCAAATCCATAACATGGGCTAAGAAAGCTTGACATCCGTTTTTCAATAAACGAATAGCTTTATGATTAGATATGACAGTGATTGATTTTAATGGTTTAGTTGCTTGAATTCGTACAACAGGTTGGTTAGGAATATGAAAACTAACAACCTTATGAAAACAATCAATTTGGGCATGATGAGTAGTTAACCAATCAATCCCTAAAATCACATCAAAAACAAGTATCTTTAAAGAGATAGGTCAATGGGTAATGTGATGGTGCCAACTTGGATCAAACAAGATTTATAAACAGTGGATGTGATGAAAGTTTCTCTTAACGGAGTCTCCACAGATAAATCAAAGTCTAATTTCTTCGGAGTTAAGTTTAAACGTTGAGCACAAGCAGGAAGATATAAATGAATGGGTAGCACCGGTATCAAGTAAGGTATAAACTTCGAAAGAATTTTTGATTAGCTTACCCGTGATCACCTCGTTTGGGTTTCTCGCATTTTGACCAGTCACGATAAACGCTCTTCCAGGAACCGTTGACTTGACTTTTCTGGGACAGCCTTTTGAGTCATCATCCCCGCTGGACTTGGTTTCGCTATAGTGCAATCTCGAGCGATATGTCCTTCCTTTCCACAGTTATAACATACCTTAAACTGTTGTGGGCTGTTTGGGCTGATATGTCCTTCTTTTTCGCACTTATAGCATATGACCGGTGGTCGTTCTCCTCCCTTGGAACCAGTTGCTGCTGGTGCTGACGTCTTCACATTATCATTGTTGAATCTCCTCTTTTTAAAATCCATCCCGAGTCGCTTCTTCTATTTTCATGGCCATGACTACCACTATAATGGTTACCATTTTTGTCCATCTTTTTCGTTCTTCGATGGTTATCGTTATTCTGTTGACTGCTATCTCCGGTATGATCCTGGTTATTGTGACGCCCCCAAAATTAGGTATACGTCACCCATCTTGGGTCGCCACTTATATGGTACAGAATTCAAATACAACTTAGTAATACAATTGTCGTGTAATTGTCGTGTACAATACGACAAAACATAAACTATGAGTTTGAATACAAATATTGTCTACTAGAGATCATACAAACTCAAAAGGAGTCCTCAATACAATTATTGTCACACTATTTAACAGAATAGTGAGGACTATTAATACTATTATCTGGTCCATCACTCCGTTCCCCGACTCGTCCCAGCTATATTCTCATTTCCTGAAGAGAACAATGAAAGAAAGGGCGAGCTCAACTAGTCCAGTAAGAAATATTATGACTAAGATAATGCAGAATAAATTATCATTAGCCTTCAACAGTGTTAAACTGATAAAATATAATAAACATCAAGTTTAACTGCAGCGGAACCAGCAATCCATTAAAAGAGTCAAGTAGAAAATAAAAACTACTATTTTTTATGATTTAAAAAGTTTTTCATCACTGTTATAGCTGAGACTCAGCTTAATAAATATTCCACATCATCGAATCACCCCTGCACTACGGCCAAGGATATTCTTTAGTATCACGACCACAATTATTCAGGCACTACGGCCAAGAATATTTGTGTATTCATTAATGGTCATGATCATGCCAACAACTGTCCATCAATGCACTACGGTAAATGAGACTTTTACCACATCATTTGTAACATTACGGTCATAATTATACCGAATAATCCCTGGTCATAATCATACCAAGTCCATCCATGCTCTACAGGCCACAGATGACTTTCAAAAATATAAATAAGAGGATGATGACAATGATATAAGAATTCAATAAAACAAGTTCAAGAATTATTTTATCCAGGAATTATTAACGTTCAAATTGTCAACACGATACTGTTTTGTGGTGTAAAATTCAAGAATGCTCAGAAGAATATTTCCATGAAAGGATACTGGATGAAGCGCAAATATCAAGGATATTCCACTAATTTCATGGAGTATAGAAGTCAGAATTTTAATCAACTGAGTAATACCGAATACAATTACAAAAGATATCACCATGCATGCGATAGAGACCGCACAAACAGGTTATTCCCGCAGAATAATAATAACGGAACCAGGTCAGGTGAAATTCACACCGACATGATGTTCCAACAGAATAATAAATGAGGAATAGTAAATGATGGAACCAGGTCCGGCGTATAGCACAGACAGGATATTCCGACAGAAATGTAAAGACAGAATAATAAAAATGGAACCAGGTCCGGCGTATAGCACAGACAGGATATTCCGACAGAAATGTAAAGACGGAATAGTAAATGGAAGTCACCAAGTATAGGTTATTCCGCGTATACAGGTTATTCCAACAGAATAACAATGAATGGAATAACATAAGTTCTCTTCAAGAAGAAAGTATAACATCCCTTACGAGTACAACAAATAATATTCCCTACCTTAGAAGAACTGGATATAAGTGAAGTAGCAGAATACTTTTCTTCTTTCTCTCTATAGTTTCTCTCTCTAGAGTTTCAGTGAATTCGTAAGAAATAATGAAGGAATAAGCTTTCTATTTATAGAAAAACTGAGGGTGGCTCTTGGTCTTAACGAAGTGTCAAAATGACTCTTGGTAATATTGAAGAGACAACTACTATTTGCGAAGGGGTAATTAACCCTTGGAACACCGAAGAGGCAGTTAACTCTTGGTAATATTGAAGGGACAAATACTATTGACGAAGGTAATTACTATTGACGAAGGTAATTACTATTGAAGAAGGTAACTACTATTGACGAAGGTAATTACTATTTACGAAGGTAATTACTATTTACGAAAGTAATTACTATTTACAAAAGTAATTACTATTTACGAAGGTAATTACTATTTACGAAGGTAATTACTATTTACGAAGGTAATTACTATTTACGAAAGAGACTCTTAGATGACGACATATGCCCCCCATAAATAATTAAACTTATCACCAACGCCTCATAATAGACTCTTTATATACATCAAGGATTGAATAAAAATTACCAGAAATTATTTTATTTTTTTTAATCAACACATAATTAATCTTTCAACAATTATTAATCATTATAACTTGTCGTCTCAATTATTGTTTAAATAATATAACATATTATACAGATGATACTGTGACAATAATTGAATCAATAATATAAGAGATATGATGCAGCAATTACTGTAGCAATAATTGAGTATAGCTAAATGACTTTTTACGTAAGCATCAATAATCAATACCGTGTGCTACTATGCAACCACGCGTATTACTGTACTTTTACTACCGAGTAGTTCAACAGTTTTAACGGTAACACCTCCGCCGTTATTTTCATAAAGTATTTTTATCGTTTTCTCAATCCGACAATAATTTCGTTGTGGGGTCCACCAATGATTGTGCCGTCGTACGAATATTCTCCGACAAAAAGAATATTCCCCGACCAAACGAATATTTTATAACAACTTGCGTACTTTGCAACATTTATAAATATTACCCACAACTATAACATTATATCAAATCCACACCATAATTTTCAAAAATATAATTCGAGAAAATTAAATATTTATTCATAAAATCTGGGGTCTCACAATCTCCCCTCCTTATGAAATTTTGCCCTCGAAATTTACGTATGTACCTGGTATGCCAAACATGTGAGGATACCTTGACTTCACTTCAAATTCTAACTCTTGACGTATAACCTTTGAGTGTTGAATATGATTCTTCTTATCCAAGATTGTAACACGTATCTCTTTAAACGTTAAATCATCCGCTATCTCGTCCGGTTCTAAATTAATAATGTGATTCGGGTCGTCCACATATTTACGTAACATCGATACAAAAAAAAACGTTATGAACACGCAATATATTTGGCGGTAAAACGAGTCTATAAGCCACAGTTCCTACTCAATCGAGGATTTCAAATGGGCCAACTAAATCGAGCGTTTAGACTTCCTCTATTCGTCAATTCTTGCTTTTAGAATAACGCCCTCTTGAACCTTCTTAATTCTTCACATTCATCAGCTCTGAGTGTGTAGCTTGAGCGGCTTTAACTTTATCGATTAAAGTAGATTCTACTTGTATATTCGTTATCTTCACGTGAGTTCGTATATTCGCACTTGTAAACGCATACGATCTTCTACTCACACGTCAGCTACCATGTTCGCTTTCCCACGATAATATTGCATAGTACGATCGTAATCTTCAACAGCTCGAGCCAACATCTTTGGCACGTTATACGTTAATTTTAGGTGAAGAAAATATTTGAGGGTTTAAGAAATGGGTTTTGTACTGGGGTCAATACAAAATTTGATTTCACGCTCCAGGGTAGGCTAAGAAGTCTTCAAGAATACGTCAGAAAATTTATTAACATTGGAAATATCATTCAAAATTGTGACCCTCATCCAATACATGGATAACACTTCACATTGATACCTATCAACTTGTTATCGTCATTCACGACGTCTCCTACGGAAAGTCTGTCTTCGGTGCATTCCACATAAGGAAGTCAACAATGAAAGGACTGGGGCTCTTTATTTATGGCTTGAAATAACAATGATTAACTTTAGTGGTTTGGTTGCTTGAATTCGCATAACAGGTTTGTTAGGAATATGAAAGCTAACAACCTTACGAAAAGCATGATGAGTAGTTAACCAATCGATTTCTAAAATTGCATCAAAGGCAAGTATTTTCAAAGAGATGAGATTGACAAGTAACGTGAAAGTGTCGATTTGAATCAAACAAGATTTATAAATAGTGGAGGTAACGAACGTTTCTCGGAGTTAACTTCAAACATTGAACACAACTAGGTGAAATAAAAGAGTGAGTAGAACCGGTATCTAACATGATATAGACTTCGCAAGAGTTTATGACTAACATACCCGTGATAATTTTATTCAGGTTCCTCGTCACGGAAAAAAAAACGCTCTCTCTTAAACTACCTGGCTTTGGCTTACCTGGGACATCCTTTGGTGCCTCCATCCTAGCTGAACTTGTCTTCGGTGAACGATAAAATCGGGCTAGGTGACCTTCTCTTCCACAATTATAGCATGCTTTGGACGGCATCGCATAATTTGGACTAATGTGTCCCTCCCCTCCGCATTTGAAACATATGATAGGTAGTCGTTCTCCTTCTTTAACGACAGGTGCTGGTGCTGACGTCTTTCCATCATTGTTGAATCTTCTCTTCTTGAAATGTCCATTCTTATTGTTTTGGCCCTGATTACCACCGAAGTGGTTACCATTTTTGGCCTGTTGATTCCCTTCACGCTTGTTGTCACCGCTTCGATGACCACTCTCGCTGGTATTATAATTTTGCCGGCTGCTCTCTTTTAGTTGAGTTGACTCGTTATCGCGCTCCACTAACTGAACCCTATTTACAACATCTGAATATAAACACAATTTATGAGAAATAAGATGTTGACGTATCTCTGGCTTTAAACCTCTTAAAAACATTCGCGCCATTCTCCCTTCATTATCCACCAAGTGGGACGCAAACCGGGATAAATCCGCAAATTTTGCCTCGTATTGTGACACGGTCATATTGTTTTGTTCCAACTTGATAAATTCCACCTCCTTCATGTGGCGAATGCTTTCGGGAAAGTATTTGTCGTTGAACAGCTCCTGGAACTTCTCCCAAGATATCTTCAGTACAGCAGATTGAGTACGTTTTACCGATTCCCACCAGTAATCTGCCTCTCCGCGCAACATAAAGGCGGCAAAGGGAACCTTTTGCTCCTCGGAGCATCCCAAGATATCAAATATCTTGGTGATATGCTTTATCCATGTTTCCGCCATAAGTGGTTTTGGCTCTCCCTTAAACTCCGGTGGTCCCAGCTCCTTGAATTGTTTAGCGGTGACCGCCCGAGAGTTTCCCGTAGTTTCCATCTACGTTTTGGACAGGAGTCGCTCTCGCCTGCTATTGCATGAATTGCATAAAACCTCTGAATACTTGATCATTCATCATTTGGTCAGTGTTGTTGTTTGCATGAGGATTGTCGCCTTCCTGATGCACATTATCCTGATTATTGATATGTGGTGAATCAACGATCGCCTGTGCTCCATTACTATTCTTAACATTCTCAGATGTCATTTTCAGATACTGCCACAAAAAAGGTTAATTGACATGTAACATATTATCCCTATATTCTGACCGACCAATAAAATAGCACCTAAACTTAGGTAGGTCATACTAGCGAAGGAATTCCCCGTCTCTCCCCTCCTAGTACTATTCTCACATCTTAGCCAGGGATCATATCCCTAAGCTCTGATACCAACTGTGACACCCCCAAAATTAGGTATGCGTCACCCATCTTGGGTCGCCACTTACATGGTACAGAATTCAAATACAACTTACTAATACAACTGTCGTGTACAATACGACAAAACATAAACTGTGAGTTTGAATACAAATATTGTCTACTAGAGATCATACAAACTCAAAAGGAGTCCTCAATACAATTATTGTCACACTATTTAACAGAATAGTGAGGACTATTAATACTATTATCTGGTCCATCACTCCGTTCCCCGACTCGTCCCAGCTATATTCTCATTTCCTGAAGAGAACAGTGAAAGAAAGGGTGAGCTCAACTAGCCCAGTAAGAAATATTATGACTAAGATAATGCAGAATAAATTATCATTAGCCTTCAACAGTGTTAAACTGATAAAATATAATAAACATCAAGTTTAACTGCAGTGGAACCAGCAATCCATTAAAAGAGTCAAGTAGAAAATAAAAACTACTATCTTTTAAGATTTAAAAAGTTTTTCATCACTGTTATAGCTGAGACTCAGCTTAATAAATATTCCACATCATCGAATCACCCCTGCACTACGGCCAAGGATATTCTTTAGTATCACGACCACAATTATTCAGGCACTACGGCCAAGAATATTTGTGTATTCATTAATGGTCATGATCATGCCAACAACTGTCCATCAATGCACTACGGTAAATGAGACTTTTACCACATCATTTGTAACATTACGGTCATAATTATACCGAATAATCCCTGGTCATAATCATACCAAGTCCATCCATGCTCTACAGGCCACAGATGACTTTCAAAAATATAAATAAGAGGATGATGACAATGATATAAGAATTCAATAAAACAAGTTCAAGAATTATTTTATCCAGGAATTATTAACGTTCAAATTGTCAACACGATACTGTTTTGTGGTGTAAAATTCAAGAATGCTCAGAAGAATATTTCCATGAAAGGATACTGGATGAAGCGCAAATATCAAGGATATTCCACTAATTTCATGGAGTATAGAAGTCAGAATTTTAATCAACTGAGTAATACCGAATACAATAACAAAAGATATCACCATGCGTACGATAGAGACCGCATAAACAGGTTATTCCCGCAGAATAATAATAACGGAACCAGGTCAGGTGAAATTCACACCGACAGGATGTTCCAACAGAATAATAAATGAGGAATAGTAAATGATGGAACCAGGTCCGGCGTATAGCACAGACAGAATATTCCGACAGAAATGTAAAGACAGAATAATAAAAATGGAACCAGGTCCGGCGTATAGCACAGACAGGATATTCCGACAGAAATGTAAAGACGGAATAGTAAATGGAAGTCACCAAGTATAGGGTATTCCGCGTATACAGGTTATTCCAACAGAATAACAATGAATGGAATAACATAAGTTCTCTTCAAGAAGAAAGTATAACATCCCTTACGAGTACAACAAATAATATTCCCTACCTTAGAAGTACTGGATATAAGTGAAGTAGCAGAATACTTTTCTTCTTTCTCTCTATAGTTTCTCTCTCTAGAGTTTCAGTGAATTCGTAAGAAATAATGAAGGAATAAGCTTTCTATTTATAGAAAAACTGAGGGTGGCTCTTGGTCTTAACGAAGTGTCAAAATGACTCTTGGTAATATTGAAGAGACAACTACTATTTGCGAAGGGGTAATTAACCCTTGGAACACCGAAGAGGCAGTTAACTCTTGGTAATATTGAAGGGACAAATACTATTGACGAAGGTAATTACTATTGACGAAGGTAATTACTATTGAAGAAGGTAACTACTATTGACGAAGGTAATTACTATTTACGAAGGTAATTACTATTTACGAAAGTAATTACTATTTATAAAAGTAATTACTATTTACGAAGGTAATTACTATTTACGAAGGTAATTACTATTTACGAAGGTAATTACTATTTACGAAAGAGACTCTTAGATGACGACATATGCCCCCCATAAATAATTAAACTTATCACCAACGCCTCATAATAGACTCTTTATATACATCAAGGATTGAATAAAAATTACCAGAAATTATTTTATTTTTTTTAATCAACACATAATTAATCTTTCAACAATTATTAATCATTATAACTTGTCGTCTCAATTATTGTTTAAATAATATAACATATTATACAGATGATACTGTGACAATAATTGAATCAATAATATAAGAGATATGATGCAGCAATTACTGTAGCAATAATTGAGTATAGCTAAATGACTTTTTACGTAAGCATCAATAATCAATACCGTGTGCTACTATGCAACCACGCGTATTACTGTACTTTTACTACCGAGTAGTTCAACAGTTTTAACGGTAACACCTCCGCCGTTATTTTCATAAAGTATTTTTGTCGTTTTCTCAATCCGACAATAATTCCGTTGTGGGGTCCACCAATGATTGTGCCGTCGTACGAATATTCCCCGACAAAAAGAATATTCCCCGACCAAACGAATATTTTATAACAACTTGCGTACTTTGCAACATTTATAAATATTACCCACAACTATAACATTATATCAAATCCACACCATAATTTTCAAAAATATAATTCGAGAAAATTAAATTTTTATTCATAAAATCTGGGGTCTCACAGTTATGGTCCCTCGGTTAAACGTACTCGTTATCTCATTCTAACAACCGAGCCCTGTTGACAACATCTGAATAGAGAGAAAATTTATGAGAAATGAGATACTGATGTATGCCGGGTTTCAAACCTCTCAGAACCATCCGCGTCATACGTTCCTCATTCTCCACCAAATGAGGTGCAAACCTGGATAACTCCGCGAACTTAGCCTCGTACTGGGACACCGTCATGTTATTCTGCTCCAGTCTAATAAACTCCACTTCCTTTATATGACGAACACTTTCAGGAAATTATTTGTCATTAAATAGTTTCTGAAATGTCTCCCAAGACATGCTGAGCGCGGTTGGATGGGTACGCTTCACAAACTCCCACCAGTAATCTGCCTCATTACGAAATATAAAGGTGGCGAATGGCACCTTCTGCTCCTCTGTGCATTCCAAGACATCGAATATCTTGGTGATTTGTTTGACCCACGTCTCCGCCTTAATCGGATCCGGCTTTCCCCAAAATTCCGGTTGTCCCAACTCTTTGAACTGCTTGGCTGTGATAACCCGTGAATTGCTATCATTTCCTCCTGTATTCTGAACACGAGTCTCCCTCTTCTGATTTTGCATGAACTGGAAAAAGCTTCTAAACATCCCCTCGTTCATCATCTGCTCAGTGGTGTTGTTCACAGGAGGAACATTGCCAGCCTGTTGCACGTTCTCCTCGTTGGTGAGTACAGGCGTCTCCACGGTTTCATTTACTCCACTGTTAATATTCTCAGTCGACATTCTCAAATACTGTCATAAAACAAGGGTTAATTAAGAAAATCAATATATCACATAATATCCCTATATACTGACCAACTAACAAATAAGCTTAGGTAGGACACACTAGCGAAGGATTTACTCGTCTCTCTCCTCCTAGTTCTATTCCCCGATCTCCGCCAGAGATCATATCCCTAAGCTCTGATACCAACTGTGATGCCACCAAAATAGGTATACATCACCCATTCTGAGTTGTCAATAACTTTATTATTACAATAGTAAAACTGTGAGTTTAAATACAAATATTATCTTCTAGACAATATCTATACTCAAATAAATCCTTATCACATTTAGTGATACATTATTTTACAAAAATGGTGAGGACTACTAAACAACTCTCTCTAGAACCTTCATTCCATACCCCGACTAGTACTAGCTATATTCTCGCCTCCTGAGAAGAAAAAATAGAACAAAAAGAAAAAGGGTGAGCTCAACTAGCCCAGTAAAGAATATTATGACTAAGATAATATACAACAAATTATCGTTAGTCTTCAACAAGGAAAAATCTGAGAGAATATACTAAACAACAAGTTTTAGATCAATATTCGCAGCGGAAAATAATAATTCATAGAAGAGTTACGTAGAGGATGAAATCTACTAATATCTATGAATTTAACAGTCCATCATCATTATTTTATCCTGTAACATCAATCAATATATATCTGGAATCAAATATTCATCTTTGCACTACAGGCCAAAGATATTCATCAGTTGGTCATGTTCATCTTAACACATGTTCATCTTTGAACTACAGGCCAAAGATATTCATCAGAAATCATTTATCTTTGCACTACAGGCCAAAGATATTCAATTATATCATCATTTAGGACTGAGGATGATGAAAAATATTTTAAAGAAAACGAATCCAGTAAAACAAAAGAACAAATATTAAGGATTCGTACATTAAACAATCCAAGTTCAAAAATACTTCATAAATAACCAGAGTGGAGTAAAATTCAAGAATGATCAAAACATGGATACAATCAAAGCTAGTATCCATAATAGATATTTTGAACGAAAATAAAAAATTTAATTTTTCTGTGAATAGTGTCGTATTCGTGAATAGTGTCGTATACGTGAATAGTAATTCCGACACCAAAAGATAGAAATTTCACAAAAACATCATCATGCTTCGTGAATAGTAACTCGTGAATAGTAACTTATGAATAATAACTCGTGAATAGTAACTCATGAATAGTAACCCCGACATGAAAAAGTTCCAAATTTGATAAAAAATTCCAACCAATATTTCGGCATAATGATATTGAAGAAATAATATCATTTGAGAAGAAAATAACATCCCTTACCTCGAAAGACAGTACTTCTAGTTGAAACACCAGATATAGGCTATGACTTGAACTTGCACCGTATAGCAATACTCAAAGTATACTCCAAATACTCACAAGAATACGCTCGATAATATAGAGAGAGAAAACTTCAGTTTCTGGTGTAATTTTCAATTCTAATCTAAGCACCCTATTTATAGGAAAATGCTTAGAACACCAAAGCAGAAAATTTAATATAATATTAATATATAAATTAAATTTTCCTACGCCAACCTTCCAAGAACTGAATTCAGCTCATTCAATACACATGTGTAACACACCATAATGAAAAAACATTTTTGTTATTTAAAATATTTTAAACTTCCAAAAATTAATTATTTCGAAGCTTCGGAACTTCAATAATTCATAATAAATAGCCCTTTTGTCAGAAAAATTCGAAACTTGCAATTTTCCATAGGAAATTCCATTATCTACAACTTTGCAGAAGGAAGTTTTTCCAAATTCCAAACAGAAATTGACTGAAATCCATTAACGGACGATTTTACAGGTTATGATCAAATTTCAGTCAAGAAATGGGGTCTACAGACATGAAAAACATGTTTTAAACAACTTTTACAACAAAAATACTCTTCCTCCTCATATACTCATATATCCCACATTCATTGTAAAAATATCATCATTATTATATTATAATAATATAATAAAATATTATTTTATCAAAAAAGATAAAATATCGATTTTCAACAATTGTCACTTTAAAAAATTTTCTCCATCTATATCCACATAAAATCAATATTTTTTCTCATAATATAAATCAATAATTAATTATTCAAAAATAATATTACAGAATCACAGTACTGGTAACCAGGCCGTTCACAGGAAAGAGGGGGCTTTCCAATAAGAATTTTTCCTTACTGGCGCGCAATTAGGTGACCAAATCTCTCCTTAGACAGAACTTTCTAGACATTGCCAACAATGTTTTCTAATAATATTATTCAGATAATATGAATTATTGCTTCGATAATGAAAAAAACTGTGTAGTGACAATTATTGAAACAACAGTAATATAAAATATCAACGCAGCAATTTTGAATCAATAAAATAAAATACTGAACAGTAACTACTGTAACAATTATTGAGTAGTGCCTTCTTACGTAAGAATCAATAATTGGTGCAATACCGTGTGCTACTGTGCAACAACGCGTATTACTGTGTTTTAACCACCGGGTATTCCAACAGTATTAACGGTAACAACTACGCCGTTATTTATAAACAACTTATACTTGTCGTTTTCTTCATCCAATCGCTTTTCATTATGGGGCCCACACAAGGCTGCGCCGTCGTACAAATATTCCCCGACAGCAAGAATATTCCACGACCAAACGAATATTTTATAACCACTTGCTTATTTGAAATATTTGCGTATTTTACCCATAACTATCCACATTAATCAAATAAACCCTTTTTTTTTCAAAATAATAAATAGAGGAAATTAAATTTTATTTATTAATAATTTGTGGTCTTACAGAAAGTTACTGTTCATGGTCTATCGACCGGTTCAGAATTCCTAAGCTATTATATATATACTTTGGAATCGTTGTTATGACATGAGAAGTACTAGTCAAATGTTTCATAGTGCTTCGTAGTTAATTGTTCAGTTACGGGAATAAAACATGTAATTGTTAATGTGATAGTCATATGATTCGTTGTTAAGACTTGCTGAGCTAGTTATGCTCATTCTTGCTTGAACCATATGTTTGTAGCTAAAGCCGAATGAACTGAGAGTTCTAAGAGAGATAAAGGCAAGGCTAAGATGGACAATTAATCGTCATGTAATAGATTAGTGTAATTGTATGTAATATACTTATGAAGAACAAAGAATGTATTCGGTTTATGAACCTGGGAAATGATTTAATACAAATATAATACAAAGATAGTAATTACACTCATTTTGTTTTTATTTCAATGGAATGATTGTATGGATTGTAGCATCGTGGAGCACCATCTGTCGGGTTGGAAGATATCCGGATTTGGGGACGTCATAATTTCTCCCAATTTCTTATTTTCTACTCGAAATTAGACATACCCATATGATGTAGTTCATGCATAAACATAACCCAACATTTATAGAATGGTTTTAACCCATTAAAACACATAATCACATAACTAAAATATGTGAATTTCACTGACTTTGATGTTCTTGAAGGTTTTGAAAATAAAACATGAAACTTGTCACTACAGATTCGTTATAACACCAAATCCGTTTATTTAAACTTTGGTCTCTTCGTATCAACATGCATAACAACATACAAGTGTAAAATTTAGGGATAATATACGATCAACACATGAAATATCACGTATAAGGCCATATGGCCAAAACCCAAACTCTATAATTTATGAAAAACATATACGACATGTGTTTTCATGAAACTGATGATATGGTTTACATAATATACATAATTAAATACGATGTGATATATCATAACACATACACAACCCATAATCATTACTCATATCCCAATTACAGAGGTTAAACCAAAAACTTTGAAAGCCATGTTCATGGAATTTAAATGACGTAAAATAGATATTAGGAAGGAGAAGATTACCCAAAACATATTGTAGATTTTAATAAAAGATGAATATCAATTTCTCTCTGACTTCTCAACTAATACTCTGTATCTCTCTATGTGAAAGCTCTCTAGACTTAGCAATAATAGAATGAATGAAGAAGACGTTGATATAAGAACTGGCGCATTATGGTCAGTTAACCAGGTCATGGGTAACTGCCCATAACTCCCACTAAGGCCATGTTTGGCTAGTATAAAAGACTTATACCCAATTAATTTAATAAAACCTCTTATACTATAGTTTAAATCATGTCACACCCACTTGCACAATAATTCATATATCTTATTTAATATAAATAAAATATAATAACTTCTCATAATTTCACAGTCATATAATTAATTTCTCATTAATAAATAATGTCAAATTATTAACTCTCTAATTAATAATTAAATTAATTACATAACATCATGCTTAATTAAATACTTCATTTAATACAATAAGCTCACATAATGACATACTTCGATAATAAAATTCTCCACATTAATTTAATAGATGTAACACATATAGTTAAATTAAGCTACCACAACTGCATCAATTAATTACTTAATCTAATAATTAAATCATCAAAAATATTTATTTACTTCAATAAATATTAAAATTAAATTACAAAAATTTCGTTCGTCACAAGCTGAACTTCGGGAACTAAAGGCCCAAGGTCCCCCAATTACTAAAAAAATATGCAAATAAATCCAAGTTGAATAACGTAAGTCGCCCGAGCTAAATAATGAAATCATTAAGATGTATGCCGAAGGGTATGAAATTGCCCGAAGCAAAGGCAAGGCAAAGCTCACAGCGGCTCGGTAGATCCAACTCTTCTCGACTCTTCGGATGATGAAGATGATGGCGAATCCTGAAGATGACCTCCCTTTACTTTAACCTTAAAGCTTTTTGTAAAAATTTGTTATCATTCTATAATCAATTTTATATTTTAATGAAATGCTATTAATTTCTCCTCCTTATTACTTCTTTTGCAATTTACCTTGAACTGTTAGTACATAATCAAGTGATCTGAACTTTAAATAAAAGCCAGTAATAATGTCATTTGAACTAAACACTTCAAATAAAATTAGGTAATAATGTAAACCAATACTTATACATAACCAAAGTGTGAAACTAGATCATCTTCAATTCCGTTCGCCTTCTTTAGGACGAATAAATCCAACCGAACAACAATAAAAGTATTGTTCACCATCAAAGGGACGAACAAATTCCATAGAAACTCCATAAAATTTGTTTCACCATCGAATGGTCGAATAAGTCCAACCGAACCTCCAAACAACCATAAAAGTTTTGTTTGCCATCAAAGGGCTGAACAAATTCCATAGAAACTCCATAAAATTTGTTTTGCCATCGAATGGTCAAATAAGTCCAATCGAACCTCCAAACAACCATAAAAATTTGTTCGCCATCAAAGGGACAAACAAATTCCATAGAAACTCCAAAAAATTTGTTGCGCCATCGAATGGTTGAATAAGTCCAACTGAACCTCTAAACAACCATAAAATAGAACACCATTTTGAGAAAAAGCTTCTTTGAAAATTGTTGGCCAGTAATATCCCTATCGAAGTACTTTATATGCTAAAGACTTCGCAGCCATATGGTCACCACAAATACCTTCATGTACCTCCCAAAGGATATACTCAGCTTTAGAAGGAACCAAACATTTCAGTAGTGGAGATGAGTAAACCCTTCGAAAAAGATCACCATCAATAAGTAGGAAATTGACACTCTTATACATCACTTTCTTAGCTAACATTTGATCTAAAGGAAGTACGCCATCTGCCAAGTACTCTTGATATGGAGTCATCCAACAATCAGAGCACTCTATGTAAGACCCCAACTTTTATGAATAAAGAATAATTTTCTCGAATTATATTTTTGAATATTATGGTGTTGATTTGATATAATGTTATAGTTGTGGGCAATATTTACAAATTTTGCAAAGTAAGCAAGTGGTTATATAATATTCGATTGGTCGGGAAATATTTTTTTGTCAGGGAATATTCGTACGACTGCATAATCCTTAGTGGACCACACAACGGAAGTATTGTCGTAGTTAGAAAATGACAAAATTATCTTTCTATAAAAATAACGGCGGAGGTGTTACCGTTAAAACTGTTGAACTACTAGGTAGTAAAAGTACAGTAATACGCGTGGTTGCATAGTAGCACAAAGTATTGAAATTGATGCTTACGTGAGAAGTCACTCAGTTATACTCAATTATTGCTACAATAATTGCTGCATCATATCTCTTATATTATTGATTGAATTATTGTCACAATATCATCTGTTTAATATGTTATATTATTAAATCAATAATTGAGACGACAAGTTATAATATTAATGATTAATAATTGTTGAAAGATTAAATATGTGTTGATTAAAAATAAAATGATTTGTGGTAATATTTATTCAATTCTTAATGTATATAAAGAGTTTATTAGGAGACATTTGTGGTAAATTTGGTTATTCTATGGTTGCCCATATGTCATCATCTAATAGTCTCTTTCGCCAATAGTAATTACCTTTACCAGACGTCAAACCACTTGCCGTTTCATATTACAGGCGTCGAACCAATTGTCGTTTTACATTACAGGTGTCGAACCAATTGTCGTTTCACATTACAGGCGTCAAACCACTTGGTGTTTCACATTACAGGCGTCAAACCACTTTTCTTTTCACATCACCAGTCGTCAAGCCGCTTGCCTTTTCACATTACAAGTGCTAAGCTAGAAATCTTCCATAAATAGAGGCCTAGTTCTTCATTATTTTTCACGAATTCATTCAAGCAATAGAGAGAGAAAGTATAGAGAGAATAAGAGAGAAAAAAGAAGAGTATTCTGTTACTACACTACTGCAGTATTCAATCTCCTACTAATGTAAGGGGTGTTATTTCTTTTGTATTCATGAAAAGAACTTCTGTTATTCCATTATTTATTATTCTGTTAGAATAACTTGTATACACGGGCTACCCTATACTTGGTGAAATTCTTCTGTTATTCCAGTCTTTATTATTCTATTGCAATATCTTGTCTGTTCGTTTTACGCTGGACCTTGTTCCATTCTTTATTATTCTGTTGGAATATCATGTCTGTGCGTTTTACGCCGGACCTGGTTCCGTTATGTATTATTCTATTGGAATAACCTGCCTGTGCGGTCTATCGCATGTATGGTGATTTCTTTTGTTATTCCATTCTTTATTATACTCAGTTGGTTAAAACTTTGACTTCTATACTCCATGAAATTAGTGAAATATCCTTGAGATTTGAGCTTCATCCAGTATCTTTTCATGGAAATATTTTTCTGAGCATTCTTGAATTTTACTCTACAAAGCAATATCATGTTGATAGTTTGGACGTTATTGGTTCCTGGATAAATTAATTCTTGAACTTGTTTTATTGAATTCTTATATCATTGTCATCATCCTCATGTTTATATTTTATTGAAATTCATCTGTGGCCTGTATTGCATAGATGGACTTGGTATGACTATGACCAGGGATTATCCGGTATAATCATGACCGTAATGTTACAAATGATGTGGTAAAAGTCCTCATTGGCCGTTGTGAATTGATGGACAGTTGTTGGCATGATCATGACCATTAATGAATACACAAATATTCTTGGCCCATAGTGCATGGATAATTGTGGCCGTGATACTAAAGAATTTTCTTGGCCGTAGTGCAGAGGTGATTTGATGATGTGTATTATTTATTAAGCCGAGTCACAGCGATAAAAGTGATGAAAAGCCTTTTAAATCATAAAAGATAGTAGATTTTATTCTCTACTTGACTCTTTTAGTGGATTGCTTGTTCCACTGCAGTTAAACTTGATGTTTGTTATATTGTACCAATTTAACACTGTTTAAGGCTAATGATAATGTATTCTGCATTATCTTAGTCATAATATTTCTTACTGGGCTAGTTGAGCTCACCCTTTCTTTCATTGTTCTCTTCAGAAAATAAGAATATAGCTGGGACGAGTCGGGGAACGGAGTGATGGTCCTAGTTGGTGCATTAGTAGTCCTCACTATTTTGTGATATAGTGTGATAATAATTGTAATGAGGACTCCTTTTGAGTTTGTATACTCTCTAGTAGACAATATTTGTATACAAACTCATAGTTTATATTTTGTCGTATTGTACACGATAATTGTATTATTAAGTTGTATTTGAATTCTGTACCATGTATCTGGCGACTCAAGATGGGTGATGTATACCTAATTTTGGGGGCGTCACAGTTGGTATCAAAGCTTAGGGATATGATCCATGGCTAAGATGTGAGAATAGTACTAGGAGGGGAGAGACGAGGAATTCTTTCGCTAGTATGACCTACCTAAGTTTATGTGGTATTTAATTGGTCGGTTAGAATTTAGGGATAATATGTTACATGTCAATTAACCTTTGTTTTGTGGCAGTATCTAAAAATGACATCCGAGAATGTTGAGAATAGCAATGGAGCACAGGCGACCGTTGATTCACCACATATCAATAATCAAGATACTGGCATCAGGAAGGCGAAAATCCTAATGCAAATAATAACACAGACCAAATGATGAATGATCAGATGTTTAGAGGTTTTATGCAATTCATGCAACAGCAGGCGAGAGCGGCTCCAGTCCAAAATGTAGGTGGAAACACTGGAAACTCTAGGACGGTCACCGCTAAACAGTTTAAGGAGCTGGGACCGAGAGCCAAAATCACTTAAGGCAGATGTATGGATAAAGTAGATCACCAAGATATTTGATGTCTTGGGATGTTTTGAGGAACAAAAGGTTCCCTTTTCCGCCTTAATTTTGCGAGGAGAGGCAGATTACTGGTGGGAATCGGTAAAGAGTACTCAACCTGCCACACTAAAAATGTCTTGGGAGAAGTTCCAAGAACTATTCAACGACAAATACTTTACCGAAAGTATTCGTCACATGAAGGAGGTGGAGTTCATGAAGTTGGAACAGAATAATATGACTGTGTCGCAGTACGAAGCAAAGTTTGCCGAGTTGTCCCAATTTACGTCCCACTTGGTGGATAATGAAGAAAGAATGACGCGGATGTTTTTAAGAGGTTTGAAGAAGGAGATACGTCTACATCTTATTTCTCATAAACTGTGTTTGTATTCAGATGTTATAAATAGGGCTCAGTTAGTGGAGCGTGATAACGAGTCAACGCAACCAAAAGAGAGCAGCCGACAAAATGATAATACCAGTGAGAGCAGTCATCGAAGCGGTGACAACAAGCGTGGAGGAAATCAACAGGCCAGAAGTGGTAACCACTTTGGTGGTAAGAAGAGGATGGGCATTTAAAGAAGAGGAGATACAACAATGATGGAAAGACATCAACACCAGCACCTGTCATTAAGGAAGGAGAATGACCACCTATCATATTCTTTAAATGCGGAGGGGAGGGGCACATCAAGCCAAACTGCGCGATGGCTTCCAAAGCATGTTATAATTGTGGAAGAGAAGGTCACTTATGTAACGACCCCAAAATAGGTCCATTCAATCCAACCCATTCTGAGTCGCCAAATACATGGTACAGAAAACAACTACAACTTTATTACAACAATTGTCGTACAAAATACAACAACACATATACTGTGAGTTTGGATACAAATATATACCAAATGTGACACATGTCCCAACCGTGGACAACACCTCACAGTGACACCTTACATAAAGGTATAATCACAAACTGTTTTAGAAACTAAAATCTTTGGGAAGTGCTCAAGGAAACCTTCGTACATGGGAGGCCATGCGTCTAGGTTATGATAGAAATCATATGGCCATAGAATTATCCTTGGTTGACCCAATATACCCGAAAGAAAAACGAGAAGATTACTACCATATTCTTCCGAATGGCGAGTCTTCTCTTGATTTATCATTATCTCCACTGTCTCAAATTGAGAATTACACTTCAAACAAATACCAAGATTATATAGGTAGTGCTCGTAAATATACTCAGCAAGTGGATGAGCTCAACCCTGTCTTATGATGACACGAGGTTGTATGTCATTAGACATCTTGTATGAAAGTGGCAAAACACCCTTCCAACGTTGGGTTTGCCTCTCCCTATATGATTCACCAAATATAACTACTAAAAGATGTATACAACACACTTATCTATACTGTTTAGGGAGAACTCCACAGCTAGAGACCACCGTTCTATTCTCTTGTTACCCCCGCTCGACCCAACTACACTCTTATTACCTGAAAGGAATTGTAAAGCAAAAGGGTGAGCACAACTAGCTCAGTAAAGAATATCATGACTAAAGATAATTAAATTATCAATAGCCTTCATCAATAATAAATCAGAGATTTAGAACATATGGTAGATGATAAAAATTTCAACCATAGTTGCAGCGGAACGAACAATCCATTAGAAGAGTCAAATAGACTATAAAGTCTATTATCTTCTCCATGTTAAAAATCCACTAACAATGTTTTATCCATGTAACATCAATCAACAATTCTGGTCCATAATCATATGAATAACACATAATCATAATTGTAGTTCTAAATTCCTCTTCTCATCCAGGACGAAGATAATTTTCATCACCTATCTTTACCTGAAACATCAAAGATCATGGTTACACCAAATCACATTTTCTGTTCATAATCATACTAATAATTTTATCTTTGGACTATGGCCAAAGATATTAATTTGTATCACCAGTTAGTCATGTTCATCTCAACACATGTTCATCTTTGCACTAATGGCCAAAGATAATCAACAATATGTTATCTTTGCACTACGGGCCAAAGATATTCATCAACAGTTCATATTTGCACTACATGCCAAATATATTCATCAACAGTTCATATTTGCACTACAGGCCAAATATATTATTATCTCAAAGAAATATATAATCATTTCAGAATTTAAATAAACAATTATAACCATGTTGATCATTTGACCTTTGCACTTAAGCTAAAGATATTCAATTATAAATTCAATGGTCATGATCATTCCAGTCAACAATTCAACTTTGCACTACTGGCCAAAGAGAACCCATAGTCATAATCATACCAAATATCTAGCCATCTTTACACTCAAGTCAAAGAGAAATATCATCATTAGGGTTATAAAAATGTTATATATGATAATAAAAATAATATGATCAACATATAGTTTTAATCTCAAGAGTAATATTCATAAATCAACTATAATTTGGTTAAAAAAAGAAACCAATTTTGTCGTGAATAGTAACTTATGAATAGTAACTCGTGAATAGTAAACCCGACACAAAAAATTAGAAATTCCACAATAAAATCCATACCAATATTTCGGTATAATGATATTGAAAGAATAATATTTTTTAAGCTTATAAATAATTTATTTTAATTGTTTACACTTTACTAAATAATGCATTTAATCATTCTAAAATGCCAAACTCATAAGATTTCATCACCAATAATCAAAACCCTCATAAAAAATCTGCATATACCTCATATAGGATTCTCAAGCCATAAAATCCTAATTTCCAATTTTCTTCCTTTACATAACATATTTAACTAATTTATTCATAACTAGTCTATTTTCACGAAAAATACCAAATCAGTTCCAAAAATATTTATTTTCTGGGATTTAGCAGAATATAGTTCCATATTGAACATATATTTTTCTTAGAATTTTTAAAATTCATTTACTATTTTTCATATGGCCAAAACCGTCGAATATTTAGACATTTATCATAAATTGTACTTTTATCTAAAAATTCTGAAATTCACATAGTACACCGATATTATATAGATGTACTCCAAATAAAAATTTCATCAATTTTGAAGTTAACCACAAGGAGTTATAATCAGTTACTTTTAAAATAGCCTTTTCCCGTAAAATTCATAACTCTTAATCTATACATCCAAAAATCGCCATTTTTGGACACAATCAATAAAACTCATCAAAATATTATTTCAAATTTTTCCAGAATTTTCTAAAGGTCGGAAGAAGTACGAACTGAAAAATATAATAACCCTTAAAATCCCTTACCTCAAAAGAGCAATACTTCTGACCGAATTTCGGGTATAGTGCTGACAGAAACTTGCACCGTATAGCAACACTCAAAGTATACTCACAAGAATACGCTCGATAATATAGAGAGAAAACTTGTTTCTGGTGTGATTTTCAATTCTAACTTAACCCTCTATTTATAGGAAAATGTTAGAACGCCAAAGGAGACTAAATAATAAATTAATATTATTTATTAAACACATTTCCTACGCATGCTTTGAAATTGTGGGCAGCCATATTGGAAGAAATTCAGCAGCCCATGTGTGTAATCCACCAACCAAAAGTGGGTTCCACCCATAAATTTAATAAAAATCATTTTATTTTCTGAAACTTCAACAATTCATAGAAAATAACCCGGTTATCAGAAAAATACGAATTTTATGTCCATTCTGACTGAAATCAAATTCTCTACAACTTTGTATCTTTGAGTTTTTCCAAATTCTAAACCTAAAATATCCGAAATCCATAAACGGATGATTTTAAACATCGTTTCAACACCTTTTAAAATTCATAACAAATCATACGTTAATTTTTAACGGTTCAAAATTTGTGGACATATACTCAACTTATATATATAACATATCCAAAAATCTCAACGATCCAACGGTCAGATTAATATTATAACTCACGTAGTAAAGCTTTAAGAACACCGATTTGAGTTTTTAATACCTCCAATCCGACAAAATATTGATAAAACACATCAACTTTAATTCCTTCATTTATAACCACATAAATAAATCCATCATCTATATCCATATCAAATAAATATTTCATTATCATATAAATCAATAATTAATTATTCATAAATAATATTACAGAATCACAATTATGACAACCAGGCCGTTCCAAGGAAAGAGGGGGTTTTCAAATAAGAATTTTTCCTTACTGGCGCGCAATTAGGTGGCCAAACCTCTCCTTGACAGAACTTTCTAGACATTGCCAATAATGCTATCTAATAATATTATTCAAATAATACGAATTATTGATCTGATAATGAGAAATATTGTGCAGTGATAATTATTGAAACAACAATAATATAAAATATCAACGCAACAATTATTGAATCAATAAAATAAAATATTGTACAGTAATTACTGTAACAATTATTGAGTAGGGACTTCTTACGTAAGAATCAATAATTCAAAAATACTGTGTAATACCGTGTGCTACTGTGTAACAACGCGTATTACTTTATTTTACCAACCGGGTATTCCAATAGTGTTAACGGTAACGATTACGCCGTTATTTATAAAAACTTAATTTTGTCGTTTTCTTCATCCGACAGTTATTCTGTTATGGGGACCACAAATGGCTGCGCCGGTCGTACGAATATTCACCGACAGAAAGAATATTCCACGACCAAACGAATATTCCCCGACAACAATGAATATTTTATAATCACTTGTGTATTTTGAAAAAAATTTCATATATCACCCTTAACATAACTTTTATCAATTTAACCATTTACTGAATTGTAATTATAAGAAAAATTGAATACTTTTATTTCATAAAATTCGGGGTCTTACAATCTCCCCTCCTTATGAAATTTCTTCCCCGAAATTTACGTACCTGGTATTTCAAAAAGTTGAGAATACCTTGCTTCCATTTCAGATTCTATCTCCCCGGTCATCATGATTTCTCCATTTCTCATCTCCCGTGATAACTTTATTTGGGTTTCTCATTTGTTGGGAAGTCATGACAACCGCCATCCCTCTAACTACCCGGCTTTGACTTGTCTGGGGCAGCATTTGGCGTCATCACTACCGTTGGAATATATATTTCTATAGGACATAGTTCTCCCTCAACTGCCTCGTTGTACTCCTGTTTTATGATCTGAATCATCAATCATCGATCCATATCGAATTCAGGTTGACCGCTATGTACAAGGTAATTCAAAACTCGATGTTGGGTTCTCCCAATTGCTTTCCAAAAAGAGAAATTCATGTCATCTATTTTAGCCTTCTTAGATCGGACATCTCTTTCCACAATATCCACGTGTCGTGTGGCTTTTACCCATGCATCACTCATTCTTACTCGTTCAGTTTTTTCTTCTTTCAGCTCAGATTCCATCTTTATCATCTTATACTCTGCCAAAGAATGCTTCTGTTCAAGCATCACATATCGGGTAACACAAGCTTGAATTGTTGCATCCTTTTGTTCCACGACCGCCTGTCGTTCTTCAGCCTGCTCTTCTAACCCATGAATACGATTTTGAAATTCTATATTTTGATCATATAATACCTCTAATAAACTCTCCTCAGGTACCTCTTCTTCCTCACTCTCAACTGTCACCTCTGTGACTATCTCGGGTGCAACTATCAATTCTTCATTCTCCACATGGATATCTCTAATTCCTTCTTCGTCTGACATCACATTATCATGGTTAGTGATTAGAGGTATCTCCACAGTCTCATTCACTCCATTGTTAGCATTCTTAGCTGCCATTCTCAAATACTGTCATAAAAAGGGTTAATTAAGCAAATTAACGTATCACATAATATCCATATATTATGACCAACCAACAATTTAAGCTTAGGTAGGACACACTAGCGAAGGATTTACTCATCTCTCCCCTCCTAGTCCTATTCCCCGATCTCCGCCAGAGACCATATCCCTAAGCTCTGATACCAAATGTAACGACTCCAAAATAGGTCCATTCAATCCAACCCATTATGAGTCGCCAAATACATGGTACATAAAATAACTACAACTTTATTACAACAATTGTCGTGCAAAATACAACAACACATATACTGTGGGTTTGGATACAAATATATACCAAATGTGACACATGTCCCAACCGTGGACAACACCTTACAGTGACACCTTACATAAAGGTATAGTCAAAAACTGTTTTAGAAACTAAAATCTTTGGGAAGTGCTCATGGAAACCTTCGTACATGGGAGGCCATGCGTCTAGGTTATAATAGATATCATATGGCCACAGAATTATCCTTGGTTGACCCAATATACCCGAAAGAAAAACGAGAAGATTACTATCATATTCTTTCCAATGGTGAGTCTTCTCTTGATTTATCATTATCTCCACTGTCTCAAATTGAGAATTATACTTCAAACAAACACCAAGATTATATAGGTAGTGCTCGCAAATATACTCAGCAAGTGGATGAGCTCAACCCTGTCTTATGATGACACGAGGTTTTATGTCATTAGACATTTTGTATGAAAGTGGCAAAACACCCTTCCAACGTTGGGTTCGCCTCTCCCTATATGATTCACCAAATATAACTACTAAAAGATGTATACAACACACTTGTCTATACTGTTTAGGGAGAACTCCACAACTAGAGACCACCATTCTATTCCCTTGTTACCCCCGCTCGACCCAGCTACACTCTTATTACCTGAAAGGAATTGTAAAGCAAAAGGGTGAGCACAACTAGCTCAGTAAAGAATATCATGACTAAAGATAATTAAATTATCAATAGCCTTCATCAATAATAAATTAGAGATTTAGAACATATGGTAGATGATAAAAATTTCAACCATAGTTGCAGCGGAACGAGCAATCCATTAGAAGAGTCAAATAGACTATAAAGTCTATTATCTTCTCCATGTTAAAAATCCACCAACAATGTTTTATCCCTGTAACATCAATCAACAATTATGGTCCACAATCATATGAATAACTCATAATCATAATTGTAGTTCTAAATTCCTCTTCTCATCCAGGACGAAGATAATTTTCATCACCTATCTTTACCTGAAACATCAAAGATCATGGTTACACCAAATCACATTTTCTGTTCATAATCATACTAATAATTTTATCTTTGCACTACGGCCAAAGATATTCATTTGTATCACCAGTTAGTCATGTTCATCTCAACACATGTTCATCTTTGCACTAATGGCCAAAGATATTCAACAATATGTTATCTTTGCACTACGGGCCAAAGATATTCATCAACAGTTCATATTTGCACTACATGCCAAATATATTCATCAACAGTTCATATTTGCACTACAGGCCAAATATATTATTATCTCAAAGAAATATATAATCATTTCAGAATTTATATAAACAATTATAACCATGTTGATCATTTCACCTTTGTACTTAAGCTAAAGATATTCAATTATAAATTCAATGGTCATGATCATTCCAGTCAACAATTCAGCTTTGCACTACTGGCCAAAGAGAACCCATAGTCATGATCATATCAAAAATTTAGCCATCTTTACACTCAAGTCAAAGAGAAATTTCATAATTAGGGTTATAAAAATGTTATATATGATAATAAAAATAATATGATCAACATATAGTTTTAATCTCAAGAGTAATATTCATAAATCAACTATAATTTGGTTAGAAAAAAGAAACCAATTTTGTCATGAATAGTACCCGTAAATAGTAACTTATGAATAGTAACTTGTGAATAGTAACTCATGAATAGTAACTCGTGAATAGTAAACCTGACACAAAAAAGTAGAAATTCCACAATAAAATCCATACCAATATTTCGGTATAATGGTATTGAAAGAATAATATTTCTTAAGCTTATAAACAATTTATTTTAATTGTTTACACTTTACTAAATAATGTATTTAATCATTCTAAAATGCCAAACTCATAAGATTTCATCACCAATAATCAAAACCCTCATAAAAAATCTGCATATACCTCATATAGGATTCTCAAGCCATAAAATCCTATTTTCCAATTTTCTTCCTTTACATAACATATTTAACTAATTTATTCATAACTAGTCTATTTTCACGAAAAATACCAAATCAGTTCCAAAAATATTTATTTTCTGGGATTTAGCAGAATATAGTTCCATATTGAACATATATTTTTCTTAGAATTTTTAAAATTCATTTACTATTTTTCATATGGCCAAAACCGTCGAATATTTAGACATTTATCATAAATTGTACTTTTATCTAAAAATTCTGAAATTCACATAGTACACCGATATTATATAGATGTACTCCCAATAAAAATTTCATCAATTTTGAAGTTAACCACAAGGAGTTATAATTGGTTACTTTTAAAATAGTCTTTTCCCGTAAAATTCATAACTCTTAATCTATACATCCAAAAATCGCCATTTTTGGACACAATCAATAAAACTCATCAAAATATTATTTCAAATTTTTCCAGAATTTTCTAAAGGTCGGAAGAAGTACGAACTGAAAAATATAATAACCTTTAAAATCCCTTACCTCAAAAGAGCAATACTTCTGACCGAATTTCGGGTATAGTGCTGACAGAAACTTGCACCGTATAGCAACACTCAAAGTATACTCACAAGAATACGCTCGATAATATAGAGAGAAAACTTGTTTCTAGTGTGATTTTCAATTCTAACTTAACCCTCTATTTATAGGAAAATGTTAGAACGCCAAAGGAGACTAAATAATAAATTAATATTATTTATTAAACACATTTCCTACGCATGCTTTGAAATTGTGGGCAGCCATATTGGAAGAAATTCAGCAGCCCATGTGTGTAATCCACCAACCGAAAGTGGGTTCCACCCATAAATTTAATAAAAATTATTTTATTTTCTGAAACTTCAACAATTCATAGAAAATAACCCGGTTATCAGAAAAATACGAATTTTATGTCTATTCTGACTGAAATCGAATTCTCTACAACTTTGTAGCTTTGAGTTTTTCCAAATTCTAAACCTAAAATATCCGAAATCCATAATCGGATGATTTTAAACATCGTTTCAACACCTTTTAAAATTCATAACAAATCATACGTTAATTTTTAACGGTTCAAAATTTGTGGACATATACTCAACTTATATATATAACATATCCAAAAATCACAACGATCCAACGGTCAGATTAAAATTATAACTTACGCAGTAAAGCTTTAAGAACACCGATTTGAGTTTTTAATACCTCCAATCCGACAAAATACTGATAAAACACCTCAACTTTAATTCCTTCATTTATAACCACATAAATAAATCCATCATCTATATCCATATCAAATAAATATTTCATTATCATATAAATCAATAATTAATTATTCATAAATAATATTACAGAATCACAATTATGACAACCAGGCCGTTCCGAGGAAAGAGGGGGTTTTTCAATAAGAATTTCTCCTTACTGGCGCGCAATTAGGTGACCAAACCTCTCCTTGACAGAACTTTCTAGACATTGCCAATAATGCTATCTAATAATATTATTCAAATAATACGAATTATTGATCTGATAATGAGAAATATTGTGCAGTGATAATTATTGAAACAACAATAATATAAAATATCAACGCAACAATTATTGAATCAATAAAATAAAATATTGAACAGTAATTACTGTAACAATTATTGAGTAGGGACTTCTTACGTAAGAATTAATAATTCAAAAATACTGTGTAATACCGTGTGCTACTGTGCAACAACGCGTATTACTTTATTTTACCAACCGGGTATTCCAACAGTGTTAACGGTAACGATTACGCCGTTATTTATAAAAACTTAATTTTGTCATTTTCTTCATCCGACAGTTATTCTGTTATGGGGCCCACAAATGTCTGCGCCGGTCGTACGAATATTTACCTACAGAAAGAATATTCCACGACCAAACGAATATTCCCCGACAACAATGAATATTTTATAATCACTTGTGTATTTTGAAAAAAATTTCATATATCACCCTTAACTTAACTTTTATCAATTTAACCATTTACTGAATAGTAATTATAAGAAAAATTGAATACTTTTATTTCATAAAATTTGGGGTCTTACAACTTAGCCCGATTTTGTCGTTCACCGAAGACAAGTTCAGTTAGGATGGAGGCACCAAAGGCCGACCCAGAAAAGTTAAAACCGATAGTGCAAGGGAGAGCGTTTGTTGTGACCTCCCAGAAAAAAAGAACCCGAATGAGGTCATCACGGTTAAGCATATCATAAACTCTAGCGAAGTCTATACTTTATTTGATACCGGTTCTACCCATTCTTTTATTTCTTCTACTTTCGCTCAACGAATAAATTTGACACCGGAGAAATTAGACTTTGACTTATCTGTGGAAACTCCGTTGGGAGAAACCTTCATTGCATCCACTGTTTATAAGTCTTATTTGGTTCAAATTGGTACCCTCACATTACCTGTCGATCTTATTTCATTGAAAATACTTGCATTTGACGTGATTCTAGGGATTGATTGGTTAACTACTCATCATGCAAAAATTGATTGTTTTCGTAAGGTTGTTAGCTTTCATATTCCTAACCAACCTATTATGCAAATTCAAGCGACCAAACCATTAAAATCAATCACGGTCATTTCAAGCCATAAAGCTATTCATTTATTGAAAAATGGATGTCAAGCTTTCTTAACTCATGTCACAGATTTAAACAAAAATACGTCAGTTTTGAATGATATTTCTATTGTTAATAAATTTCCTGACGTATTCCCTAAAGAACTTCATGGCCTACCCCAGAACGTGAAATTGAATTTTGTATCGACCTTGAACCTGGTACCAAACCCATTTCTAAAGCCCATATCGAATGGCTCCTATTGAACTTCAGGAGTTAAAGATCCAACTTCAGGAATTGTTAGACATTGACTTTATTCGTCCTAGTACGTCTCCCTGGGGTGCTCCTATTCTATTTGTGAAGAAGAAAGATGGGAGTATGCGACTTTGTATTGATTATCGGGAGTTGAATCATGTCACCATCAAAAACAGGTACCCATTACCACGTATTGATGACCTGTTTGACCAGTTGCAAGGAGCTAAATTCTTTTCAAAGATTGATCATCGTTTCAGATATCACCAATTGAAGATTAGAACTGATGACATTCCAAAGATGGCTTTCAGAACTCAGTACATGCATTATGAATTCCTAGTCATGTCCTTTGGATTGACTAATGCTCCTGCTGCCTTCATGGATATGATGAACCGAGTATTCAAGGAATATTTGGATCACTTTGTGGTCGTCTTTATTGATGACATCCGTATTTATTCCAAAAATCGTGAAGATCATGAGCAACACTTGAGGCTGACACTCCAAAAGCTTCGTGAATACAAGCTTTATGCCAAGTTGAAGAAATGCGAGTTCTGGCTTGAGGAAGTAGCATTCTTTGGGCACGTAGTATCAAGTCATGGAATATTTGTTGACCCGGCAATGATTAATTGAAGCTATTCAAAGCTGGGAGCAACCTAAATCAGTGACCAAAGTACGTAGCTTTCTCAGTTTAGCGGGTTATTATCGAAGATTCGTGGAAGGATTTTCTCGAATAGCTACACCATTAATGTGACAACCCGATATTTTCTATATAAATAAATAAAAATTTTGGGTATAATTTTTTTTTATTTTAAGGATGAGAATTTGTACAAGATTATGTGTATATGTATATATGTGGTAAATAAAAATATATTTATTACATGAATATTTACAAGTAAATTGATTTTAGAATTATTGATTATTATAAAGTATATTCTTATAATAATTAATTTTAAGATAGAAATATTTTTATTAATTATTTTCCATAAATATATAATCATATATTATTTAAATAATATATGAAGTTATTTTTAGAATAATTATAATAATTATTTTATTATATGAATTTTAGTACAGATTATTAAGTTAATTATTTTACCTTAATTATTAAGGTTAAATAGAAAGGATAAATCAGATATGGAATCCAAACCCTAATTTAGGATTATTGTCAAGGTATGAGAAAAATAATATAATATTAATTATATTTTAATTTTTCAGTGCTATGAATATGTACTGTATGTCCGTATTGATAATGGTTGGTCAAATACGGTGTATTATGACCAAACCCTGCTAATAATGTTAAACCCTAATTTGAGATCCAAATTAGAGTACAAGATTATTTTATAAGTGTGTTAGATAATTTCTATCATGTATTAAATGTATTAATTAGGTAAATCCTAATTAAAAGTTCTAGAAACCCTAAATAATTTTTAGAAAACACTAAATTATTAAAAAACCCTAATTTGAAATTCAAATTAGAATTCGTGATTGTTGGTAGTTGTGATTAGTTGATTAATTAACAAGTATTCGAATTATAATTGTTAATTATAGAAACCCTAAATTGCTAAACCCTAATTTCTATAATTAGTAACCCTAATTTCAAATTATAAAAAACTAATTACCAAAAGTATAAATCCTAATTGCTAAATTAGCAAAGTCAATGATAATTATATGATCTAAACCCTAATGTTACTGTATAAAGTAATTAGAAAATTAATCTAATTAACAAACCCAAATTGTCTAATTTTAGAATCTAAAATTTTTATTTCATTTTATTTTTTTTATTTTGTGTAAACCCTAAAATGTAATTCTAGAAAAGCTAATGTTGAAAAACCTTAGGGTTAAACCATAAGGGTTAAATCCTAAGGGTTTGCATGATTACAAGTTTGCCATTAAATTGGAAAATCAAAAAGACCATTTTGCCCCACTTGTATAATTAAAGCTAGCCATAGGTTTTGACAATAGGAGAAGTTGGTGACCAAATCCAACAACTCTCTTGACTTAAAAATGCCAGCATATCAGCTCTATAGCAGCCCATTCATGCACCGAGTTTCTCTATATATAGAGTAAGAGAGAGAAATTGCATTTGGTTACTAAAAATTGAAAAATACCTAACCAAGGATTCCTCTCACAAAGACCCACAAAATTATCAATCATTTCAGTCCTTTTATCAAGCCCCACGAAGCCCCATAACAAATCAGTAATACAAAATAAAGAATTGGATCATCAAGGTATAAAACCATACCTTTAATTTTTGTCCAAATTCGGTTGTTATATGTTATGTTTAGATGTTAGATTATGTTTATTTTAGACTCTTATGATGATCTGGGTTGGTATTACATAGACCCATAACATTTAAATGCTCAAATCAACGATTTTCAAAAATCTGGAAATTTTGTAAAGTGTGATTTTTTGGCAAATGTCAAGCCTTATATCTCGGTGATCTTTAATGTGTTTTGTGTTATGAAAGTTGATATGTGTAGCTTGTTATGTGGTCTTTAATCTCAAAAAATGAATCAGGTCCATATCTATTGTGGATCAAAAGGTATTTAAGGTCAAAGTGGGTTGACCGGCATTGACCGGAGAATTTCTGGGTAGCCCAGAATTTTCTAAGTGTTGATTTTTCTGACAAGGTTTGACCATACTTTAGCTGCTTTATTTCTTGTTTTTATGATGATGTTAAGTGTTAGAGTTGTAGTCCTACATGTTGTCTACACACTGCAATTAATAGATCACACAAACATTACACGATCATTAAGTTATAAGGATCCAAAGTAGGCACCTTGACTGTTCTTCAATTGAAGAACAACCTTGTCAGACTTTTTGATGGCTAATAACTTTTTCATCCGATGTTGTTAAGCCATGATGTTTGTTGGTAATTGTAGTGTTACATGAGCACTACAAGACCTATGTGTTAGATTTCCCAGATAACGACTACACTGACAGATATTCACGGTCAAAGTAGCCCCCTCGAAACTGCCTTGTTAGTGTTATTGAGGCTCAAGAACACCTAAGGCGACGGTTGTCTGTCGCTAAAGGCTTTAGCGACAGTTTTATTTTATTTTTATTTTCTGTAATTTTCGAAAATGATTAAAAATTAGAAAAAATTAGATTTTAATTATTAAAAATTCATATTAAATTCTGAAAAATTATTTTAAAGTCCAAAAAATAGTTTTTAATTATTTTGTATATATTTCATAAATATTTAATATTTTTGAAATATTAAAAGTATTTAATTTATTTAATTATAATATTAAATAAATTATTTAAAAATGATTTTAATTCCTAAAAAATCATTAAAAATTTATATTATGATATATGAAAATATTGTAAGTTATTTTTAATAACTTTTAATATTATGTGATAATTTTCATTAATAAATTAATATTAATGATAATTAAGTTATTTATTAAATGAATTTAATAATTAAATTAAAAATGATTTTATTATATTAAAATTCATTTTAAATAATAATAAGGTATTTAAGAATATTTTAAGTTATAAAATATAACTTTTAATATTTAATGGTTAAATTCATTAATTAAATATTATTAATGATATTAAAGTTATTTAATAATAATATTAAATAAATTAGTTTAAAAATGATTTTAATATTATAAAAATTATTTTAAATGGAAATAAAGTGATTAAAGATATTTTAAGTTATTAAAATATAACTTTTAATATTTAAAGGATATTTTCATTAATAAATTAATATTAATGATATTAGTTTAATATTAATGATATTAGTTTAATATTAATGATATTAAATTTATTTAATAATTATATTAAATAAATAGTTTAAAAATAGTTTTATTAATTTAAAAATCATTTAAAAAGAGTATAAATGAATTATAAATATTTTAAGTTATAATTAATGACTTTTAATATTTAGATAATAGTTTATTAATATTTAAATATTAATGGTAATTATTTAATAATGATGTTAAATGTTTTAAAAATTATTTAAGGGTAATATAAATAAGTTAAGAATATTTTGAGTTATTAAACATAACTTTAATATTTTGGCAATGGTTTCATTAATAGTTTAATATTAATTAAATGTTAATGATAATAGAATTGTTTGATATTTAAATCATTTAATAATAATTCTGATATTTCAAAAATTATGATAAATGATAATAATTATTTAAAAATTATTATAAGTCATTTAAAAATTATATGACTGATATTTACGAATGTTGAACTTTGAGATAGAGTCTTAGACTCGATATTTACCCGATAAAGCTGTCGGTAGACCGACATGTTTTAGAAATTGATCTGGACTTAGATAATTTAGTTAGTTAACTGTTTATTTGTGATTCAATGGTTGTTAAGGTTATGTGACAATGTGATTAGGAATGAGTTGATGTTTGTTTGTGATGCCATGATTGTTGAACATGTGTGATAAGGTGATTAGGTTATGTGCTGATTGCGAAATGCAGTACTATGTGTTAAGGTATATTGTTCTAATCGAACGAATGATTTGATTAATGATAGGTCGTGATAGAAAAGATAAAACTAAGTTGAGAATTGTAAGCAGCGCATCTGGCAAGTATCCTACCTTTGCATTTTCTTTATACAACGGACAAGTGTAAGAATGTTTCAGAATTATACTATTACTGTACAGATTGTTAAACCTATATTATATACGCCCATTGATTATCAACATGTTAGTATATAATAATTCAGATATATTCTGTTTGTTAATTTCTATAAATGATTATACAAGTGTCCCCACTTGGATAATCATTGTATTTAATCATATGTTGGTACACCTTTGATATATTTATATTTTGAATTATATATTATTCTTGAACAAGATAAGACCTTTGTTATGAAAACCCGACAGGTATGAACATCCCGATAATGGGAAAATTTTTATGCGCCCAAGGCGGACAGAGTGAACGATAACTTCGTTCTTGTACATGTAATATTGATCAATACAGTGTACAACGGGGCTAATCACCCTCCGTGCCCGTAAGTCATGACGGTTTACAGATGAATTTCTGTTTAAACCTTTTCGAAAATGAAAATAATGTTCATAGTATGTCACAGAAACCCCATGTATAGTCAATACGCAGTTTCAAAAATTTGAACGAGGGTTGTTATGTTATTATTATTGGTACAAATTACTTCACAACTATTGACTGGTTGTAGAAGAATATTATAAAGAAAACATTTAAATTCTTTCAACTTATATATATATATATATATATATATATATATATATATATATATATATATATATATATATATATAAATACTTGCTGGGCACTCAAATGCTCATGCTTGCTTAATTTAAATGTTTTCAGCTAAGTGTGAACAGCTAGAAGGCTCGGCCAGGATCAAGTGAAAAGGAAAGCAAACAGAACATGTTATTGGTATCATTTGTAATAGATAGACTGTATTAAGTTAATGATATGTATTATATATCATGTAAAGAATGTAGTAAAGGTTGCGTACTTGGGATTAGACTCTGATAAATGTAAGTTAAGTTTAAGTTTTATATTATGGTTATTATTATTAGAATTATTCCGCTTATAGAAATGGTATCGTGAAGTACCGAGTTCGGGTTTCAAGTATCCGGGTTCGGGGACTTTACAATTAACTTAGCTAACTCAGAAAAATACAAAGTTCGGTTGGAGCGAAGAATATTAGAAGAGTTTTCAAGAACTCAAGATGAGACTCATTTCGGCACCTGTTCTGACAATACCATCTGGCTCGGAAGGATTTGTCATCTACAGTGATGCTTCGGCCAAAGGGTTGGGATGTGTTCTCATGCAACATGGGAAAGTCATAGCCTATGCCTCACGACAACTCAAAGAATATGAGAGGAATTATCCTACTCATTATTTAGAGTTGGCACCTGTTGTCTTTGCACTTAAAATTTGGAGGCATTACTTGTATGGGGAGAAAGTGGAGATCTTTACGGATCATAAAAGCCTCAAATATTTCTTCACTCAAAAGGAACTCAACATGCAACAACGACGTTGGCTTGAACTGTTGAAAGATTATGATCATACCATCCAATACCATCCTGGAAAAGCGAACGTGGTAGCTGACGCATTGAGTAGAAGATCATATGCAAGTACGAGTGCGATATTGTCAACACAAAGGCCCATTTTATGTGACTTGCAAAGGATGGAGATAGAGTTAAAGACTCCAGAGACCAATGTGATGATGGTGAATATACGAGTAGAACCAACTTTAATCGATAAAGTTAAAGCTGTTCAAGCTACAGACCTGGAGCTGATGCGTATGAGGAAGAAAGTTCAAGAAGGTGCTATGCCAGAAGCAAGAATCGATGAAGTAGGAATACTTCGAGTCAACTCCAGACTTTGTGTTCCTAACGACCCTGATTTAAAGTATAAAATCATGATGGAGGCACATAACACACCTTTTGCAATCCATCTTGGGAGTACCAAAATGTATCATGATCTTCGTCATACATTTTGGTGGAGCAATATGAAGAGAGAGATAGCGTTGTTTATCTCAAGGTGTCTAACTTGTCAATGAATTAAAGCGGAGCATCAAGTACCAAGAGGTCCATTGCAACCACTTGAAATTCCAGAATGGAAGTGGGAGCACATTACCATGGATTTCGTTACCGATTTTCCTAAAGTTTCTCAAGGCATAGATGCAATTTGGGTCATTGTTGATAGATTGACCAAGTCTGCTCATTTCTTACCGATACGAGAAACTTATACACTTGAACGTCTTGCTCGTATTTATATAAATGAGATTATAAGACTGCATGGTATGCCGGTATCCATAGTTTCTGATCGAGACCCAAGCTTCACTTCACGATTTTGGGTTAGTTTGCAAAAAGCTATGGGTACAGACTTACGATTTAGCTCAACATATCATCCTCAGATGGACGAACAGTCGGAGAGGACTATTCAAACTCTTGAAGATCTATTAAGACTCTGTGTCCTTAATTTCAAGGGAAGTTGGGACCAGTTCTTACTATTGGTGGAGTTTTCCTACAACAACAGTTATCAATCAAGTATTAGCATGGCTCCATTCGAAGCGTTGTATGGAAGAAAGTGTTGTTCTCCAGTATGCTGGGATGAGGTGGGTGAAGCAACGTTGTTGGGACCGGAGTTGGTACGTATGACTACGGAAAAGATTCAAACGATCTGGCAACGTATAATAACCTCACAAGATCTACAAAAGAGTTATGCTGATCTTCATCGAAAGGATGTGAAATTCGATATAGGAGATCATGTGTTGTTACGTGTTGCTCCATGGAAAGGAGTTATGAGATTTGGAAAGAGAGGAAAGATCAATCCTCGATTCATCGGCCCATTTTTAATCCTCGATCGAGTAGGAACTGTTGCCTATAGACTTGCTTTACCGCCAAGTATGTCTCGTGTTCATAATGTTTTTCACATATCTATGTTGCATAAATATGTGAAAGACCCGAACCACATTATTGAGTTAGAACCAGACGAGATAGAGGAAGATTTAATGTATGAAGAGTTACCTGTTAAAATCTTGGATAAGAAGGATCATGTTCTACGCTCCAAGGTTATACCTCAAGTCAAAGTTTTGTAGAGAAACCACGATGTGGAGGAAATGACTTGAGAGTTAGAATCTGAGATGAAGTCAAGTTATCTTCATCTCTTCGACATACCAGGTATGTACCTTAATTTCAAGGATGAAATTTCATAAGAAGGGGAGGTTGTAAGACCCCAACTTTTATGAATAAAAAATAATTTTCTCGAATTATATTTTTGAATATTATGGTGTTGATTTGATATAATGTTATAGTTGTGAGTAATATTTACAAATTTTGCAAAGTAAGCAAGTGGTTATATAATATTCCATTGGCCGGGGAATATTCTTTTTATCAGGAAATATTCATACGACGACACAATCATTGATGGACCCCACAAAGGAAGTATTGTCGTAGTTAGAAAATGACAAAATTAACTTTCTATAAAAATAACGACGGAGGTGTTACCGTTAAAACTGTTTAACTACCCGGTGGTAAAAGTACAGTAATACACGTGGTTGCATAGTAGCACACGATATTGATTATTGACGCTTACGTGAGAAGTCACACAGTTATACTCAATTATTGCTACAGTAATTGCTGCATCATATCTCTTATATTATTGATTCAATTATTGTCACAATATCATCTGTATAATATGTTATATTATTAAATCAATAATTGAGACGACAAGTTATAATATTAATGATTAATAATTGTTGAAAGATTAAATATGTGTTGATTAAAAATAAAATGATTTGTGGTAATATTTATTCAATCCTTGATTAATATAAAGAGTCTATTAGGAGACGTTTGTGGTAAATTTGGTTATTCTATGGGGGCCCATATGTCATCATCTAAGAGTCTCTTTTGGCAATAGTAATTACCTTTACCAGACGTCCAACCACTTGCCATTTCATATTACAGGCGTCGAACTAATTGTCGTTTCACATTACAGGTGTCGAACCAATTGTCGTTTCACATTATAGGCGTCAAACCACTTGGTGTTTCACATTACAAGCATCAAACCACTTTACTTTTCACATCACCAGTCGTCAAGCCGCCTTGCCTTTTCACATTGCAAGTGTTAAGCTAGAAATCTTCTATAAATAGAGGCCTAGTTCTTCATTATTTTTCACGAATTCATTCAAGCTATAGAGATAGAAAGTATAGAGAGAATAAGAGAGAAAGAAGAAGAGTATTCTATTACTACACTACTGTAGTATTCAATCTCCTACTAATGTAAGGGGTGTTATTTCTTTTGTATTCATGAAAAGAACTTATGTTATTCCATTATTTATTATTCTGTTGGAATAACCTGTATACGCGGGCTACCCTATACTTGGTGAAATTCTTCTGTTATTCCAGTCTTTATTATTTTGTTGGAATATTCATTCAGTGCGTTTTACGCCGGACCTGGTTCTAGTCTTTATAATTCTATTGGAATATCCTGTTTGTTCATTTTACGCCGGACCTGGTTCCATTCTTTATTATTCTGTTGGAATATCCTGTCTGTGTATTTTACACCGGACCTGGTTCCGTTATTTTTTATTCTGTTGGAATAACTTGCCTGTGCGGTCTATCGCATGCATGGTGATTTCTTTTGTTATTCCATTCTTTATTATACTCAGTTGGTTAAAACTTTGACTTCTATACTCCATGAAATTAGTGGAATATCCTTAAGATTTACGCTTCATCCAGTATCTTTTCATGGAAATATTCTTCTAAGCATTCTTGAATTTTACTCTACAAAGCAGTATCATGTTGACAGTTTGGACGTTATTGGTTCCTGGATAAATTAATTCTTGAACTTGTTTTATTGAATTCTTATATCATTGTCATCATCCTCATGTTTATATTTTATTGAAAGTCATCTGTGGCTTGTAGTGCATAGATGGACATGGTATGATTATGGCCAGGGATTATCCGGTGTAATCATGACCGTAATATTACAAATGATGTGGTAAAAGTCCTCATTGGCCCGTAGTGCATTGATGGAAAGTTGTTGGCATGATCATGACTATTAATGAATACACAAATATTCTTGGCCCGTAGTGCATTGATAATTGTGGTCGTTATACTAAAGAATATCATTGGCCATAGTGCAGGGTTGATTTGATGATGTAGATTATTTATTAAGTTGAGTTCCAGCGATAAAAGTGATGGAAAACCTTTTAAATCATAAAAGATAGTAGATTTTATTCTCTACTTGACTCTTTTAATGGATTGCTTGTTCCGCTGTAGTTAAACTTGATGTTTGTTATATTGTATCAGTTTAACACTGTTTAAGGCTAATAATAATTTATTCTGCATTATCCTAGTCATAATATTTCTTACTGGGCTAGTTGAGCTCACCCTTTCTTTCACTATTCTCTTTAGGAAATAAGAATATAACTAGGTCGAGTCAGGGAATCGAGTGATGGTCCTAGATGGTGCATTAGTAGTCCTCATTATTTGGTGATATAGTGTGATAATAATTGTAATGAGGACTCCTTTTGAGTTTGTATACTCTCTAGTAGACAATATTTGTATTCAAACTCACAGTTTATATTTTGTCGTATTGTACACGACAATTGTATTATTAAGTTGTATTTGAATTCTGTACCATATATTTGGCGACTCAAGATGGGAGATGTATACCTAATTTTGGGGGCGTCACACTCTACATACATCACTACTTCATGCTGGATACTAGGTTGGTGCAGAGTCTCCAAATATACTGAACCATCAAAGGTGCTAGCCTCCGTAGTAGCTAATTTTGACAACGTATCAACAATTGAATTATCATTCTGATCCACCCCCTGAAACTCCTAAAAGCTAAAATATTGAAGCCGATCATTTAGTTATGCTATAAATCATCCTTAAACCTCGGGCTTCATACTCCCCCGAAATTTACTTGACGACCAACTGAGAGCCACTATAGATAACTAACCTTTGAACCTCCAGACTCTTTGCTAATCTCAATCCTGCCAGCACTGCTTCGTACTCTGCCTCGTTGTTCGTTGCTCTGAACCCGAACCTGATAGCCTGTTGCACCGAAGTATTGTGTAAGAACCCAACTTTTTAATAAATAAAATTGAATTGCCTCTATTCATTATCTTGAAATAATAAGGTGATAATTTGATATAATACTTTGGTTATGGGTGAAATGTGCAAATTTTGCAAAATAAGTAAGTGGTTATAAAATATTCATTGTTGTCGGGGAATATTCATTTGGTCGTGGAATATTCTTGCTGTCGGGGAATATTCGTACTACAGTACAGCCATTTGTGGGCCCTATAATGGAAAACGGTTGGATAAAGAATACGACAAGTTTGAGTTTTTACAAATAATGACGTAGTTGTTATAGTTAACACTATTGGAATACCCGGTGGTTAAAATACAGTAATACGCGTGGTTGAACAGTAGCACACGGTATTGCACGATATTTTTGAATTATTGATTCTTATGTAAGAAGGCAATACTCAATAATTGTTACAGTAATTACTGTTCAATATTTTATTTTATTGATTCACTAATTTCTACGTTGATATTTTATAATATTGTTGTTACAATAATTATCACTGCACATTATCTCCATTATCAGATCAATAATTCATATTATTTGAATAATATTTTTAGATAGCATTATTGGTAATGTCTAAGGATGTTATGTCTAGGAAAGGGGTTTGGTCACCTATTTGCGCGCCAATAAGGAGTAAACCTTATCGGAAAGCCCCCTCTTTCCTGGGAATGACTTGGTTGTCTTAATTGTGATTCTGTAATATTATTTGTGAATCATTAATTATTGATTTATATAATAAGGAAATATTTATTTTATGTGGATGGATAGGGAAATATTAATTTTGTGTGGATATAAATGAAGGAATTAATATTGAGGTGTTTTATCAGTATTTTGTCCGAATAGAGGTATTAAAAATCGTCCATATGGAGATTTCGGGCATTTTCTGTTTGGAATTTGGAAAAACTTTCTTCTACAAAGTTGTAGAGAATTCGATTTCCTATGAACTGGACATAAAATTCAAATTTTTCTGATAAAATAGCTATTTGTTATGAATTATTGAAGTTTCAAAAATAAATGTTTTTATTTAAAATATGGGTGGGCCCCATTTTTGGTTGGTGAGAAATGTGCTAAAATTTTTATTCAAAAGTGGTGAGCGTGAATAGTAGCAGGTAAAGCCATCAGGTAGCAGGTTAGTCTGCTATGGCGTTCTAAGTATTTTCCTATAAATAGGGTGCTTAGTTAAAATTGAAAATAACACCAGAAATAAGTTTTTTCTCTCTTTCTATATTATCGAGCGTATTTTGTGAGTATTTAGATACTTTGTGAGTTGTTATTCAGTGCAAGTTTCCTTCAGCCTTATACCCAATATTTTAGCCGGAAGTACTGTTCTTTTGAGGTAAGGGATGTTATTTTCTTCATAATGACGTTATTCTTTCAATATCATTATACAGAAAATTGGTGTGAATTTTATTGCGGAATTTCTACCTTTTTTTATGTCGGGGTTACTATTCATGTATACGACACTATTCACGTATACGATACTATTCACGAATACGACATTATTAACAGAAAAATAAATTTTTTCTTTCTTTGTCCAAGTTGTCTATTGTGGTTACTATCTTTGATTGTATCCATGTTTTGATCTTTATTCTTGAATTTTGCTCCACAATTGATTATTATAAGGTATTTTTGAACTTGGATAAACTAAAGTACGAATCCCTAATCTTTGATCTTTTATCTCACTTGATTTATTTTCTTTAAGATATTTTTCATAATTCTCAGTCCTAAATGATGATATTACTGAATATCTTTGGCCTGTAGTGCAAAGATGAATGATTAACTGATGAATATCTTTGGCCCGTATTGCAAAGATGAACAGGTGTTGAGATGAATATGACTAACTGGTGATACAAATGAATATTTTTGGCCTGTAGTGCAAAGATGAATATTTGATTCAAGATGTATATTGATTGATGTTACATGGATAAAATATTGATGATGGACTTTTAAATCTTAGAAGATAGTAGAATTCATTCTCTACTTGACTCTTCTAATGGATTGTTGTTTCCGCTGCAGTTGTTGATCTAAAACTTGTTATCTATTATATTCTATTAGATTTTTCCCTGTTGAAGACTAATGATAAATTGTTGTATATTATCTTAGTCATAATATTCTTTACTGGGCTAGTCGAGCTCACCCTTTTCCTTTTTTTCTATTTTTCTTCTCAGAAGGTGTGAATTTAACAAGAACTAGCCGGGGTATAGAGTGATGATTCTAGAAAGTTATTTTAGCAGTCCTCACTATTTTTGTAAAATAGTGTATCAATAATTTTAATGAGGACTCCTTTTGAGTTTGTATACTGTCTATTAGATAGTATTTGTATTTAAACTCACAGTATATGTGTAGTTGTATTTTGCACGACAATTGTATTAATGAAGTTGTATTTATTTCTGTACCATGTATTTGGCGACTCAGAATGGGTGATGTATACCTATTTTGGGGGCGTCACAGTTGGTATCAGAGCTTAGGGATATGGTCTCTGACGGAGATCAGGAAAAAGAACTAGGAGGGGAGAAACGAGTAATCCTTCGCTAGTGTGTCATACCAAAGCTTATTTGGTTGGTCATTCGGAGCATATGGTTACTATGTGATATGTTAATTAATCCTTGTTTTGTGGCAGTATTTGAGAATGACCGCTGGAAATATTAACAATGGAGTGAATGAGACCGTGGAGATATCTTTAATCACCACCTAGGAGAACGTGCAACAAGAAGGCAGTATTCCTCCTATAAATAACACTACTGAACAAATGATGAATGATGGAATGTTTAGATACTTTTTGCAGTTCATACAAAACAAGACTGAGGGAGACTCGTGTACAAAATACGAGTGGAAATGATAGCAATGCGCGGCTTGTCACAGCCAAGCAGTTCAAAGAGTTGGGATCACCAGAATTTGCGGGAAAGCCAGATCCGATCAAGGCGGAAACGTGGGTTAAACAAATTACCAAGATATTTGATGTCTTGGGATGCACGAAGGAACAGAAGGTTCCATTCGCCACCTTTATGTTTCGTGGTGAGGTAAACTACTAGTGGGAGTCTGTGAAGCGTACCCAGCCAGCCGCACTCAGTATGTCTTAGGAAATATTTCAAAAACTGTTCAATGACAAGTACTTTCCTGAAAGTATTCGTCATATGAAGGAGGTAGAGTTTATCATACTAGAACAAAATAACATGACTGTTCCCAGTACGAGGTGAAGTTCGCAGAGTTATCTAGGTTTGCACCTCATTTGGTAGAGAATGAGGAACGAATGACGCGGATATTTTTGAGAGGTCTAAAACCCGAGATTCGGTAATATCTTATCTCTCATAAATTTTCTTTATATTCAGATGTTGTAAACAAGGCTCAATTATTAGAGCGAGATAATGAGTATATTCAACCGAGGGACCACAACCAGGGTCATACCGGTGGCAGCGGTCATCAGAGCAATGACAACCAGCTGGGGGAAAAACATTCGAACAAAAGCGGTAACCACTTTAGTGGTAATCGTGGCCATGATAATAGGAGGAACTAGTTGGGAGGAGATTTCAAAAAGAGAAGGTACAACAATGATAACGTGAAGACGTCAGCACCAACATTCACTATTTCTAGGGGAGGAGAACGATCACTGGTCACTTGTTATAAATGCAGGAAAGAGGGACATATCAGCCCAAACTGTCCACAATAATCCAAGGTGTGTTATAACTTAGAAAGGAGGGTCATATAGCTAGAGATTGTCTTGTAGCAAAACCAAGTCCAACGAGGAGGGTGACTCCAAAGGCTGTCCCGGACAAGTCAAAGTCGGTGGTTCTTGGAAGGGCATTTGTCGTGACTGCCCAAAACGCGATGAACCTGAACGAGGTGATCAGAGGTAAACTAATCATAAATTCTTACGAAGTTTATACCTTATTAGATACCGGTTCTACCCATTCTTTTATCTCTCCTGCTTGTGCTCAACGTTTGAACTTGACTCCGGAGAAATTAGACCATAACTTATCTGTTGAGACTGTGACACCCCTAAATCCCAGTACTTCACTACCTCAAGATTTGGTGTTAACGTAATCAAAACATTCATATCTAACTACCCAATCATAATAAATTGAATAATAAAAACCTGCCCATACATGATTGCTTTAATAAAAACATTATCTCCCAGGTTCTCTAACCTTTAATACAATCATTCAAGTGCAGAAATTAAATTATTACATCACATCATTATTAAAAGTCTATCATCATAACGATAAAACAAAATTACAAGTCTTCATCACTTGTACAGTTTTCCCTTTCCTTTGTTAGTTGTAGTTTTATCTACCTTCTCAACCATAGCTGCAATAATGTTTAAATATGCAAGAGTGAGCAAACAAAGCTCACTTGAGATAAGAATAAATATCTTTACAACATTTGCCAAATAATAGGCTCAATAGAACTGAATAATATGTTCTATTAACATTTCAATATTTGCCAACTCATAGGCTCAATAGAACTGAATGATATATTCTATTAACATTCTTAAATATACTATTGAGGGTCAAATGACCATGAACCATGTCCACAATTATAAGTAATCTTTCAACTTTAACTTTAACAGTCATATGACTATAAGGACTCCACGTACTTAGGGGGATCAATCCTTCGTACAATGTATTGTGCACAACCATGTCAATGCTAAGCGTAAACCCCTAAACATAGGGTTGTTCATCTCAGTATTTAGAGTACAAGTCCGCACCAAAGAAAGTTTAGTTTGGATAAGCTTTCAAGGGTAATTAAAGTTTAATGATCATCAACTAGGGAACTAGTTGAATCAATAATGCTTGAATAATACAACAATTGTTTAATAGCAACATAACTTAAAATATTTGAGAATCATAATTGTATTGATTATACATATCTAACTCATGCTTGAAATAACTATAGAGCATAAGTATTCAATAGAATGAATAAAATGGTTAACCTTTGCTTGAACAGTAAAATAAGCTAGGTTCAAGTTTTATAATATTATAAATGAAATTCTTGAACTTTAAGAAACTTGCTTAACTGTAAACAATTTAGAATGAATCAATCAATTAAGAATTTCCAATAACACTAGAGTTTGAGTTTGCTCAAATGGATTTTAGGAACAATTTACTTATTTAATAACAGTTGAGATAAAAACTTGCTCAATCAAAAGTATGCATTTATAATAATAGAACTAACTCAATGAAAATATAGAGTTAAAAAACTTGCACAATGAAATAAATGAACTAGCTCAACGAAGTTGAGAGTTAGAAAACTTGCACAATGAAATAAACGAACTAGCTCAACAAAAGTGTAGAGTTAGAAAACTTGCCTCGAGCGTAAGCTAAAAATATTAAAACTCACGTTCACCTATACACAGTATTCAAACCATAACATCTATTAGACATACTAATATTCACGTTTCAATATAAAACGCATTACTAGCTAAACTTGTTATTTTAACACAAGTCTTATGCTACCCTTTACATTTCAAAATTCCCAAGTGTTAATCATCATAACGCTTAACTATCGTTCATTGTATAAACTATGTTATCACATAACGCATTTTTGATTTACTAATCATTTTTGCAACTTTGATCTTACTAACCATAATTCACTATATTATGTTAACCTTAACATTACACATTTAACATGCTAACATAATTTTAGACCATGTTACGACACTTAACCAAATCTGCAGAAATAACAAAAGTCAGAATCTCAAACCAGGGTATAGTGCAGTTGCGCCATACAAAGGCTTGGGACCGGCGCAGCTGCGCCATTTTTTTGCATTGGCACCGACGCAGCTGCAAAGGTGTTCAGACAGACGCAGAGAAGGCTATGAATAGTAGCCGACTTTAGCCCAACAAACACAAATTTCACCCAATAGACAGTAATATTAACACGTATAATAAATATACAACTATCATAAACATGATTGCTCACATTTACAACCAATTAGCACAATTTAACACTAACTAAAACTATTTTAATTTCTCCAAATTCAGTTTTTCATACAAAAACTCCATTTTTGAGTTCCTTCACAAAATTGAACACTGTGATTTCAATTCTTGTCCAATTTACTTCATTCAAATACCGTTATACTCATATCTCATTGAACTAACATATGCAAGCCTCAATTTACAGTTTAATATAAGAATTGACCACCTAAATTGGTACTTACCTAAGCCATACAAAGAATACATACACTGTCAAATTTTCTTCCTACTGTCAAACGAAATTAGCATGCGATTGTTGTTTAAACATAATCTCTAGCATTACAAACATGTATAACCACAATTACCAACTATATATCCATAATTCATCAATTTGATTCACAGAACATAAGCCAAAACTATGCCATAAGTTCATATATGAATACATATATATATATAATACAAAGTTGTGAACATACCTTTAATTTGTTAATATAATCCTTGCTAAATGCTGGAAATTTCTTGATTTCTCTCTCAATTCTTTCAACTCTCTCTGCCAAACTCTCTTCTCAACTTCTTTGAACTCTTAGTAATAATCCTAGACAACTAAATTGTACGTAAAACCAAACTGAACAGTAAGCGTAAAAAATGGATATGGCCTTAGTAATAATAATAACTATTATCAGTTACTAATACAACGCATATATTATAATATATATTATATTTATTATATTTATTTTAAAAATCTAGAAATTCCAAAAGCCATAAGGCTTGTTTGGCAAACCATTTAATTTTTAAAGAATTTATATAATAAGCCTTGTTTGGCAAAAAAACTAAATTAAACTAATTTAATTTATTTTAATAACTCCTTACAATATAGTTATTTGTCAAACTATATTAATCAAGCTTTCATATTTAATTTTAATTAATGCAAATCACAATTAATTAAACAAATCCTTTAATCATATAACACAATACAAATAATTAATCATTAAATTGAAATATCAATATAATAATCATTTCCTTAATTCATCAATTATTTATTTAACAAATAATTCTCTAAATAATATTAAATCAATTAAATAAATATTCATTTACCGATAATCACATCCATTAAATATCAATAAATATTTAATATTACATTTAAAATTCTGGAATGTTACATCATTCCCTCCTTAAAAGGATTCTGTCCTAAGAATCACCATTCAACAATTAAATCATCACATTCTTCCTTACATACAAAGATTCTGTCCCCAGAATCGAAGACATAGATTAAAAAAATAACTCAGGGTAACTTTTCATCATTTCAGCTTCGAGTTCCCACGTTGCCTCTTCGACATTGTGGTTTCTCCATATCACCTTCACATAAGGTATCACTTTATTTCTGAGCACTTGTTCTTTCTTGTCGACTATCTTGATAGGAACTTCTTCATAAGACAAATCTTTATCGAATTGCAATGGTTCGTACTCGATCATGTGCCTATAATCGGGTTTATACGGTCGTAATACCGAAATGTGAAAAATATTATGAATGTTTTCCAATTCTAGAGGTAGAGCTACCTCATAAGCCACTTCCCCCACTCTTCGTAGTATCTCAAACGGTCCAATAAATCTTGGGTTGAGCTTTCCTTTCTTGCCAAAACGAATTTTCCCCTTCCAAGGAGAAACTTTTAGGAAAACGAAATTTCCTACTTCAAATTCGCGATTTTAACTATGTGGATCGGCATACTTTTTCTGTCGGTCTTGGGCTGCTACCAATCTTGTCCCAATGAGTTTGACAACTTCAGCAGTTTGTTGTACCAGTTCTGGTCCTACCAATTGGCGTTTACCGACTTCATCCCAGCATAGTGGAGTTCTGCACTTTCTACCGTAAAATTCCTCATAAGGTGGCTTGCCGATGCTCGCGTGGTAACTATTGTTGTAGGCAAATTCCACCAACGATAAATGTTCATCCCAACTTCCTTTGAAATCCATGATGCATGCTCTCAGCATATCTTCCAACATTTGGATTGTTCGTTCACTTTGCCTGTCGGTTTGCAAATGGTATGTTGTACTCATTCACAACTGTGTTCCCATACATTCTTATAGTCTCTTCCAAAAGTTTGATGTGAACCTTGGATCTCTATCTGACACAATTGACACTGAAACTCCATGTCTTGACACGATCTCTTTAACGTATAATTTCGCTAGCTGATCAAGACTAAATCTAATCTTTATTGGCAAAAAGTGTGCAGATTTTGTCAATCTGTCCCACTATTACCCATATCGCATCATAACCTTTCAGAGTCGTTGGAAGTCCTACCACAAAATCCATTGTGATATGCTTGATGAGTGAGTTTTATACACATGAATTGGATACATTCAAGCTTAATTTATTGTTGTTCTCAAGTCTTTTAGGATGTTTTTATGTGTTTGTGTCTATTCATGCATGTTTTATATTGTTTTGTAGGAATTGGGACAAAAGTTACTTGGATCGATGTTTGGGGTGGCTAGATTCGCGTTTTCGGCTTGCCATTTACACAGCAGTCACTTCAGAGCCAATTTGACTATAGTTCCGGATATTATTTCGCAAAACTTCAAGAATGAAAGTTGTAGATCTACTTTTCCTCTTTCCAGAACATCTTGAATCATCTAAATCGGAGTTCGGACGAAGACGTTATGGCCATTTTCCCAAAGGACGTCGGAGCAGAAAATGTTGGAAAAAGGAGAAAGCGCCTAGGCGCTCCAGCCAAGGCTAAATCAAGCGCCTAGGCGCTCAAAGTCAGTAACTACTATGCTACCAAGCGCCTAGGCGGTCCATCCAAGGCCAAATCAAGCGCCTAGGCGCTAGGAAGCAGAGTTTGAGCTGGGGAAAGGCTTGGTGCGGGCCTGGACGCGTTTTGGGCGAATTTTGACACCTTTTTGACTCCAAATTGGATTGGGTTTATTCCTAAGCTAAAAATTAGACTTGTAACCTATAAATACATGATGTAAGGCATAAAATAAGAGGGGATTACATAGCTTAGATTAGAGATACACTCCTTTAGATTAGAACATAATCCTAGTTCTAATTAGATTTGGAGATTGAAGCAACTTGGAGACCATTGAAGATTTGAAGTAGGAGCAAGGAGGGAGCGTCAAGTCTACTGACAATAGATTATTTCTTCTCATCTTCTTCTATCTTTATCTTTTAATGATTATTCAATTGTGGATTCTTAGTTTAAATTCAATAATCATGAACTAATTCTTTGTTTGAGATTACAATGGATCTTATTGTGTAGTTTATTTTAATATGCTTCGTTATCAATTAGTATTTTCTATTGTGAGGATTGTCTATTATGATTTGGAATTAATTGTTTAATTGATTGGCCATCAATTACCGTGATAATCTATATGAACTCGAGAGATGAACTATAGATTTAGATCGAATCATGATAGCATGTGTTCAGGATTTTGTTAGTAGCTTAAACTTGATGAGTGTTAAGGTAGAGATATGCTTGACAGCCGCATGTAATCTTATAGAGAACTTGTTCTTCAACTTTCTTCAATTGTAATTCACATAGAGATATAGTGGGTTAGTTGGTTAAGGTGTTTAACGGATTTCTATCTTAATTGTGGATTGACGTTAATACGGTATTAGTGCATCGAGAGGTGGTTAATACTACTTTCGTGTTCTTGATTAACAATTTGGGATAGAGAATAATCGATGAGAAGTGTGTTAACCTAAATGAAGCAATAAGTGAAGTTGTGATCTTAAATCTCCATAATCTGATTTTTAATTAGTGGTAATTAGAATTAGTTTAGTTAAATATTTTAATTTATAACATTAAATTCATTTGTTTAAATAAGATTGAGTTGGTTACGGGTTAATACTTGGTGAGTTTTATTAAATAATTCTCCGTGGGAACGATACTCAACTTATCATTTTATTACTTGTTGACCACGTATACTTGCGTGTTGTGCGTATCTAGGTTGTTCTTCAACAAGTTTTTGGCGCCGTTGCCGGGGAGTTAGTTTAATACAGTTTTACCAATATTAATTCAATCAAATTAGTCTTAATTTAAACATTTTTATTTTTATTTTTAATTCTCTTCCTATATTTCTCTCTTTTCAGGTACCATGGATGACTTTGCGTATCAATGGCCATACACGAACATGACTCAACCAAAAGAAAAGGAGATTGACAGACTCGCGACACTTTCCGCAATGTCAGCACAAATTAAAGAACTTTCGAGGAAGTTGGACGTTATCGCAGCCCAACAGAGTCAAAGGATGGCAATCATGTGTGACTATTGTGCTGGCAACCATCCGAGTCATCAATGCACCGTTAGTTTTGGGCGGCGAAAACAAGGTGGTGTATACCTCAACCAGTATGCATATGATAATTACCATCAAGTTTGGGGGTATCACCCGGATTCTTCATGGAGCTACAACTATCAGGACCAATACTCTACTCCAAATCCAACATATCCATCAAATTTCTCAAATCCACCTCCAATGCAACAAGAAGACAATTCAGATTTCAAGGAATTCATGTTAAGGATTATAGCAGAAAAAGAAGAGATGATAATGAGTCAGGAGTTATCAACCCAAAATTTTAATAATCGAATGGAACAACTCCTCACTACCTCAACCAATGGTCCTCAATACATGGCTTCCGAGACTGAAACAGAAAATTCAAGGTTAGAAGAATTGGTGTCCAAGTTCATAGCATCAAATGAGGCGAGAATGAGTAATCAAGCGAGGTCAATTCAAAATCTTGCGGATCAGATAGAGCAAATGACCGAAGCCGTAAGCAACCTTCCTCCAAACACTTGGCTTTATGACATGGATGACGAAATTGACGGAGAACCCGAACCAAATCTGCAACTGGATGAGCCACAAGGTATAGGAAGTGTGGAGACAATTGGGGATAATGAAATAGAGGTCCACAAAGATCTAAATGGGTCTCCACCAAAGTTCAACGATCTGGTTAGATTTGCAAAACCGTGCCCGCTTGGTAGTCATGTCGTCGGCGAAGATCTTATTGACATAAGAGTGAGTACAATTTTGAATCCATGGTGGGACGATAAAGAGAAGATAGACGAAGAGCACATTGTGTGTGACAAGCTTCCATGCCCCAAAGTGATCACATACACAATGAAGAAAACACCTAGATGTGGGACGTTCTTGGTTGAGATCATACCAAACCAGAGCATGCTAGGTGACTTTGATGTAATGGCTATCACAAATGGGAACTTACCAAAAGCTATATTATTTCCGATGGATGGAGGGTTCCTCAACTTTCGAAGAGGAATTGGATAGCATTAACCAGAAAAAGTCAGGCTGAAAGACTATAAAACAAGCGCTTATTGGGAGGCAACCGAAGTTTAATTTTTATTTTTAGTTTTTATTAAGTTTTATATTAGTAGTTTTGAATTTGCATTTATTTAGGATTTAATAAAATTGCTTCTATCATGGTTTTACAGGTTATTCAAGTCAAATTCAAGTGTGGTGCCCAATTTGTTCCATGTGCTTAGCCTATTCTCCAAACTTAGCGGGCAAGGAGGACGATTGCTATATTTTCAGGGAAGTCCTCTACTTTAATTTTTTCTATTTCAGTCATTGAGGACAATGTCTAGTTTAAGTTTGGGGGCATTTTAGTGTCGTATTGCATGTAGTTAGTTATTTACATTGTAGTTCGTTATGTTTTCGGATTATTTACATTTAGTTTTTGCATTCAGTTTTTTTTGTTAAAAAAAAAATTTAAAAATCGCAAAAATAGTAGTTAGTTTACTATGTTCGTTGCAATTAGTTTATATTTGTATGATTCCAACTGTTAGATAGTAAAAGTCTATTTTGGCCAATGATGAGACTTGAGTTAAGTAGGTAAGTATAGTATTGAATATTCAGGCTTTGATGTGATTTCTTGTTATGTATTGAATCTTTTCATGTTTAAAACTGGTATAATTAAGGTTAGCACGTTAATAACAGATATGTTGACTGATTAAGTTTAAATTGATACATAATGGATTTCTTAAGGATAATACTAATGTGAAGGAATGAAAGACATGAATAGGCGGAGATGGCTAAATTTTGATAAAAACTTAAGTTTGGGGGAAAATTTGGGATATATAAGCTTCGTTAAAAAAAATAAAATAAAATAAAATAAAATAAAAATTACCATGGCTAGTTTTGTTCCGGGGCCTTTGTTACTTGAGCAAGTACGTCCGAAGGGGTATCTTAAAACCTAGCGCCCTAAGGTCTTATATGGTCTGGGAGTCGTTGGTTGAAAGCTCGCTAAGGGGTGACACTGTTAGCCTAATGGAATGAGACATTGCACAGTCATGGTTAAAAAAAAAAGAAAAAAAAAAGAAATATAATAAAACGGGAAAAGAGCAAAAAGCCCCCGTGATGAAAAGTAAAGCATAAGTATCCCGGATTGGACTCTTGAACTTGGGGGATGTTTGACTTTAGTTGGATCTAGCTTGTTCGTGAATTTTGTGAATTTGCACTGTATGATGCCTTCGAAGATATCTATTATGTCTTAAATTTGACTTTATATCAGTTAACATTGTTGTGGAGCACACACGCACTATATCAGTGATAACAGTCTAAGATTTGATGATTGATTGAGAAATTACTGATTTGTTTAAATATGATGTATTATCATGTTTACTTGATTTCTCTAAGGCCGGTTAAATAGACTTGTTTCTGTCATTACTGTTGGATTCATAGGCATATAGATTAGTTTCATTACATTGCATTGCATAACATTTTTGTGTTTTTGTTTGAGGACAAGCAAATGTTTAAGTTTGGGGGTATTTGATGAGTGAGTTTTATACACATGAATTGGATACATTCAAGCTTAATTTATTGTTGTTCTCAAGTCTTTTAGGATGTTTTTATGTGTTTGTGTCTATTCATGCATGTTTTATATTGTTTTGTAGGAATTGGGACAAAAGTTACTTGGATCGATGTTTGGGGTGGCTAGATTCGCGTTTTTGGCTTGCCATTTACACAGCAGTCACTTCAGAGCCAATTTGACTATAGCTCCGGATATTATTTCGCAAAACTTCAAGAATAAAAGTTGTAGACCTGCTTTTCCTCTTTCCAGAACATCTTGAATCATCTAAATCGGAGTTAGGACGAAGAAGTTATGGCCATTTTCCCAAAGGACGTCGGAGCAGAAAATGTTGGAAAAAGGAGAAAGCGCCTAGGCGCTCCAGCCAAGGCTAAATCAAGCGCCTAGGCGCTCAAAGTCAGTAACTACTATGCTACCAAGCGCCTAGGCGGTCCAGCCAAGGCCAAATCAAGCGCCTAGGCGCTAGGAAGCAGAGTTTGAGCTGGGGAAAGGCTTGGTGCGGGCCTGGACGCGTTTTGGGCGAATTTTGACACCTTTTTGACTCCAAATTGGATTGTGTTTATTCCTAAGCTAAAAATTAGACTTGTAACCTATAAATACATGATGTAAGGCATAAAATAAGAGGGGATTACATAGCTTAGATTAGAGATACACTCCTTTAGATTAGAACATAACCCTAGTTCTAATTAGATTTGGAGATTGAAGCAACTTGGAGACCATTGAAGATTTGAAGTAGGAGCAAGGAGGGAGCGTCAAGTCTACTGACAATAGATTATTTCTTCTCATCTTCTTCTATCTTTATCTTTTAATGATTATTCAATTGTGGATTCTTAGTTTAAATTCAATAATCATGAACTAATTCTTTGTTTGAGATTACAATGAATCTTATTGTGTAGTTTATTTTAATATGCTTCGTTATCAATTAGTATTTTCTATTGTGAGGATTGTCTATTATGATTTGGAATTAATTGTTTAATTGATTGGCCATCAATTACCGTGATAATCTATATGAACTCGAGAGATGAAGTATAGATTTAGATCTAATCATGATAGCATGTGTTCAGGATTTTGTTAGTAGCTTAAACTTGATGAGTGTTAAGGTAGAGATATGCTTGACACCGCATGTAATCTTATAGAGAACTTGTTCTTCAACTTTCTTCAATTGTAATTCACATAGAGATATAGTGGGTTAGTTGGTTAAGGTGTTTAACGGATTTCTATCTTAATTGTGGATTGACGTTAATACGGTATTAGTGCATCGAGAGGTGGTTAATACTACTTTCGTGTTCTTGATTAACAATTTGGGATAGAGAATAATCGATGAGAAGTGTGTTAACCTAAATGAAGCAATAAGTGAAGTTGTGATCTTAAATCTCCATAATCTGATTTTTAATTAGTGGTAATTAGAATTAGTTTAGTTAAATATTTTAATTTATAACATTAAATTCATTTGTTTAAATAAGATTGAGTTGGTTACGGGTTAGTACTTGGTGAGTTTTATTAAATAATTCTCCGTGGGAACGATACTCAACTTATCATTTTATTACTTGTTGACCACGTATACTTGCGTGTTGTGCGTATCTAGGTTGTTCTTCAACAAGTTTTTGGCGCCGTTGCCGGGGAGTTAGTTTAATATTTTTTACCAATATTAATTTCAATCAAATTAGTCTTAATTTAAACATTTTTATTTTTAATTCTCTTCCTATATTTCTCTCTTTTCAGGTACCATGGATGACTTTGTGTATCAATGGCCATACACGAACATGACTCAACCAAAAGAAAAGGAGATTGACAGACTCGCGACACTTTCCGCAATGTCAGCACAAATTAAAGAACTTTCGAGGAAGTTGGACGTTATCGCAGCCCAACAGAGTCAAGGGATGGCAATCATGTGTGACTATTGTGCTGGCAACCATCCGAGTCATCAATGCACCATTAGTTTTGGGCGGCGAAAACAAGGTGGTGTATACCTCAACCAGTATGCATATGATAATTATCATCAAGTTTGGGGGTATCACCCGGATTCTTCATGGAGCTACAACTATCAGGACCAATACTCTGCTCCAAATCCAACATATCCATCAAATTTCTCAAATCCACCTCCAATGCAACAAGAAGATAATTCAGATTTCAAGGAATTCATGTTAAGGATTATAGCAGAAAAAGAAGAGATGATAATGAGTCAGGAGTTATCAACCCAAAATTTTAATAATCGAATGGAACAACTCCTCACTGCCTCAACCAATGGTACTCAATACATGGCTTCCGAGACTGAAAAAGAAAAGTCAAGGTTGGAGGAATTGGTGTCCAAGTTCATAGCATCAAATGAGGAGAGAATGAGTAATCAAGCGAGGTCAATTCAAAATCTTGCGGATCAGATAGAGGAAATGACCAAAGCCGTAAGCAACCTTCCTCCAAACACTTGGTTTTATTACATGGATGACGAAATTGACGAAGAAACTGAACCAAATCTACAACTAGATGAGCCTCGAGATGTTGAAAAAGAGGAGACAAGTAGGGATAATGACAACAAGGTCGGTGAAGAACTAATTGTGAGAACCAACGATGATGAGCCAATGTTATTTATGCCTCAAGTGACTTCTCCTCCACAGTTCAAGAATCTGGTTAGATTTGCAAAACCTTGTCCAATTGGTAGTCATGTCATTGGCAATACTCCATGTGACATAAAAGCGAGTACAACTTCGAAGACATGGTGCGATGAGTTGGAGAAGATAGAAGAAGTGATTGTTGTGTCTGACAAGCCTCAATGCCAGAATATATTCGCAGACACAATGGAGAAAACGCCTAGATGTTGGACGTTCTTCAATCTAATCTTATATAAACAAAGCATGCTAGGTGACTTTAACTCGATGGCTATCACAAATGGGAACCTACCAAAAGCTATATTATTTCCGATGGATGGAGGGTTCCTTAACTTTCGAAGAGGAATTGGATAGCATTGACCAGAAAAAGTCAGGCTGAAAGACTATAAAACAAGCGCTTATTGGGAGGCAACCCAAGTTTAATTTTTATTTTTTAGTTTTTATTAAGTTTTATATTAGTAGTTTTGAATTTGCATTTATTTAGGATTTAATAAAATTGCTTCTATCATGGTTTTACAGGTTATTCAAGTCAAATTCAAGTGTGGTGCGCAATTTGTTCCACGTGCTTAGCCTATTCTCCAAACTTAGCGGGCAAGGAGGACGATTGCTATATTTTCAGGGAAGTCCTCTACTTTAATTTTTTCTATTTCAGTCATTGAGGACAATGTCTAGTTTAAGTTTGGGGGCATTTTAGTGTCGTATTGCATGTAGTTAGTTATTTACATTGTAGTTCGTTATGTTTTCGGGTTATTTACATTTAGTTTTTGCATTCAGTTTTTTTTGTTTAAAAAAAAAAAAAAATTAAAAATCGCAAAAATAGTAGTTAGTTTACTATGTTTGTTGCAGTTAGTTTATATTTGTATGATTCCAACTGTTAGATAGTAAAAGTCTATTTTGGCCAATGATGAGACTTGAGTTAAGTAGATAAGTATAGTATTGAATATTCAGGCTTTGATGTGATTTCTTGTTATGAATTGAATCTTTTCATGTTTAAAACTGGTATAATTAAGGTTAGCACGTTAATAACAGATATGTTGACTGATTAAGTTTAAATTGATACATAATGGATTTCTTAAGGATAATACTAATGTGAAGGAATGAAAGACATGAATAGGCGGAGATGACTAATTTTTGATAAAAACTTAAGTTTGGGAGGAAAATTTGGGATATATAAGCTTCGTTAAAAAAAAAAAGAAAAAGAAAGAAAAAAATAAAATAAAAATTACCGTGGCTAGTTTTGTTCCGGGGCCTTTGTTACTTGAGTAAGTACGCCCGAAGGGGTATCTTAAAACCTAGCGCCCTAAGGTCTTATATGGTCTGGGAGTCGTTGGTCGAAAGCTCGCTAAGGGGTGACACTGTTAGCCTAATGGAATGAGACATTGCACAGTCATGGTTAAAAAAAAGGAAAAAAAATAAAAAAAAAGAAATATAATAAAACGGGAAAAGAGCAAAAAGCCCCCGTGATGAAAAGTAAAGCATAAGTATCCCGGATTGTACTCTTGAACTTGGGGGATGTTTGACTTTAGTTGGATCTAGCTTGTTCGTGAATTTTGTGAATTTGCACTGTATGATGCCTTCGAAGATATCTATTATGTCTTAAATTTGACTTTATATCAGTTAACATTGTTGTGGAGCACACACGCACTATATCAATGATAAAAGTCTAAGATTTGATGATTGATTGAGAAATTACTGATTTGTTTAAATATGATGTATTATCATGTTTACTTGATTTATCTAAGGCCGGTTAAATAGACTTGTTTCTGTCATTACTGTTGGATTCGTAGGCATATAGATTAGTTTCATTACATTGCATTGCATAACATTTTTGTGTTTTTGCTTGAGGACAAGCAAATGTTTAAGTTTGGGGGTATTTGATGAGTGAGTTTTATACACATGAATTGGATACATTCGAGCTTAATTTATTGTTGATCTCGATTCTTTTAGGATGTTTTTATGTGCTTGTGTCTATTCATGCATGTTTTATATTGTTTTGTAGGAATTGGGACAAAAGTTACATGGATCGACGTTTGGGGTGGCTAGATTCGCATTTTCGGCTTGCCATTTACACAGCAGTCACTTCAGAGCCAATTTGACTATAGCTCCGGATATTATTTCGCAAAACTTCAAGAATAAAAGTTGTAGATCTGCTTTTCCTCTTTCCAGAACATCTTGAATCATCTAAATCGGAGTTAGGACGAAGAAGTTATGGCCATTTTCCCAAAGGACGTCGGAGCAGAAAATGTTGGAAAAAGGAGCAAGCGCCTAGGCGCTCCAGCCAAGGCTAAATCAAGCGCCTAGGCGCTCAAAGTCAGTAACTACTATGATACCAAGCGCCTAGGTGGTCCAGCCAAGGCTAAATCAAGCGCCTAGGCGCTAGGAAGCAGAGTTTGAGCTGGGGAAAGGCTTGGTGCGGGCCTGGACGTGTTTTGGGCGAATTTTGACACCTTTTTGACTTCAAATTGGATTGGGTTTTTTCCTAAGCTAAAAATTAGACTTGTAACTTATAAATACATGATTTAAGGCATAAAATAAGAAGGGATTACATAGATTAGACTAGATTAAACACTCCTTTAGATTAGAACATAACCCTAGTTCTAATTAGATTTGGAGATTGATGCAACTTGGAGACCATTGAAGATTCAAAGTAGGAGCAAGGAGGGAGCGTAAAGTCTACTGACAATAGATTATTTCTTCTCATCTTCTTCTATCTTTATCTTTTAATGATTATTCAATTGTGGATTCTTAGTTTAAATTCAATAATCATGAACTAATTCTTTGTTTGAGATTACAATGGATCTTATTGTGTAGTTTATTTTAATATGCTTCGTTATCAATTAGTATTTTTTATTGTGAGGATTGTCTATTATGATTTGGAATTAATTGTTTAATCGATTGTCCATCAATTACCGTGATAATCTATATGAACTCGAGAGATGAAGTATAGATTTAGATCTAATCATGATAGCATGTGTTCAGGATTTTGTTAGTAGCTTAAACTTGATGAGTGTTAAGGTAGAGATATGCTTGACGCCACATGTAATCTTATAGAGAACTTGCTCTTAAACTTTCTTCAATTGTAATTCACATAGAGATATAGTGGGTTAGTTGGTTAAGGTGTTTAACAGATTTCTATCTTAATTGTGGATTGACGTTAATACGGTATTAGTGCATCGAGAGGTGGTTAATACTACTTTCGTGTTCTTGATTAACAATTTGGGATAGAGAATAATTGATGAGAAGTGTGTTAACCTAAAATGAAGCAATAAGTGAAGTTGTGATCTTAATTCTCCATAATCTGATTTTTAATTAGTGGTAATTAGAATTAGTTTAGTTAAATATTTTAATTTATAACATTAAATTTATTTGTTTAAATAAGATTGAGTTGGTTACGGGTTAGTACTTGGTGATTTTTATTAAATAATTCTCTGTGGGAACGATACTCAACTTATCACTTTATTACTTGTTGACCACGTATACTTGCGTGTTGTGCGTAACTAGATTTTACCCAACAAGTTTTTGAAAAAAAACTGGACCATTTTAGTGTCGTATTGCATGTAGTTAGTTATTTACATTGTAGTTCGCTATGTTTTCGGGTTATTTACATTTAGTTTTTGCAAATGTTTAAAATACCCCCAAACTTAGACCAAACTCACTTAAACTTAAACTCACTCATCAAATACCCCCAAACTTAAATTCACTCATCAAATACCCCAAAACTTAGACCATTTTAGTGTCGTATTGCATGTAGTTAGTTATTTACATTGTAGTTCGCTATGTTTTCGGGTTATTTACATTTAGTTTTTGCATTCAGTTTTTTTTGTTAAAAATAAAAATTTAAAAATCGCAAAAATAGTAGTTAGTTTACTATGTTCGTTGCAGTTAGTTTATATTTGTATGATTCCAACTGTTAGATAGTAAAAGTCTATTTTGGCCAATGATGAGACTTGAGTTAAGTAGGTAAGTATAGTATTGAATATTCAGGCTTTGATGTGATTTCTTGTTATGAATTGAATCTTTTCATGTTTAAAACTGGTATAATTAAGGTTAGCACGTTAATAACAGATATGTTGACTGATTAAGTTTAAATTGATACATAATGGATTTCTTAAGGATAATACTAATGTGAAGGAATGAAAGACATGAATAGGCGGAGATGGCTAAATTTTGATAAAAACTTAAGTTTGGGGGAAAATTTGGGATATATAAGCTTCGTTAAAATAAAATAAAATAAAATAAAATAAAATAAAAATTACCGTGGCTAGTTTTGTTCCGGGGCCTTTGTTACTTGAGCAAGTACGTCCGAAGGGGTATCTTAAAACCTAGCGCCCTAAGGTCTTATATGGTCTGGGAGTCGTTGGTTGAAAGCTCGCTAAGGGGTGACACTGTTAGCCTAATGGAATGAGACATTGCACAGTCATGGTTAAAAAAAAAGAAAAAAAAAGAAATATAATAAAACGGGAAAAGAGCAAAAAGCCCCCGTGATGAAAAGTAAAGCATAAGTATCCCGGATTGGACTCTTGAACTTGGGGGATGTTTGACTTTAGTTGGATCTAGCTTGTTCGTGAATTTTGTGAATTTGCACTGTATGATGCCTTCGAAGATATCTATTATGTCTTAAATTTGACTTTATATCAGTTAACATTGTTGTGGAGCACACACGCACTATATCAGTGATAACAGTCTAAGATTTGATGATTGATTGAGAAATTACTGATTTGTTTAAATATGATGTATTATCATGTTTACTTGATTTCTCTAAGGCTGGTTAAATAGACTTGTTTCTGTCATTACTGTTGGATTCATAGGCATATAGATTAGTTTCATTACATTGCATTGCATAACATTTTTGTGTTTTTGCTTGAGGACAAGCAAATGTTTAAGTTTGGGGGTATTTGATGAGTGAGTTTTATACACATGAATTGGATACATTCAAGCTTAATTTATTGTTGTTCTCAAGTCTTTTAGGATGTTTTTATGTGTTTGTGTCTATTCATGCATGTTTTATATTGTTTTGTAGGAATTGGGAAAAAAGTTACTTGGATCGATGTTTGGGGTGGCTAGATTCGCGTTTTCGGCTTGCCATTTACACAGCAGTCACTTCAGAGCCAATTTGACTATATCTCCGGATATTATTTCGCGAAACTTAAAGAATGAAAGTTGTAGATCTACTTTTCCTCTTTCCAGAACATCTTGAATCATCTAAATCGGAGTTCGGACGAAGAAGTTATGGCCATTTTCCCAAAGGACGTCGGAGCAGAAAATGTTGGAAAAAGGAGCAAGCGCCTAGGCGCTCCAGCCAAGGCTAAATCAAGCGCCTAGGCGCTCAAAGTCAGTAACTACTATGCTACCAAGCGCCTAAGCGGTCCAGCCAAGGCCAAATCAAGCGCCTAGGCGCTAGGAAGCAGAGTTTGAGCTGGGGAAAGGCTTGGTGCGGGCCTGGACGCGTTTTGGGCGAATTTTGACACCTTTTTGACTCCAAATTGGATTGGGTTTGTTCCTAAGCTAAAAATTAGACTTGTAACCTATAAATACATGATGTAAGGCATAAAATAAGAGGGGATTACATAGCTTAGATTAGAGATACACTCCTTTAGATTAGAACATAACCCTAGTTCTAATTAGATTTGGAGATTGAAGCAACTTGGAGACCATTGAAGATTTGAAGTAGGAGCAAGGAGGGAGCGTCAAGTCTACTGACAATAGATTATTTCTTCTCATCTTCTTCTATCTTTATCTTTTAATGATTATTCAATTGTGGATTCTTAGTTTAAATTCAATAATCATGAACTAATTCTTTGTTTGAGATTACAATGGATCTTATTGTGTAGTTTATTTTAATATGCTTCGTTATCAATTAGTATTTTCTATTGTGAGGATTGTCTATTATGATTTGGAATTAATTATTTAATTGATTAGGCCATCAATTACCGTGATAATCTATATGAACTCGAGAGATGAAGTATAGATTTAGATCTAATCATGATAGCATGTGTTCAGGATTTTGTTAGTAGCTTAAACTTGATGAGTGTTAAGGTAGAGATATGCTTGACGCCGCATGTAATCTTATAGAGAACTTGTTCTTCAACTTTCTTCAATTGTAATTCATATAGAGATATAGTGGGTTAGTTGGTTAAGGTGTTTAACGGATTTCTATCTTAATTGTGGATTGACGTTAATACGGTATTAGTGCATCGAGAGGTGGTTAATACTACTTTCGTGTTCTTGATTAACAATTCGGGATAGAGAATAATTGATGAGAAGTGTGTTAACCTAAATGAAGCAATAAGTGAAGTTGTGATCTTAAATCTCCATAATCTGATTTTTAATTAGTGGTAATTAGAATTAGTTTAGTTAAATATTTTAATTTATAACATTAAATTCATTTGTTTAAATAAGATTGAGTTGGTTACGGGTTAGTACTTGGTGATTTTTATTAAATAATTCTCTGTGGGAACGATACTCAACTTATCACTTTATTACTTGTTGACCACGTATACTTGCGTGTTGTGCGTAACTAGATTTTACCCAACAATGCTCCCATTTCCATTCCGGTATTTCCAATGGTTGAAGTAACCCGCTTGGTCGTTGATGTTCAGATTTCACTTTCTGACACGTCAAGTATTTTGCAACGCATTCTGCAACGTCTCTTTTCATATACGGCCACCAAAAATGTCGTCGCAAATCTTGATACATCTTTGTACTTCCTGGATGAATCGAATATCTTGTGTTGTGTGCTTCGGTCAAGACTTCGTCTTTAAGCTCTGGCACTGCTGGAACGCAAATTCTTTCTTCGAACCGTAGTAGTCCTTCGGTATCGATCTTGTATTTTGCTTCACTACTGTCAATCACTTTCTCTTTGATTGTTTTGCATTCTTTATCTTGTAGTTGAGCATTCTTCACTTTGTCAACCAAAGTTGGACTGGCATCTATTTGACATAGTCGTTCATCGTATTCCTTTGGAAATTTGATTTCCAATTCTAGCATTGCCATTACTGAAATAAGCTCCTCCTGAGTGGTTATCAGCATCAACTTCTCCCGACCTTTCCTGCTCAAAGCATCTACAACCACATTCACTTTGCCCGAGTGATAAAAGATCTCACAATCATAATCCTTTATCAATTCCATCCATCTCCTTTGTCGCATATTCAGGACCTTTTGTGTGAAAATATACTTCAGACTTTTATGATCTGTGTAGATTTCACATTTCTCTCCATAGAGATAGTGTCTCCATATCTTGAGAGCAAACACTACTGCAGCCAATTCCAAATCATGAGTCGGATAACCTTTCTCATAATCCTTCAGTTGTCTTGATGCATACGCAATTACTTTGTCGTTCTACATAAGAACACATCCCAATCCCTTATGTGAGGCATCACTATACACCACAAAGTTACCTGTACTATCTGGTAATGACAACACAGGTGCCATGCTTAATTTCTTCTACAAATCCTGGAAACTTTCTTCAAATTTCTTCGTCCAAACAAATTTCATAGTTTTCATGGTCAAATTTGTTAATGGAGTGGCTATCTTAGAAAAATCTTGAATAAATCATTTGTAGTAACCGGCCAGTCCCAAGAAACTCCTCACCTCCGAAGGTGTTCTTGGTTGTTCCCAATTGATTACAGCTTCCACTTTTGATGGATCCACTGAAATCCCATATTTGTCAATCACATGCCCAAGAAATTGCAAACGATCTAGCCAAAATTCGTACTTAGAGAATTTTGCGTACAACTTTTCCTTTATTAGTGTTTCCAATGTCAAACATAAGTGTTCCATGTGTTCTTCTTGAGTTTTGGAATACACTAGAATGTCGTCGATGAATACCACTACAAACTTGTCTAAGAATGGTTTAAACACACTATTCATCAAATTCATGAATGCAGCAGGTGCATTGGTTAAACCAAAAGACATCACCAGAAACTCGTAATGTCCATACCGAGTTCTGAATGACGTTTGAGGTACATTCTCCTTCCTCACTTTCAACTGGTGATACCTACTTCTCAATTCTATTTTCGAGAAGTATTTAGCACCCTTCAACTGGTCAAACAAGTCATCTATTCTTGGTAATGGATATTTTTTTAATAGTGACCTTGTTTAATTCTCTATAATCAATGCAAAGACGTATTGACCCATCCTTCTTTTTCACGAATAATACTGGCGCTCCCCACGGTGATACGCTTGGTTGAATATACTTCTTGTCTAACAATTCTTGCAATTATACCATCAGTTCCTTCATTTCTACTGGAGCCATTATGTATGGGGCCTTCGATATCGGTGATGTCCCCGGCACTAAGTCGATAATGAACTCAATCTCTCTGTCAGGCGGAAGTCCTGGAAAATTCTCTGGAAACACATCCTTAAAATCCCTCACAACTGGTATCTCTTTCAGTTTCACATTCCTTTTTTGAGTATCGACTATGTAAGCTAAATAGCCCACACAGCCTTGACTCAACAATTTCTTGGCCTGCATAATCGTCAGACATTTCATTTGTCTAGGCGACTTGCTACCAGAGAACACTACCTTTGACGGGGTCATAAGGTTTACACACTTCTTTTGGCAATCAATTACCGCTCCATATTTGAACAACCAATCCATTCCCAAAATAACATCAAACTCTCCCAATCTAATCGAAATCAAATCTACCATTATGATTTTCTCCTTAATATTCACCCTACAGTTCTTGTATACGAATCTAACATGGATTATCTCTTTATTTGCAATTTCTATGTTCAAAGGGAAATTCAGTTCTTCTCTAGTCAATTCTAACCCCTTAGCAAATTCATCAGAGATAAACGAGCAAGTAGCACCCGAATCAAATAATACATAAGCATCAATATCATTGATTGGGATAATACCTGACATGACATCTTTTGATTGAACATTATCTTGCACAGTCATGTTGAAGGTTCTAGCTGTGGGTTTGTTTGATGATGTACCTCCATTGTTACCTCCATTGCTTCTGGTTGTCACTCCATCCTTCTTCTTAGGGCATTCACGAGTAAAGTGATCCTTGGATCCGCACGTGAAGCACACGTTCTTCTTAGGTTGTGTGCAATTTGGGGCGATGTGACCCTCCTCGCCACAATTGAAGCATACTCATTTCCCCATCAAGCACGCACCCTTGTGAAACTTTCCGCATATAGCACATGCTTCAAACTTCTTGTTCTGCTAGTTACCTTGCTGGTTTCCAGTACCCACGTTTCCATTCCACTTCCTCTTTAAGTTGTTGTTGTTGTTGTTTCCACCACTACCACCTCCATTTTTAATTTCTACCTCATTCTTCTTCTTCTGTTCCTGATTGAACTTTGTCACTGCCTCGCTTCTACCTTCAGCGAGTATTGCTTTCTCCATCACTGCTGCGAAAGTCTTTAATTAAAATAGGGAAACCCTACTATACAACTAGGGCTTCAGTCCCTGTTCAAACCTCTTCGTTTTGCGTTCGTCCGTGCTGACTTGATAAGGCACAAACCTCACCAACTTGTTGAATTTAGCGGCATACTCAGATATCGTCATCGTTCCCTACCTCAGTTCCAGAAATTGTACTTCCAGCTGACCCTTCGAACTCTCAGGAAAGTAGGTCTCAAAGAATATCTCCATAAACCTATCCCAGGTCATCATCCCTGGTCCTTCTCGAGTTTTATTGGCCTTCCACCAATAACTAGCTTCTACTTTCAACATGAATGTTGCGAAAGCAGTCTTCTGATTATCTCCTACCCTAGCAACATTGAACACCTTTTCTATCTCCATAATCCAAGTCTGTGCCTCGACTAGATTCACTAACCCACGAAATTTAGGCGGTCCAACTGCCTTGAACTCCTTAAACGTTGCTCCTTGGTTCTGTCGTTGATTCTGCAATGCTCTTGTCAGTAAGGTCACTAATTATTGAACTGGGTTAGCATCAACATTGTCGTTATTGTTGGTTCCTTCGTTGGTTCTCTGTCGTTGTGGTTGACGTCTGGGAGGCATTTTCTGTTTAAAAATACACCCATTAGATTATTACTCAACTCTTTTAAGTAATTTCTACTTAACTAGCTTCCACAAAAGAAATAACCACAATCACATAACACTTTGAATAAAATAACAACTTTTATTTATTAATAACCTCTTTAAAAACATAAAACAATAGCATCATTGCTACTTACATTACTTCCTGAACTACAAAAGTTTCAGGACAACATCATCCTCATATCCCATAGGTTTCATAACACTTGGGATCTATTCATCTCTTCCATCTTCATTCTCTTTGCCTGTGCGTCTTTTACTGCTATCCCGGCTAGTTGAAACATTACCTCTTATGCGTCCTCGTCTCTTGTCCTCTTCATAGCTTCTTCCCTTAGCTTATTATTTAGTTCAGCGACCACTTCAATCAGTTGTTCTTTTTCTCCTCCAGTCCGTACTAGTTTGTCCTCGACATTTGTCAGTCGTTCCTCCCGATCCTGGATCTCGTCGTCTTTTTATGTCATTGTAGTATGTTGTTCAGCTATTATCTCTTGCAATTCCTCGACTGTATTCTGAAGTTCCACGTTATGGTCACTTCATCGTACATTCGAGCAGCTATCGAGGTTAGTGGAGTCTCTTCCTCCTCGTCCTCATCATCCTCATCCTCTTGTGGCAACTCAACAGGATCCTCCTCATCCATCTTCATATCATCATCCTCATCTTCAACCACTGTGACCAACGGGGCTGACTCCCGTGGCAGTAGTTGTTCCCAAATAACATGAATATCTCGAGGCTCCTCCTCTATAGGCATCTGAAGTCTATCCTCCCTAGCCTGACTGGATTCTCTGACATTGGTTATCCTGGAAACAAAATTTTAAGTTTCAATTATTAATCATTACTACTCGAAACTGACGAGCACATAAGTATAACACACAATCACATAAGTGCTTTATTATTTCTTCCTTAAAACTTGATAGGAGTTAATAACCACTATCTTTTCAAAGGTTACTTCCTAAGGTTTTTCCCCACATAAGGTTCATAACCTAAAGTTTTGATACCAACTTATGACACCCCCAATTCTCGGTACTTTACTACCTCAAGATTTGGTGTTCACGTAATCAAAACATTCATATCTAACTACCCAATCATCATAATTGAATAATAAAAACCTACCCATACAGGATTGCTTTAATAAAAATATTATCTCCCAGGTTCTCTAACCTTTAATACAATCATTCAAGTGCGGAAATTAAATTATTACATCACATCATTATTAAAAGTCTATCATCATAACGATAAAACAAAATTACAAGTCTTCATCACTTGTACATTTTTCCCTTTCCTTTGCTAGTTGTAGATTTATCTACCTTTTCTCAACCATAGCCGCAATAATGTATAAATATGCAAGAGTGAGCAAGCAAAGCTCACTTGAGATAAGAATAAAAATCTTTACAACATTTTCCAAATAATAGGCTCAATAAAACTGAATAATATGTTCTATTAACATTTCAATACTTGCCAACTCATAGGTGTTGACTTCGGGATTTTTAGATGTCCCTTTCCGTTACTTGTTCTTTGGTGTTCTCATTTTAGGTGAGATTTATTTGAAAAAACAAGTGAAAAAGGTCCGACATGTATAATGTCAACGATGGACTGTTAAGAGTCGCCAGTTGGTTTTTTAAATGGTTGTACCAACACAACCGAGAAAAGGTTTGCACATTGACCCAATTATGTGACACTGCTAAACGGGTCGGTGAAACCGAGATTCATTAGGGTCCAGGGACTTGGTTATGTGGAGGGAAGGTGTTAGGCACCCCCCGACATCCGTGTTACCACGGTGACTGCCTCTTTTTAAGAAACTATTATCTGAATGTGTGTGTTTGTGGGTCAATGTGCTGTTATTTGGAAGTAGAACGAGGCCTCGTTCGCACCTATATACACAGGGTTTGAATTTATGTAAAATTTTAATTTTAAGCAAGATATGGTAGTGATGTTTTATAAAAGAGGTTTTTCAAACCCTGATGCTCAATAGTAATTGAGACCTTTTACACTCCCATTTTATTAAGTGTTCGGCTTGATTAATTTTATTTTACAGATACGAGGCATCCATACGAAAATAATGTACAAAATAATGCCAACTTCCTCATGGGTATGGAAACCATCTGAAGAAATTCAGACATCAGAGAATAATTTACAAGCTGCTTACAGATGAAAATGTCCATCACGGGAACCGAATTTAGATCCAATGGACTAAATCTTAGATCACATGATTTCTAGGCGCACATGATACCGCAATTTGTATGAACGTATTAAGAAGATATATATATATATATATATATATATATATATATATATATATATATATATATATATATATATATATATATATATATAGATATGATCACCAACCACGAAGCACTTCCATGGGGGATCAGAAATATAAATAAAGCTGTAAAAGCTATCAACCGCCATAGAGGAAACTCCAGGCGGGACAAAACATAAATAAAACTGTAAAGCTATCAACCGCCATGGAGGAAACTCTAGGCGGGACAAAATGTAAAGAAAGTTGTACAAAGAGATCAACTGCCACAAAGTAAACTCCAGGTAAGACGAAACGTAAAGAAAGCTGTAAAAGCGATCAACCACCACGAAGTGAACTCCAGGTGGGACGAATATATATATATATATATATATATATATATATATATATATATATATATATATATATATTAAAGCAAGTAAACGCTCCGGATGTAAAATCCAGGCTCATCGAACAGAGTCCGACCATAGTTCATATATATATATACAGTTAATATATATATATATATATATATATATATATATATATATATATATATATATATATATATATATATAACGCACCGGATATAAAATCCAGGCTCATCGAACAGAGTCCGACACACAGTTAATAAATATAAGTATATATATTAAAGCAAGTAAACGCTCCGGATGTAAAATTCAGGCTCATCGAACAGAGTCTGACACACAGTTAATATATTTAAATATATATATATATATATATATATATATATATATATATATATATATATATATATATATATATATATATATATATATTAAAGCAAATTAACGCTCCAGATCGAAGTCTAGGCTCAATCGAGGCATAACTCGATAATGTTAGTCCAAATATATATATATATATATATATATATACAAACTGAAATGAAAACCACGGACTAAAGTCCGAGCAAATGCGCGCAACACGACTCTCAACGTGAAGAAGGGTGTGTGCAGAGATAAAGAGAAAGGCTTTAAAGTGTGTGAGAAGGCTTACAGTTGACTGCCAAAGAAGACTTCTATATCTTTAAAGTGGGTAAACACTGGCTTTTGTAGGTATAAAAGAAGCTATCTGTGAGCTCACAAGTGTTTAAAATGAGAAAGTACACTGTATAGGGTGAGTGCAGAGCAAATTGGTCAGGACTTCCTCGCCATTTTCTCTTGCAAAATGGCCACCCCAAGCCCTCTATTTATAGAGGATGGAGCCGCAGGTGTACCAGAGGCAACCCGGGTGGGCTCGGGTTTCTCGGGTCAGGTCATCTCGTAGGACGTGCACTCGGGCACTATAATGTCCACTCAAACTTTCAGAAGTGCAATTTGGGCATCCGATTGAGGTATATAAGAACTATTTCAGACCGCCGTTGTCGAGAGTTGTATAATGGCATATGATTAGAGTTTGTACGAAGTTATTGAAGATGTGACGATGCCCTCCTGTCTTCAAGCTTCAAATTCCATCCGTTACCCAACATAATAGTCACTCGGGATTGATTATCCTTGATTCTTGTGGGACATCGTTGCGTAGAGATGTGTATGAAATGTTGAGACAACGTGGCCTGGCATTGTGTTGGCAAGATGACGATGTTGCCCCTCACCGGTGTTATCATCGTCGACTTGGGCTGATAAAGCAGACGTTGCTCAGAGCTTTGCTAAGATTGGACTACTGCATTTGTTGAAGGTCCTCAATGTCATCTTTGAGGTGTGCCTGTCCTCCCGGTGTTATCTCTGAGTTGGTACAGATTATCTCGTTGTGAGCGTTGAGATTGAAGTTGGTCGTATTTGAAACAAGCATTTCTGGGGTTATCGTCGAAACTACATTCCTTGGGGTTATCACCAAGGTTGGTGGCTATTCCCATAGTTGCGACTGAGACTAGATACGTCGAGGTAATCTCCGGGATTAATCGGTCTTCTCCGGTGTGTGTTCCAATATTGGATCTGCACGCCTCAAGGTTATATCCTTGGTTGGAATTGTTACTCCCAGAGTGTGTTCCGAGGTTGATACTGAACTTCCGGTAGTATCCGGTATGGATAGGGATTGTCTTTCAGGGTTTCCTCTTAAAAGACGAATATGTCCTCCTGCAATGTTAGTGACAGTAGTATAGAAAATTTTGAGTGTCTACAGATGCCCCTCTTTATCATACCCATGCATGGCGATGCATGGGTAGGATAAAGAATCCTAGACACTTGAAACACAACAAGACAAACATGGTACTATATGTAGCAACATGATGCAAATGTATGATGCATGTGTACGGGGTTGTAGCCCAACATATCGGGGATGATTACTGGCTCCCTGTTGCTTCAACTGGGGATTGGCAATGATGACCAGATTTGATGTGTAATCTAAATCTGTTAGGAAGTTGATGTTGGAGTTGTCACCAAATTTCTATGTCCTTGGTAACGACTTGATCCTGAAGATGTACCTCTTATGGATAAGAGATTTGTGGGGATAAAGCTTGATCTTTTTGAGGATGTGTATAACCTATTCCATCATCTATCCTCTTTGATAACATTGACCTTTCCTGATTGGTATTGCCAGGATATGTCAAGATTCTGTTGGATTTACTGTCAACAGCAAATGCTGTCAGGAATGCCTCACCTTCGATGATGTGTACTTCACCGACATGTGAATCAACGGCTAAAAAAAATCCTGTGGGATATCTTGTCAAGGTTGCTTGACCTTCGCTGATGTATGAATCAACGGCTGATACTCTGTGGGTAAATGGTCAAGGTTACTTGACCTTTGCTGACGTGTGAATCAACGGAACATTGCGTTGTGACTCCCACCGGGGATCCGCTGGGGAATATGAGTAATCGAGCATGAAATCCTCGAATATCTCTAGAGCTCTGATAGGTTTAATCGCTATCGGCTGAGATAACGTCAAGGCTACTTGACCTTCGTTGATATGTGTGTAAACGGCTTGGATGTACATTGTAATCCCCTACCGGGGCTTCACGTTGTAACCCCCGTCTGGGATCTATGTTGTAACCCCGGTCGGGGATCTACGTTGTAACCCCCGTTGGGGACTCACGTTGTAACCCTCATCGGGGATCACGTTGATCTTTTAGGGTAATGACGCAGAGTTTGGCGGCATCGAACCTGTACAAGGTATTGTCGGATGTGATTTGTAATAAATGAGATCATTGACAGGGTATACCTCATGTTCGAGTGACTACCAATGAGCGATGTATAGACTCAAAGTTTCATCCAAGAAGACCATGATTGCATGCTGTTTTGCTCAATTGCGTGGCATTTTTATTCTCGATTTGACCTTTCTAGTCCGTAAGAACTCCTTTGCAACTCGAACTGGACCGAGCCGAAGGGGTGGGACCCACATAGGGGTGTCCTAGGTGCACCTACTTCAGCCGCTTATGTTTTGCCATTGTGTTGGCAGTTTTGGGCCTATGAGAGGCTCCCATGCTTACGTCATGTGAGTATGTTAGGTTTAGATACCTATCCACGAGGACAACGATGGCATCATTCCATTTTTGTGGAGGTCCTTGTAGTTGAGGGTTTCACTCACTGTCGTATGCTGTTGGAGTTGTTGACAGCTGATACCATCACATGGATTCCCTATTCAGGGGAACACTTGACCATCGGCTTTGAGGATGGCTACCCGACTAGAGTCGAGTACATGATTTCCACCAGGAGAGTTCCTCTGTTCACAGATGGAGGCTGGGAGCTCTATTTAGGAGAGCGTGCTATTAGGAGCACCACAGGGGAGATTCGTATGCCGATCTTTCCTCCTGCCAGGCGTCATTGACCTGTATCGCAGTCACCTGTCACTGATATCCCATTGTTGGGGTTCGACAACTTTACATTATCAGAGGGTTCTTGCATTAAGGAGACGTTCCAGCATTGATGGTTCCCTCGTACTATCGGATCCCAGTCCTGCGCCACACAATTTATAGGGGATATGGTTCCAGGATCCGTGATGATGATGGATTGGATAGCTTGTGTCAGAGATCCGACTCATATGACACAGATTGATAGTTTGACCCAGCAGTTAGGCCAGGAACATATATTTATCCGGCATTTGGGCAGAGATTCGGTAGAGGCGGCTTCATTTGATCCTCCCAGCTCAGGCGCTGGCCCCTCAGATGACCCATTCGGTTTTGCCAGCGCAGATCCTCCTTTATATAGGCCTGATATCCCTGTTGATAGAGATCCAGTGACTCAGGAGGAGTTACATCAGGTGGACAAGATTGATGATGTGGACATCGACACCATTGTCTTCTTCTGATGTGTATTCTTATTATATCTTTTGATAGGCCACTGTTAGATATTGGGTGACTATACCCCATTCTCGCTATATCTTTTGATAGGCCTCTGTTAGTAGTAGGGCGTCTGTGCCCCATTTCCCTATATTTATAGATGTACAAAGATGTTGTATTAGATGATGATATACTTAGGAATGTATGCACAGTTTTTCCATTCCCTATATCATATTGCCATCTGTTATCTGCTATGCATGTATCATGTTATGCATATGTATGTATGTCCAGAGATATTCGGCATTGAACCCTGGATGGTTTTATGACACGACCCGCACAGATGTCTTCTTCGACAGTTAGCCGTATAGATCATACCCCACCATCATCGGTGGCATTGGGTATGTAATCGTGGTATGATAGCATGTCACCACCAGTCAAGGTGACTGTAGATCATTTGATGCTGCATACCATGACCTTATTGATGTTTTAGATTCCCGCAGGGTTTGTGGACGGGATGTTAGATCATTGGGTACCAGATAGGCTGGTCTTCCGATTCGGGACCCATGAGTTGACTCCTACTCTGGAGGAGTATGCACGATTGATGATGCTGCCATTAGACAGACCTTACGTGAATATGGCTTTGGGAGGCATGAGTAGACGGTTCATGACTCTCACTGGATTGCGGCATAGAGTGGTACAGGATGAGCTGACGTCTGGCCACGTGATATCCCAACATTTTCTGTATGACATATTTGGCTCTGAGGATAGTTATTCACGACATTCTGGGGATTTCACCGCACTGGAGGATCATTGGCGTTTGGCCAGGGTTGATGTACTGCTGTTATGTATACTATCATATGTCTATATGCCATGATACATGGATGAGATAGGCATTGGTGTCATCATGGCCGTGAGAGCTCTTAGGGAGGGTCGCACCATTATACATATGATTGTAGCAGAGACCCTGCGGTTAGCATCCTACTGCTAGCACTTATCCGACACGAGTGTTCACGGGTAGTTCGGTCATGCTGTATGTGTGGTTTATGTCACATTTGAGACCGATTGGCACTCTTAGACGACATGGGTATTGGTTCTCCCATGATGTAGCCATGTCATATTCCTTGCAGCCATCGGAGTGTATAGTTTCTCTATCTTGGTCCATATTTTTGGCAGATATCAGAGATCCATTCAGTATATTACCGTGTTCGGGGCTTAGCTCACCATACAGCTTCATTACTCATGCTTCGGGCATGGACTACCTCCCTCTGGCTGGTTTTAGGGGCGTGACTACTTACCACCCACTGGCCGTGATGTCGCAGTTTGACCAGTTTCAGGATTTTTATCCTTTAGAGGGGGCGATAGGTCAGCGTTCAGCTTCTCGATATCTCTCAGCAGAGGACCGATCCCGTGTGTATGCTTGTTGGGATCAACGAGAGATAGCTGCTTTTTTTGTGAGCCATCCAGGTTGTTCTGCAGAGCATTCTGCATGGATGGAGACATATATTTTATCGGCTAAAATAGTATCAACAGTACCGAATAACGAGTCAGATGATGTAGAGCCCATGGAGGACATTGATTCCTACATCGAGGAGGAGCCTGCTGCTGGGTTGCCAGCATTTCCTCCGGATTCTCCCAGTCCCAGTACTGTTGTGATTCAGCACTCAGCACAGTACTTTGAGCAGAGTCTTCATCTGATTACCTTTGAGAGAGATCATGCCTGATCCTTGATGTTGACTGCCCTTGATGGGAGAGACACAACTCTATTAGAGAGAGACGAGGCATTAGCTCACAGAGATATCGCTGTTGTTGAGCGGGATGAGGCTAGATCAGCCAGAGACGCAGTGATAGTTGAGCGGGAAAGTTCCATATCTTCCCGGGATGTAGCCGTTACAGATAGTACTGCAGTGAGGTCCCTTACCACTGGCATGATTGCAGAGATGAGCGCATATATTGATGATCATATGGTCACCTATGCAGATGGCTGCAGATCTGTTGGGTCGTGTGGATATTCTCGTATAGGAGACCACATCTTTGCCTCCTTCTTCTGAGAGGGACGCCATGTTGGGCTTGTTAGCTCGCATATACCCTGACTTGTAGATGAGCTTATATTTTTACCTGTACATACTAGCTTAGCCATTTTGTCATGTACAGTTTACATTGTATATATCAAACATATATGACAGGGAAATATATTATTAGATCACTTCCCTTTTAGATATGCTTTGCTACTTGCTTGATATTTTGCCTGCTGCTTCAGGGATTGTGATCTTGATGTATTCTGAATTCCTCCTGGGTGGATGGACATTGAGTTATCTCTGGATATCTCAGAATGGATCATCGATCTGTATGTATCCCTACCATCTTTGGTGTCTTAGGACTTGTTTCTATATGAAAATGTGGAAAGGAGTGTGGCTTTCCTCTCTGAGATTGACCGCACTACAGATGGTCGCTAGTACTTCTATTTAGGAGAAGCCTAGTTAATTCCATCTCTTATGGATTGGTGTTGCTCTTTAAGGTATGACCGCAACTTAGATGGTCGTCGAATCTCCTATTTGGGAGGAGTTCAGGTAATTCCATCTCTTTGGTCTGAAGCAGAATAAAATGTAGTGAATTGATGTTTGATCCTAGTACCAACTGACAAGGGTTTGTGTTTTGGTAGGGGGTGAGACCGAACCATGAATGGCTGCCTACGTACTCCTATTGAAGAGGAGATCAAGTCTGCGTAGTTAGAACCTGGTGTAAGAGGTTCAACGCTGTATATGGCAGAAATGGTGTATGAATATTTTTGTAAGGGTAGAAATATTTTTGTTGTTTTTGTTTTATTATGACCGGGCCATATGAAATGGTTGCCTACGTACTCCTATTGAAGAGGAGATCAGGTCAGCGTAGTTTGCCCCTGGGCGAGTGGAAAAGCGTAATCCCATGTGCAGGTCAGAGTGCGGGGAGGATAAAGTTTAATCCTAGGTTGAGGATAAATTGTAGGTAGGAGAAGTTTGATCCCATGTATGGGTAGCCAAACTACAAATGCGAGAGGTTCAATCTGTAGTGGGATGACCTAAGTCGTAGGAACCCAAAGGAGCCAGGCTGCTTAGCTTAAAAAGTATGTTTCTCTGAGGGGCAACGTGTAGAAAAGTTCTATGTGGTAAAGGGTTAAAGAATAGGAATGACTGGTGATCTGATGGTTCAACACCAGGGTGTTTGCTTGATGGCAACTTTAGACATAGTACCGTTTCATGGTGTCCGAGTTGATGAGTTGTGGAAATTCATCGTCGTCCATTTCTTGAAATCTGAGAGCGCCTCCTGTCAATATTTCCTTGACAACAAACGGGCCTTCCCAGTTAGGAGCGAATTTTCCCTTAGATTGATCTTGGTTGTTAAGGATCTTCTTCAAAACCAAGTCATGTTGTTTAAACTGCTGTAGCCAGACTTTTTTGTTGTAGGATCTAGCGATCCTATTTTGATATAACTGACCATGGAAGATAGCCACGATTCGCCTTTCGTCTATCAAAGACAATTGGTGATACCTGTCTTGTACCCATTGGTCTTCATCCAGCTGAGTATCTATCAACACTCTGAGGGATTCCATTTCAACTTCTATGGGGAGCACTGCTTCCATCCCATAGGTTAATGCCTAGGGGGTTGCCCCAGTGGAAGTGCGCATTGAGGTTCTGTAGGCTAACAGAGTGAGAGGCAATAGGTCAGGACAATCTTTGTGGTTGGCATACATCTTTTGCATAATCTTCTTGATGTTTTTGTTAGCCGCTTCAACAGCACCGTTCATCTTCGGACGATAGATGACAGAGTTAAGATGTTTGATGTGGAATTTACTACATAATTCCTCCATTATTTTGTTGTTGAGGCTCTTAGCATTGTCTGACACAATCACCTCTGGTTTTCCATATCGAAAAATGACATTGTTTCTGATGAAAGCAATGATGACTTCTTTAGTAACCCTGGGGAAGGAGGCTGCTTCTACCCACTTGGTAAAGTAGTCGATCATGGTGAAGATAAATCGATGTCCATTACTGGCTTAGGCTCAATGGGCCCGATAACGTCCATTCCCCACATTGAGAAAGGCCAAGGTGAACTCATATTCTGTAGTTCCCATGGAGGGGCGTGTATAGCATTCCCATGAATCTGGCACTGATAGCATCTCCTGACGTGGTCATTGCAATCAGCTTTGAGAGATAGCCAATAATGTCCCGTCCTGAGGACTTTCTTGACAAGGAGGGGGCCACTCATATGGGGCCCACAGACTCCACCATGGATTTCATCCACAAGACTTTGGGCATGATCTTTGTCTAAACATCTGAGGAGACCTAGTCCTGCATCTCTTTTGTAGAGCGCATCTTCACTCAGATAGAATTTCATAGCAAGTCGATGGATCCGCCTTTTCTCAGTCGGGCTCGCCTCAGGGGGTGTAGATCCATCTCGTAGATATTCCTTGATATGCTGATACCAAAGATGTTGGATGGGAGGTAACTCATCCGATACTTCCCCAACATAATTCCTATAGGCTGGGGCCTTGTGCAGGGAAATTATGATGTTTGGCAAGTGTTCCTTGTCTGATATGCTTATCAAGGAGGCCAAAGTTGCTAATGTGTTCGCAAAGTCATTCCTATTACGAGGAACGTGTAGAAATGATATTTCTTCGAACTCCAAAGCCATCTTCAAAACCTACCGATGGTAAGGCAGCAAATGTAGTTCCTTAGCTTGATAGATTCTGGTGGATTGTCTGATTACCATCTCTGAATCTCCAAAGATAGTTAAACGCCTGATGCCCATCGATCGGGAAAGTTTTAGTCCCATGAGACAGCCTTCATACTCAGCTGTGTTGTTGGTGCTGACAAACTATAATTTGGGGGCGACGGGAGACTGCTCCCTCGTACCAGATACTAGAACTACTCCACCTCTAGAACCTTCCAAATTAACAGCTCCATCAAAATACATCTTCCATGATTGGTGCGTATTGTATTGATGGTGTTGCTGAACTGTCATCACTCCTTCATCGGGGAAATATGTTTCCAAGGGTTTAAAATCCCCTGAAGGTGCGGCGGCCAGTTGAACCTTTGATGGACTTTTGAGTCACATATACAATGTCAAATTGTTGTAGGATCAACTGCCATCTGGACAGCCGATAATTTAACATGGGTTTATTGAACACTTATTTGAGAAGATCCACGCGGGATATGAGATGGGTTGTGTGACCATGGAGGTAATGTTGTAACCTCATGGAAGCCCATGCTAAAGCACAACACGTCTTTTCGACCAGAGTGTACTTGTGTTCACCTCTGCTGAACCTTTTGCTGAGGTAATAGATTGCTCGTTCTTGGCCTCTATTGTCTTTATGTCCCAGCATGTAGCCCATGGCATTGTCACTTATGGACATGTACATAAATAGGGGAACATCATCCCTGGGTGGTACCAACACAGGAGCTTTGGCTAGTTGTTCTTTAATTGTAAGGAAGGCATTCTGGCACTCATCATTCCGTTTCATGGAGGAGTTCTTCCTTAATAGCTTGAAGATTGGCTCACAGGTTGCTGTGAGTTGAGAGATAAACCTACTAATGAAGTTGATTCTTCCCAAAAATCCCTATATTTCCTTTTCTGTCTGAGGAATGGGTATTTCCGTGATGTCTTGTAAAGTCCCCGAACCCGGATACTTGAAACCTGAACTCGGTACTTCACGATACCATTTCTATGAGCGAAATACTACTACTAATAATAACAATAATATAAAACTTAAACTTAAATTTATAAATACATCAGAGTCTTTCTCCCAGGTACGTAACCTTTAAACATTCATTACATGTCATATCATATATAAATATATATATCATAGTCTTCATAATCTAAAACTATTACAAACAATAATATAAAAAGTCATTCAGCAACTTTTCCTTTTCCCTTGTTCTTGACTGATCCTTCTGGTCCTTCACACTTAGCTGAAAATATTTAAATTAAGCAAGGATGAACATTTGAGTGCCCAGCAAGTATTATATATATATAGGCTGAAGGAATTTAAATGTTTTCTTTATAATATCTTCTACAACTAGTCAGTAGTTGTGAAGTAATCTGTACCAATAATAATAACATAACAACCCTCATTCAAATTTTTGAAACTACGTATAGACTATACATGAGTTTTCTGTGACATACTTTGAACATTGTTTTCATTTTCGAAAGGGTTTAAACAGAAATTCATCTGTAAACCGGCCATTGCTTACGGGCACGGAGGGTGATCAGCCCCGTTGTACCCTGTATTGATCAATACTACATTGCTAGAACGATATTATCGTTCATCCTTTGTCCGCCATAGCGCATAAAATTTTTCCCATTATCGGGATGTTCATTCATGTCGGGTTTTTATAACAAAGGTCTTATATAATTCAACATATATGTATATCAAAGGCGTATCAACATGCGATTTAAATACAATAATTATCCAAGTGGGGACACTTGTGTAATCATTTCTAGAAATTAACGAACAGAATATATATAACTGAATTATCATATACTAGCATGTTGATAGTCAATGGGCTTATATAATATAAGTTTAACAATCTGTATAATAATAACATAAATTCTGAATTTCTCACTTCTATCCATTGCATAAAGAAAATGCAAAGTTAGGATACTTGCCTGATGCGCTGCTTACACTTCTCAATTTAGTTCTACCCTTTTCTATCACAACCTATCATTAATCAGATTATTTTACTGAATTAGTACAACATAACGTACACATAACACTGCTTATTGCAGTCAGCACATTCCCTATTCACATTATCACACATGATCAACAATTGTTGACTCATAATCAAACATCAACACCTTCCTAATCACATTGTCATACAACCTTAATAACCATTGAATCACAAATAAATAGTTAACTGACCAATTTATCTAAGTCCAGATCAATTTCTGATCTATGTTGGTCTACCGACAGCTTTATCGGTTAAATATCGAGTCTAAGACTCTAATCCGTAGTTCAATATCCCTTTGGATAACTTAAACCTCAGTCACACTATTTTTTCATGGCCTTATAATAATTATTAAATAATTATTATCATTTAACATATTTTTGAAATATCAGAATCATTATGAAATGATTTAAATATTAAACAATTCTATTATCATTAATATTTAATTAATATTAAACTATTAATGAAACCATTGCCAAAATATTAAAGTTATGTATATTAACTCAAAATATTTTTAAAGTATTTATAATACCCTTAAATGATTTTTAAAACATTTAAAATCATCATTAAATAATTACCATTAATATGTAAATATTAATGAACTATTTATCCCAATATTTAAAAGTCATAATTATAACTTAAAATATTTTTAAATCATTAACATCCTTTTTAAATGATTTTTTTAAATAAATAAATCATTTTTAAACTATTTATTTAATATAATTATTAAATAAGTTTAATATCATTAATCATTAAATATCATTAATATTAAATTATTAATGAAAATATCCCTTAAATATTAAAATTTATATTTTATAACTTAAAATATTTTTAAATATTTTATTTCCATTTAAAATGATTATTATAATATTAAAATCATTTTTAAACTAAATTATTTAATATAATTATTAAATAACTTTAATATCATTAATAATAATTAATTAATGAAATTTACCTTTAAATATTAAAAGTTATATTTTATAACTTAAAATATTTTTAAATACCTTATTATTATTTAAAATGATTTTTAATATAATAAAATAATTTTTAATTCATTTAATAAATAACTTAATTATCATTAATATTTAATTTATTAATGAAAATTATCACATAATATTAAAAGTTATCAAAAATAACTTAAATTATTTTCTTATACCATAATATAATTTTAAATGATTTTTCAAATATTAAAATCATTTTTAAATAATTTATTTAATATTATAATTAAATAAATTAATTACTTTTAATATCCCAAAAATATTAAATATTTATGAAATATATTTAAAATAATTAAAAACTAATTTTCAGAATTTAAAATAATTTTTTATAATTTATTTTGTATTTTTAATAATTAAAAACTATTTTTTTTCTATTTATTAATTAATTTCTGAAAATTATTAATAAAACTGTCGCTAAAGGCCTATAGCGACACTTTCTGTCGCTATAGGTGTTCTTGAGGATTTCCAGAAACATAAACCAGTGTGCTAGGGGGGTGGTTTGACCATGTATAACTTTCTGTACAAAATGTTTCTAGGCGATATAACACATAAATCTTGTAGTACTCATGTAATAATACAAGTACATAACAAATTTCGTGGTTAAACAACATCAGATCTTAGAGAAATCAGCCGTCAAAGTAGCTATCAAAACTGTTTTTCACGAAGAACAGTTCGAGGTGTCTAATTTGGACCTCTATAACTTGCAATCCATGTAACTTTTTTGTGATCTATCACTTCCAGTATGTAGAACTCATTTAGGACTACAACTATAACACTTAACATACATATAACAACAAAGGATATAACAGTAAATAGCTGGTCAAAGTTCACCACGGAAATTGCTCAAAAAAATCTGGGTTCGTGTTCTTGAGCAGTTTCGGTCAACGGGTTTTGACCATGAATAACTCCCGATCTATAAATGATCTGGCCTTGATTCTTTTTGAATCTTAAAGAATACATAACATACTACACATAACATCTTACAAACACCAAAAACACTAAATAATCACATAGATATAAGGCTCGACATTTGTCTAAAAATAACAGATTTCAGTATTTTTAAAAGTTGGAAAAACTATGATTTTGAGCACTTTGATGTTATGGGTCATGAATCTAACGACCCAGAACATTAATACACTCCTTATTACACATATTTAACAAATTAATTGCATCAATTAACAAAGAATCAAAGGATTTCTTATTTATGAAATTTTATACCTTTCTTTGATCCAATCTTTGATTTTCTTGATTTTTGGCTTCTGATCTGTTATGGGACTTCGTGGGGCTGATCTAAGGGACTGATTTGCTACAACTTTTCGTGGGTTTGAGAGAGAATGAGGGTTGGTTGAGTATTATATAAATTTGGCTAGCAAAATCAATTTTTCTCTCTCTCAATCCTTATATAGACCATCATGGTGCATGAATTGGCTGATGTAGTGGCTTGTTGTTGTCAATTAGAGTGGTTAGGAGTTGTTGGTTTGGTGAACCACCACCCCTAATGTCAAAACCTATAAATTCTAGCTTAATAATGCAAGAGGGGCATTTTGGTCTTTTCCTTAAATTTCTAGAAAGTTGCTTTAGGGTTTAGGGTTTAGACATTGTAGTGTTTAGGATTTAACATTTGACCCTTAAAGATTTAGCAACTAGGATTTCAAATTTAGGATTTAGCAATTAGAGTTTATTACAAAAATAATAAAATAAAACACTGAATTTTAGTTTCTAATATTTAGACAATTTAGGTTTGTTAATTAGATTAACTTTCTAATTACTTTATACAGTAACATTAGGGTTTAGATCATATAATTATCATTGACTTTGCTAATTTAGCAATTAGGGTTTCTAGAAGTAATGCCTCAAAATGTTAATTAGGGTTTCATTAGGGTTTTAATTTACTAATTAGGTTTACCTTAATTAATAATTAAAGTTTATCACACTTGATATTAATCATAGTAACACAATTCTTGACAAATTAAATCTTCGGTTTAGGTTTCCGGATTAGGGTTTCTAGTTATAATAAATTAGGGTTTTATACAGAAAACTAGGGTTTTCTAAATATTAGGGTTTCCAGAATTTTAATTAGGGTTTACCTAATTAATACATTAATACATGACATAATTATATTACATACTTATAAAATAATCTCTCACTCTAATTTGGATCTCAAATTAGGGTTTAACATTATTACTAGGGTTTGGTCAAAATACACCGTAATTGACCAACCATTATCAATACGGACATACCGTACATATTCATAGCACTGAAAAATCAAAATATAATAATATTATATTATTATCACCATTTCTAATTCCAGAACCCAAAATAGAGTTTATAAAAATACTATTAGGGTTTGGTCGTAATATAATAAAACTGTTCCACACATTAACATTGCACACATAATCATACATATCTATAATACTGACAATTAATAATACTATATTATTATTCTCATACCTTGACAATAATCCAAAATTAGGGTTTGGATTCCATATCTGATTTATCCTTTCAATTTAACCTTAATAATTAAGGTAAAATAATTAACTTAATAATCTGTGCAAAAATTCATATAATAAAATAATTATTATATTTATTCTAGAAATCACTTCATATACTATTTAAATAATATATGATTATATTCATGGAAAATAATTAATAAAAACATTTCTATCTTAAAATTAATTATTATAAGAATATACTTTATAATCATCAATAATTCTAAAATAAATTTACTTGTAAATATTCATGTAATAAATATATTTTTATTTACCACATAAATACCTATACACATAATCTTGTACAAATCCTCATCCTTAAAAAAAAATTTATACGCAAAATTTATGATTTATTTATATAGAAAATATCGGGTTGTCACATGCCTTATATTTTGGCAGGATCCAGCTCAATCCCTTTGTGGCTGACTAGAAATCCTAGCAACTTGCCTGATTTAATGCCAAAGGCCATTTAGCTGGATTCAACTTCAAGTTATACTTACGCAACCTGTTGAACAACTTTCTGAGATGGTCTATATGGTTATCCTCTTTCTAGGGCTTGATAATGATGTCATCCACATAGATCTCGATCTCTTTGTGCATTAAGTCATTAAAAAGAGCCATAATAGCTCATTGATAGGTGGCTCCAACATTGATGAGGCCGAATGACAACCGTCTATAGCAAAAGATTCCCCAAGGTGTGATGAAAGCAGTTTTCTCACGATCTTCCTCAGCAACCATGATCTGATGATACCCCACAAAGCAATCAGCAAAGGAGTACATGTCGTATTGCGCAGTATTGTCAATAAGAATGTGGATAAATGGCACAGGAAAGCTATTTTTTAAGCAAGCTTTCTTCAAGTCCTGGTAATCCATGCAAACTCGTACCTTCCCTCCTGGTTTAGGCACAGGAACAATGTTGGATATCCACTCAGGATATGTAGACACCATGATGATGCCAGCTTGAAATTGTTTCATAATTTCTTCTTTCACCTTTAAACTCCATTCAGGTTTTAATCACCTGAGCTTTTGCTTGACTGGCTTAAATTCCTCTTTTATGGGAAGGCAATGAACAACAATGTCAGTGGACAAACCCACCATGTCTTCATGAGACCATGCAAACACATTCTGGAATTGGGTTAGTAGCGTAACCATGTCATTCCTTTGGTTTGGGGTAAGGTCTGAACCAATCTGGATTAACTTAAGGGCTTTCTAAGGTTCCAAGATTGAAAGAAGTGGTTTGATCAAGGTTGGGTTTAGGTTTGTCTTTGACCATTCTTGAATTTCTGGAGGCACCTCAATGTCATCCTGTATTTCCATCAAGGTTGAATTCATCTATACATCAAAGGTATAATCCTTGTGGAGAAGAGGCACCATATCAGCAAGTACATGCACATCTAAATCCAGAGTCCTGAAACAAAATATGCTTTCACTTAGTATATATGAAATGTGTTGATCATACACAATGTTAGCATATACTGGGAAAAATAAACTGCTAATACTGTACAAAAAAGTAAGCAATTATTATATCTATAGGGCAGAAAGAGTTTTTGCCGGCTTTACCCTTGACGACCAATGCAAGGAGTGTTGTTCCAATTGGCAAGGACAAAGTCCAGGTGGACCGCAGTGATGGAGGGATTGTCATCATCCTCCCTGTCCCAAATGATAGCCATTATGTCTGGGCAATCATCGTCTGGGGTGTCTCTATTGGTATTTTCATCATGAACGATGATGCGTATGCCTGACATCATTCGGATGATGTCTTGCTTGATTCTTTGGTCCTTCTCTTCCACTGTGGGATTTGGAACAAAGACTTCTTTCTCCTTACCGGCACCGGCTTGGGAAACAAGATAGCCATTACATTGGCTGGCACCTTTACAGGAGGTTGTGCAGACTCAGAGTTTGAAGGCGAAGATGAATGTCATACTATTGAAACTGAAGGAATCTGCTGATGCTTATGAGGATTCCTATGACTAGAACTGGCAGAATAGCCTAGCCCAGCTGTTCCAATTTGCTTGGTTAATCGAATTGGGTACTTGATACCCTGGCAATTTTTACACAGCCCTTGTCCCAGTTTATGACCCAATGACATCATTTTTTGAGTAGCCGACATTACCTCGGCAGAAATCTTGGGTTCGGGTAATGGCATTCCAATAGCATGGTATTGGGTATTGCTTACTTCCAAGGCATGGAAACTGACCGGTTCAACATCTGCATTGACATTGATGAATGGCATGTCCCCGTGTTGAGGACACTCTGGTTCAGCGTTGACAGTGACCAAGCTATTGTTGATAATGTATTTCAACTGTTGGTGAAGAGTGGAGGGAACTGCCCCAGCCATATGGATCCATAGTTGTCCCAAGAGCAGGTTGTATCCTGAATCTATCTTGAGTACATGGAAAGATACGCAAAATGTATGAGGACCAATTTCGATTGGCAGTTCAATTACTCCGACCGAATTCCGACGGGCTCCATCAAAAGCTTTGATGATAGTATGGCTACTCTGAATTCGGTTGAGATTGATATTCATCTTCACCAAGGTAGCGTATGGACAGATATTTAGAGATGAACCTCCATCTATCAAGACTCCAGCTAGCATGTATCCAGAGGACAAGACCACAATGTGCAACGACATACAATGACCGGTCCCCTCGGGCGGTATGTCATTATCAGTGAAGGATATAACATTGTTGTTGAAAATGTGATCAACCAGATGTTGAAATTTTTCCGTATCAACTGATGTTGGTAGATAGGCTTCTTCTAAAACCTTCAGCAAGACCTTCCGGTAATTCTCGGAAGTTAGGACCAAGTCCAAAATTGATATCTATTATGGAGCTTCTTTTAAGTTTAAAACCACTGTAGCTTCGTGATGACCCATAGTGCGGAGGAATTTTTCAATCTTCTCCAAGGGTATTTTCCCCTTTAATTTGATGGTAGGCTTCATCACCCGTTGGGGATGATACAGTGGATTTTCCTTCAACACTGCAGCAGTGGTATGTGAGGTGGATCCTTCACCTTCTCCATAATTCCACGGAACATTGTATAAGCTAACAATAGGATATTGTGCTCTGCATGGCAAGTTGATTGGCTCGGGAGTGGCCACTTTCTAAGGATTGTTGCTTCCCTTGAGTTGAATTGTTGGCATTGTGAGTGATTGATTAATCCCATCAGCTTCAGTGGATATGACTGCTACCACACTCTTCCACTTAGTAGGACCTGTATTTTCACTTGCACGTAACACAGTATCATCGTCTGCTAAGTGCAGGACACCACTGTCAATTAGATTTTGGATAAGGTGGCGGAGTGCCCATTATTCTTCTGTGCTGTGACCGCGAGACTGGGAGTGATACTGATATACTCCATCGGAGTTGTACTGTCCTGAACGGGGGTTGATTGGAGGTAGAAGGGAACTGATCCTTCTTTCATTGATTAACATATGAAGGATTTCCTCCATATGTTGGCCCAGATAGGTGAATTCCCTTTTGTTGGCAAAATCCCGACGAGCCTTGGCATTTGTTCTCTTTGTCACTTTGTTTTCCAGCATTTCATTTTTTGAAATTGACGAGGGAATATTCATGACAAGAGGTAGGAGACTGGCATGCTCCTGGCTGATTAATTGACGAGTCATTTGATGCTGATAAGTCACCAGTTCTGCCAATTGTTCAATTTGCTTGCATAGAGCTTTCATTTTTCATTCCATTGTGAACTGGAACTTGGCATAATCCCATTTGTCAACAGCGTCTTTGAGGGTCTGGGAGGATTCACAGTTAAAATTAGAATTATGTCCATTACTCCAATTTATCATGTTAACCTCGTCTTCTTTGTGTTGAGGAATATGGTAATCTTGAACGTGAGGCTGATCTGGTTTGGTGGCCACGATCTCCCCATTGTCTATCAGGTCCTAGATCTTGTGTTTCAAGGCCCAACAATCCCGAATATCATGTCCAGGTGCCCCAGCATGATAAGCACATTTTCGAGCAGCATTGAAACCCCCTCCATTAGGGCTGGCTGGTGGAAGAAGATGCGTAATTTTCTTCTGTGTTGTCAGCAGATTGAGAATATTATCGAGGGTATCCCCTAAGGATGTAAACACTCGAGGGCGTTTGACTTCTCCACCTTTTGGTATTAGAGGGTTCGTAGACTGTGCTTGAAAGGGAGTGTAGTTCCTCCTTTGAATATGCATGTTTTGATTGCCTTTTTGACCCTGTAGTATCAGGGAAACATTTTCCTCTTTCTTTTTATGGACCCTCCGGGGGTTGTTTCCATAATTTTAAGATTGGATGTGATCAGCAACAACTTTGAGTGCAGCTAGGTCTTTAATTTTTTCGGACTTCAATCCCATCTCAGCCATCTCCCCATGTTTGACCATTTCAAAAAATGGTTTGCCGATGCCGGCTAAAACTCCTTTATAGAAAGGTGCTTCTTGTATGTCTATGAAAGTCATGACCATTTCTGATTCTGTCATGGAAGGAATAACTTGGGCAGCCAGGCGTCTCCACCTTTGAGCATACTCTCTAAAAGACTCGTTAGACTGTTTCTTGATCTTGGTAATTTGATGCTGATCAGGAGCCATCTGAGATTGAAAGCTGTATTGAGTGAGGAAAGCATGTGATAGTTCTTCCCAGCTATGTATCTTTGAGTTGTATAATCCTGTGTACCACGAACGGGCTTCTCCAGTTAGACTTTTTGTAACAATTGCATTCTGAGTTTTTCGTCCTCTGCATAAGATCCAAGTTCTCCAATAAACACCTTTAAATGTGTATAAGGATCTCCTAACCCGTCATATTTTTCGAAGTCAAGAGTTTTAAATTTATCTGGATAATGAACACCAGGGAATATACAAAGGTCAGAATATGAAACACTCTCGTGTGTTCCAATTCCTTTGATAACACGAAGGGTCTCTTCCATTTGGAGGACTTTCTTTTTGATGTCACCAGTGTCTGGATCTCTAGTGGGATGGGCAGCATCATGAGTTTTGTTGGTCGTATCCAACTGCAGTTCAGGTATTGTATTGACCTGGGTTCCCCCTTGTGTGGAGGATTCAGCATGTACGGGTATTTTTGGACCCTGATTGGACTGGTGTAGTTCTTTGAGTAGAACAACAAAATCTGTAATTTGTTTGCTTAATCTGTTGAATTCTATGCGAGAAACTGGATTAAGTTCAGTCTGGTCGGATGACGACATGATTGACTGTAGGCATGTAGCCTTTTTGGACTTTGACTAGGTAGTAGGTCCGATTGGTTCCCTGCGAAAGACTTGCATAGTTTAGTCCTTAGGGAATGTGTATAATAACATGCTATGTGATGTGTCCATTTTAGGAATTTTATCTTGCAAAATGGATGTCAGCTGTTTGTAGAATGTTAATTAAAATATGTATGTGTACACATTTCTTCATATTTCACATTACATGGAGATATATATGGAATGTAATTACAAGTAATTGTGTTTACAAGTAATTTGAAATGAGAGAGCATGAAGAGACTTTCCTCCGTTTTGGGTTTATCAGAGGCTGACCTATCTTAGGTTACTCTCGCAGCTTTTTGGCATGAAGGTTCCCAAATCATCACAATTTACTCAATGGGAAATTAATCCGGTCTTTCAAATGGACCGAATTTGGGTGGTGCCTTTCCTGAGCCTCGGGGAATTAGTCTTCCCACGAGTCCAATAATCAAACACCGATGGGATAGCCTCCTGGTGGAGGGACCACACAACATACATTCACATACATCGCGTCTCACCGTATGAAAATTATGACATGTGCGAAACACTAATATCACAAGCAGATATGGTGCGAAGCATTAAGTGCAATCAAGAAATGCATTCGTACACATTCATCAAATATAAATACAACATCCACACATAAGCATATAACAATTTTGAAAATATTGTAATAGCAGCTTAAGTTCTCTTACTGGAGTCCCCAGCGGAGTTGCCACCTGTCGACGTCGGGATTTTTAGATGTCCCTTTCCATTACTTGTTCTTTGGTGTTCTCATTTTAGGTGAGATTTGTTTGAAAAAATAAGTGAAAAAGGCCGGACATGTATAATGTCGACTGTGACGCCTCAAAAATTAGGTATACGTCACCCATCTTGGGTCGCCACTTACATGGTACATAAATTCAATTACAACTTAATAATACAATTGTCGTGTACAATACAACAAAACATAAGCTGTGAGTTTTAATACAAATATTGTCGTCTAGACAATATTCAAACTCAAATTCAATATTATTACATTTATTTTCCACTATTTCACTGAATAGTGAGGACTACTAATGCTATCATCTGGTCCTTCACTCCGTTCCCCGACTAGTCCCTCCTACGTTCTCATTTCCTGAAGAGAACAATGAAAGTAAAAGGGTGAGCTCAACTAGCCCAGTAGGAAATATTATGACTAAGATAATGCAGAATATATTATCCTTAGCATTCAACAGTGTTAAACTGATACAATATAACAACCATCAAGTTTAACTGCAGCAGAACAGGCAATCCATTAAAAGAGTCAAGTAGAGAATAAAATCTACTATCTTTTATGATTTAAAAGGATTTTCATCACTTTTATCGCTAGGGACTAAGCCTAATAAGTAATCCACATCATCGAATCACCCCTGCACTACGACCAAGGATATTCTTTAGTATCACGACCACAATTATCCATGCACTACGGGCCAAGAATATTTGTGTATTCAATAATGGTCATGATCATGCCAACAACTGTCCATCAATGCACTACGGGCCAATAAGGACGTTTACCACATCATTTGTAATATTACGATCATGATTACACCTAATAATCCCTGGTCATAATCATACCAAGTCCATCTATGCACTATAGGTCACAGATGACTTTCAACAAAATATAAACATGAGAATGATGACAATGATATAGGAATTCAATAAAACAAGTTCAAGAATAATTTTATCCAGGAACTAATAACGTCCAAATTGTCAACATGATACTGCTTTGTAGAGTAAAATTCAAGAATGCTCAAAAGAATATTTGCATGAAAAGATACTGGATGAAGCGCAAATATCAAGGATATTCCACTAATTTCATGGAGTATAGAAGTCAAAACTTTAACCAACTGAGTATAATAAGGAATGGAATAACAAAAGAAATCACCCGGCATGCGATAGACCGTACATGCAGGTTATTCCAACAGAATAATAAATAACAGAATCAGGTCCGGCGTAAAACGCATAGACAGGATATTCTAACAAAATAATAAAGACGGAATCAGGTCCGGCGTAGAACGCACAGACATGATATTCCAACAGAATAATAAAGACGGAATCAGGTCCGGCGTAAAACGTACAGACAGGATATTCCAACAGAATAATAAAGACGGAACCAGGTCCGGCGTAGAACGCACATACAGGATGTTCCAACAGAATGATAAAAAATGGAACAACAGAAGATTTTCACCAAGTATAGGGTAGCCCGCGTATACAGTTAATTCCAAGAGAATAATAAATAATGGAATAACAGAAGTTCTCTTCATAGATAAGAAAGAAATAATACTCCCTACGAGTACAACAAATAATATTCCCTACCTTGGAAAAAAACTGGATATTGGAATAGTGAGGTAGCAGATTTCTCTTCTTCTTTCTCTCTATAATTTCCCTCTATAATAATTGCTCTAAAGCTTTTGTGAATTGATGAGAAATGAAGGAAGAATGAGCTTCTATTTATAGGAAAATATAGTTTCGATAATTGCACGTTTTGGGGCTCGAAAATTACAGTACAATACCTCCAACTTTTCTTTCATTTATAATTTAGTCCTGCAAGTATTATCAATCTTGCACCAACTCTCCTAATAGTAAATAATGTGAATCAATAGTTCAATCATATGAATCAATAGTATAATCATGTGAAAAATACGAATTTTAGTATAGTACCTCCATCTATACCTCCATTTTTAATTTAGTCATTCAAGTATTATCAATCTTGCACCAGCTCCCCTAATAGTACCAAGAATGTGAAACAATAGTATACACATGTGAAAAAATAGTTATAATCCGGTTAAATACCCGATTGATCAATATAACCTCCATACATCAATTATTATCGAAATAATTGTCAATTTTCACTAACACAAATAATTCCACACAATGAAACAATTTTTATCAAAAATATAAATTGTGAAATTTCGAAGTTTGACTTTTCCCGAAAAAGTCAACTATTGACTTTTTGACCAAATAATGAATTCCGGAAAATTTTGTGTTTATAGACTATTTTTACTAATTTCGTCGTTCTTGACTCAAATATCACGTCCGCGTCTCCAAATTAAACTCTGAACAACATTCATTATTAATATTATAACTCATAATATTTATCAACCAGGTCGTTCTCAGGAAAGAGGGGGCTTTCCAATAAGAATTTCTCCCTATTAGCGCGCAATTAGGTGACCAAACCTCTCATTGACAGAACTTCTAGACATTGTAAATATTGAAATTTATAATATGAATAACTTTGTCGTCTCAAGTATTGATTTAATAAAAACATTTTATGCAGATGTTACTGTGACAATAATTGAATCAATAATATGATAGATATGATGCAACAATTACTGTAGCCATAATTGAGTATAACTGAGTGACTTCTCACGTAAGCATCAATAATCAATACCGTGCGCTACTATGCAACCACGCGTATTACTGTACTTTTACTACAGGGTAGTTCAACAGTTAACCGTAAAACTTGCGCCGTTATTTTTATAAAAATATAATTCTGTCATTTTCTAACTACGACAATACTTCCGTTGTGGGGTCCACCAATAATTGTGCCGTCGTACGAATATTCCCCGACAAAAAGAATATTCTCCGACCAATCGAATATTTTATAACAACTTGCATACTTTGAAAAATTTATAAATACTACCCACAACTATAACATTATATCAAATCCACACCATAATATTCAAAAATATATTTCGAGGAAATTAAATCTTTATTCATAAAATCTGGGGTCTCACAATCTCCCCTCCTTATGAAATTTCACCCTCGAAATTTACGTACGTACCTGGAATACCGAACAGGTGAGGATACCTTGACCTCACTTCAAATTCTAACCCTTGAGGTATAACCTTTGAGTGTCGAATATAATCCTTCTTATCCAAGATTTTAACACGTATCTCCTCATATATTAAATCATCCGCTATCTCGTCCGTTTCTAAATTAATAATGTGGTTCGAGTCATCCCCATATTTACGTAACGTCAATAGGTTAAAAATGTTATGAACACGCGACATACTTGGCAGTAAAACGAGTCTATAAGCCACAGTTCCTACTTTATCGAGGATTTCAAATGGGCCAATTAAATCGAGGGTTGAGATTTCTTCTCTTCGTCGATTCTTGCTTCTAGAATAACGCCCTCTTGAACCTCCTTAATTCCTCACATTCATCAACTCCAGATGTGTAGCTTGAGCGGCTTTAACATTATCGATTAAAGTTGATTCTACTCTTATATTCGTTATCTGCACGGGGGTTCGTATATTCGCACTTGTAAATGCATACGACCTTCTACTCAACGCGTCAGCTACCACGTTCGTTTTTCCACAATGGTATTGAATGATATGATCGTATTCTTCAACAGCTCGAGCCAACATCTTTAGCATATGTTACGTTCGTTTTAGGTGAAGAAAATATTTGAGGGTTTAAGAAATGAGTTTTGTACTGGGGTCAATACAAAATTTGATTTCACGCTCTAGGGTAGGCTAAGAAGTCTTCAAGAATACATCAGAAAATTTATTAACAATAGAAATATCATTCAAAATTGTGAATCTCATCCAAGACTTGGATAGTATGTCACATTGATACCTATCAACTTGATATCGTCATTCACGACGTCGCCTACAGAAAGTTTGGCTTCGGTGCATTCCACACAAGAAAGTCAACAACGAAAGGACCGGGGCTCTTTACTTATGGCTTGATATGACAATGATTGACTTTAGTGGTTTGGTTGCTTGGATTCGCATAACAGGTTTGTTAGGAATATGGAAGCTAACAACCTTACGAAAAACATGATGAGTAGTTAACCAATAGATTCCTAAAATTGCATCAAAGGCATGTGTTTTCAAAGAGACAAGATCGACACGTAACGTAAAAGTGTTGATTTGAATTAAACAAGATTTATAAATAGTGGAGGTAACAAAGGTTTCTACTAACAGAGTTTCAATCGATAAGTCAAAGTCTAACTTCGCCGAAGTCAAATTTAAATGTTGAGCGCAAGCAAGAGAGATAAAAGAATGGGTAGAACCGGTATCTAACACGGTATAGACTTCACAAGAGTTTATGACTAACATACCCGTGATAATTTTATTCAGGTTCCTTATCACGAAAAAAAACGTTCTCTCTTAAACTACCGAATTTGACTTTTCTGGGACGGCCTTTGGTGCCTCCATCCTACCTGAACTTATCTTTGGTGAACGATAAAATCAGGCTAAGTGACCTTCTCTTCCACAATTATAATATGCTTTGGACGGCATCACGCAGTTTGGACTGATGTGTCCCTCCCCTCCGCATTTGAAGCATATGATAGGTGGTCATTCTCCTTCCTTAACAACGGGTGCTGGTTCTGACGTCTTTCCATCATTGTTGAATCTCCTCTTCTTGAAATATCCATTCTTATTGTTTTGACCATGATTACCACCGAAGTGGTTACCATTTCTGACATGTTGATTCCCTCCATGCTTATTGTCACCGCTTTGATGACTGTTATCACCGGTATTATCATTTTGTCGGCTGCTCTCTTTTGGTTGCGTTAACTCGTTATCGCGCTCCACTAACTGAGCCCTATTTACAACATCTGAATACAAACATAGTTTATGAGAAATAAGATATTAGCGTATCTCTGGCTTCAAACCTCTTAAAAATATTCACGTCATTCGCTCCTCATTATCGACCAAATGGGATGCAAACCGGGATAACTCCGCAAATTTAGCCTCGTATTGCGACACGGTCATATTGTTTTGTTCCAACTTGATAAACTCTACCTCCTTCTTGTGACGAATACTTTCGGGAAAGTACTTGTCGTTGAACAGCTCTTGGAACTTCTCCCAAGACATCTTGAGTGCGTCAGGCTGGGGACGTTTTACAGATTCCCACCAGTGATCTGCCTCTTCACACAACATAAAGGTGGCAAAGGGAACCTTTTGCTCCTCAGAGCATCCCAAGACATCAAATATCTTGGTGATCTGCTTTAACCACGTCTCTACCTTAAATGGTTCTGGCTTTCCCAAAAACTCCAGTGGTCCCAGCTCTTGAATTACTTAGCGGTGACCAATCGTGGGTTGCCATTATTTACTCCTGTATTATGAACAGGAGTGGCCTTCACCTGATGTTGCATGAATTCTAAAAAGATCCTAAACATACCGTCGTTCTTCAACTAATCAGTGTTGGTGTTTACAAGAGAATTATCGCCATCTTGTTGCACATTGTCCTTATTATTGATCTGTGGAGACTCAACGGTCTCCTGTGCTCCATTACTATTCTCAACATTCTCGGATGTCATTTTCAAATACTGCCACAAAATAAGGGTTAATTAACATCACATATTATCCCTATACTCTGACCGACCAATTAAATATCAAATAAACTTAGGTAGGTCATACTAGCGAAGGAATTCGCCGTCTCTCCCCTCCCAGTTCTAGTCTCACATCTTAGCCAGGGATCATATCCCTAAGCTTTGATACCAACTGTGATGCCCCCAAAATTAGGTATACGTCACCCATCTTGGGTCGCCACTTACATGGTACAGAATTATAATACAACTTAATAATACAATTGTCGTGTACAATACGACAAAACATAAGCTGTGAGTTTGAATATAAATATTGTCTACTAGAGATTATACAAACTTAAAAGGAGTCCTCATTACGATTATTATCACACTATTTCACAGAATAGTGAGGACTACTAATGCTATCATCTGGTCTGTCACTCCGTTCCCCGACTAATCCCTGCTACGTTCTTATTTCCTGAAGAGAACAATAAAAGTAAAAGGGTGAGCTCAACTAGCCCAGTAGGAAATATTATGACTAAGATAATGCATAATATATTATCGTTAGCCTTCAACAGTGTTAAACTGATACAATATAACAACCATCAAGTTTAACTGCAGCGGAACAAGCAATCCATTAAAAGAGTCAAGTAGAGAATAAAATCTACTATCTTTTATGATTTAGAAGGTTTTTCATCACTTTTATTGCTGGGACTCAGCTTAATAAATAATCCACATCATCGAATCACCCCTGCACTACGACCAAGGATATTCTTTAGTATCACGACCACAATTATCCATGTACTACGGGCCAAGAATATTTGTGTATTCATTAATGGTCATGATCATGCCAACAACTGTCCATCAATGCACTACGAGCCAATGAGGACTTTTACCACATCATTTGTAACATTACGGTCATGATTACACCGAATAATCCCTGGTCATAATCATACCAAGTCCATCTATGCACTATAAGCCACATATAATTTTTAACAAAATATAAACATGAGGATGATGACAACGATATAAGAATTCAATAAAACAAGTTCAAGAATTATTTTATGCAGGATCTAATAACGTCCAAATTGTCAACATGATACTACTTTGTAGAGTAAAATTTAAGAATGCTTAGAAGAATATTTACATTAAAAGATACTGGATGAAGCGCAAATATCAAGGATATTCCACTAATTTCATAGAGTATAGAAGTCAAAATTTTAACCAACTGAGTATAATAAGGAATGGAATAACAAAAGAAATCATCAGGTATGCGATAGACCGCACATGTAGGTTATTCAAACAAAATAATAAATAACGGAATCAGGTCTGGCGTAAAACGCACAGACAGGATATTCCAACAAAATAATAAAGACGGAATCAGGTCCGGCGTAAAACTAACAGAGAGGATATTGTAACAGAATAATAAAGAAGGAATCAGGTCCGGCGTAGAACGCACAGACAGGATATTCCAACAGAATAATAAAGACGGAATCAGGTCCGGTGTAAAATGCGCAGACAAGATATTCCAACAGAATAATAAAGACGAAACCAGGTTCGACGTAGAACGCACAAACAGGATGTTCTAACAGAATGATAAAGAATGGAACAACAGAAGAATTTCACCAAGTATAGGGTAGCCCGCGTATACAGGTTATTCCAACAGATTAATAAGAATGGAATAACAGAAGTTCTCTTCATAGATAAGAAAGAAGTTTTGTCTAGGAAAGGGGTTTGGTCACCTAATTGCGCGTCAGTAAGGAGAAATTCTTATCGGAAAGCCCCCTTCTTTCCTGGGAACGACCTAATTGTAATAATTGTGATTCTGTAATCATATTTGTGAATAATTAATTATTGATTTATATGATAAGGAAATATTTATTTTATGTGGATATAAATGAAAGAATAAATGCTGAGGTATTTTATCAGTATTTTGTCGATATGGAGGTATTAAAAATCGTCCGTATGTGGATTTCGGTCATTTTTTGTTTGGAATTTGGAAAAAGTTAAATTTACAAAGTTGTAGAGAATTTAATTTCCTATGGAGTAGACATGATATTTGTAATTTTCAGATAAAAGGGATATTTATTATGAATTATTGAAGTTTCAGAAATTAAATTTTTTTATTCAAATTATGGGTGGGACCCATTTTTTTTTTTTAAAACATGTGCTAGAAATTTTGTTCAAATGTGACTGGTCTTGATTGTCCAACTTAGCATGTGTAGAAGAAAGAAAAAGAAATAATATTATTTTATTATTTTGTCTACTTTGGCGTTCTAGCATTTTTCTATAAATAGGCGCTTAGGTTAGAATTGAAAAACACACCAAAAACATAAGTTTTCTCTATCTATATTATCGAGTGTATTTTGTGAGTATTTAGATACTTTGAGAGTTGTTATTCAGTGCAAGTTTCCTTCGGCTTTACATCCGATATTCTAATCAAAAGTACTGTTATTTTGAGGTAAGGGAAGTTATTTTCTTCATAATGATGTTATTCTTTCAATATCATTATACCAAAATATTGGTATAGATTTTATTGTAGAATTTCTATTTTTTTCATGTCGGGGTTACTATTCACGTATACGACTCTATTCACGTATACAACACTATTCACGAATACGGCATTATTCACAGAAAAAAATTAAATTTTCTTTTCTTTGTCTAAGTTGTCTATTGTGGTTACTATCTTTGATTGTATCCATGTTTTGATCTTTATTCTTGAATTTTGCTCCACAATTGATTATTATAAGGTATTTTTGAACTTGGATAAACTAAAGTACGAATCTCTAATCTTTGATCTTTTATCTCACTGGATTTGTTTTCTTTAAGATATTTTTCATCATCCTCAGTCCTAAATGATAATATTACTGAATATCTTTGGCCTGTAGTGCAAAGATGAATGATTAACTGATGAATATTTTTGGCCCGCAGTGCAAAGATGAACAGGTGTTCAGATGAACATGACCAACTAGTGATACAAATGAATATATGTGGCCTGTAGTGCAAAGATGAATATTTGATTCCAGATATATATTTATTGATGTTATAGGGATAAAATATTGATGATGGACTTTTAAATCTTAGAAGATAGTAGAATTCATTCTCTACTTGACTCTTCTAATAGATTGTTGTTTCCGCTGCAGTTGTTGATCTAAAACTTGTTGTCTATTATATTCTATCAGATTTTTCCCTGTTGAAGACTAATGATAATTTGTTGTATATTATCTTAGTCATAATATTCTTTACTGGACTAGTTGAGCTCACCCTTTTCCTTTTTGTTCCATTTTTCTTCTCAGGAGGTGAGAACATAGCAGGAACTAGTTGGTGTATGGAGTGATGGTTCAGGATAGTCGTTTTAGTAGTCCTCACTATTTTGTAAACTAGTGTATCAATAATTGTAATGAGGGCTCCTTTTGAGTTTGTATACTGTCTATTAGACAATATTTGTATTCAAACTCATAGTATATGTGTGATCATATTTTGCACGACAATTGTATTAATGAAGTTATATTTATTTCTGGACCATGTATTTGGAGACTCGGAATGGGTGATGTATACCTATTTTGGGGGTGTCACAACAACCTAAATTTATCTTAACTTATCCAAACCATTAAACTATAATGTTCGTTAAGTCAATTTCTCATTCCTTATGGCTTTCTGGCAACTAAATGACGTACCTCAGGATTCATTCTTTATCGCCTAAGTCATACAACCTTTTGTATACTCAGAACGATCATTCAATGTCAATACTATGAGGTCATAGTCTTAAACATTTTATATTAACTTATTCGTACCTTACAACGTACGGTACATTCAACTCAGAACGTCATCCAAGTTATCATTACTAACTCGGCTTCTTAACGTTATACGTTATTAATTAAGTTTCTTCACAATTCACAGGTTTAATCTTAGTCTTCATTACCTTACGGTCAAACCATACACAGGGTGTAGGTTCTAGTCCGTTTAATATTCGCGTACACTCAACCCTTACGTCGGCTAAAGTGTCTAACGCTTACATTCATTACATCTTCTTTATCCAACTTACATTCGAATTTTCATTAAATATCATTACCGTTCGTTACGGCTTTTATTTGTCATTAATTACATGTAGCCCACGTTCATTATTCTTTCTTAATGTCGAAGCCATAATGTTCGTTGAATGCTAAGATCGATCGTTCATTGCAACTACGGTGCGTTTACGTTCATTACATTCTTAGTCTTTTAATCTCGTTCAATATCTCTGCTTAACCTTTATTAACGATTTGAATCGCTTGTTTAAGTGTTACGTTACGTGAACTTTATGTTCATATTTCTTTATTACACATCCCCTAGTAATTGAGCAATAAAAAGCTCAACAGTGGGCCTTGCCCTGCACCGGCACTGCGGAGTCGGGTCTTTCTCTTCCTGTCGCGCTGCGGCGCGAGCCTACGTCATCTTCTACCCCGGTCTGGCGCTACGGCGCTAAACCCTTCACTATCTCTCGCGCTGCAGTGCCACTCTGCAGTGGTTGAGACGCGTACTTTGTAATCCCATATCTTCTTCGTCATAACTCAGAACGAGGTCATTCCAAAGACATTCTCTTCCTTATCTTATGTAATTCAACCTCCCTTGAATAGAAATCAATTCTGAATCTGTTAACATGTCATTCAATTGGCTTAATCTTCATCCCTCATTCATTTTACGTTATTAACGTTCTTCGTCCATTCGTCCGTAATTCGGTCATCCGAACTCGAAACTCGTTCGTTCTTGAGTCCACGACTCACGTTTTTTGCATTGTCTTACTTTCTTATGAAACCCTACACATTTGGGTTCATTTACATACGTTCTATTTCTCATTCGTCTTTTATGAAAATTTTGCCATAACTTCGTTATAGCTAAGTTTAATTCGTTCATCATGAACGGTTCTAACGTTCCTAACCAAGCAATAAGCAACAAACTTATACGCGATGGTATTAAACTTGGTCATCAATAACAAATTATACTACGATGGTTTTAAATTTATCCATCAACAACGTTCTTTATGTTCTTCACGAGTTCTTCGCGTTCTTCGTTCGTTCTTCATTTTTAATCGATATTTTGTTTACGATTTCACTTTTTATTGGAATTTAATGTTATAAAAACCATTCCTCACTTCTTACACCGAATCGTTCATATGATTCATTCGGACCGTTCAAATTCATTATGAATCTTATACTTCCTTACAAAATTTATAAAATAAACTTCTAATTCTTATTTCTTCATTTCTTCATGATTTCAACCATATGAAAACATTCTTAACATCTTATACTTCTTATTCTCGTTAAGCTATATTTTTAACATATATAACTTAAAGAAAATTTACTTAGAAATTAGGTTTCGGATTACCTTTCTTCTTTAATCTTTTTCCATTGGACAAAACTTGCACTCGACTAGATTTTTCCCTTCCTTCTCCTCCTCATCCGACTTCTCTCTCTCTCTCTCTCATGTGTTGGCGATTTTCAAAATCACTAACAAATGAGTTAAGCTTCCTTTTTATAGAAAACCAAAGCTTAGGGGCAAAATAGTCATTTTGCCCCCAAAGTCACTATTCATACCTCCTTACTATTCACGAAGCTTCCAAGGGAAGCTTCGTGCTTCCGTCTTGAGGAATTCGTCCGACAATTTTAAAAACTGCGATTCTTAGAATCAAAATATTTTTGGATATTTCATCTTTCCTCTACAGTTTAACCTTTACGCATTCTTCGGAACTCCGAAAAACTAAAAAACACTTTTTAGGGTTAAGCGTTTTCCTTCATGTTTTCCCCTAACGTAGTTAAACGAATGAAAAGTACATAACAATACTTTTTGTCATTTTTATTTCGTCTGATTTCTGCACGTTTTTTGAGAAAAACTTTTATCGGTTTACTTAACTTTTCACGATATATTATCTTCAAATCTTTCGACGAAATGTCATTTGGACATACCGAACTCTCAAAAAGGCTTAGGATATTCAAACCCTAACCCTTAGGTTTCGTCAAGAGAATAGTACCTATTTCGTCTTTTTCCCCGGAAAAATTTTGTTCCCGTAATTTTTTTATTTTCATCTTGAAAATTCTTACTCGTTCAGTCTAGCTCATAGCCAGAATCCTCCCGACTTATAATCATTCTAGGTTCTAGAACGATTAATAAACACATAGAACATAATAGTATTAATAAAAATTCATTTTATTAATAACTAATTCTTTAAACTTAAATTCTGGACAATTCAATTTTTTGGGTTGTCATAAGTTACGGGTCCTACCACCTATCAAATCGAAGATCTCGACGAGCTCTACAAATTTTATTCTTTGAGAATTGAGAAATAATGGACGGATGAAGGTCAAAATTGGGTTGGAAGTGACTGTTATGCAAATGGCCACCCAAAACATTAAAGTTCAACGTCCGTTGGTACAAAGGTCATAACTCTTGCATCCGAACTCCGATTAGAATGATGCAAGATGTTCCGACAAGCTAAAAAGAAGTTCTACAAAATAATCCAAGTTCCAAGCCAAGAACATGAAATGAATATGAAAGCCCAAACGATGTCCGGATTGATTTTCCTTGCGTTCTCATACCAATAGTCGCCCACACAGCTCCCAAACATATAATCTACAAAATGAACACAAAATGCATGAAAAGTAACTAATAAAACATGAGTTTAAGCAACTAATTCAAGTAACAGATACCGAATAAGTAGGTATAAACCTACTTATCAAATACCCCCAAACTTAAATTGTTGTTTGTCCCCAAGCAACACAACATAATGCAATCTACATATTGTGCAAGCTACGCTACTATGACAATGAATCCCATATTCTCTGGAAAATATGAATTCCAATAAGATGTGCCTCAGAGAAATAACAAGATCTATGAACAAAGTATCAAACTAAACTAAAGTCATAAGGATATACATTCCGAAAATCACAACTTGCTGCTAAGATGTAGTGTGTGTGTGTGTGTTATGTTCATAAATAAGCTTGAAAAAAGTGAATATTCCAAATGTTATACTTATAAGAAAGAAAATTGAGGTTTTAAGTCAAGAACTATGCACATAATTGAAGCAACAACCAATCCAACACGTCAATACAAGCTAAGGTTCACCAACGAGTTTATTTTGCTTTATTTTACTTACGAGGGTGATTTTCGCACTTTCCCGCGGTGTTTATTAATTTTTTTTATCACATGGCTGTGCAATGTCTCATTCCATTAGGCTATACAGTGCTACCCCTTAGCGAGCTTTCAACCAATGACTCCCAAACCATTCAGGCTTTAGAGCGCTAAGTGTAGAGACAATCCCCTCGGGCTTACTTACTCAAGTAACAATGGCCTCGAAACAAGACTAGCCACGGAGTTTATTCATTTTTTTATTATTTTTTTAAAAAGATATCAAGTATACCCATGCGTTCTTAAAACTTGAGTTTCAATGTCTTCATAGTCATTACTCACTTCCTACACAATTCTATCATTAAAAATAACGTTTTCCTCTCAGCAGACAAGCATGCTAATCTTAACCAACAAGCAAAAAGGAACACTGTCGTGCTACCCGGTAGCATCTAAACAGCAAGCATGAATTATATCATGTATAAAATTATAACTAAGCTCAAGATATCAACCAAGTTCAAAAATCTATCAAATTTCTATGTTATCATTGGCCAAATTAGAATTCAACTAACTAAAAACCTGGGATTATGCAATGTTATGCAACTAAACAGATATTAAGTAAACAAAAAGAAAAAATTTACTGCAAAATTAAACTAATAACTACTAACATGCAATTAACTATATGTAACATGAAATTACTCTATAAGATGCAATTACACTACAAGCTCTAAACTACTGACTAAACCAAATACCCCCAAAATTTAAAACAAACAATTCCCTCATTGTAACTAAAAGTGAAAGAATACTCCCCTAAGTGGCAATGTCATCTCCGTTCGCCTCCTCAAGATCTGATGGTATATCAGGTGATGGATAAGTTTGAGATAATCTAAAGTTCAAAACTGAGTGTGGACTTCTCACTGTCCGAATGCTTGAGTCAGAAATTCTAAAATTTTAGCAGTGTTTGTTTTCTATGATTGAGATATGGCGCGACCGCACTGTGTTTGGCTTGTAGTTGGGCGCGGCTATGCTACCTTGTACCCTGTACCCTGTACCCTGGCAGCTTCAGTATTTTTGACTTCTGTTTATTCTTGAATGCTTATAGCAATTGGATTGAACTTGAGAGGAGAAACAATCAAACTATTATTAAGACTTACAACTATCAAACATCTACGAAATATGGAAAGTATGAAGAATTAAACATAGTAGAAGAATAAAATGGAAATGTAAATAAGAATTAAACAAGGAGGGAGAAAGATTGGATAGGGTGTCTCCCATTTAGCGCTCGGTTTATAGTTCGTTAGCTGGACTCTTTTCTTAACATCGCTATTTGATTCCTCTACGATAAGCTAGGAACCCTCCATCCATTAGAACTGCAATGTGCATTGGTAGGTTCCTCATCATGAGAGTCTTCAAATTGAAGCCACATATCATATTTCTTGTACATGATGTCCCCATTTCCATTCTATTGCTAGGTGTTTCTTCCGTTATATTTGTGAATAGATTTTTGCATTGAGGCATAAAAAATACAACGGGCCTTTCTTCTTCTATTTTCCCCTCCTCAACCCACCATGGTTTATAAAATGCCTCATTATCATAGAGATCTTTGACGTGGATGTGACTACCAAGGGGAAATGGATGTGCAAAGTTCACTGGATTTTTTAACTCTGGCTGAGAAGGCACTTGGGGTATTATAAAAGTCAGCTCATATTCTTCATTTTCCATATCCCTAGTTGTCTCCTCAATGTCCACTTCTTTCAGTTAATCTAGTGGCATGTACAGTTCTGGCTCTCCATCAGTTTCATCATCCATGTCATAGCACCAATTGTTTGGAGGGCGATTGTTCAAGGTTTTGAACATTCGATCCATCTAATTCTGAAGATTTCGAATTGACATTTCTTGTTCAATCATCTTCTCATCAGTTGACACTATGAACTTGAATCACATATCCTCCAGTCTTGAATTATCTTTTTCAGTTTCAAAATTCATGTATTGAGGACCATTCATTGAGGGATTAATGAGTTGTTCCATATATCTGTCTATTAAGATTTTGGGTTGATAACTCCTTACTCATCATCATCTCTTCCTAGTCTGTTATGATCTTTGACATGAATTCCTTCAACTTTGAATTTTCTTCTTGTTGCATTGGAGGTGGATATGAGAAATTCGGCGTGTATGTTGGATTTGGAGCGTAGTATTGGTCTTCATAATTATTGCTCCATAAAGAATTTGGGTGATACCCCCAGCCTTGATGATAATTGGGATAAGCATAGTTGTTGAGGTAATCAACCCCATACTATACTTGTCCAACACTAATGTTGCACTGATAACTCTGATGCTCACTAGCACAATAATCACATGTAACTACTATCTCTCGAGTACATTGGGATGCAAGAACATCCAACAACTTTGAAAGTGTTTCAATTTGTGCTGACAATGCAAAAAATACATTGAGTCCATCAACCCCTGTGTCCCTTGGTTGAGTCATGTTCACATATGGCTATTGATAAGCAAAGTCGTCCATGGTACCTGAAAAGAGAGAAATATAGGAAGAGAATTAAAATAAAATAAAATAAAATGTTTAAATTAAGACTAATTTGATTGAAATTAATGTTGGAAAAAATTATGAAAATAATTCCCCCGCAACGCCACCAAAAACTTGTTGGTCATTTTATCGATCAATATCTGCATGCTAATATACACGGTCAAAAGTAATAAAGAGTAAGTAAAGTATCGTTCCCACGGAGAATTAACTAATAAAGTTTACCAAGCACTAGCCCATAACCATTTTAGTCTTATTTAAACGATTGATTTGATACCTATATATTCAAACTATGAAATTAAATAAGCCTAACTATCCCTAGAGTGAAACTAGATAATGAAGACTTGAGATTACAATTTCACCTATTGAATCACTTAAAATCAACACACTTCCAGGTAAGCCAAATTAATTGTACCGGATTGTTAGTCAAGAACACAAAAGTGAAATATGGCCATCTCTAAATGTACCATACCCATATCATATATAATCCACAATTGATAGAATACATATGAACATCCACATTACCTAAACCACTATATGTCTATATGATTTATAAATAAATAGGGTTTAAGATCAAGTTCTCAATTGACTACGAATGATGCTTCGGTATATGTCTATCCTAAGCACGAATCATACATTCCATCACCATGTAGAACATACAAACACAAGCTATCAAGATCAGATCTAAACCCATACTTCGTCTTTTAAGTTCATATGGATTATCACAGTAATTGATGGCCAATCAACTAAGCAAATAAGCATGAATCTTAATAGACAATCTCATAACAATCAATAAGACTAACAATGAAGTATATCGAAATACACTAGGCAATAGATTCCATTGTAATCTCAAAATAGAGTTTAGTTCATCATAGAATCAAAATTCATAATCCATAATTGATTATACATTGAGAAATAAATATAGAAGTAAAGAGAAGTTAGGGAATTGGGAATGTAAATCTGATCTCTCTTGCTCCAATTCTGAATTTCGTATGCTCTTCAATTACTTCAATCATCAACTCTAATCTAATATAGGGTTCTAATCTAATCTAACCAAGAAAGAGAAGAAAAGAGCATATGTAATCTAGATTGATCCCCCAAGGGTGGAATCTCCTTTTTACATATTGATATCTCTTCTATATATAAGCCCTAATTGAACCCTCCTCCAAGTTACGCTCCAATTGCACTGTTTAGTAAAAAAGTCAGCTCTGGTCAACTTCCGAAGTGGCAAGGCCGCGCTTGGAATGGCTTGGAGTTGGGTGCACCCGTGCTCAAGTAGCAGATGGAATTTTTTTGGTCCAGGGACTGGCGCGGCCGCGCACAAAATGTACTTGAAATCCGCGTGCCTGCGCCAAGGATTTTCTGCTGCAGTGTCCTCTGGTAAAATGTCCATAACCTTTGATCCGGGAGGCGTTATCGGGCCTTCCACCTATCAAATCGAAGATCTTGACGAGATCTATAAATTACTTTCTTTGAGAATTGAGAAATAATGGACGGATGAAGGTTGAAATTGGGTTGGAAGTGACGGCTACACAAATGGCCACCCAAAACATTGAAGTTCAACGTCCGTTGGTACAAAGGTCATAACTCTTGCATCCGAACTCCGATTGGAATGATTCAAAATGTTCCAAAAAGCTAAGAAGAAGCTCTACAACATAATCCAAGTTCCAAGCCAAGAACATGAAATGAACATGAAAGCCCAAACGATTTCAAATTGTTCTTCCTTGCGTTCTCATGCCAATAGTCGCTCACACACCTCCCAAGCATACAATCTACAAAATGAACACAAAATGCATGAAAAAGTAACTAAGAAACATGAATTTAAGCAACTAATTCAAGTAAAAGATACTGGATAAGTAGGTATAAACCTACTTATCAGTATGTCGCGTGTTCATAACGTTTTTTACGTATCGATGTTACATAAATATATGGATGATCCGAACAACATTATTGAATTAGAACCAGACGAGATAGCGGAAGATTTAACGTATGAAGATGTATTTGTTAAAATATTGGATAATAAGAAACATATTCTACCCTCAAAGGTTATACCTCAAGAGTTAGAACCTGAAATGAAAACAAGGTATCCTCACCTCTTCGACATACCAGGACGTACACCAATTTCGAGAATTAAATTTCATAAGAATGGGAGGTTGTAAGACCACAACTTTTATGAATAAAGATTTAATTTTCTTAAAATATTTTTTAAATATTATGGTGTGGATTTGATATATTGTTATAGTTGTGGGTAATATTTATAAATTTTACAAAGTAAGCAAGTTTTAATAAAATATTCGATTGGTCGGGGAATATTCATTTTATCAGGGAATATTCGTACGATGACACAATCATTGGTGGATCCCACAACGGAATTATTTTCGGAGTTAGAAAACGATTTAAATATCTTTTTATAAAAATAACGACGAAAGTTTTATCGTTAACTGTTGAAATACTCGGTGATAAAAGTACAGTAATACACATGATTTCATAGTAGCACACAGTATTGATTATTGATTCTTACGTGAGAAGTTACTCAGTTTTATTTAATTATTGTCATAGTAATTGCTGCATAGTATTTCACATTATTGATTCAATTATTGTCACAGTATCATCTGTACAATATTTTATATTATTAAATCAATAATTGAGATGACAAAGATAATCATATTATTATTTGCATTATTGACGATGTCTAGAAATTTATGTCGAGGAAAGGGGTTTGGTCACCTAATTGTGCGCCAACAGATTATCGAAAAGCCCCCTCTTTCTTGGAAATGATCTGGTTGTCATAATTGTGATTCTGTAATATTATTTGTGAATAATTAATTATTGATTTATATGATAAGAAAATATTTATTTTATGTGGATATAAATGAAGAAATAAATAATGAGGTATTTTATCAGTATTTTGTCAGGTATGGAGGTATTAAAAATCATACGTATGTGGATTTCGGTCATTTTTTATTTGAAATTTGGAAAAACATAAACTTACAAAGTTGTAGATAATTTAATTTCCTATGGAATAGACATGAAATTCATATTTTTTTGATAAAAGGGCTATTTATTATAAATTATTGAAGTTTCAAAAATTAAATGTTTTTATTAAAATTATGGGTGGAACCCACTTTTTTTTTTTTTAAAACATGTGCTAGAAATTTTGTTCAAAGGTGGCCGGTCTTGATTGTCCAACTTAACATGCGTAGAAGAAAGAAAAAGAAATAATATTATTTAATTATTTAGTCTGCTTTGGCGTTCTAGCATTTTTCTATAAATAGACGCTTAGGTTAGAATTGAAAATCACACCAGAAACATAAGTTTTCTCTCTATATATTATCGGGCATATTTTGTGAGTATTTAAATACTTTGAGAGTTGCTCACTATTACAAAAGAGTAAATAGACAATGCGGAAAAAACATTGTGATTTCTGTCAGAAAAACGTCGTGGTTAAGGGTGTTGTCTATTTGACACCCTTACACCACGTTTTTAAAACGTTGTAGTTAAGCACAATACACAACGTTTTTTAAAAAAAACGTTGTAGATTTGTTTTCAAAAAATTAACAGATGCTTAAAAACATTGTAGAATGTATGATTCCACAACGTTTTTTGGTTAAAAATGTTGTTTAGTATATCAGACAATGTTTTTTAAATGTTGTAGATAAAAAAAGAAAAGAAAAAAAGGATGTGCTTGTAACCAAATCTGATCCCATAAATATTTGTAACATTGTAACCAAATTTATATATCCAAATAAACATAATTCTTATGATAACATTGTAACATTGTAAAACACAAGATAACTGCTACTGATCCCATAATTCCTAACCAAATTTATATATCCAAATAAACATAAATATTTGTAAAACACAAGATAACTGCTACTTTCTTATGATAACATTGTAACATTGTTATCATTGTAACATTGTTGAAGCAAGCTGCCGCAGATGTGCAGACATAACATGACTGAAGAAGGTTGCCACAGACTGCAAGAAGACAAAAGCCAACACATCAATTGTAGACAGCCATTATTTAAAATCATCTATAAGTGATCTAGAAAATAAAACATAACATAAACAACAAAATAGGTGAATACAATGTTAAGGGTGTACAAGTAATATTCCAGAAAGAAAAAAAAAGAGATAAGAAACAGACATGTTACAGAATGTAATTGTTATCCAAAGAAATAAAAGAGACACGTGCATTGTGTGAAAGTAATATATGAGCCCTTCATAAGAAATCAATGAAAAAGATATATCACCAATGGCAATCGAGCTATATCCAAATACTTGTTACTTTCAAGGGGAAAAAATACACGGAATATGCCTCAAGTAGAAAAATGACATAAGAAACAGACCAATCATATGGCTCCAAATATGCAAGATACCTTTGGAAGTCCATCAATTCCCAGTGCTATATCTAAAGCGAAAGATCCTGTAGAAACCACTGGAACTTCCTTATGAGAGACAGGACGACCAATCCACATGATAGACCCCTTCCAAAATGCAGTAGTAATCTGCTCCAGTGGTTGCTTTAGGGCCAGATCTTTCTTGGACATATTCTCTTCTCCTAAATCACTTCCATCTGACTTAGCTCATTTAGCGATGTAAATGGATATTGTAGTCATGCTTCTTGTCCAGGTACAATTAGTAAACTCAGTCATCTCAATCAAGGTACAATAAACACCTTGCAAACTAGACAACTCAAATGCTATTGTCTTTAAAAGAAAAAGAGAAAACACAGAAAAGGGGAGGTAGAATAGAAATGCATATAGTAACATTCGTAAGTGAAAAGGTCTAGTAAAACGGACATTGACCATACCTTAAAAACTTCAGTATCATCCATATATGAAATGTCAATGAGATATTCCAGTCCCAATAGCAACACAGAGATATTTACTTGTGCTGATTCAAGAACTCGAATATGACACTGCATAGAGTAGAGACACTATTGTAGAAGCTGCTAAACTATTGTGATATAATCCTATATAGACTGTAGAGACACTATTGTGATATAATCCTATATAGACTGTACTCAATATACAATTAAAATACTACTACTTGTTTATAAACCCTACAGTAGAGCACTTCTTCATTTGGGGAAGGGGAGCTTTAATATTTTATGCACATATTGTAACACACACTTAAGATTAAAGACCAATATACCTGAAAGTATAGAAGAGCAAAGTTTTCTGGTGAGCTCAACACAAATCCGCCCTTGAGAAATGACTAGCATCCACGCTTCGCCACCACAGTCCCTATACAGTTATGTGTTATATTTTTTGTCATTAGGCTTGCCCGTATTAGACCTAAATCTGCACCATCTATCTTGACCCAAGCTGTTCGATCATCAAAAAAAATTAAAACATTGTTTTAAATTAGAGTTATTTGTAGATATGATGCATTTTATCTTTAAAGATTCAAAATTTTGCTACCAAAACAGTTGAGAATTACATTCCCATTTACCATGGTTTACTAAACTAATGTCCAGAGCAATAGTATCATTAGTATAAAGGAAAAGAAAACTTTAGCATTTCCTCAATCCATTAAAAAAATATAATTACAGAGCTAGGTCTCTCAACAAGGCTGCTATCTCAATTTAAAAAAGTTGGATGGTCTCCAATTACAGCTATGTATCTCAACAAGGGATTATAGATAGGTGTATTGTATGTTTGTGAATATGATACCCTTGAACCAAATGCCAAAGGTGACAGTGTTGGCTACAATAACAAAGAAATGTAAGTTACTAAATGAAATAAGAGAAAACAGAGTTCAGCACAAAAATAAAATAAAAATTAATCAACCGTCTTTGTACTTCATGCATACATATGTAGTCATAACCAATTCAACAACTCATAATACCGGAAAAACAGTAAATGGTGGCTTGAGTGAGGTTGTGCAAGAGAAATGCAGACGAATAAAATGCAGTGTTCTTATTGATTCCCTGGGCATTAGGAGCCTCATCTCTCAGAATTCCTCCGGCATAAAGCGGTTCCTCTGCTCGCAATTGGCACTGTTCATCAAGAAACACACGGTGTGTGGAAAAATTAATTATTACAACCACCTTGATCATTAAATATTATGAGAAAAACTGGTTGTACATAAATATAGTAGTACTCAATTGAGTCAAAATACATGGCAAAAATTATGCATTATTTATTTCCTTGCACTAAAGCTCCCCTTCCCCAAAAACAATAACAGGTCTAAAGGATCCCAAAATACTAAAGCTCCCCTTCCCCAAATGAATAAGTGCTCTACTGTAGGGTTTATAAACAAGTAGTGGTATTTTAATTGTATATTGAGTACAGTCTATATAGGATTATATCACAATAGGCAGGTTAATTACATAAATTAGTGGAGTATAAATATATATATATATATATATATATATATATAATTAGAGGCGGCCGATTGGAAAAAGAAATTCGAGAGAGAGAGAGAAGATAGAAATTATAGGGTTTTGGTACCTGAGAAGAGAAATCTACAACAGTGTAAATAAGGGCAGAAGTGATGGATTTTGTGAGAATGGGGCGAGATTTAATCATCCCCAAATACCACCCCACAACCCCAATCTTTGTAACAGATGACGCCGTGGACGAAAAGGGTGAGGATAGTATTGAACTAGGAACCGAAAAATTTCCATCACCAAGAACGAAATCAAACAGAAGGCAAATCCAAAAACCCTAAACCCTAACGTCGCCTTCTTCACCGCTCTTTCAGTTCTCGTTCTCCTGATAGTCGAAGAAAGCGACCTCATTGGCCTCGTCCCAGTAGTACTTACTCCTCCTCCGCCCCGACCTTCCACCGCACCGCTGAAGACGTTTCCAGCAACAAGAACCGATAGATTCACTGTTGCCACTAATTCAACCGGAGGAAGAGAAGCAACGAAAAACTCACTTAGAGAAGGAACGAAAAACTCACTTGGAAAAGGAAACTGAAGCTCTGCAAACTGACGAGCACAGATATAAAAGAATGAAACTAACGAGCCTTGAAGAGGAAAAGACTGTCTTTTAATTTTAAGTGTTCAGTACCTCCGTATTTTATATGATAGACAACGTTTTTTTAAAAAAAATGTTATCTAATTAAAATCAAAAAAATGCATTTTTAAATTGACAACGTTTTTGTATATATATATCTACAACATTTTTTTTAAAACGTTGTAAAAAATAATACCACAACGTTTTTATAAAAAATGTTGTGGTTTAAGTGTTGTCTATTTGATATTTTGTAGTAGTGGCTATTCAGTTACATCCGATATTCCGATCAGAAGTACTGTTATTTTGAGTTAATGGATGTTATTTTTTTTATAATGATGTTATTCTTTCAATATCATTAAACCAAAATATTGTTATGAATTTTATTGTGGAATTTCTACCTTTTGTCATGTCGGGGTTACTATTCACGTATACGGCACTATTCACGTATACGACACTATTCACGAATACGGCACTATTCACAGGAAAAAAATGAAATTTTCTTTTCTTTGTCCAAGTTGTCTATTGTGGTTACTATCTTTGATTGTATCCATGTTTTGATCTTTATTCTTGAATTTTACTCCACAATTGATTATTATAAGGTATTTTTGAACTTGGATAAACTAAAGTACGAATATCTAATCTTTGATCTTTTATCTCACTAGATTCATTTTCTTTAAGATATTTTTCATCATCCTCAGTCCTAAATGATGATATTACTGAATATCTTTGGCATGTAGTGCAAAGATGAATAATTAACTGATGAATATCTTTGGCCCGTAGTGCAAAGATGTTGACTTAGTCATATTCTAGCCTTATGTTTTGATGATGAAATGTTCAAGTACTAAATTGTTTTATGATGTTTTTAGGTATTTTGATGATAAAGAGATTTGATTAGATAATCAAGAATTTGAAGAATTTTCTCTTTACTAGGAAAACAAATGTAAGATCATTTGCATAATAATTGATTTTTCATTTAAAGGCTCTAGGACATTATTTGCATTATTATTATTATATGTCTTAAATGAAAAATGTTTTTAAATGATTTTATGAAAAATATTTTATCCGTGTTACATTTTTAGCATACAAAATTATTATTAAATGATATTCTTGGATTACATGTGGATATATATCTATGTATGCATGTCTAAGTAAAATGTTTCTTTGGGCTGGATACACATGGGAATATATATGTGGTATACTAGCAGAATTTACCTTTTTGGTGATTTGATATTTACATATTTCAAGGAAGAGATAATTATGGTTTATGAGAAACCGTGTCTTGGAAGTTGGAAATGATAAGTGTTCTTTTACACGCCACTTTGTTAATGTTTGGAGAGAGAAAGTCAATTGATTAAAATAATTATTTTGTGGTCTTTTGAGTTATCCAAATTGTGTAACCAATTGGAATTTATTTTGGATATTTGTTAACGTTGTGGATTAGTTCAAACTTTACTGTTGGAGATGTTGTAACCAAGCCAGTTTTTGTGGACTCATGCAGCGTTAATTCTCTTGGTTATTATCCTTCCGTTAGATTAAAAATTTGAACATATCTTTTATTAACGGTAAATTGTGTAAGGGCTATATAAATGATGATTCTCTTTTAGAAAATTGCACAACTCTCACGAATATAATTCTTGCACTAATTACTATGATTATCGAGCATTCTGGTTTAATCAGTGCAACCTTTGAGATGCTAAGCAATTAATTTTTTGTTATTATTTGACCTGATATTTGGTAAGAAATTAATTGTTAATTTATTTTGTGCTAATTGATCATTGCATATAGTTGAGCATTTAATTGTTAGATTGATTATTTTTGCATTGATCATAGACCTCTATCTCCGTATTGAATTTTCTATTTTAGACTAAGTGTAGTCTAAAGGTGTTAATTCTAGGGGATTAGAGAAAAAGCTTACAAACAGGTTCAAGGAAGCAAAGGTGCTTGAAGAGTGCATAGGTGCACAAGGAGCAAGAGAGCTCAAGAAAAATTAATTGTTAATTAATTTTTGTCAGAATCTGTTTTGTAATCTGTATTTATTTATAAAGAAATAAATAAGTGAGTCTCCAATACTAGTTGGTATTGGACGTGGACTATGCTATTATTAAAGTGGGTAAAAGCTGAACCACGTAAAAAATCCTGGTGTTGATTTTATTACTTGCATTTCTCACGTAGGTCATTTGATTATCTTAATAATTAAAATCTGAATATTTTGTCATTTAAGTAGACTATATTAATTCAGTAAACTGAATTAAGAAATATAGTAGCTTGAATCCAATAAGTTGATCTAAAGTTTAAAAATTGGTCATAGATTGCTCCCACACTTATTCAACCCCCCTTCTAAGTGTGCCTAGTTAAATTTCATTTGGTATCAAAGCTTGGCTCTACTTATCTTGGTCTTAAAGGTGACTTGTAGGGAAAGATTCTGACATGGCACAGTTCGAAAACAACAATCAAGAAGGTCAATCAACCAATAGACCTCCTTTGCTGTTTGGCATAGAAAATTAAAACTTCAGAAAATTCTGAATGAGGATGTATCTTAAAAGAGATCTTTGGGAATGGTGGGTTGTGGAGAGCGGACCAGTTATTCAACGAAGAGACGATGGGACACCAAAGATTCTGCTAGAAATGGATTCCACCGAAATCAACATGGTCTCATATGATTCAAAGGCTATGAACACACTTCTCAGTGGCATGGTACAATCTGAGATAGATAAAGTCTCCTCATGCAACACTGCCAAAGAGATGTGGGATACTTTAGTGGTAAGTCATGAAGGTACTTCAAAAGTACGAGAAGTCAAGCTAAGCATGCTTATGCACGATTATGAAATGTTCAAGCTCGAAAAAGATGAAACCATCAAGCTAGCTCAAGCAAGATTTCTAGTCTTTATAAACTCCTTGAAATTGCTGGACAAGACTATTCCTCAAAGTGAGATCAACCGTAAGTTGATTCTGGTTATGCCCAAAAGGTTTGCTTCTAAAATCATACTCTTCAAGATTCTGTTACTATTTCTTCCATGGATAGTTTAACCTTGTTTGGTGAACTAGAAGAATATGAACATCTGTTAAAGAGATATGATGATGAGGAGGAAACTCCTCGAAGAAAGGTCTTAGCTCTTACTGCAGATAATGAAGAGGAACTTGATGATAACTCCGATGAAGAAATAGCAATGATGTCAAGGAAACTCAAGGGATTACTACAAAGGAAAAACAAGAGGAGAAATACCTTCAATTCAAATAAATTCAAAGGAAAGCAAAATGAAGAGACGTGCTTCGAATGTGGACGTCCTGGCCACTTCAAGAAAGACTGTTTTCAACTAAAGAATAAAGGGAAGACCAACTACAAAGACAACAAGAAGAACAAAACCTTTATTACTTGGAGTGATGAAGAATCCGAAGTGGAGATTGATGCTAAAGATGAGATAGCACAAGTATGTTTCGTAGGAATTGAAGGTGAATCGAATTAGGTATTTCCTAATGAACTAAATTCTTTAGAACAAGAAAATAAAAAATTAAGAGAAAAGAATGCAAGCTTAAAAAGATTAGTTAATACATTAATGGATGAAGTAGATTCACTAATAGATGAAAAGAAAGAAAATGAAAAGGAATCTACATGTTAAGAAGAAAAGGTTTTGATTGCAAAGATTGATTATTTAGACAACTTTAATAAAATACTTTTCAATAAAGTGAAATTCTTAAATAATGAAGTCCAAAAATTGACTAATGAGTTAAAAATGAGAGATGTGTGTATTGATGCATTTAGTGATAAATCTCCTATTAAAACATATCCTAATAATGAACTTCAAAAATAAATAGACTCACTAAAATCATCTCTTGCTAAATTTGTTCAAGGTGAAGAAAACCTAAATGTCATATTAGGAAAACAAAGACCTAGTTTTGAAAGACAAGGAATTGGTTTTAATTCTATGCATAAAAAGAGTAATATGAAAATGTTAAACTCAAAATCACGTTTTAGCTTAAATTATTGCTCTCCTTTCACACTTGCAAACATTGTGGTATTAAAGGTCATTTAGATATAAATTGCTTTAAGAAACGAAATAAGGTTAAAAAGGTATGGATTAAAAAGAGTGACTTACTTGCTACTAAAACAAATGGACCCAAAAAGATATGGGTACCAAAAAGATGAACTATCTTTTCTTGACAGGTATGTTTAAAAGCAAGAGTTCCATATCAAAAATGGATTCTTGATAGCGGATGTTCTCGTCACATGACAGGTGATAAATTAAAGTTCATGGAACTAGATATCAAGAAAAAGAATGGAACGGTCACGTTTGGAGATAATCGAACTTGCAAAATCATCGGAAAAGGTAAATTTGGAAATGGCAAGGTAAGCATAAATAATGTTCACCTTGCTAACAGACTTGAATTTAATCTTATTAGTATTAGTCAATTAATTGATAAAGGTCATTAAGTTAGTTTTGATAAAGAAAAATGCACTATTTCTCATGGTACTAACAATATCACTCTAGTTGCACAAAGAGAAGGAAATATATATACTATTGACTTTGAGCAACAAGATGAAGAATTATATCTAGCATCTATACAAGATGAGGATAATTTGTGGTACAAGAGGATAGGACATGTTCACATGGACTTAATCTAGAAATTATCCTCAAAGAATCTTGTCAAAGGGTTGCCGAAAATCAAATATGAAAAGAAGGGAATTTGTGTTCCATGTCAACTTGGAAAAGAAGTAAGAACATCATTTACGGCAAAGAACATGGTATCAACTTCTTTTCCTTTACAACTACTTCATCTTGATCTATTTGGACCAGAAAGACATTCTAGTATAAATTGTATGTTTTATACTTTTGTAATAGTAGATGACTTCTCTAGATATACTTGGGTATTATTCTTGAGAACAAAGGATAAACATTTAAAGAATTTGAAAGATTAATAAGAAAACTTGAAACAAAGTATAGTTTCAAACTCATTAGAATTAGAAGTGATCATGGCATTGAGTTTTAAAAAGATTTTATAACCTTTTGTGATCAAAGAGGTATTAGCCATGAATTCTCAGCACCAAGGACTCCTCAACAAAATGGGGTGGTGGAAAGGAAGAATAGATTCTACAAGAGACAGTTAGAACTCTATTACAAGAAAGTAGGCTCCCAAATAAATTTTGGGCCGAAGATATAAGTACATCGTGTTATGTTTTAAATAGAGTACTCATTCATCCTATTATTTTGAAAACACCTTATGAGCTTTTAAATAATAAAATTCTCAACATAAGTTATTTCAAAATATTTGGTTCTAAATGCTTCATTCTAAATACAAGTGACAATTTGGGAAAATTTGATGCTAAGTCACATGAAGGAATATTTATTGGTTATTCTTAAAATAGTAAGGCTTATCGCATCTTCAATATTAAAAAGTTGTGTGTAGAAGAGTCTATTCATATTACTTTCAATGAGATTAACAATGATCTTCCAAAAGAAAATGAAGAAGATGCAGGAAATTTGGAGATAATCAACATTTCAGCAAACCAAAATGAACAAATCGGGAAGTCGAATGAACAAATTCAGCAGCCTGAATAAAATGACCAGCATGAACGTGAACCTGAAGATTTGCAGGATGCTGAAAATTAGTCCAATGATCAAGAGGAAGTTATGCATGATATCCAAATGCCAAGAACATCTAGATACATCAAGAATCATCCTCCAGAAAATATTATTGGAGATATCAATAAAGGTATAACCACAAGGAGAGGTTTACAAAATACTGTGCATTCTCTGTATTTTTTTCACAAGTTGAGCCAAAGAATGCAAAGGATGCTATAATTGATGAGAACTGGCTATTGGATAATGCAAGAAGAACTTCAACAATTTGAGAGGTGCCAAGTGTGGGAATTTATGTCTCCTCCAAAAGATGTTTCCATCATTGGTACAAAATGGGTCTTCAAGAACATACTTGATGAGAACGGAACAATCATTCGTAACAAAGTAAGATTGGTAGCTCAAGGATACAATCAACAGGAGGGGATCGACTATGAAGAAACTTATGCACCAGTAGCAAGGCTGGAATCAATTAGAATTCTGTTAGCTTTTGCTTGCTACAAAAAGTTTAAACTCCATCAAATGGATGTAAAAAGTGTGTTCCTTAATGGATACATCAATGAAGAAGTGTACGTCAAACAGCCTCCTGGATTCAAACACGAAAAGTATCCTAATCATGTGTATAAGCTAAAGAAAGCTCTTTAGGGCTTGAAACAAGCTACAAGAGCTTGGTACGAAAGATTGAGTAGGTATCTCTTATTTAATGGGTTTGTTAGAGGTAAGATAGATTCTACATTGTTTATTAAGCATAAAAATATCGATATTATTATTGTTCAAATATATGTAGATGATATAATGATTTACTTTGTGAGTGGTTTTCCAAATGCATGCACAAGGAATTTGACATGAGCTTAATGGGAGAGCTTAATTACTTCTTGGGACTACAAATCAAGCAAACAAAGGATGGAATTTATATCCATCAAACCAAATACACAAAAGAATTACTCAAAAGATTTGGATTTGAAGGATCTAACTCGAAAGGTACACCAATGAGCACATCAATAAAGCTCACCACTGATGAGAAAGGTATTGATGTAAATATAACAAAATATCGAGGTATGATTGGATACTTATTATACTTAACTGCTTCTAGACCCAATATAATTTATAATGTTTGTCTATGTGCAAGGTTTCAACCTAATCCAAAAGAATCTCACTTAAATGCTGTTAAAAGGATTTTGAAATATTTAAGTAGCACAATAAATTTAGGGTTGTTTTATCCAATTTCCAATCATTTTGAACTAATTGGCTATTCAGATGCTCACTATGTAGGGTGTCAAATTGATAGAAAAAGTATGAGTGGTGCTTGCACTTTCTTGGGACAAAGTCTCGTATTGTGGCATAATAAAAAGCAAACCTCAGTGGCTCTTTCAACTACTGAGGGTGAATACCTAGATGCAAGAAGTTGCTGTTCACAAATTTTATGGATGAGACAAACTCTATGTGATTTTGACATATTATGTGATTGTGTGCCTATTTATTGTGATAATTCTAGTGCTATAGATATATCTAAAAATCATGTGTTGCATTCACGTACAAAGCATATAGAAGTTAGGCATCATTTTTTAAGAGACAATGTTTCAAAAGGTTTAATAAAATTAATTTTTATTCCAACTGAAAATCAAATTGCAGATATTTTTACTAAACCCTTAAGTGAAGATAGATTTTGTATGTTACAAAGAGAACTTGGAATGTGTACTGCATGATTTTTTTGGTATTAAATGTTATCCTAGTATTGCATGAATATCGTATTAACTGTTATTAATTAGGATAATTATGTTTTCGGATGATCACTTAATTTATGAATGGTATAATCAAGGAGCCTATCATAATTAGTTTTTGAAAACCAAAAAGACCGGACGGCTGAAGGGTTTAAATAGGAGACACACGAATACATGTATCTCATAATGAGTTTTTAAAAATTGAAATGCCAAGTCAGATGGGGAGTCTTGGGGGACGTAAGGTCTTAGGAGACGTACAAACTTAAAAGATATCAAGATACATACATTCATTCACTTTTATATATTTTGTATCTTTCCATTCTCTTTCTATCCTCTAATTTTTACTCTCTCATCTTACGCCTCATTTATTCTTCAACTGAATTCTTTCATCACCATGAGAACACGAATGAACAAACGATCACTTATCGATTCTGATGATGAACAGACCACAGTTCATCCCCACTCTACTGCCGGACCATCTCAACAGAAAAGGAAAATGAAGAGGGCTGTGTCATCAGAGGAAGAGTATTTGGACTCTTTGGCGTCTGATGCGCCCACTTTCAGTCCATCACTGATGAAATCTACCGGACCCTCTCGGTGATGTCAGACTCAGTCTTCCAAGCTGGAAGTTTCACCTCCTCCAATCTCGGTAAACCCTAATCTGTCTTCTGATCTGCCTGACAACTTTTTTCGAAGTAATGCATATAAGGTACATTTTAAAACAGTAATTTTTCCCAAATAATTTGTCTATGAGAAGTCGGTTGATCAGATCTGTTTTCAGCAATCCTCTTTGAGACCACTGTTTGAGTCTTGTGGTTTTTCATCACTGTTTTTTCCTCCGACTGTGGCATTTCCTAGACTTGTTCAACAATTTTATACAAATCTAGAGTGTCATGGGGATTTTTATACATCTTTTGTCAAAGGGAAGTCTCTATATTTTATAGTAATTGATTTTGGTAGCATTTTAAATATCCCATCTTCTGGTGTGTGTCCTTTTACAAAGAAATATGTTGTTCATTCTCCCTTCATTCCTCTTGAACAGTTACAAATTGTGATGAACAACAATTTATTAAATGATGTTTTTACTCCCTAAACAGTAGACGTCTCTCCTATTTCCAGTGTCCTTCATCAACTTATTAGATATAATCTGTTGCCTCGTCTAGGTGGAGGAGAAGATTTTACCTATCAAGATTTGATAGTTGTTGCTATGATTTTAAGAGGTGTTTCTTTTAATCTGTTTCAAATGATGCTTCATCATATGACCACGTGTTTGCGAAAAACCAAGACATGTTTGCCAAATAGTGCTACTCTCACTAATTTGTTTAAACATTTTAAAGTTTCTTTTGAAAATGAAAATTCTGTTTCGGTTACTGATTCCAAAAGTGTTGGGTCTCTGAAAATGTCACGTATCATTTTAATTGATGGTATGTTTATTCGTGCTACTCTTGAAATTTCTGTTCCTCCAATCTCCATTCCATCGTCTCCTGTTTAGTCCCATAATCAATCTTCTTCTGAAATAATTGACATGTTGAAATTGGTTCTCGGGAATCAAGAAAAAATGCAGACTAAAATGACTAGCCTTCATAACCGTATGACCCTGTTGGAAAAAGGCAAATTGCCTTTGGGTGCCCCTAAAATTAACAAACTTTACAATAACATTGAAGATGAATTCATTGACTTACAGGAAGGCTTTGAACTGCAAACCACTGTTTTGGCAGAGGTTATGCAGAGAAGGCTTAATCGGAATTCTTGTCAGTTAAATCAAGAACTGAAGTATGTTAGTAATCAAGTAGGAGAATTAGATGAATTCATTTCTACTCGGTTTAATGACGTGGGAGTTAAACTCCATATGTAGCGTCAGCATTCAACGGTTCCGGAGTGGGTGCATTGCAATTGGTTGGCGGAGTATCAAGGCAATTTTCTAGATGTCCCTCTACCACCTACAACTGTCATTCCAAGGCCTCCCCAATTCGCTACTGACCTCAGTTTTGCTGAAAAGATCCATCGTGCTAATCACCGAACCTATTTCACAGAAAGGGCAGCTCGACAAGCAGTGGTAGTAGATCTCGAAGAATGACTTGCTCTCTTTTTTGTTTGATGATAAAGGGGGAGAGTTTTTGGGTTGTGTTATGGACTATGAACTAATGGATAAGTTTTTAAAAATTTTTATGTTGGTTTTTGTTAGGTGTGAATCACCAAAAGACTTTTGGGATTTAATTTTTTATTTGATATATTTAGCAGAAAAATTTTGATACTTGATGAACTAATGTTTACTGCAGGAAACAGGGTTACAAAATTTAGGATTTTGTAACGTTATCAAATTTTAGTAAACTGAAATGCATGGAGTTAGGGGGAGTAAATTATGTTATGCATATATTCAAGGGGAGTTTATGAGAGTTAAACAATCTTGGGTTGTCATCATCAAAAAGGGGGAGAATGTTGACTTAGTCATATTCTAGCCTTATGTTTTGATGATGAAATGTTCAAGTACTAAATTATTTAATGATGTTTTCAGGTATTTTGATGATAAAGAGATTTGATTGGATAATCAAGAATTTGAAGGATTTTCTCTTTACAAGGAAAACAAATGTAAGATCATTTGCATAATAATTAATTTTTCATTTAAAGGCTCTAGGACATTATTTACATTATTATTATGTCTTAAATGAAAAATGTTTTTAAATGGTTTTATGAAAAATGTTTTATCCGTGTTACATGTTTAGCATGCAAAATTATTATTAAATGATATTCTTGGATTACATGTGGATATATATCTATGTATGCATGTCTAAGTAAAATGTTTCTTTGGGCTGGATACACATGGGAATATATATGTGGTATACTAGCAGGATTTACCTTTTTGGTGATTTGATATTTACATATATCAAGGAAGAGATAATTATGGTTTATGAGAAACCGTGTCTTGGAAGTTGGAAATGATAAGTGTTCTTTTACACGCCACTTTGTTAATGCTTGGAGAGAGAAAGTCAATTGATTAAAGTAATTATTTTGTGGTCTTCTGAGTTATCTAAATTGTGGAACCAACTAGAATTTATTTTGGATATTTGTTAACGTTGTGGATTAGTTCAAACTTTACTGTTGGAGATGTTGTAACCAAGCCAGTTTTTGTGGACTCATGCAGCGTTAATTCTCTTGGTTATTATCCTTCCGTTAGATAAAAAATTTGAAAATATCTTTTATTAACGGTAAATTGTGTAAGGGCTATATAAATGACGTTTCTCTTTTAGAAAATTAAACAACTCTCACGAATATAATTCTTGCACTAATTACTGTGATTATCTAGCATTCTAGTTTAATTAGTGCAACCTTTGAGAAGCTAAGCAATTAATTTTCTGATATTATTTGAGCTGATATTTGGTAAAAATTAATTGTTAATTTATTTTGTGCTAATTGATCATTGCATATAGTTGAGCCTTTAATTGTTAGATTGATTATTTTTGCATTGATCATAGAACTCTATATCTGTATTGAATTTTCTGTTTTAGACTAAGTGTAATCTAAAGGTGTTAATCAAATGGGATTAGAGAAAAAGCTTACAAACAGGTTCAAGGAAGCAAAGGTGCTTGATAAGTGCATAGGTGCACAAGGAGCAAGCGAGCTCAAGGAAAAATAATTGTTAATTAATTTTTGTCAGAATCTGTTTTGTAATCTGTATTTATTTTTAAAGAAATAAATAAAGTGAGTCTCCAATACTAGTTGGTATTGGACGTGGACTATGCTATTATTAAAGAGGGTAAAAGCTGAACCACGTAAAAAATCTTGGTGTTGATTTTATTACTTGCATTTCTCATGTAGGTCATTTGATTATCTTAATAATTAAAATATGAATATTTTGTCATTTAAGTAGACTATATTAATTCAGCAAACTGAATTAAGAAATATAGTAGCTTGAATTCAATAAGTTGATCTAAAGTTTAAAAATTGGTCATAGATTGCTCCCACACTTATTCAACTTCCCTTCTAAGTGTGCCTAGTTAAATTTCAAAAGATGAACAGGTGTTGAGATGAACATGACCAACTGGTGATACAAATGAATAGCTTTGGCCTGTAGTGGAAAGATGAATATTTGATTCAAGATATATATTGATTGATGTTACAGGGATAAAATATTGATGATAAACTTTTAAATCTTAGAAGATAGTGGAATTCATTCTCTACTTGACTCTTCTAATGGATTGTTGTTTCCGCTGCAGTTGTTGATCTAAAACTTGTTGTCAATTATATTCTATCAGATTTTTCCCTGTTGAAGACTAATGATAATTTGATGTATATTATCTTTGTGATAATATTCTTTACTGGGCTAGTTGCGCTCACCCTTTTCCTTTTTGTTCCATTTTTCTTCTCAAGAGGTGAGAACATAATAGGAACTAGCCGAGGTATGGAGTGATGGTTTAGGATAGTTGTTTTAGTAGTCCTCAATATTTTGTAAAATAGTGTATCAATAATTGTAATGAAGACTCCTTTTGAGTTTGTATACAGTCTATTAGACATTATTTGTATTCAAACTCACAGTATATGTGTTGTTATATTTTACACGACAATTATATTAATGAAGTTATATTTATTTTTGTACCATGTATTTGGCGACTCAGAATGGGTGATGTATACCTATTTTGGGGGTGTCACACTAATAGTACATCATGTGAATCAATAGTACATTCATGTGAATTAATAGTACACACATGTGAAAAAAATAGTTACGGTATAGTACCTTCATCTATACCACTATTTTTAATTTAGTCATGCAAGTATTATCAATCTTGCACCACCTCCTCTAATAATACATTCATGTGAATCAATAGTACATACATGTGAACAAATAGTTATAAGCATGTGAATTAATAGCAATTAATTGGTCATTTATCCGATTAATTACCCGATTGGTCAATATAATATCTAGACATCAATTATTAATGAAATAGATGTCGATTTCCATTAACACTAATAATCCTAACACAATGAAAATATCAATTTCATCTTTAATCAATACGAACTTATTCATCATTAATATTATAACTCACAATATTTAACAACCAGATCATTCCCAGGAAAGGGGGGGCTTTTCGATATCTATTGGCGCGCAATTAGGTGACTAAACCTCTCCTCGACAGAACTTTTTACACATTGTCAATATTGCAAATAATAATATGAATAACTTTGTTGTCTCAATTATTGAATCAATAATAATAAATATTATGCAGATGATACTGCGATAATAATTGAATCAATAATATGATAGATATTATGCAGCAACTACTGTAGTAATAATTGAGTATAACTGAGTGACTTCTCACGTAAACATCAATAATCAATACCGTGTGTTGCTATGCAACCACGTGTATTACTGTTCATTTACCACCGGGTAGTTCAACAGTTTAACGGTAAAACTTTCGCCGTTATTTTAAAAAAATATTTTAGTCGTTTTCTAACTACGACAGTACCTCCATTGTGGGGTCCACCAATGATTGTTCCGTCATACGAATATTTCTTGTTAAAACGAATATTCCCCGACCAATCGAATATTCCTCGACACAACGAATATTTTATATCAACTTGCTTACTTTGCAAAATTTTCAAATGCCACCCTTAACTTTAACCTTTATCAATTTAACCATTTACTAAATAAAATAATAATTATAAGAAAATTGAATACTTTCATTTCATAAAATTCGGGGTCTTACAGTCAAGGAATGGAGTGATGGTCCAAGATGTTTGTTATAGTAGTTTTCACTATTCTATAAGAATAGTGTGATAATAATTGTAATGAAGACTTATTTTGAGTTTGAATATTGTCTAGGAGACAATATTTGTATTAAAACTCACAACTTATGTTTTGTCGTATTCTGCACGATACTTAACAGTTTTATAAATTAAGTTTGTATTTAAATTATGTACCATGTATTTGGCGACTCAGAATGAGTGATGTATACCTATTTTGGGGGCGTCACATTGTGTCTCTGGGAACTAACACAGTCTATCAGGAATAAGCATGTGAATGATATTCCTATTTACATATGATTTGATAATGATATATACATGAATGAATATGCAAGTATGCTTGCATTAAAAAAAGATGTAAAGTCCTTTGATAGACAATAGAAACATGTGTACAAGGACTTAGAATGAATTGATCAAATGTATTAGGTTGATCCTACATAAGCAAAATAGCTTTGTAAAGTCCTTGAAAAGAAAAGATGTACAAGGACTATAAATATAGAAAGATCAAGCATGTTAGGTTGATCTAATGATGTAATAGATAGGCTTGTTTGATCGTCAAACACTGCACCAAAAATCACAGTCTGCCATGAGAGTCAAGGGAAACTCGAGAGCTATCGAGGCAGAATCGTAGTCTGCAAGATAGGAGATCTCAGATTTCGTAGACCACGAGGAGAACTTCCTTAGGGACGTAGTCTGCTGAGGAAGTCATGTTCAGAATAATAGAAACAGCCTGTCTACGAGCCAACCGAAGATCTGTCGAAACTCAAGTCAAGAATCGTAGACTACCCTCAGAGTCGTAGAGTCTATTGATCATAACAAAGGCAGAGATCGTAGTCGAGCAAAATCAGATGAAGACAACAAGCACAGCGATAGAAATTGTAGTGTCAAGATCTGAACTCGGAGTCGAAGTGTCTGCACAGCCGAAGCTGAATCGTATAGTACAGAACTAAGACCTCAACAGATGTGCTCACAATGCCAAGACAGAATTATAGAGCAAATATGATTCTCAATGAATAAACACTCCCAGAATATCCAAAGGAATGAAGCCTCTAGTTGGCACTATAAAGATACATCCCATCTGAAGGAAACCAGAGAGCACTCAACGAATGGCATGCAAGCTAACAGAAGATCTAAGCACCAACTCAATCCGCATTTAGATTGAGTTGTGAAGCCATTTAGGATGAAGTTTTCTACAAGGAGATCAGAAGAAGACTTCAGTAACTGACTAAGGAAAGTCAGCAAGTGCAGTAGCTGTCAAATAGACAGAAGACGACGATCTTGTAAGCAACCAGGATCATAGTGTTTGCCAAATAAAAAGAACTAATGGAGTGAATATAGAGATATTGGACAGATTCTAAAGAACAAGGCTAAAGTGATTAAGCATCGGGTCAGTCCATTGATGATAAGTGAACGGGAGATCACAAGGAGAAAGAGAGCTGGACACGCCACAAATCTGAAGTGTCTTTCTATTCAGAAGGGGACAGAACAAAGAAGTCAAGCCATCAATATCTGAGAGCTGTTGAGATAAACAAAAGTGTTGAAGCACTGCACAAGAGAAGGAAGAGGTGTTCTACATTGAAGATCCAATCAACACTCTTCATGATCGTAGTGTTGTCTCTACCAGTCAACAAGACACTACGATCTGGTCCAAGAAGACACGCATCAAAATCGTGGAGTACGAACAACTGAAGATTAAAGTATTGGCAATGGTTCAATCTGAAGGTTGATATTTATACAAGAGCTTATTGAGAGCATCGATGCAAAAGAACAACCTCTGATCAAGAAATCAGAAGGGTGAAATAAAGTCTTCGACCTGCTCGAGGCATGAAAGTAATATATCTGACAGGGTAGGTGAAATAGTAGACTGCAATATCAGAAAGTCAGAAAAGGAGATGTCATGTCACATCTGCAGTCTACACCAAATAACTCGAGACCTGCGAAGCAAATCTAAAAGCTTTCAATGGCTACTTTCCAACGGGAAGATTGGGAAGAGGTATAAATCAATAGAGCTTCAAAGATCAAGAGTTGATGATGATTGCTATGTTGTAGAATCATTGAGTTGGAAGAATGCTAAACGTTGACTCTACGAGTTCCACCTGATCTTAAATAGAACAAGTCTCAGTGACAGTGAGACTATGAAGGTGGAAATGAAGCAGCTTTGAAGAAGGACTTAAACAAATGGAAGCTTCACTCAACAAAGATGAGAATGTCACTTGAATTGGCATCTAAGCTAAGAGTCGAGAAGGACAAGAAGATAGCATTCAGGAGAGAGGAAAATCACAAGGCAGATCCTAAGAGCCACTCTACGATTCACCATGAACCCAAAGCTGAAGCAGAGCAAGTGCAAAACCATGTCTGCCAACATGTTAAGAAGGGTTCAGGAAATGGTGATGGTGCACAGCTGACACTGCATGAAGATGAGCAGAACAGAAGAAGATCAGCTGCACCAAAGATGATGTGGTCCAGTCTCAAAACAGAATGCAAAGAGGACCACACCCAGCGGCTATGTACGAAAGATGATAAAGCTTAAAGTCATCTTAGCAGCTCATCACCAACAACAACAACAACTACAACAACAAGAAACCAGGGCCTGAGAGGTCCTTGTCTGAAGGGACTAAATAAAGTTTCAAGCCTGCTGGGCTTGAAGAGTTCCAAGGGAACTGGAGAAGTTCTAAGGCTGCTGGCCTTGAAGAGTTCTTAGTGAACTGAAGTCCCAAGGCTGCTGACCATGAAGGAATCTTAGTGATTCAAGGTGTTGCCCTTCCTTAGTGGAAATCCTGCTAGTTGAAAGCAGAAGAGTGGATTAGGAGCTTGAGTCTTTGAACCACTTAAAACCCCTTGTATCTTTTACTTTATGTCATTTACATTATGTACATTAACTGTTATAACTGTTATGTATGTTTTAACTACTTACTACTGAATTAACTCTACGAATAATGTATGTCTAATTATGAATATATCAATGAAGGGGATCTTTTACTTATTCCGCTGTGCTTGAAAAGATTCTTATGTTTGTCATATGCTAATTCATGAGCAATACAAAATAAACCAGAAAGTAATTTGAAACGAAAAAAGGATCTATTCAATGTAAGACCTCGAATTTTATGAAATGAAAGTATTCAATTTTCTTATAATTAATATTTTATTTCGTAAATGGTTAAATTGATAAAACGTTAAAGTTAAGGGTGATATGTGAAAATATTTCAAAGTATGCAAGTTGTTATAAAATATTCGATTGGTCGGGGAATATTCATTTTAACAGGGAATATTCGTACGACGACACAATCATTGGTGGATCCCACAGCAGAAGTATTGTCGTAGTAAGAAAACGACAGAATTATCATTTTATAAAAGTAACGGCGAAAGTGTTACCGTTAAAATTGTTGAACTACTCGATAGTAAAAGTACAGTAATACACAATATCGATTATTGATGCTTACGTAAGAAGTCACTCAGTTCTACTCAATTATTGCTACAGTAATTACTGCATCATATCTCTCATATTATTGATTTAATTATTATCACAGTATCATCTGTATAATATGTTATATTATTAAATCAATAATTGAGACGTCGAAGTTATTCATATTATTATTTGCAATATTGATAATGTCTAGAAGTTCTGTCAAGGAGAGGTTTGGTCACCTAATTGCGCGCCAATAAGGAGAAATCCTTATCGGAAAGCCCCCTCTTTCCTGGGAATGACCTGATTGTTAAATATTATGAGTTATAATATTAATGATGAATAAGTTTGTGTTGATTAAAGATGAAATTGATAGTTCCATTGTGTTGGAATTATTAGTGTTAGTGAAAATCAACATTTATTTCGATAATAATTGATGTCGATCTGGAGGTTATATTGATCAATCGGGTAATTAACCGGATAAGTGAGTAATTAATTGCTATTAATTCAAATGATTATAACTATTTGTTCACATGTGTATACTATTGATTCACATTCTTGTACTATTAGGGGAGGTGGTGCAAGATTGATAATACTTACATGACTAAGTTAAAAACGGAGTATAGTTGAAGGTACTCTACTGTAATTAGTTTTTTCACATGATTATACTATTAAGTCACATGAATGAACTATTAATTCACATGATTTACTATTAGGGGAGGTAATGTAAGTTTGATAATACTTGCAGGACTAAATTAAAAATGAAGAAAAAGATGAAGGTATTATACTTTAATATTTAGAGCCCTAAAATATACAATTATCGAAACTATATTTTCCTATAAATAGAAGCTCATTCCTTCATTATTTTTACCAATTCACTAAAGCTATAGAGCAATTATTATAGAGAGAAATTATAGAAAGGAAGAAGAAGAGAAGTTTGCTACCTCACTATTCCAGTATCCAATTTCTTCTAAGGTAAGGGGTATTATTTCTTTCGTATTCATGAAGAGAGCTTCTGTTATTTCATTCTTTATTATTATGTTGGAATAACATGTCTATACGAAGTACCGCATACTGGTGAAATTCTTCTGTTATTCTATTTTTTATTATTATGTTGGAATAACCTGTCTATGCGAAGTACCGCATACATGGTGAAATTCTTCTGTTATTCCATTCTTTATTATTTTGTTGGAATATCCTGTCTGTGCGGATTACGAATGACCTGGTTCCCTTCTTTATTATTCTGTTAGGAATTTCATGTCTGTGCAGATTACGCATGACCTGGTTCCATTCTTTATTATTCTATTGGAATAACCTGTCTGTGCGATCTATCGCATGCCTGGTGAATTCTTTTTTTATTCCATTCTTTATTATTCTGTTGGAATAACTTATCTGTGTGGACTACCGCATGAATGGTGAATGATCCTTTGTATTCAATTATTATTAAATTATGGAAATGATCTGTCTACGTGGATTACCGTATAGCGGGTGAAAATCTATTTGCAGTTTCGTATATTCTATTATACTCGAATGAGATATCATTTCTTTTGTGCTCGTCATGGAATATCATTTTATTTGTTATTTTATTTATGAGTTACTATTCATGGGGTACTATTCACCCGAAAAATATATTTCTTTTCTGTCTAAATTATTTTTGGTACATGAATATTATTCTTGAATTTTACTCTACAAAGAAGTATCGTGTTGACAATTTGTACGTTATCTATTTCTGGATAAATTAAATTATAAATCTTTAAAATTTATCCTTGAACTTGATTTATTGAATTATTATGCCATTGTCATCATCCTCATGCTTATATTGTGATGAAAGTCATCTTTGGCTTACGTGCATAGATGGACTTGGTATGATTATGATCAGGGATTATTCGGTATAATCATGACCGTAATGTCATGAATGATGTGGTGAAAGTCCTCATTGGCCTATAGTTCATTGACGGACAGTTGTTGGTATGATTATGACCAGGGATTATTCGGTATAATCATGACCATTGATGATTACATGAATATCCTTGGTCGTGGTGCAGGGATTATTTGATTTTATTTATTAAGCTGAGTCTCAGCGATAAAGTTGATGAAAAACTTTTTAAATAATAGAAGATAGTAGATTTTATTCTCTACTTGACTCTTCTAATGGATTGCTTATTCTGCTGCAGTTGTTGATCTAAAACTTGTTGTCTATTATATTCTATCAGTTGTTATACTGTTGAAGTCTAAGGATAATTTATTCTGCATTATCTTAGTCATAATATTTCTTACTGGGCTAGTTGAGCTCACCCTTTCTTTCATTGTTCTCTTCACGAAATGAGAATATCGCTGGGATGAGTCGGGGAATGGAGTGATGGTCTAGGATAAGTGGCTTTAGTAGTCCTCACTATTCTATGAAATAATGTGATAATAATTGTGATGAGGAATCCATTGAGTGTGGATATTGTCTAAATGACAATATTCTTGTTTAAACTCTCAGCTATGGTTTGTCGTATTTTACACGACTGTTGTATAATTAAGTTGTATTTGAATTTATGTACCATGTATCTGGCGACTCAAGATGGGTGATGTATACCTATTTTGGGGGAGTCACAGTTGGTATCAAAGGTTAGAGATATGATCCCCGGCTGAGATGTGAGACAAGAACAAGGAGGGGAGAGACGGGGAATTCCTTCGCTAGTATGACCTACCTAAGTTTATTTGGAATTTAATTGGTCGGTCAGAGTATAGGGATAATATGTGATATGTCAATTAAACCTTATTTTTAAACTATATTCTAGAATGATATCTGAAATACAGGAGATGAGAAATTGGAAAATCATGATAGAGAGGAAATAACCGGGAAGGTACAATCCGAAATGAAAGCAAGGTATGTTTTTGTTGTGGAAAAGAAGGTCACCTAGCTCGATTTTTTCGTGTAGTGAAGTCAAGTTCAGTTGGGACGGTGGCACCAAAGGCGGATACGAACAAAATAAAGTCGGTGGTTTTAGGAAGAGCGTTTTTCATGACTTCTCAAAAAGTGAGTAACCCGAACGAAGTTAGTACGGGTTAGTTAATTATAAATTTTTGCGAAGTCTATACCATGTTAGATACCGGTTCTACCCATTCTTTTATCTCTCTTGCTTGCGTTCAACGTTTAAATTTGACTCCGGAGAGATTAGACTTTGATTTATCAGTTGAAACTCTGTTAGGAGAAACCTTCATTACATGTGCTATATAAGTCTTGGATGAAAGTAACAATTTTGAATGATATTTCTATTGTTAATAAATTTCCTGACGTATTCTTGAAGACTTCTTAGCCTACCCCTATAGCGTGAAATCGAATTTTGTATTGACCCCAGTAAAAAACCCATTTTTTAAACCCTCAAATATTTCTTCAACCAAAACGAACGTATAATGCGCCAAAGACGTTAGCTCGAGCTGTTGAAGATTACGATTGTACCATTCAATACCATCGTGGGAAAGTGAACGTGATAGCTGACGCATTGAGTAGAAGATCGTATGCATTTACGAGTGCGATGTTGTTAACACAAAACCCCGTTTCGTATAACTTACAAATGATGAAGATAGAGTTAAAGACTCTAGGGACCCACGTGAAGATAACGAATATACGAGTAAAATCGACTTTAATCGATAAAGTTAAAGCCGCTCAAGCTACACACCTGAATCTGATGAATGTGAAGAAGAAGGTTCAAGAGGGCGTTATTCTAGAAGCAAGAATCGACGAAGAGAGAAATCTCAACCCTCGATTTAATTGGCCCATTTGAAATCCTCGATCGAGTAGGAACTGTAGCCTATAGACTCGCATTACCGCTAAGTATATCTCATGTTCATAACGTTTTTTTTGTATCGATATTACATAAATATGTGGACGACCTAAACCAAATTATTGAATTTGAACTAGATGAGATAGCAGAAGATTTAACATATGATGAGATACGTGTTAAAATCTTGGATAAGAAGGATCACATTCGACACTCAAAGGTTATATCTCGAGAGTTAGAATATGTCAAGGTATCCTCACCTTTTTGGCATACTAGGTACGAACATAAATTTCGAGGGAAAACTTTCATAAGGAGGGGAGATTGTAAGACCCCGAATTTTATGAAATGAAAGTATTCAATTTTCTTATAATTATTATTTTATTTCGTAAATGGTTAAATTGATGAAAGGTTAAAGTTAAGGGTGATATGTGAAAATTTTGCAAAGTATGCAAGTTGTTATAAAATATTCGTTTGGTCGGGGAATATTCGTACAACGGCACAATCATTGGTGGACCCCACAACAGAAGTATTGTCGTAGTATGAAAACGACAGAATTATCATTTTATAAAAATAACGGCGAAAGTGTTACCGTTAAAATTGTTGAACTACTCAGTAGTAAAAGTACAGTACTACGCGTGGTTGCATAGTAGCACACGGTATTGATTATTGATGTTTACATAAGAAATCACTCAGTTATACTCAATTATTGTTACAGTAATTGTTGCATCATATCTCTCATATTATTGATTCAATTATTGTCACAGTATCATCTGTATAATATGTTATATTATTAAATCAATAATTGAGACGACTAAGTTATTCATATTATTATTTGCAATATTGACAATGTTTAGAAGTTCTGTCAAGGAGAGGTCTGGTCACCTAATTACGCGCCAATAAGGAGAAATCCTTATCGGAAAGCCCTCTCTTTCCTGGGAACGACCTAGTTGTTAAATATTGTGAGTTATAATATTAATGATGAATAAGTTCGTGTTGATTAAAGATTAAATTGATAGTTCCATTGTGTTGGAATTATTAGTGTTAGTGAAAATAGACATTTATTTCGATAATAATTGATGTCTGGAGGTTATATTGACCAATCAGGTAATTAACTGGATAAGTGAGCAATTAATTACTATTAATTCACATGATTATAACTATTTATTCATATTTGTGTACCAGTGATTCACATTCTTGTACTATTAGGGGAGGTGGTGCAAGATTGATAATACTTGCATGACTAAGTTAAAAATAGGAGATTAGTTGAAGGTACTATACTGTAATTAGTTTTTTCACATGATTATACTATTAAGTCACATGAATGAACTATTAATTCACATGATTTACTATTAGGGGAGGTGGTGCAAGGTTGATAATACTTGCAGGACTAAATTAAAAATGAAGAAAAAGAGGAAGGTATTATACTGTAATATTTTGAGCCCTAAAACGTGCAATTATCGAAACTATATTTTCCTATAAATAGAAGCTCATTCCTTCATTATTTTCACCAATTCACTAAAGCTATAGAGCAATTATTATAGAGAAAAATTATAGAGAGGAAGAAAAAGAGAAGTCTGCTACCTCACTTTTCCAGTATCCAGTTTATTCTAAGGTAAGGGGTATTATTTCTTTTGTATTCATAAAGAGAGTTTCTGTTATTCCATTCTTTATTATTATGATGGAATAACCTGTCTATACAAAGTACCGCATACATGGTTAAATTCTTCTGTTATTCCATTCTTTATTATTATGTTGGAATAACCTATCTATGCGAAGTACCGCATACATGGTAAAATTCTTCTGTTATTCCATTCTTTATTATTCTGTTGGAATATCCTGTCTGTGCGGATTACGCATGACCTGGTTCATTTCTTTATTATTCTGTTAGGAATATCCTGTCTGTGCGAATTACGCATGACCTGGTTCCATTCTTTATTATTCTGTTGGAATAACATGTATGTACGGTCTATCGCATGCCTGGTGAATTCTTTTGTTATTCCATTCTTTATTATTCTTTTGGAATAACCTGTCTGTGTGGACTACCGTATGCATGGTGAATGATCATTTGTATTCATTCCTTATTAAATTATGGAAATGATCTGTCTACGTGGATTATCGCATGGCAGGTGAAAATCTATTTGCAGTTTCGTATATTCTATTATACTCGTATGAGATATCATTTCTTTTATACTTGTCATGGAATATCATTTTATTTGATATTTTATATACGAGTTACTATTCACGGGTTACTATTCACTCAGTTACTATTCACTCAGTTACTATTCACTCTAGTATTATTCACTCGGGTATTCAGGGCACTTTTCGTGTCGGAGTACTATTCACAAGTTACTATTTACGGGTTACTATTCACCCAAATTATTATTCACCCGTATATTATTCACTCAGGTTTTTGGGGTACTTTTTGTGCTGGAGTACTATTCACGAATTACTATTCACTCCAGTATCATTCACTCGGGTATTCGGAACACTTTTCATGTCGGGGTACTATTCCCGAAGTACTATTCACCTGAAAAATATATTTCTTTTCTGTCCAAATTATTTTTGGTACATGAATATTAATCTTGAATTTTACTCTACAAAGCAGTATCATGTTGACAATTTGGTCTTTTTTAATTTCTGGATAAATTAAATTATAAATTTTTATAATTTATCCTTGAACTTGTTTTATTGAATTATTATGTCATTGTCGTCATCCTCATGCTTATATTGTGATGAAAGTAATCTTTGGCTTACGTGCAGAGATGGACTTAGTATGATTATGACCAGGAATTATTCGGTATAAACATGACCGTAATGTGACGAATGATGTGCTGAAAGTCCTCATTGGCCTGTAGTTCATTGATGGACAGTTGTTGGTATGATTATGACCAGGAATTATTCGGTATAATCATGACCATTGATGATTACATGAATATCCTTGGCCGTGGCGCAGGGATGATTTGATTTTATTTATTAAGCCGAGTCTTAGCGATAAAGTTGATGAAAAACTTTTTAAATAATAGAAGATAATAGATTTTATGATCTACTTGACTCTTCTAATGTATTGTTTATTCCGCTACAGTTGTTGATCTAAAACTTGTTGTCTATTAGATTCTATCAGATGTTATACTGTTGAAGGCAAAGGATAATTTATTCTGTATTATCTTAGTCATAATATTTCTTACTGGGCTAGTTGAACTCACCCTTTCTTTCATTGTTCTCTTCAGGAAATGAGAAAATCGCTGGGATGAGTCAGGGAATGGAGTGATGGTCCAGGATAAGTGGCTTTAATAGTCTTCACTATTCTACAGAATAATGTGATAATAATTGTAATGAGGACTCCATTGAGTTTGGATATTGTCTAGATGACAATATTCTTGTTTAAACTCTCAGCTATGTTTTGTCGTATTTTACACGACTGTTGTATAATTAAGTTGTATTTAAATTTATGTACCATGTATCTGGCGACTCAAGATGGGTGATGTATACCTATTTTGGGGGTGTCACATTCAACCCCCCTGTGACGTCCCCAAAATAGGTATACATCACCTATTCTGAGTCGCCAAATACATGATACATAATACAAAAACAATCTTAAATATACAATATAAGTTGTGAGTTTAAATACAAATATTGTCTTCTAGACAGTATTCAAACTCAAAATAAGTCCTCAATACATTTATTATCACACTATTTCATAGAATAGTGAGGACTACTAATGTTATCATCTGAACCGTCACTCTGTACCCCGACTTGTCCCTGTTACGTTCTCATTTCCTGAAGAGAACAACGAAAGAAAAAGGATGAGCTCAACTAGCCCAGTAAGAAATATTATGACTAAGATAATGCAGAATAAATAATCGTTAGCCTTCAACAGTGTTAAAGTGATACAATATAACAAACATGAAGTTTAACTGCAGCGGAACAAGCAATCCATTAGAAGAGTCAGGTAGAAAATAAAATCTACTATCTTCTATGATTTAAAAGGTTTTTCAATACTTTTATCGCTGAGACTCAACTTAATAAATAATCCACATCATCCCTACACTACGGCCAAGGATATTCATTAGTATCACAACCACAAATTATCCATGCACTACGGGCCAAGGATATTCGTGTTTTCATCAATAGTCATGATAATGCCAACAACTGTCCATCAACGCACTACGGGCCAATGAGAACTTTTACCACATCATTTGTAACATTACGGTCATGATCATACCAAGTCCATCTATGCACTACAGGCCATAGATGACTTTCAACAGAATATAAACGTGAGGATGATGACAATGATATAGGAATTCAATAAGACAAGTTCAAGAATTAATTTATCCAGGAACCAATAACATCCTAATTGTCAATAAGGTACTGCTTTGTGGTGTAAAATTCAAGAATGCTCAAAAGAATATTTCCATAAAAAGATACCAGATGAAGCGCAAATATCAAGGATATTCCACTAATGTCATGAGTATAGAAGTCAAAGCTTTAACCAACTGAGTATAGACCGCACAGACAGGTTATTCCAATAGAATAATAAATAATAGAACCAGGTCATGCGTAAACGTACAGACAGGATATTTCAATAGAACAATAAATAATGGAACCAGGTCATGCGTAAAGCACAAACATGATGATACCAACAGAATGATAAATAATGGAACCTAGGTTATGCGTACATCACATACAAAATGTTCCAACAAAATGATAAATAATGGAACCAGGTTATGCGTATAGCACAGACAGGATGTTCCAACAGAATGATAAAGAATGAAATAGTAAAAGAATTTTACCATGTATGCAGTACTTCGCATAGACAGGTTATTCCAACATAATAATAAAGAATGGAATAACAGAAGAATTTCACCAAGTATAGGGTAGTCCGCGTATACAGGTTATTCCAACGGAATAATAAAGAAAGGAATAACATAAGTTTTCTTCATGAATACAAAAGAAATAATACCCCTTACCTTAGTAGGAGATTGAATACTGTAGTAGTATAGTAACATAATACTCTTCTTCTTTCTCTCTTATTCTCTCTATACTTTCTCTCTCTATAGCTTGAATGAATTCGTGAAAAATAATGAAGAACTAGGCCTCTATTTATAGAAGATTTCTAGCTTTGCCCTTGCAATGTGAAAAGGCAAGCGGCTTTACGACTGGTGATATGAAAAGAAAAGTGGTTTGACGCCTGTACTTTGAAACACCAAGTGGTTTGACGCCTGTAATGTGAAACAACAAGTGGTTGGACGCCTGTAATGCGAAACAACAAGTGGTTCGACGCCTGTAATGTGAAACAACAAGTGGTTGGACGCCTGTAATGCGAAACAACAAGTGGTTCGACGCCTGTAATGCGAAACAACAATTGGTTCGACGCCTGTAATGTGAAACGACAATTGGTTCGACGCCTGTAATGTGAAACGACAATTGGTTCGACGCCTGTAATATAAAATGACAAGTGGTTTGACGTCTAGTAAATTTATTACTATTTGCGAAAAAGACTCTTAGATGATGACATATGAGCCCCCATAGAATACCCAAACTTACCACAAATGTCTCATAATAGACTTCTTATATACATCAAGGATTGAATAAATATTACCACACATCATTTTATTTTTAATCAACACATATTTAATCTTTCAACAATTATTCATCATTAATAGTATAACTTGTCGTCTCAATTATTAATTTAATAAAAAAAAATATTATACAGATGATACTGTGAAAATAATTGAATCAATAATATAAGAGATAAGATGCAGCAATTACTGTAGCAATAATTGAGTATAACTGAGTGACTTCTCACGTGAGCATCAATAATCAATACCGTGTGCTACTATGCAACCACGCCTAATACTGTACCTTTATTACCGGGTATTTCAACAGTTAATGATAAAACTTCCGCTGTTATTTTTATAAAAAGATAATTTTGTCATTTTCTAACTCTGACAATAATTCAGTTATGGGGTCCACCAATGATTGTGTCGTCGTACAAATATTCCCCGACAAAAAATAATATTCTCCGACCAAACGAATATTTTATAACAACTTGCTTACTTTCAAAAAATTTTAAATATTACCCACAACTATAACATTATATCAAATCCACACCATAATATTAAAAAACAATATTTCGAGAAAATTAAATCTTTATTCATAAAATCTGGGGTCTCACAATCTCCCCTCCTTATGAAATTTCGCCCTCGAAATTTACGTACGTACCTGGTATGCCGAAGAGGTGAGGATACCTTGACTTCATTTCAGATTCTAATTCTTGAGGTATAACCATTGAGTGTTGAATACGATCCTTCTTATCCAAGATTTTAACACGTATCTCCTCATACATTAAATCTTCTGCTATATTGTTTAGTTCTAATTTAATAATGTGGTTCGGGTCGTCCACATATTTACGTAACATCGATACGTAAAACAAACGTTCAGAACACGCAACATACTTGGCGGTAAAACGAGTCTATAGGCCACAGTTCCTACTTCATCAAGGATTTCAAATGGGCCAATTAAATCGAGGGTTGAGATTTTCTCTCTTCATCGATTCTTGCGTCTAGAATAACTCCCTCTTGAACCTTCTTCTTCATATTCATCAGCTCTGAGTATGTAGCTTGAACGGCTTTAACTTTATCGATTAAAGTCAATTCTAATCGCATATTTGTTATCTTCATGTGGTTCTATCGAGTCTTTAACTCTATCTTCATCATTTGTAATTTATACGAAATGGGTTTTTGTGTTAACAACATCGCACTCGTAAACGCATACGATCTTCTACTCAACGCGTCAGCTACCACGTTCTTTCTTCCACAATGATATTGAATGATATGATCGTAATCTTCAATAGCTCGAGCCAACGTCTTTGGCGTATTATACGTTCATTTTGGTTGAAGAAATATTTAAGGGTTGAAGAAATAAGTTTTGTACTGGGGTCAATACAAAATTTAATTTCACGCTCTAGGGGTATGCTAAGAAGTCTTCAAGAATACGTCAGGAAATTTATTAACAATAGAAATATCATTCAAAATTGTGACTCTCATCCAAGACTTGGATAACACGTCACATTGATACCTATCAACTTGACATCGTCATTCACAACGTCTCCTACAGAAAGTCTGGATTTGGTGCATTCCACACAAGGAAGTTAACAACAAAAGGACCAGGGCTCGTTACTTATGGCTTGATATGACAATGATTGACTTTAGTGGTTTGGTTGCTTGAATTCGCATAACATGTTTGTTAGGAATATAAAAGCTAACAATCTTACGAAAAGCATGATGAGTAGTTAACCAATCAATTCCTAAAATCGCATCAAAGGCAAGTATCTTCAAAGAGATAAGATTGACAAGTAACGTGAAAGTGTCAATTTGAATTAAACAAGATTTATAAATAATGGATGTAACGAAGGTTTCTCCCAACTGAGTTTCAACAGATAAATAAAAATCTAACTTCGTTGGAGTTAAATTCAAACATCGAACACAACTATGTGAAATAAAAGAGTGAGTAGAACCGGTATCTAACACGGTATAGACTTCGCAAGAGTTTATGATTAACTTACCCGTGATAATTTTATTCAGGTTTCTCATAAAAAAATGCTCTCTCTTAAACTACCGACTTTGGCTTGTCTGGGACATCCTTTGGCATCACTATCCCAGCTGGACTTGACTTCACCATATGACAAAATTGAGCTAGGTGACCTTCTCTATACTGTGACCGACCAATTAAAAAATAAATAAGCTTAGGTAGGTCATACTAGCGAAGGAATTACCCGTCTCTCCCCTCCTAGTTCTAGTCTCACATCTTAGCCAGGGATCATGTCCCTAAGCTTTGATACCAACTATGACGCCACCAAAATAGGTATATATCACCTATTCTGAGTCGCCAAATATATGGTACAGAATACAAATACAATCTTAAATAAACAACATAAGCTGTGAGTTTTAATACAAATATTATATTCTAGACAGTATTCAAACTCAAAATAAGTCCTCAATACATTTATTAGCACACTATTTCATAAAATAGTGAGGACTACTAATGCCATCATCTGGACCGTCACTCTGTACCCCGACTAGTCCCTGCTACATACTCATTTCCTGAAGAGAATAACAAAAGCAAAAGGGTAAGCTCAACTAGCCCAGTAAGAAATATTATGACTAAGATAATGCAGAATAAATTATCGTTAGCCTTCAATGGTGTTAAACTGATATAATATAACAAACATCAAGTTTAACTGCAGCGGAACAAGCAATCCATTAGAAGAGTCAAGTAGAAAATAAAATCTACAATCTTCTAAGATTTAAAAGGTTTTTCAATACTTTTATCGCTGAGACTCAGTTTAATAAATAATCCACATCATCCCTGCACTACGGCTAAGGATATTCATTAGTATCACAACCACAAATTATCCATGCACTACGGGCCACGGATATTCATATTTTCATCAATGGTCATGATCATGTCCAACAACTGTCCATCAACGCACTACGGGCCAATGAGGACTTTTATCCACATTATTTATAACATTACGGTCATGATTATACCGAATGATCCCCGGTCATAATCATACCAAGTCCATCTATGCACTACAGGTCACAGATGACTTTCAACAGAATATAAACATGAGGATGATGACAATGATATAGGAATTCAATAAAACAAGTTCAAGAATTAATTTATCTAGGAACCAATAACGTCCAAATTGTCAACATGATACTGCTTTGTGGTGTAAAATTCAAGAATGCTCAGAAGAATATTTCCATGAAAAGATACTGGATGAAGCGCAAATATCAAGGATATTCCACTAATTTCATGGAGTATAGAAGTCAAAGCTTTAACCAACTGAGTATAATAAAGAATGGAATAACAAAAGAATTCACCAAGAATGCGATAGACAGCACATACAGATTATTCCAATAGAATAATAAATAATGGAACCAGGACATGCGTAAATGCACAGACAGGATATTCCAACAGAATAATAAATAATGGAATCAGGTCATGCGTAAAGCATAGATAGGATGTTCCAACAGAATGATAAATAATGGAATCAGGTTATGCGTTATACAGCACAGACAGGATGTTCCACCAGAATGATAAATAATGGAAACCGGGTTATGCGTACAGCACAGACAAGATGTTTCAACAGAATGCTAAAGAATGGAATAATAGAAGAATTTCACCATGTATGCAGTACTTCGCATAGACAGGTTATTCCAACATAATAATAAAGAAAAGAATAACAGAAGAATTTCACCAAGTATAGGATAGTCCGCGTATACAGGTTATTCCAACAGAATAATAAAGAATGGAATAACAGAAGTTCTCTTGATGAATACAAAAGAAATAATACCCCTTACCTTAGTAGGAGATTGAATACTGCAGTAATGTAGTAACATAATACTCTTCTTCTTTCTCTCTTATTCTCTCTATACTTTCTCTCTCTATAGCTTGAATGAATTCATAAAAAATAATGAAGAACTAGGCCTCTATTTATAAAAGATTTCTAGCTTAGCCCTTGCAATGTGAAAAGGCAAGCGGCTTGACGACTGGTGATGTGAAAAGAAAAGTAGTTTGACGCCTGTAATGTGAAACACCAAGTGGTTTGATGCCTGTAATGTGAAACAACAAGTGGTTTGACGCCTGTAATGTGAAATAATAAGTGGTTTGACTCCTGTAATGTGAAACGACAATTGGTTTGACCCCTGTAATGTGAAACGACAATTGGTTCGACGCCTGTAATGTGAAACGACAATTGGTTCGATGCCTGTAATGTGAAACGACAATTGGTTTGACGCCTGTAATATGAAACGACAAGTGGTTTGACGTCTGGTAAATGTAATTACTATTTCCGAAAAAGACTCTTAGATGATGACATATGGGCCCCCATAGAATACCCAAACTTACCACAAACGCCTCATAATTGACTTCTTATATACATCAAGGATTGAATAAATATTACCACACATCATTTTATTTTTAATCAACACATATTTAATCTTTCAAAAATTATTCATCATTAATATTATAACTTGTCGTCTCAATTATGGATTTAATAATATAACATATTATACAGATCATAATGTGACAATAATTGAATCAATAATATAAGAGATATGATTCATCAATTACTGTAGCAATAATTGAGTATAACGGAGTGACTTCTCACATGAGCATCAATAATCAATATCGTGTGCTACTATGCAACCACGCGTAATACTGTACCTTTATTACCGGGTATTTCAACAGTTAACGGTAAAACTTCCGTCGTTATTTTTATAAAAAGATAATTTTGTCGTTTTCTAACTCCAACAATAATTTCGTTATGGGATCCACCAATGATTGTGTCGTCGTACGAATATTCCCTGGCAAAAAGAATATTCCCCGACCAAACGAATATTTTATAACAACTTGCCTACTTTGCAAAATTTATAAATATTTCCCACAACTATAACATTATATCAAATCCACACCATAATATTAAAAATAATATATTTCAAGAAAATTAAATCTTTATTCATAAAATATGGGTTCTCACACCCACCCTTCTAGATCTATATTGTGCCTATTGAGAACTAACAATTGGTATCAAAGCAGGATCTAATGCTATATTCAAAAGCTAATCGCTTTGAGTCTGATCCTAGGCACAAACATTGTTCTAAACTTAGTTTAGTAGTAAGTCACTTGTTATATGCAGATGAACTCACACGTTACAAATATTGTGTACAAGTAAATGTGTTTATACACATGAAGCTGCTCAGATTGGTCCATATTCCTGATTGTCATATCAACAAGACCTGTGACACCCCCAAAATAGGTATACATCACCTATTCTAAGTCGCCAAATACATGGTACAGAATACAAATACAATCTTAAATATCCAACATAAGCTGTGAGTTTTAATACAAAAATTTTCTTCTAGATAGTATTCAAACTCAAAATAAGTCCTCAATACATTTATTATCACACTATTTTATAGAATAGTGAGGACTACTAATGCTATCATCTGAACCGTCACTCTGTACCCTGACTAGTCCCTGCTACGTTCTCATTTCCTGAAGAGAACAACGAAAGCAAAAGGGTGAGCTCAACTAGCCCAGTAAGAAATATTATGACTAAGATAATGCAGAATAAATTATCTTTAGTCTTCAACAGTGTTAAACTGATACAATATAACAAACATCAAGTTTAACTACAGCGGAACAAGCAATCCATTAGAAGAGTCAAGTAAAAAATAAAATCTACTATCTTCTATGATTTAAAAGGTTTTTCAATACTTTTATCGCTGAGACTCATCTTAATAAATAATCCACATCATCCCTGCACTATGGCCAAGGATATTCATTAGTATCACAACCACAAATTATCCATGCACTACGGGCCAAGGATATTCGTGTTTTCATCAATGATCATGATCATGCCAACAACTGTCCATCAACGCACTATGAGCCAATGAGGACTTTTACCACATTATTTGTAAGATTACGGTCATGATTATACTGAATGATGCCTGGTCATAATCATACCAAGTTCATCTATGCACTACAGGCCACAGATGACTTTCAACAGAATATAAATATGAGGATGATGACAATGATATAGGAATTCAATAAAACAAGTTCAAGAATTAATTTATCCAGGAACCAATAACGTCCAAATTGTCAACATGATACTGCTTTGTGGTGTAAAATTCAAGAATGCTCAGAAGAATATTTCCATGAAAAGATACTAGATGAAGCACAAATATCAAGGATATTCCACTAATTTCATGGAGTATAGAAGTCAAAGCTTTAACCAACTGAGTATAATAACGAATGGAATAACAAAAGAATTCACCAAGCATGCGATTGACCGCACATGCAGGTTATTCTAACAGAATAATAAATAATGGAACCAGGTCATGCGTAAAGAACAGTCAGGATGTTCCAACAGAATGATAAATAATGGAACCAGGTTATGCGTAAAGCACAGACAAGATGTTCCAACAGAATGATAAAGAATGGAATAATAAAAGAATTTCACCATGTATGCAGTACTTCGCATAAACAGGCTATTCCAACATAATAGTAAAGAATGGAATAACAGAAGAATTTCACCAACTATAGGGTAGTCTGCGTATACAGGTTATTCCAACAGAATAATAGAGAATGGAATAACAGAAGTTCTTTTGATGAATACAAAAGAAATAATACCCCTTACCTTAGTAAGAGATTGAATATTGCAGTAGTGTAGTAACATAATACTCTTTTTCTTTCTCTCTTATTCTCTCTATACTTTATCTCTCTATAGCTTGAATGAATTCTTGAAAAATAATGAAGAACCAGGCCTATATTTATAGAAGATTTCTAGCTTAGCCCTTACAATGTGAAAAGGCAAGCGGCTTGACGACTGGTGATGTGACAAGAAAAGTGGTTTGACGCCTGTAATGTGAAACACCAAGTGGTTTGACGCCTGTAATGTGAAACAACAAGTGGTTTGACGCCTGTAATGTGAAACGACAATTGGTTCGACGCCTGTACTGTGAAACGACAATTGATTCGATGCCTATAATGTGAAACGACAATTGGTTCAACGCTTGTAATATGAAACGACAAGTGGTTTGACAGTTTGGTAAATGTAATTACTATTTGCGAAAAAGACTCTTAGATGATGACATATGGGGCCCCATAGAATACCCAAACTTATCACAAACGTCTCATAATAGACTTCTTATATACATCAAGGATTGAATAAATATTACCCCACGTAATTTTATTTTTAATCAACACATATTTAATCTTTCAACAATTATTCATCATTAATATTATAACTTATCGTCTCAATTATTGATATAATAATATAACATATTATATAGATGATATTGTGACAATAATTGAATTAATAATATAAGAGATATGATGCAACAATTACTGTAGCAATAATTGAGTATAACTGAGTGACTTCTCACGTAAGCATCAATAATCAATACCGTGTGCTACTATACAACCACGCGTAATATTGTACCTTTATTACCTGGTATTTCAATAGTTAACGGTAAAACTTCCGCCGTTATTTTTATAAAACGATAATTTTATCATTTTCTAACTCCGACAATAATTCCGTTATGGGGTCCACCAATGATTGTATCGTCGTACGAATATTCCCTGACAAAAAGAATATTCCCCGACCAAACAAATATTTTATAACAACTTGTTTACTTTAAAAAATTTATAAATATTACCCACAACTATAACATTATATCAAATCCACGCCATAATATTAAAAAAAATATTTTGAGAAAATTAAATCTTTATTCATAAAATTTGGGGTCTCACAATCTCCCCTCCTTATGAAATTTCGCCCTCGAAATTTATGTACGTACCTGGTATGCCAAAGAGGTGAGAATACCTTGACTTCATTTTAGATTCTAATTCTTGAAGTATAACCTTTGAGTGTTGAATACGATCCTTCTTATCCAAGATTTTAACACGTATCTCCTCATACGTTAAATCTTTTGCTATATCGTTTAGTTCTAATTTAATAATGTGATTCGGGTCGTCCACATATTTATGTAACATCAATACGTAAAAAAAACATTCTGAACACGCAATATACTTGGCGGTAAAACGAGTTTATAGGCCACAGTTCCAACTTCATCGAGGATTTCAAATGGGCCAATTAAATCGAGGGTTGAGATTTTCTCTCTTCATCGATTCTTGCTTCTAGAATAACGCCCTCTTGAACCTTCTTCTTCATATTCATTAGCTCTGAGTATGTAGCTTGAGCGGCTTTAACTTTATTGATTAAAGTCGATTTTAATCGTATATTTGTCATCTTCACGTGGTTCCCTAGAGTCTTTAACTCTATCTTCATCATTTGTAAGTTATACGAAATGGGTTTTTGTGTTAACAACATTGTACTCGTAAACGCATATGATCTTCTACTTAACGCGTCAGCTACCACGTTCTTTCTTCCACAATGATATTGAATGGTATGATTGTAATCTTCAACAGCTTGAGCCAACGTCTTTGGCGCATTATACGTTCATTTTGGTTGAAGAAATATTTAAGGGTTGAAGAAATGAGTTTTATACTGAGGTCAATACAAAATTCAATGTCACGTTCTAGGGGTATGCTAAGAAGTCTTAAAGAATACGTCAGGAAATTTATTAACAATAGAAATATCATTCAAAACTGTGACTTTCATCCAAGACTTGGATAACACGTCACATTGATACCTATCAACTTGCCATCGTCATTCACAATGTCCCCTACAGAAAGTCTGGCTTCGGTGCATTCCACACAAGAAAGCCAACAACGAAAGGACCGGGGCTCTTTACTTATGGCTTGATATGACAATGATTGACTTTAGTGGTTTAGTTGTTTAATTCGCATAACAGGTTGGTTAGGAATATGAAAGTTAACAACCTTACGAAAAGCATGATGAGTAGTTAACCAATCGATTCCTAAAATTGCGTCAAAGGCAAGTATTTTTAAAGAGATAAGATTGACAGGTAACGTGAAAGTGTCAATTTGAATTAAACAAGATTTATAAATAGTGGATGTAACGAAGGTTTCTCCCAACTGAGTTTCAACAGATAAATCAAAATCTAACTTCTCTAGAGTTAAAGTCAAACATTGAACACAACTAGGTGAAATAAAAGATTGAGTAGAACCGGTATCTAACACGATATAGACTTCGCAAGAGTTTATGATTAACTTATCCGTGATAATTTTATTCAGGTTCCTCGTCAAAAAAAATGCTCTCTCTTAAACAACCGGCTTTCGCTTGTTTGGGACATCCTTTGGCATCACTATCCCAGCTGGACTTGACTTCACCATATGACAAAATCGAGCTAAGTGACTTTCTCTTCCGCAATTAAAACACGCTTTGGATTGCTGCGTACAGTTTGGACGGATGTGTCCCTCCTGTCCGCATTTGAAACATACGACCGGTAGTCGTTCTTCTTCCTTTGAAATGGGTGATGGTGCTGTTGTCTTTCCATCATTATTGAACCTTCTCTTCTTGAAATTTCCACTTCTATTATCTTGGCCATGATTACCACCGAAGTGGTTACCATTCTTGGCATGATAATTTCCCGCACGATGGTTATCATTGTTCCGATGGCCATTGCCACTGGTATGATTATTATCGTGTTGTTGCTCGTTACCTTTTGGTTGTGTTGACTCATTATCGCGCTCCAATAACTGAGCCCTATTCACAACATCTGAATATAAACAAAGTTTGTGAGAAATGAGATATTGACGTATATCGGGTTTCAAACCTCTTAGAAACATTCGCATCATTCGCTCCTCATTATTAACCAAATGGGATACAAACTGGGATAACTCCGTAAATTTAGCCTCGTATTGCGACACGGTCATATTCTTTAGCTCCAACTTGATAAACTCCACCTCCTTCATGTGACGAATACTTTCGGAAAAGTACTTGTCGTTAAACAGCTCTTGGAACTTCTCCCAAGACATCTTTAGTGCGTCAGGTTGAGTACGTTTTACAGATTCTCACCAGTAATCTGCCTCTTCAAGCAACATAAATGTGGCAAAGGGAACCTGTTGCTCCTCGGAGCATCCCAAGATATCAAATATTTTAGTGATCTGCATTATCCACGTCTCTGCCTTAAGTGGTTTTGGCTCTCCAATAAACTTCGTTGGTGCCAGCTCCTTGAACTGTTTAGTAGTGACCGTTCGAGAGTTGGCAGTGTTTCCACCTGCATTTTGGACAGGAGCTGCTCTCGCCTGATGTTGTATAAATTGTATAAAGCTTCTGAACATCCCACCGTTCGTCATTTGATTTGTATTGTTGTTTATCTGAGGATTATGGTCTTCTTGTTGCACATTATCCTGGGTATTGATCGTTGGTGACTCAACGGTCTCATGTGCTCCATTGCTTATCTCCACATTCTCGGATGTCATTTTCAAATACTACCACAAAACAAGGGTTAATTGACATGCCACAAATTATCCCTATACTCTGACCGACCAATTAAATAACAAATAAGCTTAGGTAGGTCATACTAACGAAGGAATTACCCGTCTCTCCCCTCCAAGTTCTAGTATCACATCTTAGCCAGGGATCATATTCCTAAGCTTTGATACCAACTGTGACGCCCCCAAAATAGGTATACATCACCTATTCTGAGTTGCAAAATACATGGTACAGAATACAAATACAATCTTAAATATACAACATAAGCTGTGAGTTTTAATACAAATATTATCTTCTAGACAGTATTCAAACTTAAAATAAGTCCTCAATACATTTATTATCACACTATTTCATAGAATAGTGAGGGCTACTAATGCTATCATCTGGACCGTCACTCTGTACCCCGACTAGTCCCTGCTACGTTCTCATTTCTTGAAGAGAACAACGAAAGCAAAAGGGTGAGCTCAACTAGCCCTGTGACACCCCCAAATCCAGGTACTTCGATTCCACGAGATTTGGTGTTCACTGTGCAAATATCATCTATCTATCTACCCATAATAAATGCAAACCATGCAATAGATAAAAATAAATCTTCCCCTTATGGGGTTACAACATCTGAATAATAAACATAATCCCAGGTCATACTAACCTTAAACATCTGTGCAAAAACATAAACAAATAAGTCTTAAACAACATCATTAACTTAAGTCTTAAACAAAAATACATCATCATATAAAACAACAAGTCTTCATCACTTGTTAATCTTGCCATTGCCTTTGCTAGTAGAAGGCTCGTCGGACCTTTCGTTCTTAACTGCAATGTTATTATTACGCAAGAGTGAGCACTATTGCCCACAAGTAAAATAATGAAATAACAATGTATAATAACATGCGAGTGAATCAAAGACTTCTGAAATAAAAGCTCAACTTTTGAAACAAGAATGAGTAACAGGAATCAAAAGATTTTTTAGGGTCATAAGACCTTGAACTATGTCCTAGGTTAGCAAGGGTTATACTTGAAACCTTTAACAGTTATAAGACTATGGACATTTCTACTCGTACTTAGGGGGATCAGCCCTTAGTACCATACTGTGCACAATATCTTAATGCTAACGCATAATTAATCCCTTTACAGGGTTGTTCATCTCAGTTTGACATTCGAGTCCACACCAAAGGAAGTTTGGTTTGGATAATTCAATAAGGGTTCTGAAATTTAGAACGTTCATCAACTATGGACTAGTCGAATCAATAAGGGTTCGCTAGTCTAATAAGGTTCAACAATAATGATAATTAAATTGAATAATAATCTTAATATGTATACAATAGGACAATTATTGTATAACAGAATCATACTTTGAAAGGATAATCAATCTTTAATATAACAATTGAACTTGATTAATAATAATGAGAATAACTCAATAATGATAACAAGTAGGGTTAGGAAACTTACCTCGTGCGTAGATTACACGTTAATTAAACACGTTCCTTGAATTTAATCCTATATACCATTTACATTCACAATACTAGTTAATTATAACTTAACTAATCATCAAACGTTCATTCTTTTTTACTAACTCGAATTATGACTATACTTAGTCGATTTATTACACTCATTGTCACATAATTTACACTTCATGAATAACAAGCTAATTATGTATTCAATAATTCAATCCACATGTAATTATGTTATTTACATCTTAATCATCTATTTTAACATCTTATTATACTTCTAACATATTTCTATGTTCATTACATTAAGTGACTAACACATTGCTAGACTTGACATTTAAAAATAGTTCATTTCTGAACATTCTGGAGGCCATTGTTGTACTGGTACTCGGAGCTGCGGCGCGTTGGCGCTGTGGCGTCGTGGCGCTGTGGCGCGGATGTTAAGGTATGAGACTGGCGCTGCGGCGCGGCGAACCAAAAACTGTTATGCAATTCGCGAAAAATTGCCGAACACAGCCAAAAACTCCAATTAAATTATTACTACACGGATTTAGTCATACCCATTCATAATAATACACATATAATCACTACTTAACCCTTCTAGCATGATTATAACAGGTTAAAACACATAATTAACAGGATTAAAACATGAAATTTTCACTGTTCTTTATGTTCTTGAAGGTTTTGAACAAAAACATATAATTTAACACTACGGATTCATTATAACACCGAATCTATTCATTTAAAGTTTGGTCTCTTCGTATTAACTTGCATAATAATATAATAGTATAATTTTTTACAAAACCATTTACGTTTGACAAATTAAATTTACGTATAAGTGCCATATGGCCAAAACCCATACTCTGTAAGTTTTTAGCAACATATACGACGTATATTCATGAAACTGATGACATGATTACTTACATAATATATAATTAGATACGATTTGATAACATTTAACAAATATAAAAACTCATAGACATTACTCCTTTCCCAAATACAGAGATTTAAATAATAACTTTGAAAGCCATTTCTATGCAAACTTAATGACGTAAAAAGAGAAATTGGGTTTGGAGAATTTACCCAGAGTATAGATTTAGAAGAGATGATCAATGATGATCCTTTCGCAAATGATTGATGATTACACACTCACAATTCCTCTCAAACTTCTCAATTTTCCCTCTTTGAACTCATAATTTTGCTCTGCTTATTTTCTAGACTTCGCAATCAACTGAAAAGAAAAGAAGACGTCGTATTCAAATAAACTGATGTGTTGTGGAGGTCAGTTACCCATCATGGGTTAACTGCTCCCAACCTCCACTAGTGTCATGTTTGGCTAGCCTTAAAAGGCTTAATCCCATTTAATTTAATAACTATTTTATCATATAGTTTAAATAATGTCACACCCTTTATAAAATAACTCAATTAATTTATTAAATTAAATTAAATAAAATATAATAATTTATCATAAATTCACATAATCATATAATTAATTTTCTCATTAATTAATTATATCAAATTATTAAATCTCTAATTAATTATTAAATTAATTAAAATAACATTAGGCTTATTAAATATTTCTTTTAATTCAATAAGCTCACATCATTACATACTTGAATAATAATTATTCTTTACATTACTTTAATTAATATAACACATATAATTAAATTAATCTATCATAATTGTATCAATTAATTATTTAATCTAATAATTAAATCATCGAAAATATTAATTTAATTCAATAAATATTAAGAATTAAATTATAAAATCTCGTTCGTCACATCTCTCCCCCCCCCCCCTTAAAAGGATTCTGTCCCCAGAATCACGATTCGTTAAATTCGACACGTTACATTCTCCCCCTTACAAAGATTATGTCCCCAGAATCGCTTACACATAATTTAAGTAAATAAACGAGGGTAATTCTTCATCATATTCTCTTCGAGTTCCCACGTAGCTTCTTCAGCGTAGTGGTTCCTCCAAATTAGCTTAACAAACGGTATTACTTTATTTCTGAGAACTTGTTCTTTTCTATCGACAATTTGAACAGGAATTTTTTCGTAAGATAAGTCTTTTTCAAAATGCAGGGGTTCGTATTCAATTACATGCTTCTAATCGGGTTTGTAGGATCGTAATACAGAAACGTGAAAGACGTTGTGGACATTCTCGAGTGCTGGAGGTAGGGATACCTTAAATTCAACTTCTCCAATTCTTCGCAGAACTTCAAATGGTCCAATGAATCTTGGGGCTCAATTTTCCTTTCTTTCCGAACCTAATCTTTCCCTTCCAGGGAGAGACCTTTAAGAACACGTAACTACCTTATTCAAATTCAACATTCTTACAGTGTGGATCAGCGTATTTCTTCTGTCTATCTTGAGCTGCTACCAGACGTGCTCGGATCACTTTGACTATTTCTACTGTCTACTGTACCAATTCTGGCCCTAGCAACTGTCTTTTGCCAACTTCATCCCAGTAAAGCGGAGTTCTGCACTTTTTGTCGTATAACGCTTCATAATGCGGCATGCCAATACTAGTGTGGTAACTGTTGTTGTAGCCGAACTCTACAAGTGGTAGGTGATCGTCTCAATTTCCTTTAAAGTTCATCACATAGACTCTTAGCATATCTTCTAATGTCTGAATTGTTCTTTCACTCTGTCCATCTGTCTGAGGGTGATATGTTGTACTCATTTGTAATTGCGTACCCATGCATTCCTGAAGACGTTTCTAGAAATTCGATGTAAAGCGCAGATCTCTATCAGAAACAATTGACACCGACACTCCGTGCCTCGAAACAATCTCTTTTATGTATAACCTCGCCAACTGATCTAAGTTGAATCTGATTTTTATCGTAAAGAAGTGTGTGGATTTCGTCAGTCGGTCAACGATAACCCATACTGCGTCGTAGCCTTTCTGAGTCGTCGGAAGGCCAACCACGAAGTCCATTGTAATATGTTCCCATTTCCATTCTGGGATCTCCAACGGTTGTAGCAATACACTCAGTCTCTGATGTTCTGATTTCACTTTCTGACAGGTCAGACACTTGGCAACACATTCTGCAACATCACGTTTCAAATTTGGCAACCAGAAATGTTGTCGAAGATCTTGATACATCTTGGTACTACCAGGGTGAATCGAATATCATGAACTATGAGCCTCGCTCAAAATGTCTTCCTTAATCTCTGTCACTGGTGGTACCCAAATTCTACTCTCGAATCTCAGTATTCCTTCCTTATCTAGCTTGAATCTTGGTTTAGTTCCTTCAGATATCTTCTTTGTCACCTTTTTGCATTCATCGTCCTGAAGTTGAGCCTCTTTAACTTTATCTAGTAGGTTTGTACCAGATTACATCTGAAATAGCTTCTCATCAATCTCCATAGGATACTTCACTTCCAACTCCAGTTTCTCTATTTCTGGAATTAGCTCCTCCTAAGCAGTCAACATCATCAATTTCTCATGACCCTTTCTACTTAAGGCGTCGGCAACCACATTTGCTTTACCTGGATGGTATAAAATCTCACAGTCGTAATCCTTAATTAATTCCAACCATCTTCTTTGACGCATATTCAAATCCTTCTGTGTGAAAATATATTTCAGACTCTTGTGGTCTGCATATATTTCACAATTCTCCTCGTAAAGATAGTGCCTCCAAATTTTCAAAGCAAAAACAACTGTAGCTAACTCCAAGTCATGGGTCGGGTATCCCTTCTCGTAATCCTTCAATTGTCGTGATGTATACGTAATGACTTTGCCATTTTACATCAGCACACAACCAAGTCCTTTATGCAACGCATCACTATAAACAACAAAATTTCCTGTATCATCCGGGAGAGATAACACATTCACGTACTCAACCTCTTTTTCAATTCTTGAAAACTTTCCTCACACTTATCCGTCCAAACAAATTTCACAGCTTTTCGAGTTAAATTCGTTAGCGGAGTTGCGATCTTGGAAAAGTCTTGAATGAATCTTCTATAATATCCTGCCAATCCAAGAAAACTTCTTACTTCTGACGGCGTTCTCGGCTGATCCCAGTTAATCACCGCTTTGACTTTTGATGGATCTACCGAAATTCCGTTTTTATCGATTACATGATCAAGAAATTGTACTCACTCGATCAAAAATTCACATTTTGAAAACTTAGCATACAACTTCTCCCTTCTCAATACCTCCAACGTTAATCTCAAATGCTCTTCGTGTTCTTCTTTGATTTTTTAATATACAAAAATGTCTTCTATAAATACCACTATGAATTTGTCCAAAAACGGCTTGCACACACCTTTCATTAGTCCCATAAATGCTGCAGGAGCATTCATAAGACCAAACGACATTACTAAAAATTCGTGGTGACCATATCGCATTCTGAACATTGTCTTCGGTACATCCTCTGGTCTCACCTTTAGTTGATGATAACCGCTTCTCAAGTCTATCTTGGAAAAGTCTCTCGCTCCCTTCAATTGATCAAACATGTCATCGATCCTCGGTAATGAATATCTGTTCTTAATCGTGAACTTATTCAGTTCTTTGTAGTCAATGCAGAGCCGCATCGATCCATCCTTCTTTTCCACAAACAACACCGGCGCACCCCACGGCGATACGCTCAGTTGAATGTACTTCTTTTCCAGCAATTCTTGTAGTTGTACCATTAGTTCTTTCATCTCTACTAGTGTCCATTCGGTATGGTGCCTTCGATATTGGAGCAGTTTCGGGGGCCAAATCGATCACGAAATCCACCTCTCTATCTGGTGGAAGTCCTGGAAAATCGTCTGGAAATACGTTGACGAAGTCCCTCATAATTGGTATTTCTTCTACCTTCGAATTCTCTTTTCGAGTGGTGACTATGTATGCTAAGTATCCTACACAGCCTTGTCTTAATAATTTCCTGGCCTGCATCATCGTCAGACAACTCGCTTGTCTAGGCGACTTGCTACCATAAAACACAACCTTTGACGAAGTCATAAGGTTGATATGCTTCTTTTGACAATCAATTACAGCCCCATAATTGAATAACCAGTCCATTACCAATATAACGTCAAATTCCCCAAGTCAAATAGGGATAAGATCTACGTTCATGATATTACCCTTAATATCCACTCTATAGTTCTTATACACGTACTTAACAGGGATTATCTCTCTATTCACAATTTCTATGTTCATGGGATATTCCAACTCATCTTTAAGCAAATCTAAACTATTAGCAAAGTCATCGGATATAAAGGAACAAGTAGCACCCGAATCAAATAAAACATAAGCATTAATTTTATTGATCGGAATGATACCTGACACCACATCATGAGACTGAACTGCATCCTGAACCATCATGTTAAAAGTCCTGGAGGTCGGTCAGTTTGTTGCGGTTGGTCCGGTGATAGACAAGACGTTTCCACTGTTGTTTCCCCGGTTTCCTCCTGATCCTTCCCTTCCCGATCCCTTCTTAGGACAATCTCTTGCCAGGTGGTCCTTTGAACCACAAGTGAAGCAAACACCCTTCTTTGGGTTAGGACAGTTAGGTGCTATGTGGCCTTCTTGACCACAATTGTTGTAGCAACCCCGAATCCGGGTCCCAAATCGCCTTGGATCCGGTATACTATTTCTATCACTATTACTGTTTGCGGAAGATATAAACATAAATTGTTTGTACAATACATTACACACTATTCCTCAAGGTCGAGTAACCTTAACTTAATACACAATTCATAAACTTTCTAACATATAACACATTTATCAAACTATACTATTACAAAATAGCCGCACATTTTATCACAAACTGAACTTGGCCTTAACCTTTTCCTGTATCCGAACGCATTCTCCTTATCTGCAATGTTTTATCATGATATAGCAAGGGTGAACATGAAAGTTGCCCAGCAAGTTTAAGTTCAACAATATAACGATATATCATGATTGAAATGATTTGAATAATTGGCTGGCTATAATTCAACAATATAATTGTGAACTAGCAGGAACAAAATTTTGACTGAACAGTTTTAAACATGAACAAACATTTCTGAACCAACTGGTAATGAAGGTGATCAGCCTTTCATACCTGACTTATACATGCAAGATTGACAGAATACAATTTTTGTGGCAATCAGCAATGATTAACCATAAGCTTGAATAAAACACTCTTATTAGAGTTTAGTAAAAAAAAAAACTTGCCTGAACCGTTGATTACCGCAACGCAATTTATAACGCTTTATCCGAAGACCTAATATTAGTAATATAGATCTACAATATTAGAATAATATCATCACAGTATAATACTGTTATATTTATACACATAGAATAACCTAAACACATAACACATAATCCTATCAGTCTATACAACACATATGACATAGCATCAAGTCAAACTATTTAAGTCTGAGTTGAAACTGACAAAATTTTATCATCCCGACGGTCTAGTCGGACGAATATCGAGTTTAAGTTCAATTAAACTCTGCCTAAACACTTAACAATTATCACAGATAATTTTCTTATCAGTCAAAATAATTTTTAAAGACTTATAATAATTTTTAGATAATTATTACCATTTATCAACATTTTTCAATAATTAAAATTGTATTTAAATGAATTAAATACTACATAATTCCTTAATCATTAATATTCATTTTAATATAAAATATTAATGAAAATCATAACATAATATTATAATATAATTATATATATCAAAGTATTTTTAATACTTTAAAATCATTTAAATATGATTTTTAAACACTTAAATTCATTATCCGATAATTACTATTAATATTAAAATATCAATATTTTCATGACAAAATATCAAAAGTTATATTTTATAACTTAAAATATTTTTACAACACTTAAATCATTTTAATATGATTCATAAATCATTTATTCTATTTTTCATAATTTATTTAATATATCTATTAAATAAACTAATTATCATTAATATAGATTAATTAATGAATTTCATCACAAAATATCAAAATCATCAAAAATAACTTCAAATATTTTCTAACACCATAATATAATTTTTCATGAATTAAAACCATTTTTAAATAATTTATTTAATATAATAATTAAATAAATAAATAAATACCATTTATATTCCAAAAATATTAAATATTTTCGAAATATACTTAAAATAATTAAAAACTATTTTTCAGACTTTAAAATAATTTCTCAGAATTTATTATGTATTTTTAATAATTAAAAACTATTTTTTTCTATTTATTTAATTAATTTCTGTAATTTTCGAAATTAAGCGTCGCTAAAAGGGGCCCTATAGCGACAGAACCGTCGCTATAGGTGTTCTTGATGAAACCCAAAAAATTCTTGTCAGAAGCCGAGGGGCTTGGTTTGACCATCATTAAAACAGTGTTCTTGCTGATTTCTGGGAAGTATTTCATACTAAAGTTGTAGTACTTATGTAATACTACAACAATTAACCAATTTCATGTTCAAACAACATCAATTAAGAGAGATCTAAGCTCTCAAAGTACCTGTCAGAGGCCTGTTCTTGAATTCTGGGTTTACCAGAATCGGGGTACCTACTTTGGGGCACTTTAATTTTTGATTCTAAGCATTATTTCTATGATCTAAAAGTTCCCAAATGTAGTACACATGACAGAGTACAATATCTTATCATTAGATCCATCTAACAACATAACATGAACAAGATCTGACTAGTCAAACTTAAGGTCGAGCATTGTTCTTGAGAAATCTGGGTTTTCCCAGATTTCGTTCCCAGACTGGTGGTCAACGGTGGTTTGACCTCGATTTCCTGCTAGACCAGTTATGATGTAAGTGATCTAAAGGCTTTAATATGTAGTCTACATACCAGACTACAACTAATCAACAACAACTTGGCCAAACAATCAAACTACAGCAAGATCAAAAGCTTCAAAAACGTTGTCAGAAATCTGGGTTTCTGGGTTTGCCCAGAAACTCAGTTGGTCATGGTCGGTCAACGATCTTTGACCATTAATATCTTTTAATATACACATGTTCTGGACTTGATTCAAGTTCCAGATTTAAGACAACATGGCATAGAGAAAGTCTATAACTTAAAACACACAAAACAACTAACACACACGGATCTATGATGTCTGACATTTGACTGTCAAACAAGAATTTTCAAGATTTCCAGATTTTAGAAAACATTAAAATCGTGCACTTTGATGTTATGGATCTGGGATTTGACAACCCAGATCACTAAATGACACCTTATTACACATGTTTAACCAACAAACAACAACATTAAACATCAAAATCATAGATTTGCAAGGTTAGGGTTTTTATACCTTTTATGCTTTGATTTTGATTTCTGCCTTTTGATTCTGTTCTTGGCTTGTCAAGACTTGATCATGGCTTAACTAAAGACTTATTTACTTGTGATTTTCGGAGGTTTAGCAAAGAGAGAGAGTTGGTGAGAGCTTCCAAGCAAAAAGGCTAAAATTATTAACTTTCTCTCTCTCCAAACTAATATATATTGCATAGATGCATGTATGATCTAATGTGCTGGCATTTGGAGCTGATTTTTAGTCACATGCTAGGCTAGGTTAGAGCTAGGGTTGGTGAACAACCAAAGATAAGCCAAGATTTGCAAGCAAACTAAAATAATGCACAAAAAGGCATTTTTGACTTTTCCTTTTTTTCTAGAATTTGCCATTTATTATAAACCCTTAGGGTTTAGGGTTTGTTAGGGTTTAGGGTTTAACCCTTTAGGGCTTAGGTTTTAACCCTTAAAGATTTAGTAACTTAGATTTCTAAGATTTTCTAATTAGAATTTAAAATAGAAAATCATGATTTAAAAAATATAATTAGGGATTCTAATTATATTGTAATTTCCTAATTACATTAGGACTTTAACGAATTATGATTAATATTTTCTAATTAACGTTGCTAATTTAGCAATTACGGTCAAAATCGCGGATTAGGGTTTATAACCCAAAAATTAGGGTTTCTAATAGAAAATAAATTTTCTAAGTTAGAAATTAGATTTTCGTAATTAGATTAGAGTTTTCTACTTACATAATCTTGAAAATTAGAATTAATATATCCTAATTAACATTAAAAGTATTAAATAATCACTTTCGTTTTTTCCCTAATTATAAAATTAGGGTTTCAAATCCCGAAATTAGGGTTTTCTAAATTTGAAATTAGGGTTTGCTAATTAATTAAGCTTTGCCCTAATTAGTAGTATAATTAATACCACATAAGCATTATAATTAACCTTTCTATTCCCAGTTTAGGGCTTCAATTTATCAGAATCTGAAACTAGGGTTTTTCAGATCTGGTATTAGGATTTTCTAATAATCAATTACGGTTTTAAGTAATTCATTAGGGTTTTCCCTAATTAATTTATAATTAATGACGTTTAACCTTATACATATCATTGCATTCCCAATCTAGGGTTTTCAATATCCGATTTAGGGTTTCGGATTCCCGGAACTAAAATTAGGGTTTCCAGAACCGGTTTCTAGGATTTCTTGTTAATCGTTAGGGTTTTCTAACCGAACGTTGATGTTCTTAATATATAATTAGGGTTTGACACGGATAAAATTTATCTGGTCAACCCTTGACCCCTAACCATATTCTGAACACATACATAACCATTTTCACAGAACTTAATCACATAAATCCTTAATCCTGAATAATTCACCTATATCCTTCACCGAATTTTGAAATCCTCAAAATTCAATCCCAATAACATCAAACGCATACACTTATTTTCTGTCTAGGTCTATTATTTGACCTTTAAATCAATCATTTAAGATTTTAATAAATTGTCCAAATTCTCGGGTTGTCACAATTTAGCACACCCTTTTTCCCATTATACAAACTCCCAGATGAGCTTTCCCGCAAGTCGGGCTTGCTTCAATTCTTTTCTTCTGACTTCCTTGTTGATTCCCCGATGATGAATTGTCATTCCACCTTTTCTTATGATTAAAATTACCACCTACTGTGTCACTTCCACTAGGCTTGTTATTTCCTTCGCCTTCACTCTTCTTCTTCTTCTTCTTCTGATCTTGATTGTATTTGGTCACCGTATCGCTTCCACCTTCAGCGAGGATGGCCTTTTCCAGTACCCCGACAAAAGTGTTTATCTGAAACATTGATACTTTACTGTATACCCAAGGCTTTAGTCCTTGTTCGAATCTTCTGGCTTTTCTCTCGTCCGTGTGTACTTGATACGGGGCGAACCTCGCTAACTCGTTGAATCTAGCCGCATAATCAGGTACACTCATATTTCCCTGCTTCAATTCCAGAAATTGAACCTCCATCTGGTTCTGCGAGCTGGTTGGGAAATACATCTCGAAGAACATCTCTTTAAATCTCTCCCAAGTAATTACACCTTCACCTCCTCGCACTTTGTTTACTTGCCACCAATAGCTAGCTTCAGACTTCAGCATAAACGTTGCAAAAGCGGTCTTCTGGTCTTCTCTAACCCTAGCGACATCGAAAACATTCTCCATTTTCATAACCCACATTTGAGCCTCGATCGGGTTCATGGAACCTTTAAATTCTGGCGGTCCCACCGCCTTGAAATCCTTAAATGTAGTATTTGGTGGAGCTTGAGGTTGATTATTCATTGCTCCAGCTAGAAAGTTAACCAATTGCTGAACAGGATTAGCATTGGTGTTATTGTTGTTATTTGTTGACTCTTCCTGAGCTGGTTGACATTGTTGTCTTCTTCTTGGCGGCATAATTATGTTAAAATATATGCTTATTAAATCTCTATTAAATTCTCTAAATAGTTAAGACTTAATTCAACAATTTAATATAATTAAGTAACACATTATCTCAAACAACTTGATATATATTAACTCAAATCAAAAGTTTTAACATCAGACGATAACATCACTGCTATTTATATCAACTATCCTGAGATAAAGAATCCACATGATTTAAATATTAAAATATTCCTTTGTTCATAACTACATCGAAATTTACATTTAAATAATAGACAAGTTTATCACATAAGTAAACAAATTCTATCATTGTATGTCAAGGCGCTGAATAGCCTTGCTACGCTCCTCTTCCATGATGCGAGACATCGTCCTGCGATCCAGCATGTACGATGGAAGTTCTTCAAATTGGATGGGGTACCTCAAAACTCGATCCTGGGCCTCATCCATTGCATGATTAAGTGTAGAGTATGTCTCCCCAAGCTTTGCCTTCTTTGCACGACCATCCTCTTCCGCAAGATCAGCACGACGTGACTCTCTCACCCAGCCTTCTTCTGCTATGATCAGTGTGACAACCCGAGAATTTAGACGATTTATGAAAATCATACTTGATTGATTTAAGGTTCAATATTAGACCTAGACAGAAAATAAGTGTATGCAATTGATGTTATTAGGATGGAATTTTGAGGATTTCAAAATTTCGTGAAGGCTTTTAGGCGAATTATTCAGGATTAAGTGTTTATGTGAATATACTCTGTGTATATGGTTAATGATGAGTTCAGGGTGTGGTTAAGGGTCAAGGTTTGACCAGATTAATTATATGTGTGTCAAATCCTAAGTATATATTAAGAACGTCAATGTTCTGTTAGAAGACCCTAGCAATGAATAAGAAATCGTAGCAATCGGTTCTGAAACCCTAGTTTCAGTTTCTGGAATCAGAAACCCTAATTTGGGAAAATCAAAGGCTAAATATAATGGCTTATGTATTTTGATAATATATTAGAGATAACCCTAATTGCTAAATTAGAAACTCTAATGCTATGTATAAAATCCTAAGGATTAATAGTTATGTGAGTAATGAATATGAACTTTATGTGATAGACTGTGAGTGATAGTCTAGTAATGAGGTATAAGATTATGATAGATTTAAAATTCTTTTGAAGAATTATCAGGGATAAGTATCGAAGTGAATACTAGTTGGTATATTTGATTATATATGTGAACCGTAATGATTTGAGATCAAGGATTGATCAGATAAGTCATAACTTTAGCAAACCCTAAAGTTATGGTAATTATACGTTTATCAAGTTAGAAAAATCTAACGAATTGTTAGAAACCCTAACGGTACGCTCAGAAACTTTAATTTTAGTTTCGGAAATCCGAAACCCTAAATTCATGATATGAATATGGTGATTAAGTTAGAAAACTCCAACGATATGTTCAAAAAAAAAGAGCCTAATTTTAGTATCGAGAATTTAAATCTTAATTTGGGAATCCTAATGCGGAGTATTAAACCCTAAGGGTTAAAAAGTTGTGTGCAAGGAATATGATCATTATGTGATGATTTATATTTGTTTATTATATAAACAAATAAAAGAAAATTATTTGACCTAATGTTATATATTAGGAATGAGAATTAAATAACCTAAGGGTTATAGCAAGTGTAAGTGCTAGTATTTAAATTTTATACTAGTATACTAACCTAAGAGATTAATTTTATTATCTCAAGTTATTGATTATTTTTAAAACCTAGCTTAATTGGTTACATTATTAAATTATCTATGTATTTAAATTCCATAATGAGTGATTTAGAAACCCTAACTAAATAATTAGGGTAAGATAAAATTAGTGTGTTGGACTATGTTATATTTTTACTCAACCAATTTAATTAGAAAGTCCAAACAAGAAATCAATTGGCCCAAGTTATGACCCAATTTGTATGGACATTCTAGATGGTTATTAAACAAATAAATCAACAAATAACATTGGCCAAGATAGTGTATAGATCCGGCCATGCAAGGAGCAAAATAGCACATGATTCATTTCATTTACCTATCATTTTAGTTAGTCAAAAGTTGGTTACCAAACCACCTAATTTTAGCCACTAGCCTTTTTAGGGTAATAAATATTTTCATCCATGGAAGCAAGATATTGGATGATTAATAGATAGATACAAGTTATATCTATATATGTTAATTGCCTATAAATATTCCCACAAGTTTTTATAAGAGAACTTTTCATTTCATCTAGCAAAAAGCAAAGAAAAAAGAAGAAAATAGAAAGAGAGGAGAGAAAAGGAAGTGGTCGACAGCCCCTAAGAGGGAAGAAGCCTAAGCTCATGCCACCCCACTTCATCTCATGGAAGAAGAAAGAAATCAAGGAGAAAAGATACATGATCTAGGTATAAAATCCTAGTTTAGTTTATTGGTTTTATTTTGTTTGATTTGATAAAGAACTTATTTCTTGATCTTCAAAACTCTAGATCTACATGATTTAGAGTGTTTTATGTGTGGATCTATCCATTTTAAGTTTCAAAAGATAGATCAAAAGCAAGAAAAGTGAAGCTAGGTTTTTAAAGTGTAGAAAATCTTATTTTTCTTACTCTTGATTGTGTTTAATCTTGTATTTGATTTTTGGATATTTTGAACCATGAAGTTTATGATCTTGAACATGAGAACTATAGATCTACTTGTTAAATGGTGTGTTATGCTTAGATCTAACTATTTTGAGTATTAAAAGTTTAATCAAACAAGAAAAACCAAAACAGTTTTTTTTGTTTGTGGACTGCTGCCCTAAAAAGGAAATTTCCGGACTTGTTAGGGTACTCTAAAAATTCTGGACTTGTGATATGTTCTAGTACACTCAATAAGCTTTCCATAGACTCCAAAACGGACTAAATCCGACATCGGAGGAGAGAGTTATGGGATTTCTCCCAAACTACATAAAGTTAAGAAAAACTGTTAAAAGGACAGATTTGAACAGTCACTTCCGGGCTAAATTCCAGGGAGCTTAGCATGTCCAAATATTGATTGTGATATATGAAAACTGTAGTTTGGAAATATACGAACCCAACAAAATTGACGGATCATTAATTGGAGTTACAGAACTAGTTTTATTTAAGATTTGGTGAAGAACTCCAAAAATGCCAAAGCGCAAAAAGTTTCTGGCCAAAATTTTCCGATGGCTGTTTCGGACATTTAGTTAATGAAAAAAATTCCAGGCTTTTGGGAAATGAAAATATATGGTAATATGTAGCTCGTGTCCAAAAATGAGCTGATTCCGAGTTAAAATGACCAAGTTATGACCATTACAATTTTTGTGATTTTCCGACGGAAATCACTATAAACGGAGTTCTATAGCTCCGATTGCCACGAAATTTAAAATGGAGTATCACGTTAACATATATAAGGTTATGCCAAAAGATGGGCATTACTGGAGTTAAGCACGAGGTAGCTAATTTCTTAAGCTACGCACTAGTATTAATTTTTGAAAAAATATCAAAGGAAGTTAAATAAATTATGGAATAAAATAGAATTAATGTTTTAAAAATCATATAAAATGATTTAAGTGTTATAAAAATATTTTAAGTTATAAAATATAACTTTTGATATTTTGACATGAAAATATTAATATTTTAATATTAATTATCGGATAACGGTTTTAAGTGTTGGAAAATCATATAAAAATGATTTTAAGGTATTAAAAATACTTTGATATATTATAATTATATTATAATATTTATGTAATGAATTTTCATTAATATTTTAAATGAATATTAATGATTAAGGAAGTATGTGGTATTTAATTTATTTAAATACGGTTTTAAAATGGTGATAAATCATAAGGGATAGGATACCGTGATTGAATAATTATCAAAGGATGATAATAATATTGATGTGTTAAGCTGTTATCTAATATTTGATTAAGTATTAGATAGTATTATGGAATAAAGCATGTTATACTGATTAAAAGATCAATCTTATAACTGATAGGTCTTTCGTGAGAGATTAAATTAAATTGCGTTGCGGTAATCAACGGTTCAGACAAGTTTTTCAGTTCTATTATGTTTGTGGATGAAATGTTGTTATGTGTTAAATTGCATATCATGCTCTATGAATTGTTAAAAGTCAAAATATGACTAAGTTAATTGGGTTATGGAACTCAATCAATATGTGATTACATGTGGTATGATGTAACTCGATAAATTAGAAATGTATAATGCATAAATGAATGTTTTGTAAGAAATTATTGATACATGTAGGATTTGCATAGTAAAGAATATATGTTGCACGTAGATATGCATATTAAAGGAAATGTAGTGCATATAGAATTTTGTGCTATGTGAAACATGATAGACTGTTAAATTTGCTGGGCTGTCGAGCTCAATCTTGCAAACATAAACTTTTTGCAGGTTAATGATGTTAGACAATATTATTTGCTATACGGATGATGAAGATTGTACGATGCGCAAAATGAATATATTTTCTTGATTTAGAAATGGTATATATCTATGATTGATAATTTTTCAAATGTAATTGGCAGCTACATACAGTTTGAAATATTGTATAGATAAAGAAGATTTATTTTGAAATGGGAGTAGATATGATTCTTAAACAAATGAATCATCAATAGAAATGATAATGCTAAGTTCAGTTTGGGGCAATATATGCAGCTATTTTGTAATAAAATAGTTTGATAAATGTGTTATAAAGATAATGAATTTTATTTAAGTTAAGGTTACTCGACCTTGGGGTAATGTGTAAAATTTAATGTATAAACAATTTATGTTTATATCTTCCGCAATTAGAAATAGAATTAGTGTACCGAGTCCGCGGCGATTTGGGGCCCGGGTTCGGGGCTACTACAGTTGGTATCAGAGCTGTTGGTTATGAAGCTTAGATAGTAATATCTGAGACCAATAACCGCAGTGATTAGGATTAAGTATTAACTCAAATCGAGTTAGTGTGTCGGTAAGATTCAAAGAAGAATCTCGGAGAGTTATAAGAGATACGGAGTTCCCTAACTCTGATAAAGAAGTTAAGAATCGAAAAGTTATATTTAAGTATGGTACAATTGTACTCTTTAATAGTTGATGTATGGTATCTGGGCTAAACGATTCCTTCATAGAGCGGAGGTATATACGAACTAGCAACTCGGAACCTAGTTTGTTGGTTGTTTGTGGGAAACCACTCAGCGTGCCATATTGAAAACTGTTAGAGACTCGATGTGTACCAAATATAGGAAGTGGATAGATAGAGTCTAAAAAATTACAAGTGCTGGGATAGGAGATCGTAAAACAAAACGATCAAGACATGGAATTGAATCGTAATATATACGATAAGATCACCCCGTGATCTAATAAGGTTATGGTATGGGATAAGAATCAATCTGATGATTGAAAAGTTTATCGCAAGATGCTGTGTCTATGTTGTACTATGAAATTGTACTATGAAAACTCATAAAAGAGTTATGGATTATGAATACGGATTAAATGAAATACGTATTGAGAAGGGGGTTAAGTATTAAGTGGGGATTCAATTGAGGACTCATGTCGGCAGCTGAGTTGTATGATTCCTTGTATGGGCGGGGAATTTGTACTTGGTTTTAGAATTACTTAGCTTCCTGGTCAATGTAGTGGTTAGGTTGATCAATTCTTTGTATGGGCAGGGAATTGTTCGCTTAGCTTCCTATATTGATTAGTGGCCGAGTTCGGTTTGACAACCACTTAGTTTCTGGCACTGATAATCATTGAAATGTTTGTGTCACGCTATTTGTTATATGCGTGTTAAGAGGGTGATTCCTTTCTCATGTGTATGACAGATTAGATAGGTCATAGGTAGAGGATATAAGGTTAAGTACGAGTTCTTAAAACTCATACTTATGTGACATTCTTGACGCATAGTTATATGAAATGTTTATGAACCCCTCAGCGAATAGACGCCAAAGGTCTGTCTAGGAAAGTTTGTAAACTCATATAATTGTGGCCAAGTTATGAACTCATAAGTGTGGTTTTATGAACTGGGTATAGTTGTGTGTGATTGGAGTATTGAGGATAATATGATCAGATAGAATGTTAAGTATATGATCATTAGTGGAGATTTAGGTTTTCCTAAACCCCTATCTATGATAGATTTCAAAATTTTTGACATCAAGCTAAGTACGCACTATGTGCCTTTTAAAAAAAAATTGTTTTTATTTATCACTTATGTACCATGTGACCTGGTGCAGAGATGATAAAAATGATGGAGTTATCAATGCAGAATTACTTGGTGTTGGATGTGATCTAAGGATCGTCAGCCCACTACAGTATGATGTAGTATGACAAAATCACCAAATGACGAAATCCTCAACGGACTGTAAATACAGTGTGGCATCATGACGTCATTCTCAAAAATGTTTTCAAAAACTCAAAGTGTTTATTGAAAGAAATTTCCCAAAACAAATTGTTTTGCTGTGGAATCAATTAAGACTGAGGTAAAATTTTTGTGCCTTTGGGCAGTGATGGGAAAACAGATAAAATAATTTTTGTGCGCCTAAGGCGGATAAGAGGAACAAATTGTTCCGACCAACAGTACTTGGCCAAGTACCGGGCATATCGGGCTAATCACCCTTTTGTGTCTGTAAGTTATGACGGTTTGCGGATGAATTTCCATAAAACCTTTGCGAAAATGACAAAGCACACAGTCTATACGATTCCTCAGCACAGTTTTAAAATTTTTACCCTTGTGAGTGGTGTATTGGGTAGCATGTGATATGTGTGAATGGTGTAAGGTACACGGTGTATGGTGTAAGGTGAATTTCGGGAACGAAATTCTTATAAGGAGGGGTGAATGTGACAACCCGAGAACTTAGACGATTTATGAAAATCATAATTGATTGATTTAAGGTTCAATATTAGACCTAGACAGAAAATAAGTGTATGCAATTGATATTATTAGGATGGAATTTTGAGGATTTCAAAATTTCGTGAAGGCTTTTAGGCGAATTATTCAGGATTAAGTGTTTATGTGAATATACTCTGTGTATATGGTTAATGATGAGTTCAGGATGTGGTTAAGGGTCAAGGGATGACCAGATTAATTATATGTGTGTCAAATCCGAAGTATATATTAAGAACGTCAATGTTCTGTTAGAAGACCCTAGCAATGAATAAGAAATCGTAGCAATCGGTTCTGAAACCCTAGTTTCTGTTTCGGGAATCAAAAACCCTAATTTGGGAAAATCAAAGGCTAAATATAATGGCTTATGTATTTTGATAATATATTAGAGATAACCCTAATTGCTAAATTAGAAACTCTAATGCTATGTATAAAATCCTAAGGATTAATAGTTATGTGAGTAATGAATATGAACTTTATGTGATAGACTGTGAGTGATAGTCTAGTAATGAGGTATAAGATTATGATAGATTTAAAATTCTTTTGAAGAATTATCAGGGATAAGTATCGAAGTGAATACTAGTTGGTATATTTGATTATATATGTGAACCGTAATGATTTGAGATCAAGGATTGATCAGATAAGTCATAACTTTAGCAAACCCTAAAGTTATGGTAATTATACGTTTATCAAGTTAGAAAAATCTAACGAATTGTTAGAAACCCTAACGGTACGCTCAGAAACTTTAATTTTAGTTTCGGGAATCCGAAACCCTAAATTCATGATATGAATATGGTGATTAAGTTAGAAAACTCCAACGATATGTTCAAAAAAAAAAGAGCCTAATTTTAGTATCGAGAATTTAAATCTTAATTTGGGAATCCTAATGCGGAGTATTAAACCCTAAGGGTTAAAAAGTTGTGTGCAAGGAATATGATCATTATGTGATGATTTATAATTGTTTATTATATAAACAAATAAAAGAAAATTATTTGACCTAATGTTATATATTAGGAATGAGAATTAAATAACCGTAAGGGTTATAGCAAGTGTAAGTGCTAGTATTTAAATTTTATACTAGTATACTAACCTAAGAGATTAATTTTATTATCTCAAGTTATTGATTATTTTTAAAACCTAGCTTAATTGGGTTACATTATTAAATTATCTATGTATTTAAATTCCATAATGAGTGATTTAGAAACCCTAACTAAATAATTAGGGTAAGATAAAATTAGTGTGTTGGACTATGTTATATTTTTACTCAACCAATTTAATTAGAAAGTCCAAACAAGAAATCAATTGGCCCAAGTTATGACCCAATTTGTATGGACATTCTAGATGGTTATTAAACAAATAAATCAACAAATAACATTGGCCAAGATAGTGTATATATCCGGCCATGCAAGGAGCAAAATAACACATGATTCATTTCATTTACCTATCATTTTAGTTAGTCAAAAGTTGGTTACCAAACCACCTAATTTTAGCCACTAGCCTTTTTAGGGTAATAAATATTTTCATCCATGGAAGCAAGATATTGGATGATTAATAGATAGATACAAGTTATATCTATATATGTTAATTGCCTATAAATATTCCCACAAGTTTTTATAAGAGAACTTTTCATTTCATCTAGCAAAAAGCAAAACAAAAAGAAGAAAATAGAAAGAGAGGAGAGAAAAGGAAGTGGTCGACAGCCCCTAAGAGGGAAGAAGCCTAAGCTCATGCCACCCCACTTCATCTCATGGAAGAAGAAAGAAATCAAGGAGAAAAGATACATGATCTAGGTATAAAATCCTAGTTTAGTTTATTGGTTTTATTTTGTTTGATTTGATAAAGAACTTATTTCTTGATCTTCAAAACTCTAGATCTACATGATTTAGAGTGTTTTATGTGTGGATCTATCCATTTTAAGTTTCAAAAGATAGATCAAAAGCAAGAAAAGTGAAGCTAGGTTTTTAAAGTGTAGAAAATCTTATTTTTCTTACTCTTGATTGTGTTTAATCTTGTATTTGATTTTTGGATATTTTGAACCATGAAGTTTATGATCTTGAACACGAGAACTATAGATCTACTTGTTAAATGGTGTGTTATGCTTAGATCTAACTATTTTGAGTATTAAAAGTTTAATCAAACAAGAAAAACCAAAACAGTTTTTTTTTGTTTGTGGACTGCTGCCCTAAAAAGGAAATTTCCGGACTTGTTAGGGTACTCTAAAAATTCTGGACTTGTGATATGTTCTATTACACTCAATAAGCTTTCCATAGACTCCAAAACGGACTAAATCCGACATCGGAGGAGAGAGTTATGGGATTTCTCCCAAACTACACAAAGTTAAGAAAAACTGTTAAAAGGACAGATTTGAACAGTCACTTCCGGGCTAAATTCCGGGAGCTTATCTTGTCCAAATATTGATTGTGATATATGAAAACTATAGTTCGGAAAGATACGAACCCAAAAAAATTGACGGATCATTAATCGGAGTTACATAAATCGTTTTATTTAAGTTTTGGTGAAGGACTCCAAAACTGCCAAAGCGCAAATGTTTCTGGCTAAAATTTTCCGAGGGCTGTTTCGGACATTTAGTTAATGAGAAAAATTCCAGGCTTTTGGGAAATGAAAATATATTGTAATATGTAGCTCGTGTTCAAAAATGAGCTGATTCCGAGTTAAAATGACCAAGTTATGACCATTACAATTTTTGTGATTTTCCGACGGAAATCGCTATAAACGGAGTTCTACAACTCCGATTGCCACGAAATTTAAAATGGAGTATCACGTTAAAATATATAAGGTTATGCCAAAAGATGGGCATTACTGGAGTTAAGCACGAGGTAGCTAATTTCTTAAGCTACACACTAGTATTAATTTTTGAAAAAATATCAAAGGAAGTTAAATAAATTATGGAATAAAATAGAATTAATGTTTTAAAAATCATATAAAATGATTTAAGTGTTATAAAAATATTTTAAGTTATAAAATATAACTTTTGATCTTTTGACATGAAAATATTAATATTTTAATATTAATTATCGGATAACGGATTTAAGTGTTGAAAAATCATATAAAAATGATTTTAAGGTATTAAAAATACTTTGATATATTATAATTATATTATAATATTTATGTAATGATTTTCATTAATATTTTATATTAAATGAATATTAATAATTAAGGAAGTATGTGGTATTTAATTTATTTAAATACGGTTTTAAAATGGTGATAAATCATAAGGGATAGGATATCGTGATTGAATAATTATCAAAGGATGATAATAATATTGATGTGTTAAGCTGTTATCTAATATTTGATTAAGTATTAGATAGTATTATGGAATAAAGCATGTTATACTGATTAAAAGATCAATCTTATAACTGATAGGTCTTTCGTGAGAGATTAAATTAAATTGCGTTGCGGTAATCAACGGTTCAGGCAAGTTTTTCAGTTTTATTATGTTTGTGGATGAAATGTGGTTATGTGTTAAATTACATATCATGCTCTATGAATTGTTAAAAGTCAAAATATTACTAAGTTAATTGGGTTATGGAACTCAATCAATATGTGATTACATGTGGTATGATGTAACTCGATAAATTAGAAATGTATAATGCATAAATGAATGTTTTGTAAGGAATTATTGATACATGTAGGATTTGCATAGTAAAGAATATATGTTGCATGTAGATATGCATATTAAAGGAAATGTAGTGCATATAGAATTGTGTGCTATGTGAAACATGATAGACTGTTAAATTTGCTGGGCTGTCGAGCTCAATCTTGCAAACATAAACTTTTTGCAGGTTAATGATGTTAGACAATATTATTTGCTATACGGATGATGAAGATTGTACGATGCGCAAAATGAATATATTTTCTTGATTTAGAAATGGTATATATCTATGATTGATAATTTTGCAAATGTAATTGGCAGCTACATACAGTTTGAAATATTGTATAGATAAAGAAGATTTATTTTGAAATGGGAGTAGATATGATTCTTAAACAAATGAATCATCAATAGAAATGATAATGATAAGTTCAGTTTGGGGCAATATATGCAGCTATTTTGTAATAAAATAGTTTGATAAATGTGTTATAAAGATTATGAATTTTATTTAAGTTAAGGTTACTCGACCTTGGGGTAATGTGTAAAATTTAATGTATAAACAATTTATGTTTATATCTTCCGCAATTAGAAATAGAATTAGTGTACCGAGTCCGCGGCGATTTGTGGCCCGGGTTCGGGGCTACTACAATCAGCCTTTCAGAGCTTTCCTTCAGTTCCTTCTTCAACTTCTCTATCTCCTCGGTCCTATCTTCGGTTTGACCTTTCTCGTGGACCAAATCCCATTCTACATTTCTCAGTCGTGAGTGAAGGGTCGAAATCTCCCTCTCCTTCTGCTCTAAAGTAATCTGCTGAATAATCGCCCGCTCAATCAGATCCTGCACCTTATCTCGTAACTCTACGTTACAGTCGTATAATGTGTCGTACATTTCAACATCAATGGAGTGTTTGGAAACTCCTCTTCTTCCTCTTTCTCTTCAAATTCCTCCTCAAGATCTTCCTCAGGATCAGTCTCAGGTTCATGCTCCTGACCAACAACGGTGATCAATGGAGATGACTCCCTCTGTACCAACTGTTCCCTAACGACATGAATGTCTTTGGGCTCCTCCTCTGTAGGTACTGTAGGTACTCGGGGTTCCTCCTCCCCTGCTCTACTAGTTCCTCCGACATCCGACATTCTGACAACAAAATTTTGAGTTTTGGTTACTAAGTCGTACTAATGAGAACATAATTTAACATATAAGCACATAACGTCTTTTATTATCTTCAATGAATTACAAAAATTCATTTCCTAGAACTCGATAAGAGTTTTCCATCACTATGTTCTTTCTATAAGGCTACTACCTAAGGTTGTTCCCCCACCTAAGGTTCATAACCTACAGCTTTGATACCAACTTGTGACACCCCCAAATTCAGGTACTTCGATTCCACGGGATTTGCTGTTCACTGTACAAATATCATCTATCTATCTACCCATAATAAATGCAAATCATGCAATAGATAGATATAAATCTTCCCCTTATGGGGTTACACAATCTGAATAATAAACATAATCTCAGGTCATACTAACCTTAAACATTTGTGCAGAAACATACACAAATAAGTCTTAAACAACATCATTAACTTAAGTCTTAAACTGAAATACATCATCATATAAAACAACAAGTCTTCATCACTTGTTAATCTTTCCCTTGCCTTTGATAGTAGAAGGCTCGTCGAACTTTTCGTTCTAAACTGCAATGATATTATTATGCAAGAGTGAGCACTATTGCCCACAAGTAAAATAATGAAATAACAATGTATAATAACATGCGAGTGAATCAAAGACTTCTGAAATAAAAGCTTAACTTTTGAATCAAGAATGAGTAACAAGAATCAAAAGATTTCTGAGGGTCATAAGACCTTGAATTATGTCCTAGGTTAACAAGGGTTATACTTGAAACCTTTAACATTCATAAGACTATGGACCTTTCTACTCGTACTTAGGGGATCAGCCCTTAGTACCATACTGTGCACAATATCTTAACGTTAACGCATAAATAAATCCCTTTGCAGGGTTGTTCATCTCAATTTGACATTCGAGTTCGCACCAAAGGAAGTTTGGTTTGGATAATTCAATAAGGGTTCTGAAATTTAGAACGTTCATCAACTATGGACTTGTCGAATCAATAAGGGTTCACTAGTCTAATAAGATTCAACAATAATGATAATTAAATTGAATAATAATCTCAATAGGTATACAAATTGTATAACAGAATCATATTTTGAAAAGATAATCAATCTTTAATATAACAATTGAACTTGATTAATAATAATGAGAATAACTCAATAATGATAACAAGTAGGGTTAGGAAACTTGCCTCGTGCGTAGATTACACGTTAATTAAACACGTTCCTTGAATTTAATCCTACATACCATTTACATTCACAATACTAGTTAATTATAACTTAACTAATCATCAAACGTTCTTTCTTTTTGTCTAACTAGAATTATGACTATACTTAGTCGATTTATTACACTCATTATCACATAATTTACACTTCATGAATAACAAGCTAATTATGTATTCAATAATTCAATCCACATATAATTATGTTATTTACATCTTAATCATCTATTTTAACATCTTATTATACTTCTAACATATTTCTATGTTTATTACATTAAGTGACTAACACATTGCTAGACTTGACATTTAAAAATAGTTCATTTATGAACATTCTGGAGAGTGGCACTGCGGCGCCACTGTTGTATTGGTACTCAGCGCTGCGGTATGATGGCGCTGTGGCCGGACTCTTGGCACTGCGGTGCAGATGTTAAGGCACGAGACTGGCGCCACGGCGCGACGAACCAGAAACTGTTCTGTAATTCGCAAAAAATTGCAGAACACAACCAAAAACTTTAAATAAATTATTACTACACGAATTTAATCATACCCATTCATAATAATACACATATAATCACTAATTAACCATTCTATCATGATTTTAACATGTTAAAACACATAATTAACAGGATTAAAACATTAAATTTTCAGTGTTCTTTGTGTTCTTGAAGGTTTTGAACAAAAACATAAAATTTAACACTACGGATTCGTTATAATACCGAATCTGTTCATTTAAAGTTTGTTCTCTTCGTATTAACTTGCATAATAATATACAAATATAATTTTTTACAAAACCATTTATGTTTGACACATTAAATTTACGTATAAGGGCCATATGGCCAAAACCCATACTCTGTATGTTTTGAGCAACATATACGACGTATTTTCATGAAACTGATGACATGATAACTTACATAATATATAATTAGATATGATTTGATAACATTTAACACATATACAATGTGATGCCCCCAAAATAGGTATACATCACCTATCTTGAGTCGCCAGATACATGGTACAGAAATAAATACAACTTCAGTAATATAATTGCCATGCAAAATACGACAACACATATACTGTGAGTTTGAATACAAATATTGTATACTAGAGAGTATACAAACTTAAAAGGAGTCCTCATTACAATTATTGATACACTATTTTACAAAAATAGTGAGGACTGCTAAACAACTATCTTGAATCATCACTCCATACCCCGGCTAGTTCCTGCTAAAGTCTCTCCTCCTGAGAAGAACAATGGAACAAAAAGGAAAAGGGTGAGCTCAACTAGCCCAGTAAAGAATATTATGACAAAGATAATATACAACAAATTATCATTAGTCTTCAACAGGGAAAATCTGATAAAATATAATAGATAATAAGTTTTAGATCAACAACTGCAGCGAAAACAGTAATCCATTAGAAGAGTCAAGTAGAGAAAGAATTCTATTATCTTCTAAGATTTAAAAGTCCATCATCAATATTTTATCCCTGTAACATCAATCAATATACATCTTGAATCAAATTTTCATCTTTGCACTACAGGCCAAAGTTATTCATTTGTATCACCAGTTGGTCATGTTCATCTTTGCACTACGGGCCAAAGATATTCATTAGGTAATCATTCATCTTTGCACTACAGGCTAAAGATATTTAGTGATATCATCATTTAGGACCGAGGATGATGAAAAAGTTCATACCAACATTTCGGCATAATGATATTGAAGAAAATATCATTTTTAGAAGAAAATAACATCCTTTACCTCAAAATAACCGTACTTCTGACTGAATTTCGGATATAGTGCTGACAAAAACTTGCATTAAAAAGCAACTCTCAAAGTATAAAACTACTTACTAAAATACGCTCGACAATATAGAGAGAAAGAAAACTTGTTTCTGGTGTGATTTTCAATTTTAACCTAAGCGTCTATTTATAGGAAAATGTTAGAACGCCATAGGAGACTAAATAATAAATTAATATTATTTCATTTCTTCTTTTCTACGCATGCTTCTTGACCAAGATCAGCCACCAGCCATCTTTGAACAAAATTTAGCAGCCCACATGTTAAAACAAAAGTGGGTCCCACGTATAATTTAATAAAAATTATTTTATTTTCTGAAACTTCAATAATTCATAATAAATAGCCATTTTATCAGAAAAATTCGAAACTCACGTATTTTCATAGAAAATTTAATTCTCTACAACTTTGTAGGAGAAATTTTTTTCAAATTCCAATAAAAAAATACCCGAAATCCACAAACGGATGATTTTTAATACCTCTATTCCGACAAATTACTGATAAAACACCTCAACATTAACTCCTTCATTTTTAACCACAATAAATATATCCAACATTTATATCAACAAAATAAATATTTCTTTATCATATGAATCAATAACTAATTATTCTCAAATAATATTACAGAATCACAATTATGACAACCAGGCCGTTCCCAGGAAAGAGAGGGCTTTCCAATAAGAATTTCTCCTTACTGGCGTGCAATTAGGTGACCAAACCTCTCCTTTACAGAACTTTATAGACATTTCCAATAATTTTATCTAATAATATTATTGAAATAATATGAATTATTGATTCTGATAATGGGAAATACTGTGCAGTGACAATTATTAAAACAATAATAATATAAAATATCAACGCAACAATTATTGAATCAATAAAATAAAATAAAATATTGAACAGTAACTATTGTAACAATTATTGGGTAGTGCCTTCTTACATAAGAATTAATAATTCAACAATACTGTGTAATACCGTGTACTACTGTGCAACCACGCGTATTACTGTATTTTAATCACCGGGTATTCCAATAGTGTTAACGGTAATAACTACGCCGTTATTCAATTTTGTCATTTTCTTCATCCGACCGTTATTCGTTATGGAGCCCACAAATGGTTGCGCCGTCGTACGAATATTCCCCGACAGAAAGAATATTCCACGACCAAACGAATATTCCCCGACAAATGAATATTTTATAAACACTTGCTTATTTTGAAAATTTTGCACATTTCACCCATAACCAAAGTATTATATCAAATTAATACCTTATTATTCATAATAATAATAAGAGGAAATTTGATTTTATTCATTAATAAGTTGGGGTCTTACAACCTCCCCTCCTTATAAAATTTCGTCCTCAAAATTGACGTACGTACCTGGTGTTTCGAAAAGGTGAGGATACCTCTCTTTCATTTCTAATTCTAACTCCCAGGTCATTTCTTCAATAGCATGGTTTCTCCACAAAACCTTAACTTGTGGTATAACCTTCGTGCGTAGGACATGCTCTTTCCTATCCAAGATCTTAACAGGTACCTCCTCGTACGTTAAATCTTCGGCTATCTCGTCTGGTTCTAACTCAATAATGTGGTTCGGGTCTTTAACATATTTACGAAGCATAGATATGTGAAAAATATTATGAACACGAGACATACTTGGAGGTAATGCGAGTCTATAGGCCACATTTCCTATTCGGTCAAAAATTTCAAATGGACCAACAAATCGTGGATTGAGCTTTCCTCTTTTCCCAAATCTTGTAACTCCCTTCCATGGTTCAACACGTAATAATATATGATCCCCAATATTAAATTCTAGGTCCTTTCGATGAAGATCCGCATAACTCTTTTGTCGATCCTCTGCCGTTTGTATACGTTGTCGAATCATTTGGATCTTCTCTGTAGTCATTCGTACCAACTCTGGTCCCAACAATGTTGCTTCACCCACCTCGTCCCAGTATACTGGAGAACGAAATTTTCTTCCATACAACGCCTCGAATGGAGCCACACCTATACTTTCCTGATAACTGTTGTTGTAGAAGAATTCCACCAATGGTAGGTACTTATCCCAACTTCTTTTGAAATCTAGGACACAGAGTCTTAATAGATCTTCAAGAGTTTGAATGGTTCTCTTTGATTGTCCGTCCGTTTGAGGATGATGTGCCGAACTAAATCGTAAATCCGTGCCCATAGCTTTCTGCAAGCTAACCCAAAATCATGAAGTGAATCTTGATTCACGATCCGTAACTATGGATACTGGCATGCCATGCAATCTCATAATCTCATTCATGTACATACTAGTAAGACGTTCAAGGGAATAAGTCTCACGTATAGGCAAGAAATGGACAGACTTGGTTAATCTATCAACAATAACCCAAATCGCATTTATGCCTTGAGAAACCTTGGGAAGACCCGTAACGAAATCCATTGTAATGTGTTCCCATTTCCATTTTGGAATCTCAAGTGGTTGTAATGGACCCTTTGGTATTTGATGCTCCGCCTTTACACGTTGACAAGTTAAACACCTCGAGATAAACTCCTCATTCTCTCTTTTCATATTGGCTCCACCAAAATGTATGTCGAAGATCATAATATATTTTGGTACTCCCAGGATGGATTGCAAATGGTGTGTTGTGTGCCTCCATCATGATTCTATGCTTCAAGTCAGAATCGTTAGGAACACAAAGTCTGGAGTTGACTCGAAAAATTCCTTCTTCATCGATTCTTGCTTCTGGAATAGCACCTTCTTGCACTTTCTTCTTCATACGCATCAGCTCCATGTCCGTAGCTTGAGCAGCTTTAACTTTATCGATTAAAGTCGGTTCAACTCGTATGTTTGATATCATCACATAAGTACTTGGAGCCTTCATCTCTATCTCCATCCTTTTCAAGTCATACAAAATGGGCCTTTGTGTTAAAAATATTGTACTCGTACCTGCATATGGTCTTCTACTCAATGCGTCAGCTACTACGTTCGCTTTTTTCAGGATGATATTGGATGGTATGATCGTAATCTTTCACCAGCTCGAGCCAATGTCGTTGCCGCATGTTGAGTTCCTTTTGGGTGAAGAAATATTTGAGGCTTTTATGATCTGTATAGATCTCCACTTTCTCCCCATACAGGTAGTATCTCCAGATCTTCAATGCGAAAACGACTGCTGCCAACTCCAAATCATGAGTAGGATAATTTCTCTCATTTTCGTTAAGTTATCGGGAGGCATAGGCTATGACTTTCCCATGTTACATAAGAACACATCCTAACCCTTTGCCGAAAGCATCGCTGTAGATAACAAATCCATCCGAACCAGATGGTATTGTCAGAACAGGTGCCGAAATGAGTCTTCTCTTGAGTTCTTGAAAACTCTTCTCACAGTCCTCGCTCCAACAAAATTTTATATCTTTACGATTCAGCTGAGTTAACGGAGTAGCGATTCGAGAAAATCCTTCCATAAATCTCCGATAATAACCAGCTAAGCCTAGAAAGCTACGTACTTCGGTCACCGACTTCGGTTGATCCCAATTTTGTATGGCTTCAATCTTCACTGGGTCGACAGATACTCCATGTTTTGACACCACATGCCCAAGGAATGCTACTTCCTTGAGCCAGAATTCACATTTCTTTAGCTTGGCATATAACTTGTTATCATGAAGCCTTTGAAGTACCAGCTTCAAATGGTGCTCATGATCTTCATGGCTTTTGGAATAAATGAGGATGTCATCAATAAAGACAACAACGAACTAATCCAAATATTCTTTGAACACACGGTTCATCATATCCATGAAAGCAGCAGGAGCATTAGTCAATCCAAAAGAAATGACTAAGATTTCATAATGGGAGCCATTCGATACGGGGTTTTAGAAATGGGCTTTGTACCAGGTTCAAGGTCAATAAAGAATTCAACTTCACGTTCTGGGGGTAGATCGGGAAGTTCTTCAGGAAATACATCAGGAAATTCACTAACAACGACAATAGTATTCAAATCTGACGTGTTTTTGTTCAAGTCTGTGACATGGGCTAAGAAAGCTTGACATCCATTTTTCAATAAACGAATAGCTTTATGGCTTGATATGACAGTGATTGACTTTATTGGTTTGGTTGTTTGAATTCTCATAATAGGTTGGTTAGGAATATAAAAACTAACAACCTTACGAAAATAATCAATTTTAGCATGATGCGTAGTTAACCAATCAATCCCTAAAATCACATCATATGCTAGAATTTTCAACGAAATAAAGTCGGCAGGTAATGTGATGGTACCGACTTGAATCAAGCAAGATTTATAGACAGTAGATGTAATAAAAGTTTCTCCTAATGGAGTCTCAACAGATAAATCAAGGTCTAATTTCTTCGGAGTCAAGTTTAAACGTTGAGCACAAGCATGAGAGATATAAGAATGGGTAGAACCAGTATCTAATAAGGTATAAACTTTGCAAGAGTTTATGATTATCTTACCCGTGATCACCTCGTTTGGGTTCCTCGCGTTTCGTACAGCCACGACAAACGCCCTTCCAGGAACCACCGACTTTGACTTGTCCGCGACAGCCTTTGGAGTCACCATCCCTATTGAACTTGGTTTCGTAACTAGACAATCTCTAGCTATATGACCTTCCTTTCCACAGTTATAACACACCTTGGACTGTTGTGAGCAGTTTGGGCTGATGTGTCCCTCCTTCCCGCATTTGTAACATACGACTGGTGCTCGTTGTCCTCCCCTAAAAACAGTTGATGTTTGTGCTGACGTCTTCATATTATCATTGTTGTACCTTCTCTTCTTGAAATCTCCTCTCGACTCGCTCCTTCTATTATCACGGCCACGATTACCACCAGAGTGGTTACCGCTTTTGTCCAAATGTTTTCCTCTCTGCTGGATTTCATTGCTTCGATGACTGCCGCCACCGATATGACCCTGGTTGTGGTCCATTGGTTGAACATACTCATTATCTCGCTCTAATAATTGAGCCATATTTACATCATCTGAATATAAAGAAAATTTATTAGAGATAAGATATTGCCGAATCTCGGGCTTTAGACTTCTCAGAAACATCCTTGTCATTCGTTCCTCATTTTCGACCAAATGAGGTGCAAACCTGGATAAATCTGCAAACTTCGCCTCGTACTGGGACATCGTCAAGTTTTTTTGTTCCAATATGATAAACTCCACCTCCTTCATATGACGAATACTTTCAGGAAAGTACTTGTCATTGAATAGTTTCTGAAATGTTTCCCAAGACATGCTGAGTGCGGCTGGCTGGGTACGCTTCACAGACTCCCACCAGTAGTCTGCCTCACCGCGGAACATAAGGTGGCGAATGGAACCTTCTGTTCCTCCGTGCATCCCAAGACATCGAATATCTTGGTAATTTGATTGACCCACGTTTCTGCCATGATCGGATCCGGCTTTCCCTTAAATTCTGGTGGTCCCAACTCTTTGAACTGCTTGGCTGTGACAAGCCGCACATTGCTAGCATTTTCGCCTGTATTTTGTACACGAGTCTCCCTCGTCTGGTTTTGCATGAACTGCAAAAAGCTTCTAAACATCCCATCAGTCATCATTTGTTCGGTATTGTTGTTTACAGGAGGAATATTATCTTCATGTTGCACGTTCCCCTGGGTGGTGATCAAAGGTGTCTCCACGGTCTGATTTACTCCATTATTAACGTTCTCAGCTGCCATTCTTAAATACTGCCATAAAACAAGGGTTAATAGTCATGTCATACATTGTCCCTATACTCTGACCGACCAAATAAATACCAAATAAACTTAGTCAGGTCATACTAGCGAAGTAATTCCCCGTCTCTCCCCTTCTAGTTCTTGTCTCACATCTCAGCCAGGGATCATATCCCTAAGCTCTGATACCAAATGTGACGCCCCCAAAACAGGTATATATCACCCATCTTGAGTCGCGAGATACATGGTACAGAAACAAATACAACTTCAGTAATATAATTGTCGTGCAAAATACGAAAACACATATACTGTGAGTTTGAATACAAATATTGTATACTAGAGAGTATACAAACTCAAAAGGATTCCTCATTAAAATTATTGATACATTATTTTACAAAAATAGTGAGGACTACTAAACAACTATCTTGAATCATCACTCCATACCCCGGCTAGTTCCTGCTAAATTCTCTCCTCCTGAGAAGAACAATGGAACAAAAAGGAAAAGGGTGAGCTCAACTAGCCCAGTAAAGAATATTATGACTAAGATAATATACAACAAATTATAATTAGTCTTCAACAGGGAAAATCTGATAAAAATATAATAGACAACAAGTTTTAGATCAACAACTGCAGCGAAAACAACAATCCATTAGAAGAGTCAAGTTGTGAAAGAATTCTACTATCTTCTAAGATTTAAAAGTCCATCATCAATATTTTATCCCTGTAACATCAATCAATATACATCTTGAATAAAATTTTCATCTTTGCACTACAGACCAAAGATATTCATTTGTATCACCAGTTGGACATATTCATCTCAACACCTGTTCATCTTTGCACTATGGGCCAAAAATATTCATTAGGTAATCATTCATCTTTGCACTATAGGCCAAAGATATTCAGTGATATCATCATTTAGGACTGAGGATGATGAAAATTATTTTAAAGAAAATGAATCCAGTGAGACAGAAAGACAAATATTAGGGATTCGTATCACAGTTTATCCAAGATCAATAATACTTCATAATAACCAATTTTGAAGCATAATTCAAAAATAAAGATCAAAACATGGATACAATCAAAGATAGTAACCATAATAGACATTTTGGACAAAAAGAAGAAATTTTCATTTTTTTCGATGAATAGTGCCGTATTCGTGAATAGTGTCGTATACGTGAATAGTGCCGTATACGTGAATAGTGCCGTATACGTGAATTGTAACCCCGACACAAAAAGTTCCAAATTTGATAAAAAAAAGTTCATACCAATATTTTGGCATAATGATATTTTAGAAAATATAATTTTAAGAAGAAAATAACATCCTTTACCTCAAAATAACCGTATTTCTAACTGAATTTCGGATATAGTGCTGACAGAAACTTGCACTGAAAAGCAACTCTCAAAGTATCAAAATACTTACTAAAATATGCTCAACAATATAGAGAGAAAGAAAACTTATTTCTGGTGTGATTTTCAATTCTAACCTATGCATCTATTTATAGGAAAATATTAGAACGCCATAGTATACTAAATAATAAATTAATATTATTTCATTTCTTCTTTTCTATGCATGCTTCTTGACCAAGATCAGCCACCAACCATCTTTGAACAAAATTTAGCAGCCCACATGTTAAAACAAAAGTGGGTCCCACCCATAATTTAATAAAAATCATTTTATTTTCTGAAACTTCAGTAATTCATAATAAATAGCCTTTTATCAGAAAAATTTGAAACTTGCGTGATTCCATAGGAAATTTAATTCTCTACAACTTTGTAGAAGAAAGTATTTCAAATTCCAATCAAAAAATATCCGAAATCCACAAACGGATGATTTTTAATACCTCCATTCCGACAAAATACTGATAAAACACCTCAATATTAACTCCTTCATTTTTAACCATAATAAATATATCCAACATTTATATCCACAAAAATAAATATTTCTTTATCATATGAATCAATAACTAATTATTCTCAAATAATATTACAGAATCACCAGGAAAGAGGGGGCTTTCCAATAAAAATTTCTCCTTACTGACGCGCAATTAGGTGACCAAACCTCTCTTTGACAGAACTTTCTAGACATTGTCAATAATGTTATCTAATAATATTATTCAAATAATATGAATTATTGATCTGATAATGAGAAATACTGTGCAATGACAATTATTGAAACAATAATAATATAAAATATCAACGCAACAATTATTGAATCAATAAAATAAAATATTGAATAGTAACTACTGTAATAATTATTGAGTAGTGTCTTCTTACGTAAGAATTAATAATTCAACAATACTGTACAATACCGTGTGCTACTGTGCAACCACGCGCATTACTATATTTTAACCACCGGGTATTCCAATTGTGTGAACGGTAACAACTACGTCGTTATTCAATTTTGTCGTTTTCTTCATCCGACCGTTATCAGTTATGGGGCCCACAAATTGCTGCGCCGTCGTACGAATATTCCCCGACAGAAAAAATATTACACTACCAAACGAATATTCCACGACAAATGAATATTTTATAATCGCTTGCTTATTTTGAAAATTTTGTACATTTCACCCATAACCAAAGTATTATATCAAATTAATACCTTATTATTCATAATAATAATTAGAGAAAATTTGATTTTATTCATTAATAAGTTGGGGTCTTACATACAAACTCATAGACATTACTCCTTTCCCAAATACAGAGGTTTAAACAAAAACTTTGAAAGCCATTTTTATGCAAACTTATTGACGTAAAAAGAGAAATTGGGTTGGGAGAATTTACCCAGAGCATAGATTTAGAAGAGATGATCAATGATGATCCTTTCACAAATGATTGATGATTACACACTCACAATTCCTCTCAAACTTCTCAATTTTCCCTCTGTGAACTCACAATTTTGCTTTGCTTATTTTCTAGACTTAACAATCAACTGAAAAGAAAAGAAGACATCATATTCGAATAAACAGATTCGTTGTGGAGGTAAGTTACCCATCATGGGTTAACTGCTCCCAACCTCCACTAGTGCCATGTTTGGCTAGCCTTAAAAGGCTTAATCCCATTTAATTTAATAACTCTTTTATCATATAGTTTAAATAATGTCACACCCTTTATAAAATAACTCAATTAATTTATATAATTAAATTAAATAAAATATAATAATTTATCATAAATTCACATAATCATATAATTAATTTAATCTATCACAATTGCATCAATTAATTATTTAATCTAATAATTAAATCATCAAAAATATTAATTTAATTCAATAAATATTAAGAATTAAATTATAAAAATCTCATTCGTCACAAGCCTAGTAAGAAATATTATTACTAAGATAATGCAGAATAAATTATCGTTAGCCTTTAACAGTGTTAAACTGATACAATATAATAAACATCAAGTTTAACTGCAGCGGAACAAGCAATCCATTAGAAGAGTCAAGTAGAAAATAAAATCTACTATCTTCTATGATTTAAAAGGGTTTTCAATACTTTTATCGCTGAGGCTCAGCTTAATAAATAATCCACATCATCCCTGCACTACTGCCAAGGATATTGTTGCCTCTTTTTTAGTCTCAACAAATGAGCTCTAACTCATGCAAGCATACATGCGTCAATAAGTAATACAGAGTAAGTAAAGTATCGATCCCACAGAGAAAGTTGTTTAATTAAGATTACTATTCATTAATTGAATCACTATATTTATATGCTCAAACTAATGATTAAACTTGGTTTGTTCTCGAATTGCAAATAATAACTAAAATAATAATAACGACGGAATAAATGATAATGGAACTAATGAGATCCTAACTTCTTTTAATACTTCATTCAATCACCACTATCATGCACGACTCGTTCATATATCACAGAAAAGTAGCCAAGAGCACTAAAAGAGTATTAGCCATTTTTCAATGCACTAAGACCTACTTACACAGCATCCATAGATGATAGACTCTATGTAATCATCAATATAACCAAAATCACTATATGTCTATGTGAAATTGCAACTATATTGATTTTAAGTTCAAGCCCTTATTCTAACTTATACGGTGAAACATTATATGTCTATCTGGTTCACGAAATGTACAAGCCATATAACACAGCCCTATATACGTATACTATCATGATTACAATCCATACTTGCATGTTCATTGTTAATTCCATACAAATACTGAAACAAATGGTGATCAAGCATTCATACATACAAAACAATCATGATAGACATCCCATATGATATGCAAAACAAACCAGCATTTAAGAATGCAATCGATCTACATATTAAAATCCGTTAGAATCCCATAATGGAGTTTAGTTCATGACTGAACCAAAAGCCATTATGGGATCAAATCTAAACATGGTTAATAATTGACAATTAAAAGATGAAAGATGAAACTACCAAACCCAATTGCTGAATATAAATCAATATTCAAATCCACATAAGAATTGCAACTCCCCAAAATCTGGTCTATCTTCACACCTGGATTCCGTACGTCACGAGTACCTCATTCATACAACATACATCATTATATACTGAAATATAATAACATACATTCTGAATTCCCAGGTTCTAAAACCTTATAGCTTTTCTCATTACAAATAATGATAATTACATTATTCTTTACATATTGCACGAGTGACTTTTATCCGCCACCAAGGATACATAATCGTTCATTAAAATATTCTATAGAGTAATTCTCATCTTTCTACATTACAAGTCTTCACTTGATCTTCTCGCTCATTCACATTCTGAATGACACTTCATCTGGATACCGTCAGCTTGATCTATACGGGATCCTTAAGTTCTTCTAACGTCGTTCACTGAAAATGTTTTTCATTTAAAGCAAGTGTGAGCATTCAATTGCCCAGCAAGTCATAACAGTTGAACAAACAACTTCAAGAATTTAAACATTCTTTTCAAACTTTAATAACCTAACAAAGGTTACGAAGGAGCTTGAATAATAGGAATAGTCTTGATTCCTATCATTTTAAAACATTAGTCACATTCACTTTGAAATACTTTAATTCTCTACTCTTTTTTATACACATTCTGTTTGGCTAGAATCAATAGCACACACTTAACAATAACGGTTCATGTATAAACAGAACATTCTTTTATTGAATAGTTCAATCATAGAACAGTTCGTCTCACAGAAACACTGAAGTGTTCAAATTGTGGCACAAGGCCTCATACATTCTACTATCTTGTACAAATATCGCACATTTTCACATAGACAAAACTTCTCAAGTTCAACATCTGAGAAGTTTAAGAAACTAGCATTCATTTAAAATATGAATGAAGTTAGAAAACTTGCCTTACGCACAGCTATAGCTTACGTTGAACTGCTTATTTCAACCCTATAACACATTAGGAAATGACAAATACACCAATTAGTCATATACTTGACTTACGCATTGGTTTACTTAACTTTACTTCTTAAGGTTCACGTTCTTGCAATATAATTTTACGCGACTAACTTTCATTACCGGTTTGCGGTTTCATGATATACGGAGATGTCTTATTCAACACATTCCTCATATTTGATGATTCACATTCTTATCTTCTTCGTATACTTCTCTAGGACTCAGTACACATCGCTTCTCTGCTAGTAGTCCATATGGTACTTTGAGTGGTTTCCCATAAACAACCAACAAACAAGTTCCCGTCTCATCTACACAGCCATCACAGTGAGTTAGATCGGTTGCCAGTTTCGTATATACCTTCGCTCTCTGAAGGAATTGTTTAGCCCAACTCCCATATGTCAACCATCAAAGATTACGATTGTACCACAACCTAACTTTCTCTTAACTTATATGAATTATTAAATTATAATGTTCGTTAAGTTAATTTCTTATTCCTTTTGGCTTTCTGGCAAGTAATTGCCATACCTCAAGATTCATTCTTATCCGATTCACATTCGGCTTTCATTAATCTCATTACCATTCGATACGGCTTTCCTGATACCATTCGTATCTTACTTACTACATTCATCAACGTCTAAGTCATACAACCAGGGTATACTTAGCACGTTCATCAAACGCGAATACGATTCACGAGGATCGTTTACGTATTCAACGTTCGCATTGCTCGTCTCTTAATCTCTCATTAAACCTTTACTCAAGGTTTTAATTGCTTTTGATCGTTATCCATCCCATGAACCCCATTTTCATTATTCTTTTTTAATGTCAAAGCCATACGGTTCGCTGTATACTAAGACCGATCGTTCATCATAACAACGTTGTGTTCACAACGTCTAAACGCTTTACATTCATCTCTCAATGCCATGTCATAACATCAAAATGTTATACATTAACATCGTCAACCAACGTCTAAGGAATCACAACCATAGCAATCCCTCACGTTCATTTATTGTGACTACGGTCCCCTGACATCGGTTCCGTAACCCGCATAACTAGTCCATAACTTCGTTTTAGCTTAGTTTTAATCCGTTCTTCATGAACGTTTCTACCGTTCCTAACCAAGTAATAAGAAACTAACTTAAACGCTGATGGTTTTATACTTGTCCATCAACCACATTTATACTACGATTGTTTTGAATTTGTCCATCAACAACGTTCTTCGTGTTCTTCGCGTTCTTCATGTGTTCTTCGTGTTCTTCGTTCGTTCTTCATTTTTAATCGATATTTTGGATTACGATTTCACTTTTTCTTGGAATTTGATGTAATAGAACACCATTCCTTACTTATTTATCCTACTCAATCATAAGTTTCATTCGGATCGCTCAAAATCCTTACGAATCTTATACTTCCTTAAGAAATTTATAAAATAAATTTCTAATTCTTATTTCTTCATTTTCTTACGATTTCAACCATATGAAATCTTTCATAACTTAATCTACTTCTTATCTTCATTAAGTTATGTTTTTGAACATAAAAACTTAAAGAAAATTTAGAAGAAACTAGTGTTCGGATTATTTTTCTTCTTTATTTCTCTTCCGTTATACAAAGCCGGCGATTCAATAGCTTTTCTATTTCACGATCACTTTTGATTTGAGCATTCATGCTCACGTTCTTCTTCTTCCTCTCCCAACCGAGCTCTCTCTATCTCTACCAAGTGTAGGATTTTCAAAAATCCTAGAAAAATGAAATTCTAGGTTTCTATTTATAGAAAACCAAAGCTAGGGGAAAAATAGTCATTTCGCCCCTAAAGTTACTATTCCCACCTCCTCTTCATCTTAGCCACCAAGTTAACTTGGCCACCACCCTTACTTGGTGGCGAAGTGGCAGGCCCACATGCCCATGGGTCACCCCATGGGTTGCCCCAATGGTTCTTATCCATCCGTTTACCCATCGGTTCGATCCGCGGTTTCTTTTCTTGGTTTGGGCCTTAATCCTAATTCTTATTGGGCCTAACTTGGGCTTGATTTCACAAATCATTGGGCTTGACATAATCCAAGTCCAATTGGATTCTACAAAGTCCATGAACACAAAGTCCATTAAGACTAATCGTATTCTAAGCATTCTTTTCTCGTATTCTCGTAATCTCTTCGTATTTAACTCGTACGATATTCGTATTATACGTCGTACTATTCTTCTTTCTATACTCGTATAATAACTTGTATCATACTCGTATTTCTCACGCATAATAACCCTAGTTATTATACGTACTCATTACATTCTCGGAACTCACTTTCCCTAACCCTTAGGTTTTGAGTCCGTAGGCGAAAACTTTGTTTTTGCCATAACTGAAATATTATTGAATATTCCATCACGTCTCAACATTTTACATAATCAATAACTTGTCGGAATTTCAAAATAAATCTTTGAGCAGAAACGGGTGAATAGTGCCTATTTCGTCTTTTTCCCCGAAAATATTTTGTTCCCGGAAAACTTTTATTTTCGTATTGAAAATTCTTACTCGTTCAATCTAGCTCGTAGCCAGAATCCTCCCGATTAATAATCATTATAGGTTATAAAACGATTAATAAACACATAGCACATAATAGTATTAATAAAAATTCATTTTATTAATAACTAATTCTTTAAATTTTAATTTCTGGACAATCCGGATTTTCTGGTTGTCACATCCTTCCCCCCTTATAAAAATTCCGTCCTCGAAATTTCTTCAAACCATACCCATACCTAGGTCATCACATTCACCCCTTCTTCACAGAATTTCATACTTTTGCTGAGGGGTCAAATTGACCATGAACTCTTACTGGGTTAAACAGCCTCTCGCCGTAAACCTTTCTTACACGGTAAGTTTACAATCACAAAGAAAATAACTACCTCTTTCACGTTCTCCTTAGACTAAATCATTAGATTCCGCACCAAAACAATTTGGTTCGGCATAGCTCTTCAAAGAAAGCTCGATTTTCTTTGACATACCATTCGTCTTAGCCAAATCAAGTAGCTTAGACCATACCAATAAATTGGACATCAACTTGAAAAATTCGTCTAGTCAACTCACTTGACATCGATTAATTCTTCAAATTCATTTGTAATACATCAAAACGTTTCATGACGTCATGATACCGCACTTTTCACAGTACGTTGAGGACTTCGTCAGTTTATGACTTCATCATTATGCATCATACCATAGCGGATTATTGATCCTAAGATCAAATCTAACACCATGTTTAATTGCATTAATAACTCTATCCTTTTACCATCCTTGCATCATATACACTGATGATACTACGTGCCCAAGGAATGCTACTTCCTTAAGCTAGAATTCACATTTCTTCAACTTGGCATAAAGCTTGTATTCACGAAGCTTTTGGAGTGTCAGCCTCAAGTGTTGCTCATGATCTTCACGGCTTTTGGAATAAATAAGGATGTCATCAATAAAGACGACCACAAAGTGATCCAAATATTTCTTGAATACTCGGTTCATCATATCCATGAAGGCAACAGGAGCATTAGTCAATCCAAAGGACATGACCAGGAATTCATAATGCCCGTACCGAGTTCTGAAAGCCGTCTTTGGAATTTCATCGGTTCTAATATTCAATTGGTGATATCCGGAACGAAGATCAATCTTTGAAAAGAATTTGGCTCCTTGCAACTGGTCAAACAGGTCATCAATACGTGGCAATGGATACCTATTTTTGATGGTGACATGATTAAACTCCCGATAATCAATACAAAGTCGCATACTCTCATCTTTCTTCTTAACGAATAGAACATGAGCACCACAAGGAGAAGTACTAGGACGAATAAAGCCAATGTCTAACAATTGCTGCAGTTGGGTCTTTAACTCCTGAAGTTCAATAGGAGCCATTCGATATGGGGCTTTGGAAATGGGTTTTGTACCGGGTTCAAGGTCGATACAAAATTTAATTTCACGCTCAGGGGGTAGGCCAGGAAGTTCTTCGGGGAATACGTTAGGAAATTTATTAACAATAGAAATATCGTTCAAAACTGACGTATTTTTGTTTAAATCTGTGACATGAGCTAAGAAAGCTTGACATCCGTTTTTTAATAAATGAAAAGCTTTATGGCTTGAGATGACCATGATTGATTTTAATGGTTTGGTCGCTTGAATTCGCATAATAGGTTGATTAGGAATATGAAAGCTAACAACCTTACGAAAACAATCAATTTTTGCATGATGAGTAGTTAACCAATCAATCCCTAGAATCACGTCAAATGCAAGTATTTTCAACGAAATAGGATCTACAGGTAATGTGAGGGTACCGATTTGAACCAAACAAGACTTATAAACAGTGGATGTAATGAAGGTTTCTCCCAACGGAGTTTCCACAGATAAGTCAAAGTCTAATTTCTCCGGAGTCAAATTTAATCGATGAGCGCACGTAGGAGAAATAAAAGAATGGGTAGAACCGATATCAAATAAAGTATAGATTTTGTTAGAGTTTATGATAATTTTACCCGTGATGACCTCATTCGGGTTCCTTACTTTCTGGGAGGTCACAACAAACGCTCTCCCTTGCACTACCGATTTTGAATTTTCTGGGACGGCCTTTGGTGTCTCCATCCTAGCTGAATTTGTCTTCGGTGAACGACAAAATTGGGCTAAGTGACCTTTTCCACAATTATAACATTCTTTGGACGGCATCGCGCAGTTTGGACTGATGTGCACCTCCCCTCCACATTTGAAACATATGATAGGAGGTCGTTCTCCTTCCTTAACGACAGGTGCTGGTGCTGACGTCTTTCTATCATTGTTGAATCTCCTCTTCTTGAAATGTCCATTATTATTGTTTTGGCCCTGATTACCACCGAAGTGGTTACCATTTCTGGCCTGTTGATTCCCTCCACGCTTGTTGTCACCGCTTCAATGACTGCTCTCACTGGTATTATCATTTTGTCGGCTGCTCTCTTTTAGTTGCGTTGACTCGTTATTGCGCTCCACTAACTGAGCCCTATTTACAACATCTGAATATAAACACAGTTTATGAGAAATAAAATGTTGACGTATCTCCGGTTTCAAACCTCTTAAAAACATCCGTGTCGTTTTCTCTTCATTATCCACTAAGTGGGACGCAAACCGGGATAACTCCGCAAATTTAGCCGCGTATTGCGACACGGTCATATTGTTTTGTTCCAAATTGATAAACTCCACCTCCTTCATGTGACGAATACTTTCGGGAAAGTATTTGTCGTTGAACAGCTCTTGGAACTTCTCCCGAGACATCTTCAATACGGCAGGTTGAGTATGTTTTACCGATTCCCACAAGTAATCTGCCTCTCCGCGCAAATGTCTTGGTTATCGATCTGCTTTATCCATGCTTCTGCCATAAGTGGTTTTGGCTCTCCCTTAAACTCCGGTGGTCCCAGCTCCTTAAACTGTTTAGCGGTGACCGCCCGAGAGTTTCTAATGTTTCCACCTGCATTTTGGACAGGAGCCGTTCTCGCCTGCTGTTGCATGAATTGAATAAAGCCCCTTAAAATTTGATCATCATTTGGTTAGTGTTGTTGTTTGCATGAGGATTTTCGCCTTCCTGATGCACATTATCCTGATTATTGATATATGGTGAATTAACGGTCGCCTGTGCTCCATTTCTATTCTCAACATTCTCGGATGCCATTTTCAGATACTGCCACAAAACAAAGGTTAATTGACATATAACATATTATCCCTAAATTTTGACCGACCAATTAAATAACACAAAAACTTAGGTAGGTCATACTAGCGAAGGAATTCCCCGTCTCTCCCCTCCTAGTACTATTCTCACATCTTAGCCAGGGATCATATCCCTAATCTTTGATACCAACTGTGACGCACCAAAAATTAGGTTTACATCACCCATCTTGGGTCGTCAGATACATGGTACAAAATTCAAATACAACTTACTAATACAACTGTCGTGTACAATACGACAAAACATAACTGTGAGTTTGAATACAATTATTGTCTACTAGAGATTATACAAACTCAAAAGGAGTCCTCATTACAATTATTAACACACTATTTCACAGAATAATGAGGACTACTAATGTTATCCTCTGGACCGTCACTCCGTTCCCCGACTAGTCCCTGCTATGTTCTCATTTCCTGAAGAGAATAGTGAAAGAAAGGGTGAGCTCAACTAGCCCAGTAAGAAATATTATGACTAAGATAATGCAGAATAAATTATCGTTAGCCTTCAACAGTTTTAAACTGATAAAATATAACAACATCAAGTTTAAATGCAGCGGAACAAGCAATCCATTAAAAGATGTCAAGTAGAGAATAAAATCTACTATCTTTTATGATTTAAAAGGTTTTTCATGACTTTTATCGCTGGGACTCAGATTAATAAATAATCCACATCATCGAATCACACCTGCACTATGGCCAAGGATATTCTTTAGTATCACGACCACAAATTATCCATATACTACAGCCAAGGACATTCGTGTATTCATTAATGGTCATGATCATGCCAACAACTGTCCATCAATGCACTACGGGCCAATGATAAATTTTACCACATCATTTGTAACATTACGGTCATGATTACACCGAATAATCCCTGGTCATAATCATACCAAGTCCATCTATGCACTACAGGCCACAGATGACTTTCAACATAATATAAACATGAGGATGATGACAATGATATAAGAATTCAATAAAACAAGTTCAAGAATTAATTTATCCAGGAACTAATAATGTCCAAATTGTCAACATGATACTGCTTTGTAGAGTAAAATTCAAGAATGATCAGAAGAATATTTCCATGAAAAGATACTGAATGAAGCGCAAATATCAAGGATATTCTACTAATTTCATGGAGTATAGAAGTCAAAACTTTAACCAACTGAGTATAATAAAGAATGGAATAACAAAAGAAATCACCATGCATGCGGTACTTTGCATAGACAGGTTATTCCAACAGAAAAATAATAACGGAACCAGGTCATGCAAAATTTATACCGATGGGATATTCCAACATAATAATAAAGACAGAACCAGGTCCGGTGTAAAACACACAGACAGGATGTTCCAACAGAATAATAATAATGACGGAACCAGGTCCGGTGTAAAACACACAGACAGGATATTCCAACAGAATAATAATAAAGACGGAACCAGGTCCGGTGTAAAACACACAAACAGGATGTTCCAACAGAATAATAGAAGAATGTCACCAAGTATAGGGTAAACCACATATACAGGTTATTTCAACAAAATAATAAGCAATGAAATAACAACAGTTCTCTTCATGAATAAGAAAGAATAACACCCTTACATTAGTAGATTGAATACTGCAGTAGTGTAGTAACATAATACTCTTTTTCTTTCTCTCTTATTCTCTCTATACTTTCTCTCTCTATAGTTTGAATGAATTCGTGAAAAATAATGAAGCACTAGGCCTCTATTTATAGAAGATTTCTAGCTTAGCACTTGAAATGTGAACTTGACGACTGGTGATGTGAAAAGAAAAGTGGTTTGACGCCTGTAATGTGAAACGATAATTGGTTTGACGCCTGTAATATGAAACGGCAAGTGATTTGACGTCTAGTAAAGGTAGTTACTATTGACAAAGGTAATTACTATTGACGAAGGTAATTACTATTGACGAAGAGACTACTTAGATGATGACATATGGGCCCCCCATAAAATAACCAAACTTACCACAAACGTCTCATAATAGACTTTTTATATACATCAAGGATTGAATAAATATTACCACAAATCATTTTATTTTTAATCAACACATATTTAATCTTTCAACAATTATTAATCATTTATAACTTGTCATCTCAATTATTGATTTAATAATATAACATATTATACAGATGATACTGTGACAATAATTGAATCAATAATATAAGAGATATGATGCAGTAATTACTATAACAATAATTGAGTATAGCTGTGTGACTTCTCACGTAAGTATCAATAATTAATACCGTGTGCTACTATGCAACCACGCGTATTACTGTACTTTTACTACCGGGTAGTTCAACAGTTTTAACGGTAACACCTCCGCCGTTATTTTCATAAAGTATTTTTGTCTTTTTCTCAATCCGACAATAATTTCGTTGTGGGGTCCACCAATGATTGTGCCGTCGTACGAATATTTCCCAACAAAAAGAATATTCCCCGACCAAACGAATATTTTATAACAACTTGCTTACTTTGCAAAATTTATAAATATTACCCACAACTATAACATTATATCAAATTTACTCCATAATTTTCAAAAATAATATTTATAGAAAATTCATCTTTATTTATAAAAGTTGGGGTCTTACAACCTCCCATTCTTATGAAATTTTGCCCTCAAAATTAGGGTACGTATCTAGTATGTCGAAGAGATAAGGATACCTTGATTTAATTTCAGATTCTAACTCCCAAGTCATTTCCTCAACATCGTGGTTTCTCCACAAAACTTTGACTTGAGGTATAACCTTGGAGCGTAGAATATGTTCCTTTGTATCCAAGATTTGAACAGGAACCTCTTAATACGTCAAATCTTCCGCTATTTCATCAGATTCTAACTCAATAATGTGGTTCGGATCTTTCACATATTTACGTAACATGGATATGTGAAAAATGTTATGAACACGAGACATTCTTGGCGGTAAAGCGAGTCTATAGGCCACAGTTCCTACTCGATCGATGATTAAAAATGGGCCGATTAATCGAGGATTGAGTTTTCCTCTCTTTCCAAATCTCGTAACTGCTTTCCATGGAGCAACACGCAACAACACATGATCTCCTATATCGAATTCAATGTCCTTTCGATGAAGATCAGCATAACTCTTTTGTCGATCTTGTGAGGTTTTTATACCTTGTCGGATCGTTTGAATCTTTTCCGTAGTCATATGTACCAACTCCGGTCCCAACAACGTTGCTTCACCCACCTCATCCCAGCATACTGGAGAACGACACTTTCTTCCATACAACGCTTCGAATGGAGCCATGCCAATACTAGTTTGATAACTGTTGTTGTAGGAAAACTCCAACAATGGTAAGAACTTGTCCCAACTTCCCTTGAAATCAAGGACACAGAGTCTTAATAGATCTTCAAGAGTTTTAATAGTCCTCTCTGACTGTCCGTCCGTCTGAGGATGATATGCCAAGCTAAATCGTAAGTCTGTGCCCATAGCTTTTTACAAACTAACCCAAAATCGTGAAGTGAATCTTGAGTCTCGATCAGACACTATGGATACCGGCATACCATGCAGTCTTATAATCTCGTTTATGTACATACGAGTAAGACGTTCAAGTGTATAAGTTTCTCGTATCGATAAGAAATGAGCAGACTTGGTCAATCTATCAACAATGACCCAAATCGCATCTATGCCTTGAGAAACCTTAGGAAGACCGGTAACGAAATCCATGGTAATGTGCTCCAACTTCCATTCTGGAATTTCAAGTGGTTGCAATGGACCTTTTGGTACTTGATGCTCCACTTTAACTCGTTGACAAGTTAGACACCTTGAGATAAACAACGCTATCACTCTCTTCATATTGCTCCACCAAAATGTATAACGAATATCATGATACATTTTCGTTCTCCCATGATGGATTACAAACGGTGTGTTGTGCACCTCCATCATGATTTTATACTTTAAATCAGGGTCTTTAGGACACAAAGTCTGGAGTTGACTCGAAGTATTCCTTCTTCATCGATTCTTGATTCCGGCATAGCACCTTCTTGCACTTTCTTCCTTATACGCATCAACTCCAGGTCTGTAACTTGAGCAGCTTTATCTTTATCGATTAAAGTCGGTTCGACTCGTATATTCGCCATCATCACATGGGTCCCTGGAGTCTTTAACTCTATCTCCATCCTTTGCAAGTCACACAAAATGGGCCTTTGCGTTGACAATATCTCACTCGTACTTGCATATGATCTTCTACTCAATGCGTTAGCTACCACGTTCGCTTTTCCAGGATGGTATTGGATGGTATGATCATAATCTTTCAACAGTTCAAGCCAACGTCGTTGTCGCATGTTGAGTTCCTTTTGAGTAAAGAAATATTTGAGGCTTTTATGATCCGTAAAGATCTCCACCTTCTCCCCATACAAGTAATGCCTCCAAATCTTTAGTGCGAAGACAATTGCTGCCAACTCTAGATCACGAGTAGGATAATTCCTATCATATTCTTTGAGTTGTCTTGAGGCATAGGCTATGACATTTCCATGTTGCATGAGAACACATTCCAACCCTTTGCCCGAAGCATCACTATAGATGACAAAACCCTCCGAGCCAGATGGTATTGTCAGAACAGGTGCTGAAATGAGTCTTCTCTTGAGTTCTTGAAAACCCTTCTCACATTCTTCGCTCCAACAGAACTTCGTATCTTTCCGAGTCAGCTGAGTCAATGGATTAGCGATTCGAGAAAATCCTTCCACGAATCTCCGATAATAACCAGCTAAACTGAGAAAGCTACGTACTTTGGTCACTGATTTAGGTTGCTCCCAACTTTGAATTGCTTCAATCTTTTCTGGGTCAACAGATATTCCATGACTTGATACTACGTGCCCAAGGAATGCTACTTCCTCATGCCAGAATTCGTATTTTTTTAACTTGGCATAATGCTTGTATTCACGAAGCTTTTCGAGTGTCAGCCTCAAGTGTTGCTCATGATCTTCACGACTTTTGGAATAAATAAGGATTTCATCAATGAAGATGGCCACAAAGTGATCCAAATATTCCTTGAATACTCGGTTCATCATATCCATGAAGGCAGCAGGAGCATTAGTCAATCCAAAGGACATGACTAGGAATTCATAATGCCCGTACCGAGTTCTAAAAGCTGTCTTTGGAATGTCAACGGTTCTAATCTTCAATTGGTGATATCCGAAACGAAGATCAATCTTTGAAAAGAATTTGGTGTGATAGCCCCGAATCCGGGTCCCAAATCACCGCAGATCCGGTATACTATTTCTATAACTAATTGCGGAAGATATAAACATAAATTGTTTATACATTACATTACACACTATTCCCCAAGGTCGAGTAACCTTAACTTAATACACATTTCATAAACTTTCTATCATACAACAATATTTATCACAATACGCTATTACAACTAGCTATATTTTATATCCCAAGTTGAACTTGGCTTTAATCGTTTCCTGTATCCGAATGCATTCGCCTTTTCTGCAATGTTTTATCATGATATAGCAAGGGTGAGCATGAAAGTTGCCCAACAAGTTTATATACAATAATAAAACGATATATCATGATTGAAGAGTATGAATAATGGGCTTGCTATAATTCATCAATATAATTGAGAACTAGCACGAACAAATTTTTGACTGAACAAGTATTATATATGAACAAACATTTTTGAACCAACTGGTAATGAAGGTGATCAGCCTTTCATACCTGACTTATACATGCAAGATGTACAGAGTACAAATTTCATGGCAATCAACAATGATTAACCATAAGCTTGAAGAAACTACTCTTATTAGAGTTAAGTACAAAGAAAACTTGCCTGAACCGTTGATTACTGCTTACGCAATTTATGTTAACTTCTTTTGTAAGACCTATCATTAATAAGATCGATCCTCCAATCAGCATATCATACATTGTATCATAATACAATTACTTAATCCATAAATTATCTAACACTTAAACAAATATTAGATAACATCTTAACGCATCAGTATTATTATCATCATTTGATAATTCTTCGATCACTATATCATATTATGATTTATCACTCACTCTTTCATTTCATAAGCTATTCTTTAACATCGAATAAGTTAAATACTAATCCAGCAACCTGGATTCTAAATCTAGCAACCAAATTTCCTATCCAGTCGACTGGATTCCAAATCCAGCGACCTGGATCCAACATATAACCAATCCAACAACTTAAACTGTAATCCAGCCAACTAACTTACAATCCAGCAAACTGTATTCACCAAATTTTTCCAATCCAGCAAGCTAGATTTCATCAGATTTTCTAATCCAGTAAACTATTTCTCAATCCAGCAAACTGGAATCACAAATTATATAATCCAGCAAGCTGTATTCTAAATTCGTATCACCAAAATACCAAATCAGTTTATTATTCTCCTATCCTTTGGTCAAACACATATACATGTATTTCATGCATAAAAAGTATTTTTCCATAATTTTCTAACTTCTTTTAGTATTTTTCAAAAATCATTTCTAGTGCGTAGCTTAAGAAATTAGCTACCTCGTGCTTAACTCCAGTAATGCCCATCTTTTGGCATAACCTTAAATATGTTAAAGTGATGCTCCATTTTAAATTTCGTGGCAATCGGAGTTGTAGAACTCCGGTTATAGCGATTTCCGTCGGAAAATCACAAAAATTGTAATGGTCATAACTTGGTCGTTCTAACTCGGAATTAGCTCATTTTTTCACACGAGCTACATAATACCATATATTTTCATTTCCCTAAAGCCTGGAATTTTTCTCATTAAATAAATGTCCGAAACAGCCCCCGGAAAATTTTGGGCAGCAACTTTTTATCATTTGGCAGTTTTGGAGTCCTTTACCAAAACTTGAATAAAATGAAAGCTATAACTCCGATTAACTCCGATTCAACCTAATTAAGTAATTCCGAAGGAATTTTATCCCTAACACATATATCTAGCTCCACAAACTGACCATACTCGAAAATTCAAAGTATAATGAGAAATAAAATCATTTCCATATCATGCTTGGTTTCTCCAAAAATTTTGTTTTTCGCAGTTTTGATCATGCTTCTTCCGAATGTCATAACTACTTCATCCGGAGTCAAAATTAGTCCGTTCCAGAGTCTATGGAAAGCTTATTTAGTGTACTACAACATATCACAAGTCCAGAATTTTTAGAGCACCCTAACATATCCGGAAGTTTCCTGTTAGAGACAGCAGTCCACTAGATTTTTTTTTCTTTAAGGTTTGAAAACTGTTTTGCTTTTCTTATTTTGATTAAACTTTTAATAGTCAAAATAGTTAGATCTAAGCATAACACACCATTTAACAAGTAAATCTATAGTTCTCATGTTCAAGATCATAAACTTCATGGTTCAAATTAACCAAAAATCAAATACATAAACTAGTTAGGATTTTATACCTTTTTATGATAATCCTCTTGATTTTGATTTCTGATCCGCATGATATGTTATTGATGTGTTTTTACACGATCCTAACTTGGTTTCTCACAATTTCACACTCAAAGATCCGAAATATAGAGAGAGATGGGACTTGGATATTTTGCAAAATAAAATGGAGCTTTTCTCTCTCTTTCTAGTCTTTTAAATTGATACAATGTATCTATACATTGCAAGGTGGCATGCTAGATATAAAAGTCACATGCCAAGGTAGGTTTAGATTTAGGTTTAGGGTTGGTGAACAACCAAAGGTAATGCAAGATTTGCACTCCAACTTAATTAAATACAAGAGGGTCATTTTGGACTTTTCCTTTTATTTCTAGAATTTCCATTTGTTGTAAACCCTTAGGGTTTAGATTTTGAGCAATCTAAGATTTAGGGTTTGAAAAACTCTTAGGGTTTAGGTTAGGGTTAGTTCACCCACCCAAGATCATGACAAGATCTACACTCAACTTATTAAAAATGTGACAAAATGGTATAAATGACATTTCCTTTTATTCCTGGTCTTGCCACTTAACCCAATATCTTCCAATATCTCTTAGATTGTTTGAAATCTTGGTGAAATAAGGTGGCTTCTTTATGCATTTGACACCTAGCATTCTTGTTCATATCTTTACAAATTGTGGCTCAATTTATTACATGCCACCCTCTCTTTTCTTCCCTTCCATAACCGGCCATGTAGCATTACTAGATCCCACTAATTCTTGCTCTTTCTCTCCCACACTAACCACTAAAGCTTTGCTTGCAAGAATGTCCATAAGTATTGGCAAAATAATAAGATGACACATAAGAGGAGTAGGTGGGAGTTGGTGGATAGTTGGTGGAAGAGTTGGTAACCAACTTTAGACAATTAAAATACCAAAACAAATCTTAGTCACATGCTCAATCTTTCCTCCTTTTTCCTTCTCTATCCACCGACCATGTAAATCAATCATAGTCCAACACTTTTACTAATATCAGATGTCCATCATGTCCTTCCTTCAATTCGGTTTATCAATAACAATATTCGAACTACTCAATTAATGTATTGCTTGGGCCTCTAACTAATTTTATTGGCCAACACTTGGGCTATAAAATATATATAATCCAATACCTTAAATTCTTATCCAACTTAAATAATTTAATTAGGGTTTTTACTTCCTCAATTATAACACAAATCCTTACTCATGCACACTTATTTTCTTAACCCAATTAGACTTGCTATAATTAGGTTATAAAATTAATCATTTGAGATATATAAAATAAATCTCCTAGAATTAGTAAGTATCCTAAATACCACAATTCTCTTTTTCCATAACCCTTAAGTTATTAAATCCTTCATTCCTAATATATAATTAGGGCTTCACTAGTTTATTTTCGTTTGTTTATATAATAAACAAATATAAACCATCACCTAATGTTCATATTCCTTACACACAACTTTTTAACCCTTAGGGTTTAATACTTCGCATTAGGATTCCCAAAATTAGGGTTTAAATTCTCGATATTGAAATTAGGGTTTCAGAATATATCGTTAGGGTTTTCTAACTTAATCACCATATTCATATCATGAATTTAGGGTTTCGGATTCCCTGAAACTGAAACTAGGGTTTCCAGAACCGATTCCTAGGGTTTCTCATCAGACCTTAGGGTTTTCTAGCTGAACGTTGTCGTTCTTAATATAAACTTAGGGTTTGACACATATACAATTAATCTGGTCAACCCTTGACCCTTAACCGCATTCTGAACACATCATTAACCATATACACAGAGCATTTTTAGATAAATACTTAATCCTGAATAATTCACCTATTTCTTTTACCGAATTTTGAAATCCTCAAAATTCAATCCCAATAACATCAAACGCATACACTTATTTTCTGTCTAGGTCTAATATTTAACTTTAAATCAATTATTTAAGATTTTCATAAATTTTCTAATTTCTCGGGTTGTCACATTCACCCCTCCTTATAAGAATTTTGTCCCTGAAATTCACCTTACACCGTGCACCTTACACCATTCACACATATCACATGCTACCCAATACACCACTCACAAGAGTAAAAGGGTTCAAATTGTGCTGAGGGGTCATATAGACCATGAACACATAGATTTGACGGTATTTATACCGCAAAACAAAACATTACTTGGTATGTTTACAATCACAAAGAAGGTAAACTACCATTACTAGTACTTTAGGTGATTAGCCTATTGTACACTTACGTCATGCATAACGTAATAATTATTTTTAGCGAATATTTACGCTATTAGATTGCATTATTTATCCAAACAACATAGTTCACCTCAGTCTTATCATAGGATTCCGTTCCAAAGCAATTTGGTAAATTAAACTTTTTGAAAACATTTTCGAGAATGACGTCATGATGCCGTACTGTATTTACAGTCCGTTGAGGATTTCGTCATTTGGTGATTTTGTCATACTACATTATACTGTAGTTGGCTGACGATCCTTAGATCACATCCAACACCAAGTAATTCTGCAATGATAACTCCATCATTTTTTATCATCTCTGCACCAGGTCACATGGTACATAAGTGATAAATAAAAACAATTTTTTTTAAAAGGCACATAGTGCGTATTTAGCTTGATGTCAAAAATTGAAGTTTAGCAAAGCTAGGGGTTTAGGAAAACCTAAATCTCCACTAATGATCATATGCTTAACAATCTATTTGTTCCTATAATCCTTAACACTCCATTCACACACAACTAAACCCATTTCATAAAACCACACTTATGAGTTCATAACCTGGCCACAATTATATGAGTTTACGAACCTACCCTAGTCTGACCTTTGACGTCCATTCGCTGAGGGGCTCATAAACATTTCATATAACTATGAGTCAAGGATGTCACATAAGTATGAGTTCTAAGAACTCGTACTTAATCCTATATTCTATACCTATGACCTATTTATCTATATATAACAACTAGCGTGACACAACATTTCAATGGTTACCAATGCCACCAACTAAGTAGTTTTTACACCAAGTACAATTTCCCGCCCATACAAGAAATCATACAACTCAGTTGCTAACACGAGTCCTCATTGAAATCCCCACCTAATCTTAACCCCTTTTTCAACACGAATTTCATTTGATCCGTATTCATAATCCATAACTCATTTATGAGTTTTCATAGTACTATTTCATAGTACAACTTACACACAACATCTTGCTGTAAACTTTTCAATCAGTAGATTGATTCATTTCCCATATCATAACCTTTATCAGATCACGGGGTGATCTTATCGTATATATTACGATTCAATTCCATGCACTATGATCGTTTTGTTTTACGATCTCCTATCCTTGCACTTTCAGTCTTTTAGACTCGATCTATTCACCACTACTGTTTAACTTTATTATCAGAGTTAGGGAACTCTGTGTCTTTACACTCGCCGAGATTCATCTTTGAATCTTACCGACCAACTAACTCTATGTGAGTTAGATCTTATCCTAATCACTGCGGTTATTGGTCTCAGGTATTCCTACATAAGCTTCATAACCAACAGCTCTGATACCAACTGTGATAGCCCCGAATTCGGGTCCCAAATCACCGCAGATCCGGTATACTATTTCTATAACTAATTGCGGAAGATATAAACATAAATTGTTTATACATTACATTACACACTATTCCCCAAGGTCGAGTAACCTTAACTTAATACACATTTCATAAACTTTCAATCATACAATAATATTTATAACAATATGATATTACAACTAGCTGTACTTTATATCCCAAGCTGAACTTGGCTTTAATCGTTTCCTGTATCCGAACGCATTCGCCTTTTCTGCAATGTTTTATCAAGATATAGCAAGGGTGAGCATGAAAGTTGCCCAGTAAGTTTATATACAATAATATAACGATATATCATGATTGAAGAGTACGAATAATGGGCTTGCTATAATTCATCAATATAATTGAGAACTAGCACGAACAAATTTTTGACTGAACAAGTATTATATATGAACAAACATTTTTGAACCAACTGGTAATGAAGGTGATCAGCCTTTCATACCTGACTTATACATGCAAGATATACAGAGAACAAATTTCATGGCATTCAGCAATGATTAACCATAAGCTTGAAGAAACTACTCTTATTAGAGTTAAGTACAAAGAAAACTTGCCTGAACCGTTGATTACTGCTTACGCAATTTATGTTAACTTCTTTTGTAAGACCTATCATTAATAAGATCGATCCTCCAATCAGCATATCATACATTGTATCATAATACAATTACTTAATCTATAAATTATCTAACACTTAAAAAAATATTAGATAACATATTAACGCATCAGTATTATTATCATCATTTGATAATTCTTCGATCACTATATCATATTATGATTTATCACTCACTTTTTCATTTCATAAGCTATTCTTTAACACCGAATAAGTTAAATACTAATCCAGCAACCTGGATTCTAAATCTAGCAACCAAATTTCCTATCCAGTCGACTGGATTCCAAATCCAGCGACCTGGATCCAACATATAACCAATCCAACAACTTAAACTGCAATCCAGCTAACTAGCTTACAATCCAGCAAACTGTATTCACCAAATTTTTCCAATCCAGCAAGCTAGATTTCATCAGATTTTCTAATCCAGTAAACTATTTCTCAATACAGCAAACTAGAATCACAAATTATATAATCCAGCAAGCTGTATTCTAAATCCGTATCACCAAAATACCAAATCAGTTTATTATTCTCCTATCCTTTGGTCAAACACATATACATGTATTTCTTGCATAAAAAGTATTTTTCCATAATTTTCTAACTTCCTTTAGTATTTTTCAAAAATCATTTCAAGTGCGTAGCTTAAGAAATTAGCTACCTCGTGCTTAACTCCAGTAATGCCCATCTTTTGGCATAACCTTATATATGTTAAACTGATGCTCCATTTTATATTTCGTGGCAATCGGAGTTGTAGAACTCCGGTTATAGCGATTTCCGTTGGAAAATCACAAAAATTTTAATGGTCATAACTTGGTCGTTCTAACTCGGAATTAGCTCATTTTTTCACACGAGCTACATAATACCTTATATTTTCATTTGCCTAAAGCCTGGAATTTTTCTCATTAAATAAATGTCCAAAACAGCCCCTGTAAAATTTTGGGCAGCAACTTTTTATCATTTGGCAGTTTTGGAGTCCTTTGCCAAAACTTGAATAAAATGAAATCTATAACTCCGATTAATGATCCGTAAATTTTGTTGGGTTCCTATCTTTCCGAACTACATTTTTCATCTATCACAATACTTATTTGGATATGTTAAGCTCCCGGAAATTAGCGCGGAAGTGGCTGTTAAAAACTATCCTTCTAACAGTTTTTCTTATCTTTGAATAGTTTGGGAGAAATCCCATAACTTGTTCAATATTCAACCTAATTAAGTAATTCAAAAGGAATTTTATCCCTAACACATATATCTAGCTCCAAAAACTGACCATACTCGAAAATTCAAAGTAGAATAAGAGATAAAATCATTTCCATATCATGCTTGGTTTCTCCAAAAATTTTGTTTTTCGCAGTTTTGATCAAGCTTCTTCCGAACGTCATAACTACTTCATCCGGAGTCGGAATTAGTCCGTTCCGGAGTCTATGGAAAGCTTATTTAGTGTACTACAACATATCACAAGTCCAGAATTTTTAGAACACCCTAACATATACAAAATTTTCCTTTTAGAGACAGCAGTCCACTAGATTTTTTTTTCTTTAAGGTTTGAAAACTGTTTTGCTTTTCTTGTTTTGATTAAACTTTTAATACTCAAAATAGTTAGATCTAAGCATAACACACCATTTAACAAGTAGATCTATAGTTCTCATGTTCAAGATCATAAACATCATGGTTCAAATTAACCAAAAATCAAATACATAAACTAGTTAGGATTTTATACCTTTTGTGATAATCCTCTTGATTTTGATTTCTGATCCGCATGATCTATTATTGATGTGTTTTTACACGATCCTAACTTGGTTTCTCACAATTTCACACTCAAAGATCCGAAATATAGAGAGAGATGGGACTTGGTTGTTTTGCAAAATAAAATGGAGCTTTTCTCTCTCTTTCTAGTCTTTTAAATTGATACAATGTATCTATAAATTGCAAGGTGGCATGCTAGATATAAAAGTCACATGCCAAGGTAGGTTTAGGTTTAGGTTTAGGTTTAGGGTTGGTGAACAACCAAAGGTAATGCAAGATTTGCACTCCAACTTAATTAAATACAAGAGGGTCATTTTGGACTTTTCCTTTTATTTCTAGAATTTCCATTTGTTGCAAACCCTTAGGGTTTAGGTTTTGAGCAATCTAGGATTTAGGGTTTGAAAAACTCTTAGGGTTTAGGTTAGGGTTAGTTCACCCACCCAAGATCTTGACAAGATCTACACTCAACTTATTAAAAATGTGACAAAATTGTATAAATGACATTTCCTTTTATTTCTAGTCTTGCCACTTGACCCAATATCTTCCAATATCTCTTAGATTGTTTGAAATCTTGGTGAAATAAGGTGGCTTTTTTATGCATTTGACACCTAGCATTCTTGTACATATCTTTACAAATTGTGGCTCAATTTATTACATGCCACCCTCTCTTTTCTTCCCTTCCATAACCGGCCATGTAGCATTACTAGATCCCACTAATTCTTGCTCTTTCTCTCCTACACTAACCACTAAAGCTTTGCTTGCAAGAATGTCCATAAGTATTGGCAAAATAATAAGATGACACATAAGAGGAGTAGGTGGGAGTTGGTGGATAGTTGGTGGAAGAGTTGGTAACCAACTTTAGACAAATAAAATACCAAAATAAATCTTAGTCACATGCTCAATCTTTCCTCATTTTTCCTTCTCTATCCACCGACCATTAAATCAATCATAGTCCAACACTTTTACTAATATCAGATGTCCATCATGCCCTTCCTTCAATTCGGCTTATCAATAACAATATTCGAACTACTCAATTAATGTATTGCTTGGGCCTCTAACTAATTTCATTGGCCAACACTTGGGCTATAAAAAATATATAATCCAATACCTTAAATTCTTATCCAACCCAAATAATTTAATTAGGGTTTTTACTTCCTCAATTATAACACAAATCCTTACTCATGCACACTTATTTTCTTAACCCAATTAGACTTGCTATAATTAGGTTATAAAATTAATCATTTGAGATATATAAAATAAATCTCCTAGAATTATTAAGTATCCTAAATACCACAATTCTCTTTTTCCATAACCCTTAAGTTATTAAATCCTTCATTCCTAATATATAATTAGGGTTTCACTAGTTTATTTTCGTTTGTTTATATAATAAACAAATATAAACCATCACCTAATGTTCATATTCCTTACACACAACTTTTTAACCCTTAGGGTTTAATACTTCGCATTAGGATTCCCAAATTAGAGTTTAAATTCTCGATACTGAAATTAAGGTTTCAGAATATATCGTTAGGGTTTTCTAACTTAATCACCATATTCATATCATGAATTTAGGGTTTCGGATTCCCGAAACTGAAACTAGGATTTCCAGAACCGATTCCTAGGGTTTCTCATCAGACCTTAGGGTTTTCTAGCTGAACGTTGTCGTTCTTAATATAAACTTAGGGTTTGACACATATACAATTAATCTGGTCAACCCTTGACCCTTAACCACATTCTGAACACATCGTTAACCATATACACAGAGCATTTTTACATAAACACTTAATCCTGAATAATTCACCTATTTCCTTTACCGAATTTTGAAATTCTCAAAATTCAATCCCAATAACATCAAACGCATACACTTATTTTCTGTCTAGGTCTAAAATTTAACCTTAAATCAATCATTTAAGATTTTTATAAATTGTCTAATTTCTCGGGTTGTCACATTTGGCTCCTTGCAACTGGTCAAACAGGTCATCAATACGTTGCAATGGATACCTATTTTTGATGGTGACATGATTCAGCTCTCGATAATCAATACAAAGTCACATACTCCCATCTTTCTGCTTCACGAATACAACAGGAGCACCCCAAGGAGAAGTACTAGGACAAATAAAGCCAATGTCTAACAATTCCTGCAATTGGGTCTTTAACTCCTGAAGTTCAGTAGGAGCCATTCAATATTTGGCTTTGGAAATGGGTTTTGTATCGGGTTCAAGGTCGATAAAAAATTCAATTTCACACTCAGGGGGTAGGCCAGGAAGTTCTTCGGGGAATACGCCAGGAAATTTATTAACAATAGGAATATGGTTCAAAACTAACGTATTTTTGTTTAAATCTATGACATGAGCTAAGAAAGCTTGACATCCATTTTTTAATAAACGAATAGCTTTATGGCTTGGGATGACCGTGATTGATTTTAATGGTTTCGGTCGATTGAATTCGCATAATTGGTTGATTAGGAATATGAAAGCTAACAAGCTTACGGAAACAATCAATTTTTGCATGATGAGTAGTTAACCAATCAATCCCTTGAATCACGTCAAATGAAAGTATTTTCAATGAAATAATATCTACAGGTAATGTGAGGGTACCGATTTGAACCAAGCAAGACTTATAAACAGTGGATGTAATGAAGGTTTCTCCCAACGAAGTTTCCACAGATAAGTCAAAGTCTAATTTCTCCGGAGTCAAATTTAATTGATGAGCGCACGTAGGAGAAATAAAAGAATGGGTAGAACCAGTATCAAATAAAGTATAGATTTCGTTAGAGTTTATGATAAGCTTACCCGAGATGACCTCATTCGGGTTCCTTGCTTTCTGGGAGGTCACAACAAATGCTCTCCCTTGCACTACCGATTTTGACTTTTCTGGGCGGCCTTTGGAGCCTCCATTCTAGCTGAATTTGTCTTCGGTGAACAAAAAAATTGGGCTAAGTGACCTTCTCTTCCATAATTATAACATGCTTTGGACGGCATCACACAGTTTGGACTGATGTGCCCCTCCCCTCTGTATTTGAAACATATGATAGGTGGTCGTTCTCCTTCCATAACGACAAGTGTTGGTGCTGACGTCTTTCCATCCTTGTTGAATCTCCTCTTTTTGAAATGTACATTCTTATTGTTTTGGCCCTGATTACCACCGAAGTGGTTACCATTTCTGTCCTGTTGATTCCCTCCACATTTGTTGTCACCACTTCGATGACTGCTCTCGCTGGTATTATCATTTTGTCGGCTGCTCTCTTTTAGTTGCGTTGACTCGTTATCGTGCTCCACTAACTGAGCCCTATTTACAACATCTGAATATAAACACAGTTTATGAGAAATAAGATGTTGACGTATCTCCGACTTTAAACCTCTTAAAAACATCTGTGTCATTCTCTCTTCATTATCCACCAAGTGAGACGCAAACCGGGATAACTCCACAAATTTAGCCTCGTATTGCGACACGGTCATATTGTTTTGTTCCAACTTGATAAAATCCATCTCCTTCATGTGACGAATACTTTCGGGAAAGTATTTGTCGTTGAACAACTCTTGGAACTTCTCCCAAGACATCTTTAATACGGCAGGTTGAGTACGTTTTACCGATTCCCACCAGTAATCTACCTCTCTGCGCAACATAAAGGCGGCAAAGGGAACCTTTTGCTCCTTGGAGCATCCCAAGTCATCAAATATCTTGGTGATCTGCTTTATCCATGCTTCTGTCATAAGTGGTTTTGGCTCTCCCTTAAACTCTGGTGGTCCCAACTCCTTGAACTGTTTAGCGGTGACCGCCCAAGATTTTCCAGTGTTTCCACCTGCATTTTGGACAGGAGTCGTTCTCGCCTGCTGTTGCATGAATTGCATAAAGCCCCTGAATATTTGACCATCATTTGGTCAGTGTTGTTGTTTGCATGAGAATTGTCGCCTTCCTGATGTACATTATCCAGATTATTGATATATTGTGAATCAACGGTCGCCTGTGCTCCATTGCTATTCTCAACATTCTCGGATTTCATTTTAAGATACTGCCACAAAACAAAGGTTAATTGACATATAACATATTATCCCTAAATTCTGACCGACCAATTAAATACCACAAAAACTTAGGTAGGTCATACTAGCGAAGGAATTCCTCGTCTCTCCCCTCGTAGTACTATTCTCACATCTTAGCCAGGGATCATATCCCTAAGCTTTGATACCAACTGTGACGCCCCCAAAATTAGGTATACATCACCCATCTTGGGTCGTCAAATACATGGTACAAAATTCAAATACAACTTACTAATACAACTGTCGTGTACAATACGACAAAACATAACTGTGAGTTTGAATACAATTATTGTCTACTAGAGATTATACAAACTCAAAAAGGAGTCCTCATTATAATTATTAACAAACTATTTCACAGAATAGTGAGGACTACTAATGCTATCCTCTGGACTGTAACTCCATTCCCCGACTAGTCCCTACTATGTTCTCATTTCCTGAAAAGAACTGTGAAAGAAAGGGTGAGCTCAACTTGCCCAGTAAGAAATATTATGACTAAGATAATGCAGAATAAATTATCGTTAGCCTTCAACAGTGTTAAACTGATAAAATATAACAACATCAAGTTTAATTGCAGCGGAACAAGCAATCCATTAAAAGAGTCAAGTAGAGAATAAAATCTACTATCTTTTATGATTTAAAAGGTTTTTCATGACTTTATTGCTAGGACTCGGCTTAATAAATAATCCACATCATCGAATCACACCTGCACTATGGCCAAAGATATTCTTTAGTATCACGACCACAAATTATCCATGCACTACAGCCAAGGACATTCGTGTATTCATTAATGGTCATGATCATGCCAACAACTGTCCATCAATGCACTACGGGCCAATGATAACTTTTACCACATCATTTGTAACATTACGGTCATGATTACACCGAATAATCCCTGGTCATAATCATACCAAGTCCATCTATGCACTACAGGTCACAGATGACTTTCAACATAATATAAACATGAGGATGATGACAATGATATAAGAATTCAATAAAACAAGTTCAAGAATTAATTTATCCAGGAACTAATAATGTCCAAATTGTCAACATGATACTGCTTTGTAGAGTAAAATTCAAGAATGATCAGAAGAATATTTTCATGAAAAAATACTGGATGAAGCGCAAATATCAAGGATATTCTACTAATTCCATGGAGCATAGAAGTCAAAACTTTAACCAATTGAGTATAATAAAGAATGGAATAACAAACGAAATCACCATGCATGCGGTACTTCGCATAGACAGGTTATTCCAACAGAATAATAATAACTGAACCAGGTCAGGAAAAATATGCACCGACAGGATATTCCAACAGAATAGTAAAGATAGAACCAGGTCCGGTGTAAAACACACAGACAGGATGTTCCAACAGAATAATAATAAAGACGGAACCAGGTCCGGTGTAAAACACACAGACAGGATATTCCAACAGAATAATAATAAAGACGGAACTAGGTCCGGTGTAAAACACACACACAGGATGTTCCAATAGAATAATAGAAGAATGTCACCAAGTATAGGGTAAACCGCGTATACAGGTTATTCCAACAGAATAATAAGCAATGGAATAACAACAGTTCTCTTCATGAATAAGAAAGAATAACACCCCTTACATTAGTAGATTGAATACTGCATTAGTGTAGTAACATAATACTCTTCTTTTTTCTCTCTTATTCTTTCTATACTTTATCTCTCTATTGCTTGAATGAATTCGTCAAAAATAATAAAGCACTAGGCCTCTATTTATAGAAGATTTCTAGCTTAGCACTTGAAATGTGAAAAGGCAAGTAGCTTGACGACTGGTGATGTGAAAAGAAAAGTAGTTTGACGCATGTAATGTGAAATGACAATTGGTTCGATGCCTGTAATATGAAACGGCAAGTGGTTTGATGTCTGGTAAAGGAAGTTACTATTGACGAAGGTAATTACTATTGACGAAGGTAATTACTATTGACGAAGGTAATTTTTATTGACGAAGGTAATTACTATTGACGAAGAGACTCTTAGATGATGACATATGGGTCCCCCATTAAATAACCAAACTTACCACAAACGTCTCATAATAGACTTTTTATATACATCAAGGATTGAATAAATATTACCACAAATCATTTTATTTTTAATCAACACATATTTAATCTTTCAACAATTATTAATCATTTATAACTTGTCGTCTCAATTATTGATTTAATAATATAACATATTATAAAGATGATACTGTGACAATAATTGAATCAATAATATAATTGATATGATGCAGCAATTACTGTAGCAATAGTTGAGTATAGCTGAGTGACTTCTCACGTTAGCATCAATAATCAATACCGTGTGCTACTATATAACCACGCGTATTATTATACTTTTACTACCGGGTAGTTCAACAGTTTTAACAGTAACACCTCCGCCGTTATTTTCATAACGTATTTTTGTCGTTTTCTCAATTCGACAATAATTCCGTTGTGGGGTCCACCAAAGATTGTGCCGTCGTACGAATATTCCCTAACAAAAGAATATTCCCTGACCAAACGAATATTTTATAACAACTTGCTTACTTTTCAAAATTTATAAATATTACCGACAACTATAACATTATATCAAATTTACTCCATAATTTTCAAAAATAATATTTATAGAAAATTCATCTTTATTTATAAAAGTTGGTGTCTTACAACCTCCCCTTCTTATGAAATTTTGCCTTTGAAATTAGGGTACGCACCTGGTATGTCGAAGAGGTAAGGATACGTTGATTTCATTTCAGATTCTAACTCCCAAGTCATTTCCTCAACATCGTGGTTTTTCTACAAAACTTTAACTTGAGGTATAACCTTGGAGCGTAGAATATGTTCCTTCTTTTCCAAGATTTGAACAAGAACCTCTTCATACGTCAAATCTTCCGCTATTTCGTGCGGTTCTAACTCAATAATGTGGTTTGGGTCTTTCACATATTTACGTAACATGGATATGTGAAAAATGTTATGAACACGAGATACTTGGCGGTAAAGCGAGTCTATAGGCCACAGCTCCTACTAGATCGAGGATTAAAAATGGGCCAATGAATAGAGGATTGAGTTTTCCCCTCTTTCCAAATCTCGTAACTCCTTTCCATGGAGCAACACGCAACAACACATGATCTCCTATATCGAATTCCATGTCCTTTCGATGAAGATCAACATAACTCTTTTTTCGATCATGTGAGGTTTTTATATGTTGTCGGATCATTTGAATCTTTTTCGTAGTCATACGTACCAACTCCGGTCCCAACAACGTTGCTTCACCCACCTCATCCCAGCATACTGGAGAACGACACTTTCTTCCGTACAACACTTCGAATGGAGCCATGCCAATACTGGCTTGATAACTGTTATTGTAGGAAAAGTCCACCAATGGTAAGAACTTGTCCCAACTTCCCTTGAAATCAAGGACACAAAGTCTTAATAGATCTTCAAGAGTTTGAATAGTCCTCTCCGACTGTCCGTCCGTCTGAGGATGATATGCCGAGCTAAATCGTAAGTCTGTGCCCATAGCGTTTTGCAAACTAACCCAAAATTGTGAAGTGAATCTTGGGTCTCGATCAGAAACTATGGAAACTGGTATACCATGCAGTCTTATAATCTCGTTTATGTACATACGAGTAAGATGTTCAAGTGTATAAGTTTTTCGTATCGGTAAGAAATGAGCAGACTTGGTCAATCTATCAACAATGACCCAAATCGCATCTATGCCTTGAGAAACCTTAGGAAGACCGGTAACAAAATCCATGGTAATGTGCTCCCGCTTCCATTCTGGAATTTCAAGTGGTTGCAATGGACCTTTTGGTACTTGATGCTCCACTTTAACTCGTTGACAAGTTAGACACCTTGAGATAAACAACGCTATCTCTCTCTTCATATTGCTTCACCAAAATGTATGACGAATATCATGATACATTTTGGTACTCCCAGGATGGATTGCAAACGGTGTGTTGTGCACCTCCATCATGATTTTATACTTTAAATCAGGGTCGTTAGGAACAAAAAGTCTGGAGTTGACTCGAAGTATTCCTTCTTCATCGATTCTTGCTTCCGGCATAGCACCTTCTTGCACTTTCTTCCTCATACGCATCAGCTCCAGGTCTATAACTTGAGCAGCTTTAACTTTATCGAATAAAGTCGATTCTACTCGTATATTTGCCATCATCACATTTGTCCCTGGTGTATTTAACTCTATCCCCATCCTTTGCAAGTCACACAAAATGGGCCTTTGCGTTGACAATATCGCACTCGTACTTGCATATGATCATCTACTCAATGCGTCAGCTACCACGTTCGCTTTTCCATGATGGTATTGGATGGTATGATCATAATCTTTCAACAGTTCAAGCCAACGTTGTTGTCGCATGTTGAGTTCCTTTTGAGTAAAGAAATATTTGAGGCTTTTATGATCCGTAAAGATCTCCACCTTCTCCCCATACAAGTAATGCCTCCAAATCTTTAGTGCGAAGACAACAGCTGCCACCTCTAGATCATGAGTAGGATAATTCCTCTCATATTCTTTGAGTTGTCTTGAGGCATAGGCTATGACTTTTCCATGTTGCATGAGAATACATCCTAACCCTTTGCCCGAAGCATCACTATAGATGACAAATCCCTCCGAGCCAGATGGTATTGTCAGAACAGGTGCCGAAATGAGTCTCCTCTTGAGTTCTTGAAAACTCTTCTCACATTCTTCGCTCCAACCAAAATTTGTATCTTTCCGAGTCAGCTGAGTCAATGAAGTAGCGATTCGAGAAAATCCTTCCACGAATCTCCGATAATAACCAGCTAAACCGAGAAAGCTACGTACTTCGGTCACTAATTTAGGTTGCTCCCAGCTTTGAATTTCTTCAATCTTTGCTGGGTCAACAGATATTCCATGACTTGATACTACGTGCCCAAGGAATGCTACTTCCTCAAGCTAGAATTCGTATTTCTTCAACTTGGCATAAAGCTTGTATTCACGAAGCTTTTCGAGTGTCAGCCTCAAGTGTTGCTCATGATCTTCACGGCTTTTGGAATAAATAAGGATGTTATCAATAAAGACGACCACAAAGTGATCCAAATATTCCTTGAATACTCGGTTCATCATATCCATGAAGGCAGCGGGAGCGTTAGTCAATCCAAAGGACATGACTAGGAATTCATAATGCCCGTACCGAGTTCTGAAAGCCGTCTTTGGAATGTCATCGGTTCTAATCTTCAATTGGTGATATCCGGAACGAAGATCAATCTTTGAAAAGAATTTGGCTCCTTACAACAGATCAAACAGGTCATCAATACGTGGCAATGGATACCTATTTTTGATGGTGACATGATCCAACTCTCGATAATCAATACAAAGTCGTATACTCCCATCTTTCTTCTTCACGACTAAAACAGGAGCTGTGACAACCCGAGAAATTAGACAAATTATTAAAATCTTAAATGATTGATTTAAGGTCAAATATTAGGACCTAGACAGGAAATAATTGTATGGAATTGGCAGTTATGTAATGAAATTCAATGAATTTCAAAAGTTTTGGACAAGACTTGAATTATGTGATAGACTGTAAGTGATAGTCTAGTAATGACGTATAAGATTATGGTAGATTTAAAATTCTTTTGAAGAATTATCAAGGATAAGTATCAAAGTGAATACTAGTCGGTATATTCGATTACATATGTGAACCATAATGATTTGAGATCAAGGATTGATCAGATAAGTTATAACTTTAGCAAACCCTAAAGTTTTGTTAATCATATGTTTATTAAGTTAGAAAAATCTAACGTTCTGTTAGAAAACCCTAACGTCTGATGAGAAACCATAGAAATCGGTTCTGAAACCCTAGTTTCAGTTTCGGGAATCCGAAACCCTAAATTCATGATATGAATATGGTGATTAAGTTAGAAAACCCTAACGATATGCTCAAAAACTTTAATTTTAGTTTCGAAAATCCGAAACCCTAATTCGGATATTTAAAACCCTAATTTGGGAATCCTAACGCGGAGTATTAAACCCTAAGGGTTAAAAAGTTGTGTGTAAGGAATATGAACATTAGGTGATGGTTTATATTTGTTTATTATATAAACAAACAAAAGAAACTAGTGTAACCCTAATTATATATTCGGAATGAAGGATTTAATAACTTAAGGGTTATAGAAAAGAGAATTTTGGTATTTAGAATAGTTACTAATTCTGGGAGATTTATTCTATATATCTCAAATGATTAATTTTATAACCTAATTATAGAAAGTCTAATTGGGTTAAAGAAATAAGTGTGCATGAGCAAGGATTTGTGTTATAATTGAGGGAATGAAAACCCTAATTAAATGAATTGGGTTGGATAAGAATTTAAGGTATTGGATTATGTATATTTATAGCTCAAGTGTTGGCCAATGAAATTAGTTAGAGGCCAAAACTTGGAGCCCAAGTAAAGGAGGGGCATATTGGACATTTAGTAAATCAAATAAGAGATAAAATAGAAAGCATATTGGGAGCATTATTAAGGCCACATGGCCGGATCAAGAGAGCAACAAAAAGGGGGAATGAATGTTGTGATTTATTTACTTTAGTTGGTGAACCAACTCTTCTACCAACTCTCCTAGGTGTCATCATTTTTATTGGACAAAACTTTGTTCATTCATGTAAGCCAACTCTTGGTAAGTAAGAAAGAGAGAGAATTGTTGGGAGAAATTTAGAAGCATGGCTGGATGTAATATGGAAAAGAAAGGAGGAGTAAGATAGTTATCATGTATCTAATTAAATAACAAATTATCTTGTTTCTTTCTCTTTCATCCATTTCAATTAGCTAACTTAAGAACTAAATAGAGAGAAAGAGAGAGAAGAGAGGCATGTTCGGCAGCCACAATGAGAAGATGGAGGGGAGTTTTTGGTGAGACATCAAAGCTATATAATCAAGCTAAGAAGAAGAAGAAGGTCTAGCAAGAAATCAAAGGTATAAAAATTTCCTAAACTCAAAACTCTAGTTAGTTTATGTGTTTTGTGATGGTTGTTTTAGACCAAGTGTTGAACTTATGATTTTGAACCATATGAGGGTAGGTCTACATGATATATGATATTTTATGGTTAGATCTTGCCATTTTTAAGGTTGATGAGCTTGAACAAAGAAGAAGAACCAAAACAGTTTTTAAAAATAATCTAGTGGACGGCTGCCCCTAATCAGAAACTTACGGATTTGTTAGGTTCCTCTAAAAATTCTGGACTTGAGATATGTTGTAGTACACTGTATAATCTTTCCATAGACTCCGGAACGGACTAATTCCGACTCCGGATGAAGTAGTTATGACGTTCGGAAGAAGCATAATCAAAACTGCGAAAACAAATTTTTGGAGAAACCAAGCATGATATGGAAATGACCTTATCTCTCATTCTACTTTGAATTTTTGAATGTGGTCAATTTGTGGAGCTAGATATATGTGTTAAGGATAAAATCCCGTTGGAATTGCTCAATTAGGTTGAATATTGAACAAGTTATGGGATTTCTCCTAAACTACACAAAGGTAATAAAAACTGTTAGAATGACAGTTTGTAACAGCCATTTCCGGGCTAAATTCCGGGAGCTTAACATGTCCAAATATGGATTTTGATAGATGAAAACTGTAGTTCGAAAAGATAGGAATCCAACAAAATTGAAGGATCATTATCCAGAGTTATAGATTTCATTTTATTTAAGTTTTGGTGAAGGACTCCAAAACTGCCAAATGACAAAAAGTTGCTGCCCATATTTTTCTGGGGGTTGTTTTGGACATTTATTAATGAGAAAAATTCCAAACTTTTGGGAAATGAAAATATATGGTATTATGTAGCTCGTGTCCAAAAATGAGCTGATTCCGAGTTAAAACGACCAAGTTATGACCATTGCAATTTTTGAGATTTTCCGACGGAAATCGCTATAAACGAAGTTCTACAACTCTGATTGCCACGAAATTTAAAATGGAGCATCACGTTAACATATATAAGACCGTGTCAAAAGATGGGCATTACTGTAGTTAAGCACGAGGTAGCTAATTTCTTAAGCTACGCACTAGAAATGATTTTTGAAAAATATAAAGGAAGTTATAAAATTATGGAAAAATACTTTTTATGCATGAAATAAATGTATGTGTGTTTGACCAAAGGATAGGAGAATAATAAACTGATTTGGTATTTTGGTGATACGAATTTAGAATACAGCTTGCTAGATTATATAATTTGTGAATCCAGTTTGCTGGATTGAAAAATAGTTTACTGAAATTGAAAATATGTTAAATCCAGTTTGCTGGATTGTAGTTTAGATTGCTGGATTTGGAATCCAGGTTGCTGAGTTGGCAATTTAGTTGCTAGATTTAGAATCCAGGTTGCTGGACGAGTATTTAACTTACTAGGTGTTAACGAATAACTTATGAAATGAAAAAGCGAATGTTAAATCATATAAATATGATTCTATGGCATGATTAAGCGCTTAGGAAGAGTTTAATTGAACTTAAACTCGAGTGTTGACTGACTAAACCGCCAGGATGTTAAAATTGTGTCAGTTTCAACTAAAACTTAATAGTTTAACTGATACTAAGTCTTATGTGAATTATAGACTGATATGGTTATGTGGTAATAGTGTTTAGGTTATTCTGTGGATATAAATATAACAGTATTATACTGTGATGATATTATTCTAATTATTGAAGATCTATATTATTAATATTAGGTCTTCGGGTAAAGCGTTAAAAATTGCGTTGCGGTAATCAACGGTTCAGGCAAGTTTCTTTTACTTAACTCTAATAAGAGTAGTTTCTTCAAGCTTATGGTTAATCATTGCTGATTGCCATTAAATTTGTACTCTGTACATCTTGCATGTATAAGTCTGGTATGAAAGGCTGATCACCTTCATTACCAATTGGTTCAAAAATGTTTGTTCATGTTTAAAACTTGTTCAGTCAAAAGTTTGTTCGTGCTAGTTCTCAATTATATTGATGAATTATAGCCAGCTTATTATTCATACTCTTAAATCATGATATATCGTTATATTATTGTATTTAAACTTGCTGGGAAACTTTCATGCTCACCCTTGCTATATCATGATAAAACATTGCAGATTAGGCGAATGCTTTCGGATACAGGAAAAGTTAAAGCCAAGTTCAGGCTTGGGATATAAAGTGCGGCTAGTTTGTAATAGCGTATTTTGATAAATGTATTGTATGATAGAAAGTTTATGAAATGTGTATTAAGTTAAGGTTACTCGACCTTGGAGAATAGTGTGTAATGTAATGTATAAACAATTTATGTTTATATCTTCCGCAATTGTGATAGAAATAGTATACCGGATCCGAGGTGATTTGTGACCTGGATTCGGGGCTGTCACAGTTGGTATCAAAGCTGTTGGTTATGAAGCTTAGGTAGTAATACCTAAGACCAATAACCGCAGTGATTAGGATTAAGTATTAACTCAAATTGAGTTAGTGTATCGGTAAGATTCAAAGATGAATCTCGACGAGTGTAAAGCACAGAGTTCCCTAACTCTGATAATAAAGTTGAACAGTAATGATGAATAGATCGAGTTTAAAAGACTGAAAGTGCAGGGATAGAAGATCGTAAAACAAAACGATCATAGTGCATGGAATTGAATCGTAATATATACGATAAGATCACCCCGTGATCTGATAAGGATATGATAGCCAGAAAGAATCAATCTGATGATTAAAAAGTTTACAGCAAGATGTTGTGTATCAGTTGTACTATGAAATTGTACTATAAAAACTCATGAAAGAGTTATGGATTATGAATACGAATTGAATTCGTATTGAAAAAAAAAGTGTTAAGATTATGTGGGATTTCAATTGAGGACTCGTGTCAGCCGCTGAGTTGTATGATTCCTTGTATGGGCGGGGAATTTGTACTTGGTTTTAGAATCACTTAGCTTCCTGGTCGATGTAGTGGTTAGGTTGACCAATTCTTTGTATGGGCAGGGAATTGTTCACTTAGCTTCCTATATTGATTAGTGGCCTAGTTTGGTTTGACAACCACTTAGTTTCTGGAATTGATAATCATTGAAATGTTTGTGTTGCGCTGTTTGCTATATGCATATTAAGAGGGTGATTCCTTTCTCATGTGTATGACAGATAGATAGGTCATAGTTAGAGGATATAAGGTTAAGTACGAGTTCTTAAAATTCATACTTATGTGACATACTTGACGCATAGTTATATGAAATATTTATGAACCCCTCAGCGAATGGACGCCAAAGGTCTGTCTAGGAAAGTTCGTGAACTCATATGATTGTGGCAATTTATGGACTCATAAGTGTGGCTTTATGAACTGAGTATAGTTATGTGTGAATGGAGTATTGAGGATAATAGGAACAGATAGATTGTTAAGCATATGATCATTAGTGGAGACTTAGGTTTTCCTAAAGCCCTATCTATGCTAGATTTCAAAATTTTTGACTTCAAGCTAAATACGCGCTATGTGCCTTTTAAAAAAATTTATTTTTATTTATCACTCATGTACCATGTAACCTGGTGCAGAGATGATAAAAATGATGGAGTCATTGATGCAGTATTACTTAGTGTGAATTTGATTTAAAGTCACTATTCCACTATGGTATGATGTAGCATAATAAAATCATCAAATGACGGAATCCTCAAAGGACTGTAAATACAGTGCGGCATCATGACGTCATTCTCGAAAATGTTTTCAAAAAGTTTAATTTACCAAATTGCTTTGGAACGGAATCCTATGATAAGACTGAGGTGAACTATGTTGTTTGGATAAATAATCCAATCTAATAGCGTAAATATTCGCTAAAAAAATACGTTATGCATGACGTAACTGTACGATGGGCTAATCACCTAAAGTACTAGCAACGGTAGTTTACCTTCTTTGTGATTGTAAACATACCAAGTAATATTTTGTTTTACGGTATAAATACCGTCAAATCTATGTGTTCATGGTCTATATGACCCCTCAGCATAATTTTAAACCTTTTACCCTTGTGAGTGGTGTATTGGGTAGCATGTGAAATATGTGTGAATGGTGTAAGGTGCACGGTGTAAGGTGTAAGGAGAATTTCGGGGACGAAATTCTTATAATGAGGGGTGAATGTGACAACCTAAGAAATTAGAAAAATTATTAAAATCTTAAATGATTGATTTAAGGTCAAATATTAGGACCTAGACAGAAAATAATTGTATGGAATTGGCAGTTATGTAATGAAATTCCATGAATTTCAAAAGTTATGGACAAGACTTGAATTATGTGATAGACTGTAAGTGATAGTCTAGTAATGAGGTATAAGATTATGGTAGATTTAAAATTCTTTTGAAGAATTATCAAGGATAAGTATCGAAGTGAATACTAGTCGGTATATTTGATTACATATATGAACCATAATGATTTGAGATCAAGGATTGATCAGATAAGTTATAACTTTAGCAAACCCTAAAGTTAATGTTAATCATATGTTTATTAAGTTAGAAAAATCTAACGTTCTGTTAGAAAACCCTAACGTCTGATGAGAAACCATAGAAATCGGTTCTGAAACCCTAGTTTCAGTTTCGGGAATCCGAAACCCTAAATTCATGATATGAATATGGTGATTAAGTTAGAAAACCCTAACGATATGCTCAGAAACTTTAATTTTAGTTTCGAAAATCCGAAACCCTAATTCGGATATTTAAAATCCTAATTTGGGAATCCTAACGCGGAGAATTAAACCCTAAGGGTTAAAAAGTTGTGTGTAAGGAATATGAACATTAGGTGATGGTTTATATTTATTTATTATATAAAAAAACAAAAGAAACTAGTGTAACCCTAATTTTATATTCGGAATGAAGGATTTAATAACTTAAGGGTTATAGAAAAAGAGAATTTTGGTATTTAGAATACTTACTAATTCTAGGAGATTAATTCTATATATCTCAAATGATTAATTTTATAACCTAATTATAGCAAGTCTAATTGGGTTAAGAAAATAAGTGTGCATGAGCAAAGATTTGTGTTATAATTGAGAGAATGAAAAACCTAATTAAATGAATTTGGTTGGATAAGAATTTAAGGTATTGGATTATGTATATTTATAGCTCAAGTGTTGGCCAATGAAATTAGTTAGAGGCCCAAACTTGGAGCCCAAGTAAAGGAGGGGCATATTGGACATTTAGTAAATCAAATAAGAGATAAAATAGAAAGCAAATTGGGAGCATTATTAAGGCCACATGGCCGGATCAAGAGAGCAACAAAAAGGGGGAATGAATGTTGTGATTTATTTACTTTAGTTGGTGAACCAACTCTTCTACCAACTCTCCTAGGTGTCATCATTTTTATTGGACAACACTTTGTTCATTCATGTAAGCCAACTCTTGGTAAGTAAGAAAGAGAGAGAATTGTTGGGGGAAATTTAGAAGCATGGCCGGATGTAATATGGAATAGAAAGGAGGAGTAAGATAGTTATCATGTATCTAATTAAATAACAAGTTATCTTGTTTCTTTCTCTTTCATCCATTTCAATTAGCTAACTTAAGAACTAAATAGAGAGAAAGAGAGAGAAGAGAGGCATGTTCGGCAGCCACAATGAGAAGATGGAGGAGAGTTTTTGGTGAGACATCAAAGCTACATAATCAAGCTAAGAAGAAGAAGAAGGTCTAGCAATAAATCAAAGGTATAAAAATTTCCTAAACTCAAAACTCTAGTTAGTTTATGTGTTTTGTGATGGTTGTTTTAGACCAAGTGTTGAACTTATGATTTTGAACCATATGAGGGTAGGTCTACATGATATATGATATTTTATGGTCAGATCTTGCCATTTTTAAGGTTGATGAGCTTGAACAAAGAAGAAGAACCAAAACAGTTTTTAAAAATAATCTAGTGGACTGCTACCCCTAATCAGAAAATTCCGGATTTGTTAGGTTCCTCTAAAAATTCTGGAATTGAGATATGTTGTAGTACACTGTATAAGCTTTCCATAGACTCCGTAACGGACTATTTCCGACTCCGGATGAAGTAGTTATGACGTTCGGAAGAAGCATAATCAAAACTGCGAAAACAAATTTTTTGGAGAAACCAAGCATGATATGGAAATGACCTTATCTCTCATTCTACTTTAAATTTTTGAATGTGGTCAATTTTTTGAGCTAGATATATGTGTTAAGGATAAAATACCTTTGGAATTACTCAATTAGGTTGAATATTGAACAAGTTATGGGATTTCTCCTAAACTACACAAAGGTAATAAAAACTGTTAGAATGACAGTTTGTAACAGCCATTTTCGGTCTAAATTCTGGGAGCTTAACATGTCCAAATATGGATTGTGATAGATGAAAACTTTAGTTTGGAAAGATAGGAATCCAAAAAAATTGAAGGATCATTACCCGGAGTTATAGATTTCATTTTATTTAAGTTTTGGTGAAGGACTCCAAAACTGCCAAATGACAAAAAGTTGCTGCCCATATTTTATTGGGGGTTGTTTTGGACATTTATTTAATGAAAAAAATTCCAGACTTTTGGGAAATGAAAATATATGGTATTATGTAGCTCGTGCCCAAAAAAGAGATGATTCCGAGTTAAAACGACCAAGTTATGACCATTGCAATTTTTGTGATTTTCCGACGGAAATCGCTATAAACGGAGTTCTACGACTCCGATTGCCACGAAATTTAAAATGGAGCATCATGTTAACATATATAAGATTGTGTCAAAAGATGGGCATTACTGGAGTTAAGCACGAGGTAGCTAATTTCTTAAGCTACGCACTAGAAAATTTTTGAAAAGTATAAAGGAAGTTAGAAAATTATGAAAAAATACTTTTTATGCATGAAATAAATGTATGTGTGTTTGACCAAAGGATAGGAGAATAATAAACTGATTTAGTATTTTGGTGATACGAATTTAGAATACAGCTTGCTAGATTATATAATATGTGAATCCAGTTTGCTGGATTGAAAAATAGTTTATTGAAATTGAAAATATGTTAAATCCAGTTTGCTGGATTGTAGTTTAGATTGCTGGATTTGGAATCCAGGTTGATGAGTTGGAAATTTAGTTGCTAGATTTAGAATCCAGGTTGCTGGACGAGTATTTAACTTACTAGGTGTTAACGAATAACTTATGAAATGAAAAAATGAATGTTAAATCATATAAATGTGATTCTATGGCATGATTAAGCGCTTAGGAAGAGTTTAATTGAACTTAAACTCGAGTGTTGACCGACTAGACCGTCGGGATGTTAAAATTATATCAGTTTCAACTAAAACTTAATAGTCTAACTGATACCAAGTCTTATTTGAATTATAGACTGATATGGTTATATGGTAATGTGTTTAGGTTATTCTGTGGATATAAATATAACAGTATTATACTGTGATGATATTATTCTAATTATTGAAGATCTATATTATTAATATTAGGTCTTCGGGTAAAGCGTTAAAAATTGCGTTGCGGTAATCAACGGTTCAGGCAAGTTTCTTTTACTTAACTCTAATAAGACTAGTTTCTTCAAGCTTATGGTTAATCATTGCTGATTGCCATGAAATTTGTACTCTGTACATCTTGCATGTATAGGTCAGGTATGAAAGGTTGATCACCTTCATTACCAGTTGGTTCAAAAATGTTTGTTCATGTTTAAAACTTGTTCAGTCAAAAGTTTGTTCGTGCTAGTTCTCAATTATATTGATGAATTATAGCCAGCTTATTATTCATACTCTTCAATCATGATATATCGTTATATTATTTAATTTAAACTTGCTGGGTAACTTTCATGCTCACCCTTGCTATATCATGATAAAACATTGCAGATTAGGCGAATGTTTTCGGATACAGGAAACGGTTAAAACCAAGTTCAGCTTGGTATATAAAGTGCGGCTAGTTTGTAATAGCATATTTTGATAAATGTGTTGTATGATAGAAAGTTTATGAAATGTGTATTAAGTTAAGGTTACTCAACCTTGGGGAATAGTGTGTAATGTAATGTATAAACAATTTATGTTTATATCTTCCGCAGTAGTGATAGAAATAGTATACCGGATCCGAGGTGATTTGGGACCTGGATTCGGGGGTACTACAGGAGCACCCCAAGGAGAAGTACTAGGACGAATAAAGCCAATGTCTAACAATTCCTACAGTTGGGTCTTTAACTCCTTAAGTTCAATAGGAGCCATTCGGTATGGGGCTTTGGAAATGGGTTTTGTACCGGGTTCAAGGTCGATACAAAATTCAATTTCACGCTCAGGGGGTAGGCCAGGAAATTCTTCGGGGAATACGTCAGGAAATTTCTTAATAATAGAAATATCGTTCAAAACTGACGTATTTTTGTTTAAATCTATGACATGAGCTAAGAAAGCTTGACATCCATTTTTTAATAAACGAATAACTTTATGGCTTGAGATGACTGTGATTGATTTTAATGGTTTGGTCGCTTGAATTCGCATAATAGGTTGATTAGGAATTTGAAAGCTAACAAGCTTACGGAAACAATCAATTTTTGCATGATTAGTAGTTAACCAATCAATCCCTAGAATCACGTAAAATGCAAGTATTTTCAATGAAATAAGATCTACAAGTAATGTGAGGGTACCGATTTGAACCAAAAAAGACATATAAACAGTGGATGTAATGAAGGTTTCTCCTAACGGAGTTTCCACAGATAAGTCAAAGTCTAATTTCTCCGGAGTCAAATTTAATCGATGAGCACAAGTAGGAGAAATAAAAGAATGGGTAGAACCGGTATCAAATAAAGTATAGATTTCGTTAGAGTTTATGATAAGCTTACCCGTGATGACCTCATTCGGGTTCCTTTGCTTTCTGGGAGGTCACAACAAATGCTCTCCCTTGCACTACCGGTTTTGACTTTTTCTGGGACGGCCTTTGGTGCCTCCATCCTAGCTGAATTTGTCTTCGGTGAACGATAGAATCGGGCTAAGTGACCTTCTCTTCCACAATTATAACATGCTTTGGATGACATCGCCAAGTTTGGATTGATGTGCCCCTCCCCTCCGCATTTGAAATATATGATAGGTGCTCGTTCTCCTTCCTTAACGACAGGTGCTGGTGCTGACGTCTTTCCATCATTGTTGAATCTCCTCTTCTTGAAATGTCCATTCTTATTGTTTTGGCCCTGATTACCACCGAAGTGGTTACCATTTCTGACCTGTTGATTCCCTCCACGCTTGTTGTCACCGCTTCGATGACTGCTCTCGCTGGTATTATCATTTTGTCGGCTGCTCTCTTTTAGTTGCGTTGACTCGTTATCGCACTCCACTACTTCAGCCCTATTTACAACATCTGAATATAAACACAGTTTATGAGAAATAAGATGTTGACGTATCTCCGGCTTTAAACCTCTTAAAAACATACGTGTCATTCTCTCTTCATTATCCACCAAGTGAGATGCAAACCGGGATAACTCCGCAAATTTAGCCTCGCATTGCGACACGGTCATATTGTTTCGTTCCAACTAGATAAACTCCACCTCCTTCATGAGACGAATACTTTTGGGAAAGTATTTGTCGTTGAACAGCTCTTGGAACTTCTCCCAAGATATCTTCAGTACGGCAGGTTGAGTACGTTTTAACGATTCCCACCAGTAATCTTCCTCTCCGCGCAACATAAAGGCGGTAAAGGGAACCTTTTGCTCCTCAGAGCATCCCATGACATCAAATATCTTGGTGATCTGTTTTATCTAAGCTTCCGCCATAAGTGGTTTTGGCTCTCCCTTAAACTTCCGGTTGTCCCAGCTCCTTGAACTGTTTAGCGGTGACCGCCCGAGAGTTTCCAGTGCTTCCACCTGCATTTTGGACAGGAGCCGTTCTCGCCTGCTGTTGCATGAATTGCATAAAGCACCTGAACATTTGATCATCATTTGGTCAGTGTTGTTGTTTGCATGAGGATTATCGCCTTCCTGATGCACATTATCCTGATTATGTATATGTGGTTAATTAACGGTCACTTGTGCTCCATTGCTATTCTCAACATTCTCGGATGTCATTTTCAGATACTGCCACAAAACAAAGGTTAATTGACATATAACATATTATCCTTAAATTCTGACCGACCAATTAAATACCACAAAAACTTAGGTAGGTCATACTAGCGAAGGAATTCCCCATCTCTCTCCTCCTAGTACTATTCTCACATCTTAGCCAGGGATCATATCCCTAAGCTTTGATACCAACTGTGATGCCCCCAAAATTAGGTATACATCACCCATCTTGGGTCGTCAGATACATGGTACAAAATTCAAATATAACTTACTAATACAACTGTCGTGTACAATACGACAAGACATAACTGTGAGTTTGAATACAATTATTGTCTACTAGAGATTATACAAACTCAAAAGGAGTCATCATTACAATTATTAACACACTATTTCACAGAATAATGAGGACTACTAATGCTATCCTCTAGACCATCACTCCATTCCCCGACTAGTCCCTGCTATGTTCTCATTTCCTGAAGAGAACAGTGAAAGAAAGGGTGAGCTCAACTAGCCCAGTAAGAAATATTATGACTAAGACAATGCAGAATAAATTATCGTTAGCCTTCAACAGTGTTAAACTGATAAAATATAACAACATCAAGTTTAATTGCAACGGAACAAGCAATCCATTAAAAGAGTCAAATAGAGAATAAAATCTATTATCTTTTATGATTTAAAAGGTTTTTCATGACTTTATCGCTGGGACTCGGCTTAATAAATAATCCACATCATCGAATCACACCTGCACTATGGCCAAGGATATTCTTTAGTATCACGACCACAAATTATCCATGCACTACAGCCAAGAACATTCCTGTATTCATTAATGGTAATGATCATGCCAACAACTGTCCATCAATGCACTACGGGCCAATGATAACTTTTACCACATCATTTGTAACATTACGGTCATGATTACACCGAATAATCCCTGGTCATAATCATACCAAGTCCATCTATGCACTACAGGCCACAGATGACTTTCAACATAATATAAACATGAGGATGATGACAATGATATAAGAATTCAATAAAACAAGATCAAGAATTAATTTATCCAGGAACTAATAATGTCCAAATTGTCAACATGATACTGCTTTGTAGAGTAAAATTCAAGAATGATCAGAAGAATATTTCCTTCCATGAAAAGATATTGGATGAAGCGCAAATATCAAGGATATTCTACTAATTTCATGGAGTATAGAAGTCAAAACTTTAACAAACAGAGTATAATAAAGAATGAAATAACAAAAGAAATCACCATGCATGCGGTACTTCGCATAGACAGGTTATTCCAACAGAATAATAATAACGGAACCAGGTCAGTCAAAATTTGTACCGACAGGATATTTCAACAGAATAATAAAGACGGAACCAGGTCCGATGTAAAACACACAGACATGATGTTCCAACAGAATAATAATAAAGACGGAACCAAGTCCGGTTTAAAACACATAGGCAGGATGTTCCAACAGAATAATAATAAAGACGGAACTAGGTCCGATTTAAATCACACAGACAGGATGTTCCAATAGAATAATAGAAGAATGTCACCAAGTATAGGGTAAACCACGTATACAGGTTATTCCAAAAGAATAATAAGCAATGGAATAACAACAGTTCTCTTCATGAATAAGAAAGAATAACACCCCTTATATTAGTAGATTGAATACTGCAGTAGTGTAGTAACAGAATACTCTTCTTCTTTCTCTCTTATTCTCTCTATACTTTCTCTCTATAGCTTGAATGAATTCCTGAAAAATAATGAAGCACTAGGCCTCAATTTATAGAAGATTTCTAGCTTAGCACTTGAAATGTGAAAAGGCAAGTGGCTTGACGACTGGTGATGCGAAAAGAAAAGTGGTTTGACGCCTGTAATGTGAAACGACAATTGGTTCGACGCCTGTAATATGAAACGACAAGTGGTTTGACGTCTAGCAAAGGTAGTTACTATTGACGAAGGTAATTACTATTGATGAAGAGACTCTTAGATGATGACATATCGGCCCCCCATAAAATAACCAAACTTACCACAAACGTCTAATAATAGACTTTTTATATACATCAAGGATTGAATAAATATTACCACAAATTATTTTATTTTTAATCAACACATATTTAATCTTTCAACAATTATTAATCATTTATAACTTATCGTCTCAATTATTAATTTAATAATATAACATATTATACAGATGATACTGTGACAATAATTGAATCAATAATATAAGAGATATGCTGCAGCAATTACTGTAGCAATAATTGAGTATAGCTGAGTGACTTCTCACGTAAGCATCAATAATGAATACCGTGTGCTACTATGCAACCACCAGTATTACTGTACTTTTACTTCCGGGTAGTTCAACAGTTTTAATGGTAACACCCCCGCCGTTATTTTCATAAAGTATTTTTGTTGTTTTCTTAATTCGACAATAATTTTATTGTGGGGTCCACCAATGATTGTGCCGTCGTACGAATATTCTCCGACAAAAAGAATATTCCCCGACCAAACAAATATTTTATAACACCTTTCTTACTTTGCAAAATTTATAAATATTACCCACAACTATAACATTATATCAAATTTACTCCATAATATTCAAAAATAATATTTATAGAAAATTCATCTTTATTTATAAAAGTTGGGGTCTTACATTCCCCTTAAGGGTTACAACATCCGAATAATAAAATACAATCCCAAGTTAAACTAACCTTAAACATTTGTGCAGAATCATAAACAAATAAGTCTTAAACAACATCATTAACTTAAGTCTTAAACATAAATACATCATCAAATAAAATAACAAGTTTTCATCATTTGCTAACTTTGCCCTTGCCTTTACTAGTGGAAGGTTCATCAGTTCTTTCGTTCTTAACTACAATGTTATTATCAAGCAAGAGTGAGCACTAATGCCCACAAGTATAATAATGGAATAACAGTATAATAACATGCGATTAAATTAAAGACATCTGAATAAAAGCTCAACTTTTGAATCAAGAATGAATAACAAGAATCAAAAGAATTCTGAGGGTCATAAGACCTTGAACTATGTCCTAGGTTATCAAGGGTCATACTTGAAACCTTTAACAATCATAAGACTATGGACCTTTCTACTCGTACTTAGAGGGATCAGCCCTTAGTACCATACTGTGCACAATATCTTAACGCTAACGCATAAGTAAGCAAGGTTGTTCATCTCAGTTTGACATTCGAGCCCGCACCAAAGGAAGTTTGGTTTGGATAATTCAATAAGGGTTCTGAAAATTAGAACGTTCATCAACTAAGGATTAGTTGAATCAATAAAGTTCACTAGTCTAATAAGGTTCAACAATAATGATATTCAATTTGAATAATAATCTCAAGAAGTATGCAATAGGAAAATTATTGTATAACTGAATCATGCTTTGAAAAGATAATCAATCTTTAATATAACATTTGAACTTGAATAATAGAAATGATAATTTACTCGAGGTAAATAATAAACTTGAACAATAATGATAAGTAGGGTTAGGAAACTTGCCTCGTGCATAGATTATACTTTAACTAAGCACGTTCTTTGAATTTAATCCTACATACCATTCACATTCACAATACCAGTTAATTATAACTTAACTAATCATCAATGATCATTCTTTTGTCTAAACTTTGGTTATGACTATACTTAGTCAAATTATCACATTTTCACATAATTTGTACTTCATGGATAACAACTAATTATGTACTTAATAACTCAATCCACATGTAATTATGTTATTTACATGTTAAACATCTAATTTACATCTCATTATACTTCTAACATGTTTACATGTTCATTACATTAATTTACTAACACATTGTTAGACTTAATCAATTTAAAAATCTCATTTTTGAACTTTTTGGAGAGTGGCGCTGCGGCGCCGCGGCGCCACTGTTACCCTTAGTCTTCGGGCTGCGGCGGGACTCTTGGTGTTGCGGCGCCGTGGCGCTGCGGCTCGAGATATGGCGCTGCGGCGCGGGAAATAGGCAGGTAGCCGGAGCTGCGGCGCGGCGTACCAAACACAGAAATGGCAGTTTGCGAAAAATCGTATAACATGCCAATTTCTCCCAATTTCTTATTTTCTACTCAAAATTAGACATACCCATATAGTATTCATGCATAAACATAACCCAACATTTATATAACGACTTTAACCATTTTAAATACATAATCACAGAATTAAATTATGAAAATTGTACTGTTCTTGATGTTCTTAAAGATTTTGAACAAAAACATAAAATTTAACACTACAGATTCGTTATAACACCGAATCCGTTCGTTTAAGGCTTGGTCTCTTCGTATCAACATGCATAATAATATATAAGTGTGAAATTTAAGGATAATATACGATCAATACATAAAATATCACGTATAAGGCCATAAGGCCAAAACCCATACTCTGTAAAATTTTTAAATAGCAATTCATAGTATTATGAAACTGATAACATGATAATTCACATAATATATATATATATATATATATATATATATATATATAATCAAATATAATTTGATATATCTTAACCCATATATAAACTCATAATCAAACCCTTTTTCAATTACAGAGATTTTACAAAATATATGAATGCCATTTTTATAAAAACTAATGACGTGAATTAGAAATTGGGTTTGGAGAAATTACCCAGAGCGTAGAGTGTAATGTTAAACAATGAATTGAAACTCTTCTCAAACTCTTCTTCAATCACACACTCAAAATTATTAACTTTTCTCTCTGAATTCTCTCTGTTATGTTTTCTAGACTAAGAATAATAATAATAAAAAGAAGACGTCTGAATTAAAAGAGAAGAACTGACGCATAAGTGGTCAGTTATTCTAGTCATGGGTAACTGCATCCAACCACTACTAGGGCCTTGTTTGACAACCCTTAATTGATTCAAAGTCATTTAATTTAATAAAAGCTTTACAATATAGTTTAAATCATGTCACACCCAATTCAAATATCTTATTTAATTTAATATAAAATAAATATAATAACTTCTCATAAATTCACATAGTCATATATTTAATTTTTCTCAATAATAAATAATGTAAAATTATTAATTCTCTAATTAATAATTAATTTAATTAAATTAACATTAGGCTTATTAAATATTTCTTTTAATACAATAGTCTCACATAATGACATACTTCGATAATAAAATTTCTCCACATTAATTTAATAAATGTAACACATATAATTAAATTCATCTACCACAACTGCATCATTTAATTATTTAATCTAATAATTAAATAATCAAAAATATTTATTTACTTCAATAAATATTAAGAATTAAATTACAAAAATCTTGTTCGTCACAAATGAAGTTAGGAAACTTGCCTTACGCACAGCTACAGCTTACGCTGAACTGCTCATTCCAATCCCTATAACACATAAGGAAATAACAAATACACCAATTAGTCATATACTTGACTTACGCATTGGTTTACTTAACTTTACTTCTTAAGGTTCGCGTTCTTGCAATATAATTTTACGCGACTAACTTTCATTACCGGTTTACGGTTTCATGACATACGGAGATGTCTTACTCAACACGTTCATCATCATTGATGATTCATATTCTTATCTTCTTCGTATACTTCTCTAGGACTCAGTACACAACGCTTCTCTGCTAGTAGTCCATATGGTATTCTGAGTGGTTTCCCATAAACAACCAACAAACAAGTTCCCGTCTCATCTACACTGCCATCACATTGAGTTAGATCGGTTGCCAGTTTCGTATATATACCTTCGCTCTCTGAAGGAATTATTTAGCCCAGCTCCCATATGTCAACCATCAAAGGTTACGATTGTACCACAACCTAACTTTCTCTTAACTTATACGAATTATTAAATTATAATGTTCGTTAAGTTAATTTCTTATTCCTTTTGGCTTTCTGACAAGTAATTGCCATACCTCATGATTCATTCTTATCCGATTCACATTCGGCTTTCATTTATCTCATTATCGTTCGATACGGCTTTCTTGATACCATTCGTATCTTACTTACTACATTCATCAACGTCTAAGTCATACAACCAGGGTATACTTAGCACGTTCGTCAAACACGAATACGATTCACGAGGATCGTTTACGTATTCAACGTTCACGTTGCTCGTCTCTTAATCTCTCATTCAACCTTTACTCAAGGTTTTAATTGCTTTCGATCGTTATCCATCCAATGAACCCCATGTTCATTATTCTTTCTTAATGTCAAAGCCATACGGTTCGCTGTATGCTAAGACTGATCGTTCATCGAAACAACGTTGCGTTCATAACGTCTAAACGCTTTACATTCATCTCTCAATTCCATGTCATAACATCAAAATGTTATACATTAACATCGTTAACCAACGTCTAAGGAATCACAACCATAGCAATCCCTCACGTTCGTTTATCGCGACTACGGTCCCCGGACATCGGTTCCGTAACCCTCATCTACATTCTTTGTTTTTTATTCTCGTTTAATCTTTTCGTTCAACCTTTATTTAAGGTTTAAAACACTTGATTAAGTGTTACATTAGTTGAACATTATGTTCATACTTCTTTCTTGTACATCCTCCAGTAATTGAGAACTAAAAATCTCATTTCTGGGCATTGCTCTGCACCGGTGCTGCGGCGCCGTACCCTTCCCTTCCTCTCGTGCTGCGGCGCGACCTACTTCTCTCTCCTCTCTTCCCGAACTGGCGCTGCAGCGCGAGTCCTTACTTAGTGGGCCGCGTTACGACGCCACACTCCAGAAGATTTTCGTACTGTACATGGCGCTGCGGCGTCACAAATTGTACTACGGTTCGCGCTGCGGTGAACTCTTACAGTGTGATCGAACACTGTTATGCGTTGCGGCGTCAGTCTCTAAGGCACAACTCACGCTGCGATGCCGAGCATGAAACCTAGAAAATTTTTCTATGTCTTTTACAAGCTTGAGACGTCGATTTCGAAATCTCATAACTTCTTCGTTATAACTCAGAACGAGGTCGTTCCAAAGCTATTTTCTTCCTTACCTTACGTACTTCGATTACCTATAGACAGAAATTCATTCTAAATTCATTAACATGCCATTCAATTGGCTTAATCTTCGCTCTTTGTTTATTTCAATATTTTTAACGTCCTTCGTCTGTTCGTCCGTAATTCGGTCATCCGAACTCGGAATCAATTCATTCTTGAGTCCACGACTCATGTTTTATACGTTCTATTATATTCTTATGAAACCCTACACGTTCGCGTTCAATTACTAACTTTCAAATTTTTGTTCTTCTTATACAAAATTAATACTACGATGGTTTTAAATTTGTCCATCAACAACGTTCTTCGCGTTCTTCGCGTGTTCTTCATTTTAATCGATATTTTGGATTACGATTTCACTTTTTCTTGGAATTTGATGTTATAGAACATCATTCCTTACTTATTTAACCTAATCATTCATAAGATTCATTCGGATAGCTCAAAATCCTTACGAATCTTATACTTCCTTAAGAAATTTATAAAATAAATTTCTAATTCTCATTTCTTCATTTTCTTATGATTTCAACCATATGAAATCTTTTATAACTTAATCTACTTCTTATATTCATTAATATATGTTTTTGAACATAAAAACTTATAGAAAATTTAGAAGAAACTAGTGTTCGGATTATCGTTCTTCTTTATTTCTCTTCCGTTATATATAGCCGGCGATTCGCTAGCTTTTCTATTTCACGATCACTTTTGATTTGAGCATTCATGCTCACATTCTTCTTCTTCCTCTCCCAACCGAGCTCTCTCTATCTCTACCAAGTGTAGGATTTTCAAAAATCCTAGAAAAATGAAATTCTAGGTTTCTATTTATAGAAAACCAAAGCTAGGGGCAAAATAGTCATTTTGCCCATAAAGTTACTATTCCCACCTTCTCTTCATCTTAGCCACCAAGTTAACTTGGCCACCTCCCTTACTTGGTGGCCAAGTGGCCGGCCCACATGCCCATGGGTCACTCCATGGGTTGCCCCAATCGTTCTTACCCATCCGTTTACTCATCGGTTCGATCCGCGGTTTCTTTTCTTGGTTTGGGCCTTAACTCTAATTCTTATTGGGCCTAACTTGGGCTTGATTTCCCAAATCATTGGGCTTGACATAATCCAAGTCCAATTGGATTCTACAAAGTCCATGAACACAAAGTCCATTAAGACTAATCGTATTCTACGCATTCTTTTCTCGTATTCTCGTAATCTCTTCGTATTTAACTCGTACGATAATCGTATTATACATCGTATTATTCTTCTTTCTATACTCGTATAATAACTCGTATCATACTCGTATTTCTCATGCATAATAACCCTAGTTATTATACGTACTCATTACATTCTCGAAACTCACTTTCCCTAACCCTTATGTTTTCAGTCCGCATGCGAAAACTTCGTTTTTGCCATAACTGAAATATTACTGAATATTACATCACGTCTCAATATTTTACGTAATCAATAACATCTCGGAATTTCAAAATAAATCTTCGAGTAAAAACGGGTGAATAGTGTCTATTTCTTCTTTTTCCCTGAAAATATTTTGTTCCGAAATTCTTTTATTTTCGTCTTGAAAATTCTTACTCGTTCATTATAGCTCGTAGCCAGAATCCTACCGATTAATAATCATTCTAGGTTATAAAACGATTAATAAACACATAGCAAATAATAGTATTAATAAAAATTTATTTTATTAATAACTAATTCTTTAAATCTTAATTTCTGGACAACCTGGATTTCTGGGTTCTCACAAGAATCCAGTAAAACTAATAATAATAATCCACTCTGGTAGAAAATCCCAAGAAGGAGTAGAAAAGTAAAGTTGTGGCCTCCTTCCACGTTAGAATCTCTCCAAGAGAATAAACCCTAATTACCACGTAAAGATAAATGAAAAACTTAAGAAAATGTCAAGTGATGCCCTTGACACTAGTCAGGAATCGTTTTAAATCAATTACAACCCTTAAAAATTGGAAATAAAATAAAACAAGTCAGCAGCTTCAAGCCTCGCGCGCGGCCGCGCGCTCCTCTAGCTTGATATGCTCGCGGCCGTGAGACTTGAAGTAAGTTTGTATGTTAAGCCGGTCTCGCGCGCGGGCGCGCGCTCCCTGGGTATGTCCTTCTCGTGGCTGCGCAACTTGCAGTAGGTTCCAAGGTCTGGCTGGGTACTCGCGCGGGCACGCGCTCTCAAGACTATTATGTCGCGCGGCTTGCAATCTGCATATCCTGGTTCTTGTTCTGATTTTGTCATGCTAATGTTGCTGTTACTTGTTCATTCATGCTTAATCTCCTTGCTCCTTTGCACTTCATGCCATGCATATCCCATCTTTTGCCTCTTCTCAAGCATCCATTAGCCTTGTGCTCAATAACACCACCAAAATATGCCAATTCCTGCACTTATTCACTAAAAGGAGTTTTAAGTATGCGAAATGCAAATTATCATGAAATGCAGCTAAAACCTACTAAAATGTACTTGAGATGGGCATAGTTCGCATGAATTGGTACTCCATAAGTATATGTAAATCTTACTTATCAAATACCCCCAACCTTGAACTATTACTTTCCCTCAAGCAATGCATACTAAAGAACAATAAAAATGCAACTATATTACTATGCAACTAATTCTCACATTGTCCCCAATATCATAGAAATTCAGTCCAATTTGCCTCAACGAATTTTTTCTAGATTCAATAATACAGATTCAAATAAAACAGCAGGCATAATGTCATACACTCAGATAATTCAAAAGTGCTATAAAGATGCTGTGTGTGTGTGTGTATTGTGTTCTCCCAAAACTTGGTTTAGGTATCGAGTACTCATGCTATCTTTCTCAAAACAAAAAAAATTATAACTTAAATCAAGACTTATGTATATATATATATATATATATATATATATATATATGCAACCCGGACTATTCCAACATCTTAAAATAAACTAAGGTTCAACAATGGGCTTAACTGCTTTATTCTACACACGAGGGTGACTTTCGCACTTTCCCGCGGCGTTTATTGCTATAAATTTTTTTTCTTTTTTCTTTTTCTTTTCTTTCTTCATGACTGTGCAATGTCTTACTCCATTAGGCACACTGCTACCCCTTAGCGAGCTTTCGTCCAATGACTCCCAGACCATGAAAACCTTAGGGTGCTAGGTGTAGAGACAATCCCCTCGAGCGTACTTACTCAAGTAGCCAGGGCCCCGAAATAAGACTAGCCATGCTATTTCTAATTTTCTTTATTTCTTCCTTTCTTTCTTTCTTTTTTTTATACACAGATACCCATGTTTTCCCAATGTTTAAAAATCGATGTTTTATACAGTCTAAAAGTCACTTTTCACATATTTCTCTTTTTAACACTACATTTTTCTATCGAGCAATGCACAACGTACGTCTTATACCTACAAGTGCTTGTGAACACATTTGTTCAAACCGAAAGTAGTTAAACAGCATTATGAATTTCATTGTATAAAATGTTATATCTCAGCTCATGTTATCCAACATATTCAGAAATCGTTTAAAAACTTCACTCTCATCATTGGCTAGACAAAAATTTCTATATGGTAAGAACTTTGAGGTATTCAATTATAACATGCAAATATATGCTAAAATGTAATCTAAACATTCAAAACTAAAAGAAATTAAACTAATCATGGAAAACAATATGCAAACTAAACATACTACAACCCAATACCCCCAAACATAAAATATTCAATGTCCCAACTGAATGAAGGTAAAGGGTACGAAAACTCCCCTAATTATCGGTGGTGCCACCCTCCTCGGGTGGTGAATCCGGTGGTGGATATGGTGTTGCGGTTCTGAACTGAGGCCATTCTTGTGTTGTTCCTTGTTGCGTAAACGCTTCGGCTAAAGCCCTTGTGTGTCCCATCGCAAATGTACCCAAATTATCATATATGGCATCGACCTTGTGCTCCAACCTTTGGAGCTCGCGATCGCCATGGGTAGCACGCGCGTGCGTGGACGGGCCCGCCTCGTCTGTTTACCGGGGTTATTGTGACAGCTCTGGAAAAATGGGCTGAAGGACGAATCCTAGTCCGCGTGGGTGTGTTAAACCACCTGCCCAGTCCTCAAATTTTTCGATCATGGCATGAGTAATGTCCTGGCTTGGGTATTGCATATGTTCATTACCCGGGTTGCATCCCTGATTAGCACAAAGCATGGCAACCACGGATGCGTGTGGAATGCTCCCAATCATTCATCCCCATAGATAGCGCAACATATTCTCGTGAATGAGATGACCAATGTCGATGTACTTTCCTGTGATTATGCCCCACATAATACGTGCCCTCTCCGCTGTTATTTCGTGTTGATGGGCGGAAGGCATGAGCTTGGCACATATGAACAAGCTCCATGCTTTTGCATAGCGATTTAGGACAGCAGTTGGGAATATACGCGGTTGTGTCGTGCCAACTTTATATGTCCATTTCATACCCGACACACATAATTCTGCAATAATCAACTCTATGTCTGTCTCCAAATGAGCACCGATTAACCTATTAGCAGCCCTCACTGGCGGTGCGTTAGTAATTTTGAAAATTAATAGGATGGCACGGAGTCTGTAATCTACCTCGATACCACGAACCATAGATATCCCGCTCATAGTGACCTTGGCATTGGCATAGAATTCACGAACTACGCTCATAGGAACGGGTATTGGAGTAGACGTCAGTCCACCCCAGCCTCTCTCTCGAATTATGGCACACAACTGGCCATCCTGCCCCGCCGGCTTGAATCCTCGCTCCTTGCCGAACGTTTTTTCCACAATGCGGTAGTACTCTTGTTAAGCTTCCAAGTTGAGGAACTTGGTATGATCCACAATATCAGCCTCTTGGCTACCCGAAGATGATGAAGAAGACAACGCAACAGACCTTGCTCACTTAGGCCACATTTGTGTTTGATAGCGGTTGTACAGAGTATATGATGGAGAATGAAGAAAAGCTTGATGAATTTCTACCCCCAATACTCGTGTCTACAATCCAAATTGGAACCCTAGCTTTATAGTGCACTTTGGAGAAGTTGAGGAGATATGGACTTTGAATGAGGCAAGAATCGTGGCTAATTGATTGAGAGATGTATGGCACAACTTGTAACTGATAGATAGATAACGACATGAGTTATGGAGAGTGAGAGAATTTTGCGTCTGTTATTATCCCAAATGATAGTCCAAATGGTCTATAACTCCTTTTTTTAAACTATGCAGATCTGTCTTAATCCGGTGTGTCGCGCGCGTTTGTACTAAGTTGGGCGCATGGGCGTGAGACTTGCAGAATGTTTTGTTGTCCTTATTAACTTGACGCGATGGTGCGCGAGTTTGTGCTTCATGGGTCGCGCGGCCGCGCGATCTTGCTATCTGTAAGGTGAACATTCAATTCCACTCTACGTATCAGTGATGTGGTCCAATGATGGTTCCTGCATAAATATTAATGCATCTTGTTAAGGCATGACTTAGTGACCACATAGTGCTGACATCTTGCAAATATTCACAACGCAAGTCTTGCTACACACTTAAGCTTGACATCTAACAACCTATTAAAAATGACTTCGATATAACTACTAAATTAAACCAAAATGATTAACTAAAAACAAATCAATGGAGAGAATAATAATGGGTTGCCTCCCATCCAGTGCTAAGTTATAGTCAATTAGCTTGACTATCTCTGAGTTTCATGACACAGATGGAATTGAGGTGCCTTTCTTCCTGTCCTCTGCACCCCGAAATTTAATGACTTCATCTTTCGTCATTGGCTCAACCTTCAACTCTGAATTTTTACCCGTTGCACATATCAATGGTCCATACTCCCTCGATTTATGTACCTCATCTTGTAGGCCATAATTCACCATATCAACCAGGAAGCACTCTTCTTCATCTGTTGGTAAATTGATTGCTTTAAAGACGTTGAAAGTGATCTCTTGATCTTGGACACGCATAGTGAGTTCACCTTTTTGTACATCTATCGATGTTCTGCCCGTGGCTAAGAATGGTCTTCCCAATATTATTGGTATGCTTTTGTCCTCCTCGTAGTCTAAAATGATGAAGTCAGCTGGAAAAATATACTTGTCCTGTAGTAGCCCTGAATCCGGGCCCCAAATCACCTCGGATCCGGTTCACTATTTCTATAACTGATTGCGGAAGATATAAACATAAGTTGTTTATACAATACAGTACACACTATTACCCAAGGTCGAGTAACCTTAACTTAATACACATTTCCTAAAATATCTATTACACAACAATATTTATCAAATACGTTATTATAAACTAGCTGCACTTTATATCCCAAGCTGAACTTGGCTTTAATCGTTTCCTGTATCCGAACGCATTCGCCTTATCTGCAATGTTTTATCATGATATAGCAAGGGTGAGCATGAAAGTTGCCTAGCAAGTTTAAATACAACAATATAACAATATATCATGATTGAAGAGTATGAATAATAAGCTGGCTATAATTCATCAATATAGTTGAGAATTATCACGAACAAACTTTTGACTGAACAAGTTTTAAACATGAACAAACATTTCTGAACCAACTGGTAATGAAGGTGATCAGCCTTTCATACCTGACTTATACATGCAAGATGTACAGAGTACAATTTTCATGGCAATCAACAACGATTAACCATTAACTTGAATAAAACACTCTTATTAGAGTTAAGTATAAGAAAACTTGTCTGAACCGTTGATTACCGCACGCAATTTAATAAAGCTTTATCCGAAGACCTAATATTAATAATATAGATCTCCAATATTAGAATAATATCATCACAGGATAATACTGCTATATTTATATCCACAGAATAACCTAAACACATTACCACATAAACCTATCAGTCTATACAGCACATAAGACTAGGTATCAAATCGAACTATTGCAGTCTGAGTTGAGCCCGACATAATTCTAACATCCCGACGGTCTAGTCGGACAAAATCGAGTTTAAGTTCAATTAAACTCTGACTTAACACTTAACAATATCACAGATAATTTTCTTATCAGACAAAACATTTTTCCTAGGCTCGTAATAATTTTCGGATAATTATTACCATTTATCAATATTTTTCAGTCCTTAAAACCGTATTTAAATAAATTAAATATCACATAATTCCTTAATCATTAATATTCATTTAATAAAATATTAATGAAAATCATTACATAATATTATAATATAATTATAATATCACAAAGTATTTTTAATACCTTAAAATCATAATTATATGATTTTTAAACACTTAAATCCATTATCCGATAATTAATATTAATATTAAAATATTAATATTTCCATGACAAAATATCAAAAGTTATATTTTATAACTTAAAATATTTTTATAACACTTAAATCATTTTTATATGATTTATAAAGCATTAATTTCCTTTTTCCTTAATTTATTTAATATATCTATTAAATAAACTAATTATCAATAATATTGATTAATTAATGAATTTCATCACAAAATATTAAAAGTCATCAAAAATAACTTAAAATATTTTCTTATACCATAAAATAATTTTTCATGAATTAAAATCATTTTTAAATAATTTATTTAATATTATAATTAAATAAATAAATACCATTTATATTCCAAAAATATTAAATATTTTCGAAATATACTTAAAATAGTTAAAAACTATTTTTCAGACTTTAAAATAATTTTTCATAATTTATTTTATATTTTTAATAATTAAAAACTATTTTTTTCTATTTATTTAATTAATTTCCGAAATTAAGTGTCGCTATAGGGGTTTCTGGCGACGAATCTGTCGCTAATGGTGTTCTTGAGTGTTCTTGGCCAATACCCAGAAAATCTGTCAGAGCTTATGCTACCTAGTTTGACCAGCATTAAAGCCGTGTTCTTGATACGTTTTGGGTAATTTATGAGGTTACTATTGTAGTACTCATGTAAACTACAAACTCATTTCATGACCAAACAAAAACATAGCAGTAAGATCTGGGCTCCCAAAATGTCTGACAGACGTGTTCTTCATTTTTTGGGTTACCCAGAAAATGAAGAACAGTCAAGGTACCTCCTTTGGATCCATATAGATTCGATTCTAAGACTGTTTTGTGTGATATAGAGGTTCATAATTGTAGTATTGATGTCGGAGTACAACTTTATAACATCATAACAACCTAAAAACATTATCTACCAAAGATCTGGTCCGGTCAAACTACCTGCCAGCAACTGTTCTTCAAAAATATGGGAATTTCCCAGATTTCGTCAAAACAGTCGGTCAAAGCAAGTTTGACCTCAATTTCCTGCTATTCCAGTTAAGTTCTAAGTGACCTTATGGCTTTAATGTGTAGTCTACATACCAGAATACAACTAATAAACAACAACGTGGCCAAACAATCAAATTACAGCAAGATCAAAAACTTCAAAAAGCTTGTCAGGCGATCTGGGTTTCTGGGTTTTGCCCAGAATTCCAGAAAACGTGAATGGTCAACGGGTTTTGACTGCTCATAACTTTCGATCTAGACATGATATGAGGTTGATTCAAGTCTCAGATTAAAGAACATATACCAGAGAACAGATCTATAACATCAAATACTCCAAATATCAAACACACAGAGACTTAAGAGCCCTGACATATGACTGTCAGGCCAAAATTTTCCAGATTTCCAAATTTTCTAAATTGCTAGATTCGAGCATCTAGGTGTTATGGATCTGGGATTTAACAACCCAGATCACTAAATGACACCTAAATACACAACATTAACTAATAAACAGCAACATTTAACACCAAATCATGAGATTTCAAAATTTTAGGGTTTTATACCTTTTGAGCTTGATTTCTGATTTCTGATCCTTAAGATCTGATCTTGCCAAGCTATGAACTTATTTTAACTTATCTTATCTCACTTTCTCACTCTACCTTCCCGAATTTTAGAGAGAGAGAGTCTTGGTGGAAATGAAAAATGAAAGTAGTCATTTCTCTCTCTTAAATCTTATAAATTGATACAAATACAATGTATTGGCTGAGCTAGCTGCTAGATTGCTGGACAAAAAGTCATAAACTAGGCTAGGGTTCCTCAACCACTCCACTAGGCCAATTCTTGCAAGTTAAGTCACCATAATGCACTAAGGGAATTTTAGTCTTTTCCATACAAATTTAATTTCTAGAATGGTATTTTTGATACAAACCCTTAGGGTTTAGGGTTTGAATTTTTAGGGTTTAGGACTTAGCATTTTAGGGTTTAGGTTTTAGCCCTTAACTTTACAAATTTAATTTCTAACATTTCCGAATTTCGGTTATAAAAATAGAAAATTAATATTTCTAACTTATAATTAGAATTTTCTAATTATATAAAATTTCTTAATCATAAATTCATTCTTGCTAATTAGGATTAGCATTTCCTAATTACAATTGCTAATAAAGTAATTAGGGTCAAAATGGTCATTAGGGTTCAAAACCCTTGAATTAGGATTTCTAATAGAAAAATTTATTTTTCTAATTTAGAAATTAAATATTCGTAATTAAATTAGGGTTTTCTAATTACTCATAAATTAAAAAATTAGGATTAGGGTTTCCTAATTAACATTGCTAATTTTAGCAATTAAATCCACAATTGAGCATTAGGGTTTCTGACGGAACAATTAGAGTTCCTAAAATTGAAAATTAGGGTTTGTTAATTAATTAACCTTTACCCTAATTAATACTTAATTAATACCACATAAGCATTATAATTATCCTTTATATTCCCAGATTAGGGTTTTATTTTATCAGACTCTGAAATTAGGATTTTCAGATCTGGTATTAGGATTTTCAAATAATCAATTAATATTTTAAATACTTCATTAGGGTTTTCCCTAATTATTTTAATATTAATGACGTTTAACCTTGTACATAACATTGCATTCCCAATCTAGAGTTTTCAATATCCGATTTAGGATTTCGGACTCCCGAAACTGAAATTAGGGTTTCTAGAACCGATTTTTAGGGTTTCTTATTAGATGTTAGGGTTTTCTAACAGAACGTTGACGTTCTTAAAATATACTTAGGGTTTAACACAGATGTAATTAATCTGGTCAACCCTTGACCCTTAACTACATTCTGTTCACATACATAACCATAAACACAGAACTTAATCACGTAAATCGTTAATCCTGAATAATTCACCTATATCCTTCACAAAATTTTGAAATCCTCAAAATTCAATTCCAATAACATCACACTCATACACTTATTTTCTGTCTAGGTCTATTATTTGACCTTAAATCAATCATTTAAGATTTTAATAAATTGCCCAAATTCTCGTGTTGTCATATTCACCCCTCCTTATAAGAATTTCGTCCCCGAAATTCACCTTACACCGTGCACCTTACACCATTGGTCATACACCATTCACACACATTATTACATGCCACCGAATACACTTCTCACCAGAGTAAAAGTTTTGAAATTGTGCTGAGGGGTCATATAGACCATGAACACATTTAGTTTTAACGGTAGTGATCATACCGCAAAACAATACATTACTTGGTCTGTTTACAATCACAAAGAAGGTAAACTACCATTATTAGTACTTTAGGTTATCATCCCATCGTACAGTTACGTCATGCATAACGTATTAATCATTTTTAGCGAATATTTACGCTACTAGATTGGATTATTTATCCAAACATTATCGTTCACCTCAGTCTTATCATTGGATTCCGCAACAAAACAATTTGATTCGGGAAATTCTTTCAATGAACACTTGGAGTTTTTATAACATTAGTCTAGCTGAATCAAATAGCATAGACTCATATCGATAATTCAATTCAATCGAATTATTTAAGTGTAGCCAAACCCCGTTGGCAAATTAAAATTTTTGAAAACATTTTCGAGAATGACGTCATGATGCCGCACTGTATTAACAGTCCGTTGAGGATTCCGTCATTTGGTTATTTTATCATACTACATTATACCATAGTGGAACAATGACTTTAGGTCAAATTCACACTAAGTAATAATGCATTGATGACTCCATCATTTTTATCACCTCTGCACCAGGTTACATGGTACATAAGTGATAAATAAAAATAATTTTATTTGATATTTCAAAACATTTGCGTCTAGCCGAAATAAGTAGCATAAATTGTACTTTAAACCGTTTCAAAAATGATTACGAGTCTACATTTTTTTTAAAAGACACATAGTGCGTATTTAGCTTGATGTCCAAAAATTTCGAAGTTTAGCATATCTAGGAGTTTAGGAAAACCTAAGTCTCCACTAATGATCATTTGCTTAATAATCTATCTGTTCATATAATCCTTAACATTCCATTCACACACAACTATACCCAATTCATAAAACCTATACTTATGAGTTCATAACCTGACCACAATTATATGAGTTTACAAACTGACCCTAGTCTGACCTTTGGCGTCCGTTCGCTAAGGGCTCATAAACATTTCATATAACTATGCGTCAAGAATGTCACATAAGTATGAGTTCTAAGAACTAGTACTTAATCCTATATTCTCTACCTATGACCTATTTATCTATATATAATAACTAGCGTGACACAACATTTCAATTATTACCAATGCCACCAACCAAGTAGTTTTTACACCAAGTACAATTCACCGCCCATACAAGGAATCATACAACTCAGTTACTGACACGAGTCCTCATTGAAATCCCCACCTAATCTTAACCCCTTTTTTCAGTACGAATTCAATTCGTATTCATAATCCATAACTCTTTTATGAGTTTTCATAATACCATTTCATAGTACAACTTTCACACAGCATCTTGTTGTAAACTTTTCAATCAGTAGATTGATTAATTTCCCATATCATAACCTTTATCAGATCACGGGGTGATCTTATCGTATATATTACGATTCAATTCCATACACTATATGATCGTTTTGTTTTACGATCTCCAATCCCTGCACTTTCAGTCTTTTAGGCTCGATCTATTCACCATTACTGTTCAACTTTATTATCAGAGTTAGGGAACTCTGTGTCTTACACTCGCCGAGATTCGTCTTTGAATCTTACCGACAAACTAACTCTATTTGAGTTAGTCTTATCCTAATCACTGCGGTTATTGGTCTCAGGTATTCCTACCTAAGCTTCATAACCAACAGCTCTGATACCAACTGTAGTAGCTCCGAATTCGGGCCCCAAATCACCTCGGATCCGATTCACTATTTCTATAACTGATTGCGGAAGATATAAACATAGGTTGTTTATACAATACATTACACACTATTACCCAAGGTCGAGTAACCTTAACTTAATACACATTTCCTAAAATATCTATTACACAACAATATTTATCAAATACGTTATTATAAACTAGCTGCACTTTATATCCCAAGCTGAACTTGGCTTTAATCGTTTCATGTATCCGAACGCATTCGCCTTATCTGCAATGTTTTATCATGATATAGCAAGGGTGAGCATGAAAGTTGCCCAGCAAGTTTAAATACAACAATATAACAATATATCATGATTGAAGAGTATGAATAATAAGCTGGCTATAATTCATCAATATAGTTGAGAATTATCACGAACAAACTTTTGACTGAACAAGTTTTAAACATGAACAAACATTTCTAAACCAATTGGTAATGAAGGTGATCAACTTTTCATACCTGACTTATACATGCAAGATGTACAGAGTACAATTTTCATGGCAATCAACAATGATTAACCATTAGCTTGAATAAAACACTCTTATTAGAGTTAAGTATAAGAAAACTTGCCTGAACCGTTAATTACCGCACGCAATTTAATAACGCTTTATCCGAAGACCTAATATTAATAATATAGATCTCCAATATTAGAATAATATCATCACAGGATAATACTGCTATATTTATATCCACAGAATAACCTAAACACATTACCACATAAACCTATCAGTCTATACAGCACATAAGACTAGGTATCAAATCAAACTATTACAGTCTGAGTTGAACCCGATATAATTCTAACATCCCGACAGTCTAGTCGGACAAAAATCGAGTTTAAGTTCAATTAAACTTTGACTTAACACTTAACAATATCACAGATAATTTTCTTATCAGACAAAACATTTTTCCTAGGCTCGTAATAATTTTCGGATAATTATTACCATTTATCAACATTTTTCAGTCCTTAAAACAGTATTTAAATAAATTAAATACCACATAATTCCTTAATCATTAATATTCATTTAATAAAATATTAATAAAAATCATTACATAATATTATATTATAATTATAATATCACAAAGTATTTTTAATACCTTAAAATCATATTTATACGATTTTTAAACACTTAAATCCATTATCCGATAATTAATATTAATATTAAAATATTAATATTTCCATGACAAAATATCAAAAGTTATATTTTATAACTTAAAATATTTTTATAACACTTAAATCATTTTTATATGATTTATAAAGCATTAATTCCATTTTTCCTTAATTTATTTAATATATCTATTAAATAAACTAATTATCATTAATATTAATTAATTAATGAATTTCATCACAAAATATTAAAAGTCATCAAAAATAACTTAAAATATTTTCTTATACCATAAAATAATTTTTCATGAATTAAAATCATTTTTAAATAATTTATTTAATATTATAATTAAATAAATAAATACCATTTATATTCCTAAAATATTAAATATTTTCGAAATATACTTAAAATAGTTAAAAACTATTTTTCAGACTTTAAAATAATTTTTCATAATTTATTTTGTATTTTTAATAAGTAAAAACCATTTTTTCTATTTATTTAATTAATTTTCGAAATTAAGTGTCGTTATAGGGGTTTCTTGCGACGAATACGTCGCTAATGGTGTTCTTGAGTGTTCTTGGCCAATACCCAGAAAATCTGTCAGAGCTTATGCTACCTAGTTTGACCAGCATTAAAGCCGTGTTCTTGATACGTTTTGGGTAATTTATGAGGTTATTATTGTAGTACTCATGTAGTACTACAACTACAAACTCATTTCATGACCAAACAACAACATAGCAGTAAGATCTAGGCTCTCGAAATGTCTGACAGACGTGTTTTTCATTTTCTGGGTTACCCAGAAAATGAAGAACAGTCAAGGTACCTCCTTTGGATCCATATAGATTCGATTCTAAGACTGTTTTGTGTGATATAAAGGTTCACAATTGTAGTATTGATGTCAGAGTACAACTTTATAACATCATAACAACCTAAAAACATTATCTACCAAAGATCTGGTCCGGTCAAACTACCTGCCAGCAACTGTTCTTCAAAAATCCGGGAATTTCCCAGATTTCGTCAAAACAGTCGGTCAAAGCAAGTTTGACCTCAATTTCCTGCTATTCCAGTTAAGTTCTAAGTGACCTTATGGCTTTAATGTGTAGTCTACATACCAGAATACAACTAATAAACAACAACATGGCCAAACAATCAAATTACAACAAGATCAAAAGCTTCAAAAAGCTTGTCAGGCGATCTGGGTTTCTGGGTTTTGCCCAGAATTCCAGAAAACGTGAATGGTCAACGGGTTTTGACTGCTCATAACTTTCGATCTAGACATGATATGAGGTTGATTCAAGTCTCAGATTAAAGAACATATACCAGAGAACAGATCTATAACATCAAATACTCCAAATATCAAACACACAGAGATTTAAGAGCCCTGACATATGACTGTCAGACCAAAATTTTCAAGATTTCCAGATTTTCTAAATTGCTAGATTCAAGCATCTAGGTGTTATGGATCTGGGATTTAACAACCCAGATCACTAAATGACACCTAAATACACAACATTAACTAATCAACAACAACATTTAACACCAAATCATGAGATTTCAAATTTTTAGGGTTTTATACCTTTTGAGCTTGATTTCTGATTTCTGATCCTTAAGATCTGATCTTGCCAAGCTATGAACTTATTCTAACTTATCTTATCTCACTTTCTCACTCTACCTTCCCGAATTTTAGAGAGAGAGAGTCTTGGTGAAAATGAAAAATGAAAGTAGTCATTTCTCTCTCTTAAATCTTATAAATTGATACAAATACAATGTATTGGCTGAGCTAGCTGCTAGATTGCTGGACAAAAAGTCATAAACTAGGCTAGGGTTGCTCAACCACTCCACTAGGCCAATTCTTGCAAGTTAAGTCACCATAATGCACTAAGGGCATTTTAGTCTTTTCCATACAAATTTAATTTCTAGAATGGTATTTTTTTTACAAACCCTTAGGGTTTAGGGTTTGAATTTTTAGGGTTTAGGACTTGGCATTTTAGGGTTTAGGTTTTAATCCTTAACTTTACAAATTTAATTTCTAACATTTCTGAATTTCGGTTATAAAAATAGAAAATTAATATTTCTAACTTATAATTAGAATTTTCTAATTATATAAAAATTTCTTAATCATAAATTCATTATTGCTAATTAGGATTAGCATTTCCTAATTACAATTGCTAATAAAGTAATTAGGGTCAAAATGGTCATTAGGGTTCAAAACCCTTGAATTAGGATTTCTAATAGAAAAATTTATTTTTCTAATTTAGAAATTAAATATTCGTAATTAGATTAGGGTTTTCTAATTACTCATAAATTAAAAAATTAGGATTAGGGTTTCCTAATTACATTGCTAATTTTAGCAATTAAATCCACAATTGAGCATTAGGGTTTCTGACGGAACAATTAGGGTTCCTAAAATTGAAAATTAGGATTTGTTAATTAATTAATATTTACCCTAATTAATACTTAATTAATACCACATAAGAATTATAATTATCCTTTATATTCCCATATTAGGGTTTCATTTTATCATACTCTGAAATTAGCATTTTCAGATCTGGTATTAGGGTTTTCAAATAATCAATTAAGATTTTAAATAGTTCATTAGGATTTTCCCTAATTAATTTAATATTAATGACGTTTAACCTTGTACATAACATTGCATTCCCAATCTAGGGTTTTCAATATCCGATTTAGGATTTCGGACTCCCGGAACTAAAACTAGGGTTTTCAGAACCGATTTTTAGGGTTTCTTATTAGACGTTAGGGTTTTCTAACAGAACGTTGACGTTCTTAAAATATACTTAGGGTTTAACACGGATGTAATTAATCTGGTCAACCCTTGACCCTTAACCACATTCTGTACACATACATAACCATAAACACAGAACTTAATCACGTAAATCCTTAATCCTGAATAATTCACCTATATCCTTCATAAAATTTTGAAATCCCCAAAATTCAATTCCAATAACATCACACGCATACACTTATTTTCTGTCTAGGTCTATTATTTGACCTTAAATCAATCATTTAAGATTTTAATAAATTGCCCAAATTCTCGGGTTGTCACATGTCCACCTTAACTAACACATCTTCAAAAATTCCTCATGGATACGTGATTGATCTATCAGCTAGTTGTAATGATATGTTTGTCGGTTTTGGATCCAGCAATCCCAACTGGTTAAACACTGACAAGGGTATCAAATTTATGCTTGCCACAAGATCACATAAACACTTACTGAAGTTCATCTTTCCTATGGTGAATAGAATTATGAATCTGCCTGAATCTTTCAGCTTTGGAGGTAATTTCTGCTGAAGCACTGCACTGCATTCCTCTGTCAAGGCTACTATTTCAAACTCATCTAGTCTCCTCTTCCTTGACAGTATACCCTTCATAAACTTGGCGTAGCTGGGCATTTGTTCCAATACCTCGGCGAATGGTATGTTGATCTGCAGCTTTTTGAATACCTCCAGGAATTTGCTGAACTATTTATCTTCCCTTTTTATATTTAATCTATGCGGATACAGAACTTGAATGTGAATTGGTGGTACTGGACTCTTAAACGTCTCCTCTGGACCTGCTATGTCTTTCTCTTCTTGCTGACCCTTAGATTTCTCCAAATTTTCTTTCTCAGTAGCTGGCTCCTCTACCTCGCGCGGCCGCGCGCCCTCCTCAGTGCATTTACGCGCGAGCGCGCGACTTGAATTAACTGGCAAATCTTTCCCAGATCTCAATATGATCATTTGACACTGTTCCTTCCCTTCTCTTCTTGGATTTGTCTCCGTATTACTTGGCAATGAACCCTGGGGCCTTTTAGTAAGCATGTTCGCCATCTGCCCCATTTGAGTTTCCAGATTCTTTATGGCCACTGCTTGGCTTTTGATCATAACTTCTGTGTTTGCATATATTTCATCATCATCTCCTCCACTTCTGATTTCTTGTCTTGCTAAGGTGCAGCTGGAGTGTGATGTTGTTGTTGAGAAAATCCCGGCGAAAAGGGTGGTCTAGGATTAAACTGCGGCTGCGCTGGTTGTGCCTGAAATTGATTGTTTGGTTGAAACCGATTTTACTGATTCCCTTGATTATTCGACCAACTAAAGTTTGGATGATTTCTATTGTTGGGGTGGTATGTGTTCTGAAATTGACCTTGGTCTTTTCAATAGTTTCTCACATACTGCACTGATTCTGAGCTGATAGCACATTGATCCGTCGAGTGTGACCTCGCACAAATCTCACATACGAAGGCAACCGTCTTTACTTTTCTTTCCGCCAAAGTATCTATCTTCTTTTCCATGGACGCCATATGTGCTGACAACTGAGTGATAGCATCAACCTCCAACACACCTGCAACTTTGGTTTGTGGCATTCGAGATGTAGGATTCTGAAAATCATTCAATTCCATTGTTTCGATAAGGTCGTAGGCTTCCACATAGTTCTTTGTCCATAATGCCCCTCCTGCAGCTGCATCTACAATCGGTCTCGACTGTCATCCCAATCCATTATAAAACATGTTGATTACCATCCAATCTGGTATACCGTGATGGGGGCACTTTCTCAGCATTTCTTTTGTATCTCTCCCATGCTTCATATAATGACTCGCCCTGTTGTTGATCAAACTGAGAGATAGATGTCCTCATCTTAGCAGTCTTAGCCATTGGGAAGAACTTAGCTAAGAATTTATGTGCTAAATCCTCCCATGTAGTTATAGATCTTGCTGGCAGAGAATGAAGCCAACTTTTCGCTTTATCCCTTAATGAGAACTGGAACAACCTTAGTCTAATAGCATCTTCCGTCACACCATTGTATCTGAATGTATCACAAATTTTGATGAAACATAATAGGTGTTCATTCGGATCATCTGTAGCAGCACCCCCAAACTGAACTGTATTCTGCAACATTTGAATAGTGCCATTTTTTATCTCGAATGTATTGGCAGATATTGCTGGTCTGACTATGCTGGAGTGTAGTCCATTAATATTGGGCGTGGAATACTCCTTCAGAGCCCTATGCTTCGCTCTTTTCTCTTCTCCTTGTGCCTCGGCTGCCATGTTATATGTCGTGTTTTCCAACTGTTCTTGTAAATTTCTACGAACACCCGCTTTCCAACCTCTCCCGTTTATGTTATCCTAAACAGGTGTTAAATCGGGGTTAATTGACTGCGTGCGTATAAAAATATATCCAAAAACCTGGAACAAAAATAAAAACTGAAATGTATAAGACTAGAATTGTTCATACAATATATCCTATAACTAATAATAATAAAACCAAATTAAACGCCTTTCCCCGGCAACGGCGCCAAAAACTTGTTGCCTCTTTTTTAGTCTCAACAAAAGAGCTCTAACTCATGCAAGCATACATGCGTCAACAAGTAATACAGAGTAAGTAAAGTATCGATCCCACAGAGAAAGTTGTTTAATTAAGATTACTATTCATTAATTGATTCACTATATTTATATGCTCAAACTAATGATTAAACTTGGTTTATTCTAGAATTGCAAATAATAATAATAATGACGGAATAAATGATATTGGAACTAATGAGATCCTAACTTCATTTAATACTTCATTCAATCACCACTATCATGCACAACTCGTTCACATATCACAGAAAATTAGCCAAGAGAACTAAAAGAGTATTAGCCATTTTTCAATGCACTAAGACCTACTTACACAGCATCCACAAATGATAGACTCTATGTAATCATCAATATAACCAAAATCACTATATGTCTATGTGAAATTGCAACTATATTGATTTTAAGTTCAAGCCCTTATTCTAACTTATATAGTGAAACAGTATATGTCTATCTGGTTCACGAAATATACAAGCCATATAACACAGCCCTATATACGTATACTATCATGATTACAATCCATATTTGCATGTTAATTGTCAATTCCATACAAATACTTAAACAAATGGTGATCAAGCATTCATATATGAAAAACAATCATGATAAACATCCCATATGATATGCAAAACAAACCAGCATTTAAGCATTTCAATTGATCTACATTTTAAAATCTGTTAGAATCCCATAATGGAGTTTAGTTCATAACTGAACCAAAAGCCATTATGGGATCAAATCTTAACATGGTTAATAAACGACAATTAAAAGATGAAAGATGAAACTATCAAACCCAATTACTGAATATAAATCAATATTCAAATCCACATAAGAATCCAGCAAAACTAATAATAATAATCCACTCTGGTAGAAAATCCCAAGAAGGAGTGGAAAAGTAAAGTTGTGGCCTACTTCCACGTTGGAATCTCTCCAAGAGAATAAACCCTAATTACCACATAAAGATACGTGAAAAACTTAATAAAATGTCAAGTGATGCCCCTGACACTAGTCAGGAATCATTTTAAATCAATTACAACCCTTAAAATTTGGAAATAAAATAAAATAAGTCAGCAGCTTCAGGCCTCGCGCACGGCCGTGCGCTCCTCCAGCCTGATATGCTCGCGACCGCGAGACTTGTAGTAAGTTTGTATGTTCAGCCGGTCTCGCGAGCGGGCGGGCGCTCCCTAGGCATGTCCTTCTCGCGGCTTCTCAACTTGTAGTAGGTTCCAAGGTCTGGCTGGGTACTCGCGCGGGCGCGCGTTCTCAAGACTATTCTGCCGCACGACTTTGAATCTGCAGATCCTGGTTCTTGTTCTGATTTTGTCATGCTACTGCTGCTACTACTTGTTCATTCATGCTTAATCTCCTTGTTCCTTTGCACTTCATGCCATATATATCCCATCTTTTGCCTCGTCTCAAGCATCCATTAGCCTTGTGCTCAATAACACCACCAAAATAGGCCGATTCCGGCACTTATTAACTAAAAGGAGTTTTAAGTATGCAAAATGCAAATTATCATGAAATGCAGCTAAAACCTACTAAAATGTACTTGAGATGGGCATTGTTCGCATGAATTGGTACTCCATAAGTAGGTCTAAATCCTACTTTTCAGATATTCATTAGTATCACAACCACAAATTATCCATACACTACGGGCCAAGGATATTCGTGTTTTCATCAATGGCCATGATCATGCCAACAACTATCCATCAACGCACTACGGGCCAAATGAGGACTTTTACCGCATCATTTGTAACATTATGGTCATGATTATAACGAATGATCCCTGGTCATAATCATACCAAGTCCATCTATCACTACATGCCACAGATGACTTTCAACAGAATATAAACATGAGGATGATGACAATGATATAAGAATTCAATAAAACAAGTTCAAGAATTAATTTATCCAGGAACCAATAACGTCCAAATTGTCAACATGATACTACTTTGTGGTGTAAAATTCAAGAATGCTCAGAAGAATATTTCCATGAAAAGATACTGGATGAAGCACAAATATCAAGGATATTCCACTAATTTCATGGAGTATAGAAGTCAAATCTTTAACCAACTGAGTATAATAACGAATGGAATAACAAAAGATTTCACCAAGCATGCGATAGACCGCACAGGCAGGTTATTCCAACAGAATAATAAATAATGGAACCAGGTCATGCGTAAACGCACAGACAGGATATTCCAACAAAATAATAAATAATGGAATCAGGTCATGCGTAAAGCACAGACAGGATGTTCCAACAGAATGATAAATAATGGAACTAGGTTATGCGTACAGCACAGACAGAATGTTCCAACAGAATGATAACGAATGGAATAATAGAAGAATTTCAACATGTATACAGTACTTCGCATAGACAGGTTATTCCAACATAATAATAAAGAATGGAATAACAGAAGAATTTCACCAAGTATAGGGTAGTCCGCGTATACAGGTTATTCCAATAGAATAATAAAGAATGGAATAACAGAAGTTCTCTTCATGAATACAAAAGAAATAATACCACTTACCTTAGTAGGAGATTGAATACTGCAGTAGTGTAGTAACAGAAAACTCTTCTTCTTTCTCTCTTATTCTCTCTATACTTTCTCTCTCTATAGCTTGAATGAATTCGTGAAAAATAATGAAGAACTAGGCCTCTATTTATAGAAGATTTCTAGCTTAGCCCTTGCAATGTGAAAAGGCAAGCGGCTTGACGAATGGTGATTTGAAAAGAAAAGTGGTTTGACGCTTGTAATATGAAACACCAAAAGGTTTAGCGCCTGTAATGTGAAACAACAAGTGGTTTGATGCCTGTAATGTGAAACGACAATTGGTTTGATGCCTGTAATATGAAACGACAATTAGTTCGACGCCTGTAATGTGAAACGACAATTGGTTCGACGCCTGTAATGTGAAACGATAATTGGTTCGACGCCTGTAATATGAAACGGCAAGTGGTTTGACGTCTGGTAAAGGTAATTACTATTGGCAAAAAAGACTCTTAGATGATGATATATGGGCCCCCATAGAATACCCAAACTTACCACAAATGTCTCATAATAGACTTCTTATATACATCAAGGAATGAATAAATATTACCACACATCATTTTATTTTTAATCAACACATATTTAATCTTTCAACATTTATTCATCATTAATATTATAACTTGTCGTCTCAATTATTGATTTAATAATATAAAATATTGTACAGATAATACTGTGATAATAATTGAATCAATAATATAAGAGATATGATGCAGCAATTATTGTAGCAATAATTGAGTATAACTAGGTGACTTCTCACGTAAGCATCAATAATCAATACCGTGTGCTACCATGCAACCACGCGAAATACTATACCTTTAGTATCGGGTATTTCAACAGTTAACGGTAAAACTTCCGCCGTTATTTTTATAAAAAGATAATTTGTCATTTTCTAACTCTGACAATAATTTCTCTATTGAGTCCACCAATGATTGTGTCGTCGTATGAATATTCTCCGACAAAAAGAATATTCCCCGACCAAACAAATATTTTATAACAACTTGCTTACTTTGCAAAATTTATAAATATTACCCACAACTATAACATTATATCAAATCCACAGCATAATATTAAAAAAAATATTTCAAGAAAATTAAATCTTTATTCATAAAATTTGGGGTCTCACAAGACCAATCCTTGCTCACGGTCAATCTTGTAGTCTAAAGACCAAGCTAGAAAGCTCAAGAGACATCCAATCAAACATCCACCAGCCTGAAAAGATGAAAAGGCCATACAAGCAAAGAAATGCTTTTCCAAGAGAAGAAATAAGAACTTCTCAAAAATATGTTTGGTCAACCAGCAGCTGGATGTAAACCTGGTAAACTTAAGGATGTCAAAGAACTAAAGATGCTGAGATTTTCTTTGCCTGTATCTTCAAGATCACGACTGATTGATTAAAGGTCAACTTGAGCAACAAGTTGTCAGGAGCAAATGAGAAATTATGCACATCAATGCCTAACCTCGGTATGTCCAAGTTAAATGACTGTTAAGAAAATGACAGCAGAAAGGTACGGTTCCTCACTAAGATAATTGTATACATTATGTTGCACCTCCTTATGAACTATAACAGTACTCTTTCAAGAAGTCATAATATACCCAAAAAGGTGAAAAGAGAAAGTACACTGAAGGTGGATACTCTAATGCTTACAGATTTTCTCTCCATCCATATTTTAGGATGTAGATGACATCTTGAAAGAAACCTGAAATAGGTCATAAGAACATCACAAGTTAAATCAAGTTTATATGGAGTACTATTTGCTTATGGGTTAGTATGTATGTACAAACCTATGTTCTAAGTGTTTGATAACACACAGAGTATGATCAGTTCTACAAGAACATTTTGATGATTTGTAGAAACAGATCACCTCCATAAATCAACTAGATACACATAAAACGTAGGGTTGATTCTCATTCTGTGAACACTTAAACCTTGTGAACATAACCAGTAAATGATGAAACCATCAAAGAAATAGAGTGTGTTATAAAATGATAAATCCTACACACACTCATCATCATGCATCTCAAAATGTATTATCTAAATTAGTTAAATGCATGAATGTGATTGTTGGTGATAAATGTGATGACTATCCAAATATATGAGGAACTGGGGTTTTGAAACTAACTTGGCAGGACCCATTTAACTATGGGTACCAAAATAGAGATATATCTAACCTACAGGTACTTGGAAGATGAAGCAAGAGACTTCAGTCAAAGAAAGATTCAACCAGCAAAAGGCTTAAGACTGTTCAGAAATGATTCTAATAAAATTCAGGTAACGCCCCGAAATCCGGTCTATCTTCACACCCGGATTTTGTACGTCACGAGTACATCATTCATCCAACATACATCATTATATACTGATATATAATAACATACATTCTCAAATCCCAGGTTTTGGAAACCTTATAACCTTTCTCATTACAAATAATGATAATTACATTATTCCTTTCATCTTACAAGAGTGACTTTTATCCACCACCAAGGATACATTTAGTTCATTAAACTAATCTATAGTTTAATTCTCATCTTTCTACATTACAAGTCTTCACTTGATCTTTTCGCTCATTCACATTCTGAATGACACTTCATCTGGATAGCGTTAGCTTGATCTATACGGGATCCTTAAGTTCTTCTAACATCGTTCGCTGAAAATGTTTTTCATTTAAAGCAAGTGTGAGCATTCAATTGCCCAGCAAGTCATAACAGTTGAACAAACAACTTCAAGAATTTAAACATTATTTTCAGACTTTAATAACCGAACAAGGTTACGAAGCAGCTTGAATAATAGGAATAGTCTTGATTCCTATCATCTTAAAACATTAGTCACATTCACTTTGAAATACTTTCATTCTCTACTCTCTTTCATGCACATTCTGTCTGGCTATAATCAATAGCACAGACTTAACAATAACGGTTCATGTATAAATAGAACATTCTTTTATTGAACAGTTCAAACATAGAACAGTTCATCTCACAGAAACACCGAAGTGTTCAAATTGTGGCACAATGCCTCATACGTTCTACCACCTTGTACAAATATCACACATTTGCACATAGACAGAACTTCTCAAGTTCAACATCTGAGAAGTTTTAGAAACTAGCATTCATTTAAAAATATGAATGAAGTTAGGAAACTTGCCTTACGCACAGCTACAGCTTACGCTGAACTGCTCATTCCAATCCCTATAACACATAAGGAAATATCAAATACACCAATTAGTCATATACTTGACTTACGCATTGTTTTACTTAACTTTACTTCTTAAGGTTCGCGTTCTTGCAATATAATTTTGCGCGACTAACTTTCATTACCGATTTACGGTTTCATGACATACGAAGATGTCTTACTCCACACTTTCCTCATCTTTGATGATTCACATTCTTATCTTCTTTGTATACTTCTCTAGGACTCAGTACACATCGCTTCTCTGCTAGTAGTCCATATAGTACTCTGAGTGGTTTCCCACAAACAACCAACAAACAAGTTCCCGTCTCATCTACACTGTCATCACAATGAGTTAGAACGGTTGCCAATTTTGTATATACCTTCGCTCTCTGAAGGAATTGTTTAGCCCAGCTCCCATATGTCAACCATCAAAGGTTACGATTGTATCACAACCTAACTTTCTCTTAACTTATACGAATTATTAAATTATAATGTTCGTTAAGTTAATTTCTTATTCCTTTTGGTTTTCTGACAAGTAATTGCCATACCTCAAGATTCATTCTTATCCGATTCACATTCGTCTTTCATTAATCTCATTACCGTTCGATACGGCTTTCTTGATACCATTCGTATCTTACTTACTACATTCATCAAAGTCTAAGTCATACAACTAGGGTATATTTAGCACGTACACCAAATGCGAATACGATTCACGAGGATCTTTTACGTATTCAACGTTCACGTTGCTCGTCTCTTAATCTCTCATTCAACCTTTACTCAAGGTTTCAATTGCATTCATCGGTATCCATTCCATGAACCCCATGTTCATTATTCTTTCTTAATGTCGAAGTCATACAGTCCATTGTATGCTAAGACCGATCGTTCTCGTAGCGTCTATACGCTTTTCACTTATCTCTTATTACCATGACATAATATCGGAATGTTATTAATTACCTTCGTCACTCAACGTCTAAGGAATCACAATCACAGTAATCCCTCACGTTCGTTCATCGTGACTACGGTTCCCGGATATCGGTTCCTTAACCTGCACCTACATTCTTTGTCTTTTTAATCTCGTTTAATCATTCCGTTAAACCTTCATTAAAGGTTTAAAACACTTGATTAAGTGTTACATTAGTTGAACATTATGTTCATATTTCTTTCTTGCACATCCTCCATTAACTGAGAACTAAAAATCTCATTTCTGGGCATTACTCTGCACCGACGCTGCGGCGCCGTGCCCTTCCCTTCCTCTCGCGTTGCGGTGTGACCTACTTCTCTCTCCTCTCTTCCCAGACTGGCGCTGCGGCGCGAGTACTTACTTAGTGGGCCGCGCTGCGGCGCCACACTCCAGAAGATTTTCGTACTGTACATGGCGCTGCAGCACCACAAATTGTACTACGGTTCACGCTGCGGTGAACTCTTGCAGTGTACTCGGACACTGTTACGCGCCGCGGCGTCGGCCTCTAAAGCACAACTCGCGGTGCGGCGCCGACCATGAAACCTAGAAAATTTTTCTAAGTCTTTTACAAGCTTGAGACGCTGATTTCAAAATCTCATAACTTCTTCGTTATAACTAGGAACAAGGTCGTTCTAAAGCCATTTTCTACCTTATCTTACGTACATTGATTACCCTCAGATAGAACTTTGTTCTAAATTCGTTAACATGCCATTCAATTGGCTTAATCTTCATTCTTCGTTCATTTTAACATTTTTAACGTTCTTTGTTCGTTCGTCCGTAATTTAGTCATCCAAACTCGGAATTCATTCGTTCTTGAATCCACGACTCATGTTTTATACGTTCTCTTACATTCTTATGAAACCCTACACGTTCGGGTTTATTTACTAACTTTCAAATTTTCGTTCTTCTTTTATAAATTTTTTGACATAACTTCGTTATAGCTTAGTTTTAATCCGTTCTTCATGAACGTTTCTACCGTTCCTAACCAAGCAATAAGCAACTAACTTATACGCGATGGTTTTAAACTTTTCCATCAATAACAATTATATTACGATGGTTTTAAATTTGTCCATCAACAACGTTCTTCGCGTTCTTCGAGTGTTCTTCGTGTTCTTCGTTAGTTCTTCATTTCAATCGATATTTTGGATTACGATTTCACTTTTTCTTGGAATTTGATGTTATAGAACACCATTCCTTACTTATTTGACCTACTCATTCATAGGATTCATTCGGATCGCTCAAAATCCTTACGAATCTTATACTTCCTTAAGAAATTTATAAACTAAATTTCTTATTTCTTCTTTTCTCATGATTTCAACCATACGAAATCATTCTCAATATCTTTTACTCCTTATTCTCATTAAGCTATGTTTTTTACGTAGAAAACTTAAAGAAAATATTAGAAGAAACTAGTGTTCGGATTACCGTTCTTCTTTATTTCTCTTACGTTATACAAAGACGGCGATTCGCTAGCTTTTCTATTTCACGATCACTTTTGATCTGAGCATTCATGCTCATGCTCTTCCTCTTCCTCTCCCAACCGAGCTCTCTCTATCTCTCTCAAGTGTAGGATTTTTAAAAATCCTAGAAAATGAAATTCTAGGTTTCTATTTATAGAAAACTAAAGCTAGGGGCAAAATAGTCATTTTGCCCCTAAAGTTACTATTCCCACCTCCTCTTCAACTTAGCCACCAAGTTAACTTGGCCACCACCCTTACTTGCTGTCCAAGTGGCCGGACCACATGCCCATGGGTCACCCCATGGGTTGCCCCAATGGTTCTTACCCATCCGTTTACCCATCGGTTCGATCCGCGATTTCTTTTCTTGGTTTGGGCCTTAACCCTAATTCTTATTGGGCCTAACTTGGGCTTGATTTCATAAATCATTGGGCTTTACATAATCCAAGTCCAATTGGATTCTACAAAGTCCATGAACACAAAGTCCATTAAGACTAATCGCATTCTACGCATTCCATTTTCGTATTCTTGTATTCTCTTCTTATTTACCTCATACGATGTTCGTATTATACGTCGTACTATTCTTCTTTCTATACTCATATAATAACTCATATCATAATCGTATTTCTCACGTATAATAACCCTAGTTATTATACGTACTCATTACATTTGCGAAACTCACTTTTCCTAACCCTTAGGTTTTGAGTCCGCAGACAAAAACTTCGTTTTTGGCCATAACTGAAATATTATTGAATATTCCTTCACGTCTCAACATTTTACATAATCAATAACTTCTCGGAATTTATAAATAAATCTCCGAGCAGAAACGGATGAATAGTGCCTATTTCGTCTTTTTCCCCGAAAAATATTTTGTTCCCGGAAAACTTTCATTTTCGTCTTAAAAATTCTTACTCGTTAAATCTAGGTCGTAGCCAGAATCCTCCAGGCTTATAATCATCCTAGGTTATAGAACGATTAATAAACACATAGCACAGAATATTATTAATAAAAATTTATTTTATTAATAACTAATTCTTTAAATCTTAATTTTTGGACAATCCGGATTTCTAGGTTGTCACACCTTACCCCCTTATAATAATTCCATCCTCGAAATTTCTTCAAATCATTCCCATACTCGGGTTATCACATTCACCCCTTCTTCACAGAATTTCGCCCTCAAAATTTTAGCTTACTTTTCTTCTCAACTTCTCTTCAAAGAAGTTCTTATCCTTCCATCATTCCTAACCTCTATAACCTTTCATGAATCATGAAGTAGAAGGAATAGCGAGGAATATAAGAATTCCTTTAAAACATTTCATACGTTTGCTGAGGGGTCAAATTTACCATGATCTCTTACTAGGTTTACCAGCATGACGCCGTAACCTTTCTTTCCACGGCCAGTTTACAATCACAAAGAAGGTAAACTACCTCTTCCATACGTAGGTGATCAACCCATCGTGTAAACCCATTTCGGAGTATGTTCACCTCAGACTTACTCCTTAGATTCCGCACCAAAACAATTTGGTTTGGCATAGCTCTTCAAAGAAAGCTCGATTTTCTTTTAATCATGACATACCATTCGTCTTAGCCAAATCAAGTAGCTTAGACCATACCAATAAATTGGACATCAACTTGAAACATTCGTCTAGTCAACTCGCTTGACATCGACAAATTCTTTTAAATTCGTTTGCAATACATCAAAATATTTCATGACGTCATGATACCGTACTCTTCACAGTACGTTGAGGACTTCGTCATTATACATCATACCATAGCAGATTGTTGATCCTAAGATCAAATCCAACACCAGGTTTAATTGCATTAATAACTCCATCCTTTTACCATCTTTGCATCAAATGCACTGATGATATAAAAGTCATTTTGATATTTTAAACCAATTTCTGTCTAGCTAAAACAATTAGCATAGACATACCAAGAATAGTTTTTGTAAAATCCATTGGTTCCAAAAGCTGAACCAATTCTTTCATTTTCAAAATGCGCACATCAGCACGATTTCAAGAAATTTCGAAATCTAGCATAGCTAGATGACTTGTAATATCTTTTTTTTTCATCTTCCTTCATTGTCTTACTTGCGACAATACTTAATATTCTCTAGCACCTTTAATGCTAAGTCTACTGAAAATACTTACTATCAGTCTAAACATTCCTATACCATACTATAGTTCATCAACTTACCACACTTTATGTGTTTAGGAACTTTCCACAATCATATGTGTTTAAGAACTTATCTTCGCAATATGTAATCTAAGAACAAATCAAGGACTATCCATATGCTTAGGGCTCAGAAACATAGCATATAACTATGAGTCACAAACTTTTCATAAGTATAAGTTTTAAGAACCTGCACCTATCTTATCATTTTCTACCTATCAAGTATATACATGAGAAAAGATTCACCTTCTCTTTATATACATCTTGATAGCGCGACCAATTTCTATGATTATCACTATAATAAACTGAGTGGTTGTTTCACCAAGCATAAACCTCTGTCCATACAAAGATTCATACAACTCAGCCATCACATGAGTTCTCAATTAAAATCTTACAACTTCTAACTTTCTCTTTACTTAATACGAATTTTCTTTAATACGTATACTATCCTTTAGGACTCAATTTGAGTTCTTCTTCCAGTACTACTTCGTAATACCATTCATTCATAGCATTAGCTATAAATCATTCATCGTTTAACAGATCATCTGTTACTACGATTCACTATGATCACGTGGTGATCTTCTTATCCTTCTCTTTACGATTATAGTCTTTGTAACAATCCAGATTTTTAATTAAAAATTTAAATATTTATTGAATTATATAAATATTTAATGGATGTGTTTATCGTTGAATCGGTATTGATTTGATGTGATTTGATTATTTATTTGTTTAATAAATAATTAATGAGTTAAGGAAAGTAAGTATTTTGAAATAGTAATCTAATTTAATTTAATAATTAAGTTAGACAGTTTATAATGATTAGATAAATTATTATATTATGCAATGAATTGTTATTAGAATTAATTAATTAAGTATGAAAACTTAATTAAATGAAACTGTGACAAATAACTATATTTAGTGGTTATTAAAATAAATTAAAGTGATTTTAAGTTAGTTTTATCCAAACAAAGCTTAAGGTTATTAAGTGTTTAATTTTAAATGATTTACCAAACAAAGCCTATGGCTTTTGGATTTCTTTTGAATTTAAATTATTAACTAAATAAATAATTTATATATAAGTTATACCTTATATGTTTTTGTAACTGATGTTTTTAATAAGCGTATTATGGCCATGAAAGTTTATTTTATTTTATCAAGTTGGGTTTGGGTGTACGTCTAAATTCTAAACATGAGTCTAAGAAAAGTTGTCTGCTAAAGGAAAGAGTCTCATAGAGTTGAGATAGAAAAAATTTACAGAAAAAGGTTTTTAAAAGAAATTGAGAGAGAATCGGAGAGAAAGAAGTAGCAAGAGAAGATTATCTGTGACGCCCCCAAAATTAGGTATACATCACCTATCTTGGGTCGTTAGATACATGGTACAAAATTCAAATATAACTTACTAATACAACTATCGTGTACAATACGACAAAACATAACGGTGAGTTTGAATACAATTATTGTCTACTAGAGATTATACAAACTCAAAATGAGTCCTCATTACAATTATTAACACACTATTTCACAGAATAGTGAGGACTACTAATGATATCCTCTGGACCGTCACTCCGTTCAACGACTAGTCCCTGCTATGTTCTTATTTCCTAAAGAGAACAATGAAAGAAATGGTGAGCTCAACTAGCCCAGTAAGAAATATTATGACTAAGATAATGCAGAATAAATTATCGTTAGCCTTCAACAGTGTTAAACTGATAAAATATAACAACATCAAGTTTAATTGCAGCGGAATAAGCAATCCATTAAAAGAGTCAAGTAGAAAATAAAATCTACTATCTTTTATGATTTAAATGGTTTTTTGTGACAACCCGATATTTTCTATATAAATAAATCATAAATTTTGCGTATAAATTTTTTTATTATTATTATTTTAAGGACGGGGAATATGTGCCTAGATAATGTGTATGTATTTATATGATGAATATAAAATATATTTATTACATGAATAATTGTAAATGATTTTATTTTTTTTAGAACTATTGATTATTATCAATTATAATTTTTATACTAATTAATTCCTTAATTGGAAATGCTTTTATTAATTATTATTTTTATGAAAATATAATCTTATATTATTTAAATAATATATGAAATGATTTTAGAATAATTATAATAATTATTTTATTATATGAATTTTGTTCAGGATATTAAGTTAATTATTTTAACTTAATTTATAATGTTAATTGTGTCAGATAAATCAAATATGAAATCCAAACCCTAGTTCTGGGTTTTGATCAAGGAATGAAAAATAATAATATTACATTATTATTTACCAGTGTTATAGATATGTGTGTAATGTTAATATGTGAAACAATTTTATTATATTTTGACCAAACCCTAGTAATAAGGTTAAACCCTAATTTGAGATCCAAATTAGAGTGCAAGATTGTTTTATAAGTGTATTATATAATTTATGTCGTGTATTAAATGTATTAATTAGGTAAACCCTAATTAAAATTCTAGAAATCCTAATATTTAGAAAACCCTAGTTTTCTAAGGAAAACCCTAATTTCCAATAACTAGAAACCCTAATCCAGAAACCTAAACCGGAGGTTTGATCTGTCAAGAATTATGTTACTATGATTAATAACACGTGTGATAGACTTTAATTACTAATTAAGGTAAACCTAGTTAGTAAATTAAAACCCTAAAACCTAGAACCCTAATTTAATTTCTAGAAACAATAATTGTATTTCTAGAACCCAAATTTTTGGTATTATAAACCCTAATTGCTATAATTGGCAAGGTTAATTATGATTAGTGATACTAAACCCTAATGTTTTCGTATAACTTTATTATTAGTTTACTCTAATTACAAAACTCAATTTTATTATTTTAGAAACTAAAAATCAATTTATTTTGTGCAAACCCTAGTTGCTAAATTCTAAATTTGGAATCCTAGACTTTTGCTAAAATTGGCTCAAACCCTAAACCCTAATATCCAAACCCGAAACCCTAAGGATTTGTCAAGAATCAATTTTGTCATTTAAAATGAATTATCAAATGACCAAAATACCCTTTTTTGCATTCTTTAATGAGCTTGCTTGTAAATCTTTACAAAATGAGAGTTGTTGGCCAACTCTTACCAACCCCATGTGACAATGCCAGCAATCAGCCACAAATCTTAGCAATATTCAATGCATCCAACATCTATATAAGATCAAGGAGAGAGAAAATATCATTGTTGAGCTTATTTTGTACAAACACAAATCCTAGACCCTCTCTCTCTAAAAGCCATGAAAATATATAGTATATCAATCATAGATTGAAGCCCCACGAAATCCCATACCAAATCAGTAACAAAAGATCAAGAATTTGTCCAAGAAAGGAATAAAACTAATCTTACAAATTTGATCTTTGATCCTTTGATAGATGTTGTGTTTAAGTGTTTAAATATGTTGTATGTAATGTCTATAAGTGATCTGGGTTGGTAGAAAGTAGATCCATAACATCAAAGTGCTCGAATTCAAAGATTTTCAAAATCTGGAAAATAAAAATTTGGGGTTATGACATTAAATGTCAGACGCTGTAGATCGTTGTGTGTTTATTGATTTTGTTCTTTTAAAGTGTTAATCCATAACATGTCATGTTGTCTATAAAATGAAAAAGGAATCAAATTCAGAACTGCTGTAGATTGGAAGTTATGATCGGTCAAAACCCGTTGACCGGGCATGACCGGTCGAAATCTGGGTAAGCCCAGAATCTGAAAATCGCGTCTGACAGCATTTTTAACGGCTCAAATCTGACTGATTGAATGTTGTTTGTTAATTTTGTTGTAATAAATTTGTAGCCTGTTGTTTATAATGTATATATATGCCCTAAAATCCCACAAACAATGAATATATCGAACGTAGCAAGTGGTCAAAGTAGACCATTTGCACTGTTTTGGCAATTGTGGAAATTTCCAGAAATCATGAAGAACATATTTCTAACATGAATTGACCATGCCAGATCTTACACGTGTTTTGATGATATGATGTTTTGATGTTATGAACTTGTTCCTTGACATAAGGATTATAATCTAAAACATTTAGATGACAAGAAACATGAACAGATCATAGTTAAAATCGAGCATGAAAGTTGCTGGTTGGACAGCCTGGGTTTATGGAAAACCCAGAAACCACCTGACAGCTTCTTTGGAGACTCAGATCTCCTTGTGTGTTTGATATATGACCTAATTAATTGTCGATAGTTGTAGTACTACATACTGAGTATAATATCAATGTTTTATATAGACCAAATCATGATAAGATTACGATTTACAGCCGGTCAAAGGAGGTAACTCGAATACTGATCTGTCAGTGTTCTTGGGCTCAAGAACACCTATAGCGACAGAAAGTATCGCTATAGGCCTTTAGCGACAGTTTTATTTGTAATTTTCGGAAATTAATAAAAAATTGATAAAATTGGTTTTTAATTATTAAAATTACATAATAAATTATGAAAAATTATTTTAAAGTCTGAAAAATAGTTTTTAATTATTTTGGGTATATTTCGAAAAAATTTAATATTTTTTGAATATAAATGGTATTTATTTATTTAATTTTAATATTAGATAAATTATTTAAAAATACTTTTAATTCATGAAAAATCATGAAAAATTATATTATTGTGTTAGAAAACAATTTTGAGTTATTTTTGATAACTTTTAATATTTTGTGATAATTTTCATTAATAAATTAATATTAATGATAGTTAAGTTATTTATTAAATGAATTAAATAAATTAATTAAAAATGATTTTATTATATTAAAAATCATTTTAAATAAGAATAAGGTATTTAAAAATATTTTAAGTTATAAAATATAACTTTTAATATGTAAAGGTAAATTTTATTAATTAATTATTATTAATGATATTAAATTTATTTAATAATTATATTAAATAATTTAGTTTAAAAATGATTTTAATATTATAATAATCATTTTAAATGAAAATAAAGTGTTTAAAGATATTTTAAGTTATAAAATATAACTTTTAATATTTAAAGAATAATTTCATTAATAATTTAATATTAATGATATTTATTTAATGATTAATGATATTAAGTTTATTTAATAATTATATTAAATAAATAGTTTTAAAATGGTTTTATTTATTTAAAAATTATTTAAAAAGGATATAAGTGAATTAAAAATATTTTAAAGTTGTAATTAATAACATTTAATATTTGGATAATGATAAATTAATATTTTAATATTAATGGTAACTATTTAAGAATGATTTTAAATATTTTAAAAATCATTAAAGGGTAATATAAATGTTTTAAAAATATTTTGAGTTATTATAAATAACTTTAATATTTTGGCAATGGTTTCATTAATAGCTTAATATTAATTAAATATTAATGATAATAGAATTGTTTGATATTTAAATCATTTAATAATGATTCTGATATTTCAAAAATTATGGTAAATGGTAATAATTATTTAATAATTATGATAAGGTCATGAAAAATAGTGCGACTGTTGTTTAAGTTATCTTTTTGGATATTGAACTTCAGGATAGAGTTTTAGACTCGATAATTACCGAAAAAGTTGTCAGTAGACCGACATATTTTAGTAAATTGATCTGGAATTAGATAATTTAATTGGATATGTGTTTATTTGTGATTCAATGGTGTTAAAGTTGTGTGACAATGTGATTAGGAATGAGTTGATGTTTGCTTGTGAGTCAATGATTGTTGAACATGTGTGATAATGTGAATAGGGAATGTGCTGACTGCAATAGGCAGTGTTATGTGTGCGTTATGATATACTAATCAGTAAAATGATCTGATTAATGATAGGTCGTGATAGAAAAGATAAATCTAAGTTGCGTAATTGTAAGCAGCGCATCAGGAAATTATCCTAACTTTGCATTTTCTTTATGCAATGGACAAGTGTAAGAATATTTCAGAATTATATTATTATTATTATACAGATTGTTAAACCTATATTATATACACCCATTGATTATCAACATGTTAGTATATGATAATTCAGATATATATTCTGTTCGTTAATTTCTATAAAAGATTATACAAGTGTCCCCACTTGGATAATCATTGTATTTAATCACATGTTGATACACCTTTGATATACATATATGTTGAATTATATATCATTGTTGAACAAGATAAGACCTTTGTAATGAAAACCCAATAGGTATGAACATCCCGAACATGGGAAAATTTTTATGCGCTACAGCGGACAAAGGATGAACGATAATATCATTCTAGCAATGTAGTATTGATCAATACAGGGTACAACGGGGCTGATCACCCTCCGTGCCCGTAAGCAATGACCGGTTTATAGATGAATTTCTGTTTAAACCCTTTCGAAAATGAAAACAATGTTCATAATATGTCACAGAAACCCATGTATATACAATACACAGTTTCAAAAAAGAATTGAAAGAGGGTTGTTATGTTATTGTTATTGGTACAGATTACTTCACAACTATTGCCCGGTTGTAGAATAATATTATAAAGAAAACATTTAAATTCTTTCAACTTATATATATATATATAAATACTTGTTGGGCACTCAAATGCTCATCCTTGCTTAATTTAAATGTTTTCAGCTAAGTGTGAAGAACTGGAAAGTTCGACCAGGATCAAGTGAAAAGGAAAGCAAACAGAACATGTTATTGGTATCATTTGTAATAGATAGGCTGTATTAAGTTAATGATATGTATTATATATCATGTAAAGAATGTAGTAAAGGTCGCGTACTTGGGATTAGACTCTGATAAATGTAAGTTAAGTTTAAGTTTATATTATGGTTATTATTATTAGTAATTATTCCGCTCATAGAAATAGTATCGTGAAGTACCGAGTTCGGGTTTCAAGTATCCGGATTTGGGAACTTTACATTTAGTATCAGAGCCAGGTTTCGATCCTGGGTCCTGTGGGTTATGGGCCCACAGGTGTGGTAGCATGGGATAGGTTTAAGACTTTATTTTTTTTGAAAATTATTTTTCTGCTAGTGTGTAAGCTAGAATGGAGATAAAATTTCTGGAGTTGAAGCAAAGGAAATATGTCAGTTGCAAAATATTCCGCAAAATTCAATGAATTGGCTAGGTTTGCTCTGCATCAAGTGGATACGGAGGCTAGAAAAAAAATGAATGTTTGAGCTGGGATTAAAACCCTGGCTCTACAATAAGGTGGAAGTGTTGCAGATTCCTACATTAGCAGCACTCATGGTGAAAGCAATTATTGCTGAGTAGGGGAGTGAGGCCATGAGCCTCTACCAACAAGGTAAGAAGGAACAAGGGTAAGGTTAAGGGAGTTGGGAAGGTAGGAATTAATAGTGAAAGTAAAGGTGGAAACAAATAAAGGGAATAGGAGTGAAAAGAGGAAGGCGAACAACTTTGGAAGTGGGCAGGTGAAGCAAGAAGGTGTGAAAAAGAAGCAGGTGGTGTAATGACTTGTGGAAAGAACCATTCGGGAAATGTTTGAAAGGAAAGTTTGTGTGTTATAAGTATAGGCAGAAGGGACATATTTCTCCCGACTGTCTCAATCTAAGAATGTATAGTAAATGTGTTATGTGCGAATCAATGGAGCATAAGGTGAAAGATTGTCCAAGAAAGATAAGGGTGGTAAGGAATGCAAAAATGCGAAATGGCAGCGGGACATTGGCGACAACAGGACCGATATCAACAAACGAACCAACAAAATCAACTGCAAGCGTCTTCAACATGACCGTTCAAGATATCGTGGCAGCCGGGGATGCAACTCCAGGTATTACTTGAACCAATGTTATTTTCTTAAATATTATAATTTTATATATAGTAAATTATTTTTATAAATTATTTTGAAGGAGTAATTTGAGTTATTTTAGAAATCAAATTTTCGTTTAATCAGAAAGACAAGCTTTATGTGAATAGTTAAAAATTGATTCGATCAATCATGATCGAGATCTACTTGCAATGATTGTGTATGCTATGTACCGTGGTATGTAAAAGTTTTAAAGCGGTGATTCCGGGGACGGAATCCTTATAAGGGAGGGTGAATGTGACAACCCGATATTTTCTATATAAATAAATCATAAATTTTGCGTATAAATTTTTTTATTATAATTATTTTAAGGACGGGGAATATGTGCCTAGATAATATGTATGTATTTATGTGATGAATATAAAATATATTTATTACATGAATAATTGTAAATGATTTTATTTTTTTTAGAACTATTGATTATTATCAATTATAATTTTTATACTAATTAATTCCTTAATTGGAAATGCTTTTACTAATTATTTTTTATGAAAATATAATCATATATTATTTAAATAATATATGAAATGATTTTACAATAATTATAATAATTATTTTATTATATGAATTTTGTTCAGGATATTAAGTTAATTATTTTAACTTAATTTATAATATTAATTGTGTCAGATAAATCAAATATAAAATCCAAACCCTAGTTCTGGGTTTTGATCAAGGAATGAAAAATAATAATATTATATTATTATTTACCAGTGTTATAGATATTTGTGTAATGTTAATATGTGGAACAGTTTTTATTATATTTTGACCAAACCCTAGTAATAAGGTTAAACCCTAATTTGATATCCAAATTAGAGTGAAAGATTGTTTTATAAGTGTATTATATAATTTATGTCGTGTATTAAATGTATTAATTAGGTAAACCCAAATTAAAATTCTAGAAATCCTAATATTTAGAAAACCCTAGTTTTCTGTGGAAACCCCTAATTTTCAATAACTAGAAACCCTAATCCAAAAACCTAAACCGGAGGTTTGATCTGTCAAGAATTGTGTTACTATGATTAATAACACGCGTAATAGACTTTAATTACTAATTAAGGTAAACCTAGTTAGTAAATTAAAACCCTAAAATCTAGAACCCTAATTTAATTTCTAAAAACCCTAATTTTTGGTATTATAAACCCTAATTGCTATAATTAGCAAGGTTAATTATGATTATTGATACTAAACCCTAATGTTTTCGTATAACTTTATTATTAGTTTACTCTAATTACAAAACCTCAATTTTATTATTTTAGAAACTAAAAATCAATTTATTTTGTACAAACCCTAGTTGTTAAATTCTAAATTTAGAATCCTAGACTTTTGCTAAAATTGGCTCAAACCCTAAACCCTAATATCCAAACCCTAAACCCTAAGGGTTTGTCAAGAATCAATTTTGTCATTTAAAATGAATTATCAAATGACCAAAATACCCTTTTTGCATTCTTTAATGAGCTTGCTTGTAAATCTTTACAAAATGAGAGTTGTTGGCCAACTCTTACCAACCCCATGTGACAATGCCAGCAATCAGCCACAAATCTCAGCAATATTCAATGCATCCAACATCTATATAAGATCAAGGAGAGAGAAAATATCATTGTTTAGCTCATTTTTTACAAACACAAATCCTAGACCCTCTCTCTCTCTAAAAGCCATGAAAATATATAGTATATCAATCATAGATTGAAGCCCCATGAAATCCCACACCAAATCAGTAACAAAAGATTAAGAATATGTCCAAGAAAGGAATAAAACTAATCTTACAAATTTGATCTTTGATCCTTTGATAGATGTTGTGTTTAAGTGTTTAAATATGTTGTATGTAATGTCTATAAGTGATCTGGGTTGGTAGAAAGTAGATCCATAACATCAAAGTGCTCGAATTCAAAGATTTTCAAAATCTGGAAAATAAAAATTTTGGGTTCTGACATTAAATGTCAGACGCTGTAGATCGTTGTGTGTTTATTGATTTTGTTCTTTTAAAGTGTTAATCCATAACATGTCATGTTGTCTATAAAATGAAAAAGGAATCAAAGTCAGAACTGCTGTAGATTTGAAGTTATGATCGGTCAAAACCCGTTGACCGGGCATGACCGGTCGAAATCTGGGTAAGCCCAGAATCTGAAAATCGCGTCTGACAGCATTTTTAACGGCTCAAATCTGAATGATTGAATGTTGTTTGTTAATTTTGTTGTAATAAATTTGTAGCCTGTTGTTTATACTGTATATATATGCCCTAAAATCCCACAAACAATGAATATATCGAACGTAGCAAGTGGTCAAAGTAGACCATTTGCACTGTTTTGGCAATTCTGGAAATTTCCAGAAATCATGAAGAACAGATTTCTGACATGGATTGACCATGCCAGATCTTACACGTGTTTTGATGATATGATGTTTTGATGTTATGAACTTGTTCCTTGACATAAGGATTATAATCTAAAACATTTAGATGACAAGAAACATGAACAGATCATAGTTAAAATCGAGCATGAAAGTTGCTGGTTGGACAGCCTAGGTTTATGGAAAACCCAGAAACCACCTGACAGCTTCTTTGGAGACTCAGATCTCCTTGTGTGTTTGATATATGACCTAATTAATTGTCGATAGTTTTAATACTACATGCTGAGTATAATATCAATGCTTTAGACAGACCAAATCATGATCAGATTGCGATTTACAGCCGGTCAAAGGAGGTAACTCGAACACTAATCTGTCAGTGTTCTTGGGCTCAAAAACACCTATAGCGACAGAAAGTGTCGCTATAGGCCTTTAGCGACAGTTTTATTTGTAATTTCCAGAAATTAATAAAAAAATTGATAAAAATGGTTTTTAATTATTAAAAATACATTATAAATTATGAAAAATTATTTTAAAGTCTGAAAAATAGTTTTTAATTATTTTGGGTTTATTTCGAAAACATTTAATATTTTTGGAATATAAATGGTATTTATTTATTTAATTTCAATATTAGATAAATTATTAAAAAATAGTTTTAATTCATGAAAAATCATGAAAAATTATATTATTGTGTTAGAAAACAATTTTGAGTTATTTTTGATAACTTTTAATATTTTGTGACAATTTTCATTAATAAATTAATATTAATGATATCTAAGTTATTTATTAAATGAATTAAATAAATTAATTAAAAATGATTTTATTATATTAAAAATCATTTTAAATAAGAATAAGGTATTTAAAAATATTTGAAGTTATAAAATATAACTTTTAATATTTAAAGGTAAATTTCATTAATTAATTATTATTACTGATATTAAAGTTATTTAATAATTATATTAAATAATTTAGTTTAAAAATGATTTTAATATTATAATAATCATTTTAAATGAAAATAAAGTGTTTAAAGATATTTTAAGTTATAAAATATAACTTTTAATATTTAAAGAATAATTTCATTAATAATTTAATATTAATGATATTTATTTAATGATTAATGATATTAAGTTTATTTAATAATTATATTAAATAAATAGTTTAAAAATGGTTTTATTTATTTAAAAATTATTTAAAAAGGATATAAGTGAATTAAAAATATTTTAAAGTTGTAATTAATAACTTTAATATTTGGATAATGATAAATTAATATTTTAATATTAATGGTAATTATTTAAGAATGATTTTAAATGTTTTAAAAATTATTTAAGGGTAATATAAATGTTTTAAAAATATTTTGAGTTATTATAAATAACTTTAATATTTTGGCAATGGTTTCATTAATAGCTTAATATTAATTAAATATTAATGATAATAGAATTGTTTGATATTTAAATCATTTAATAATGATTCTGATATTTCAAAAATTATGGTAAATGGTAATAATTATTTAATAATTATGATAAGGTCATGAAAAATAGTGCGACTGTAGTTTAAGTTATCTTTTTGGATATTGAACTTCAGGATAGAGTTTTAGACTCGATAATTACCGAAAAAGCTGTCGGTAGACCGACAAATTTCAGAAATTAATCTGGACTTAGATAATTTAATTGGATATGTGTTTATTTGTGATTCAATGGTGTTAAAGTTGTGTGACAATGTGATTAGGAATGTTTTGATGTTTGCTTGTGAGTCAATGATTGTTGAACATGTGTGATAATGTGAATAGGGAATGTGCTGACTGCAATAGGCAGTGTTATGTGTGCGTTATGATATACTAATCAGTTAAATGATCTAATTAATGATAGGTCGTGATAGAAAAGATAAATCTAAGTTGCGTAATTGTAAGCAGCGCATCAGGCAAGTATCCTAACTTTGCATTTTCTTTATGCAATGGACAAGTGTAAGAATATTTCAGAATTATATTATTATTATTATACAGATTGTTAAACCTATATTATATACACCCATTGATTATCAACATGTTAGTATATGATAATTCAGATATATATTCTGTTCGTTAATTTTTATTAATGATTATACAAGTGTCCCCACTTGAATAATCATTGTATTTAATCACATGTTGATACACCTTTGATATACATATATGTTGAATTATATATCATTGTTGAACAAGATAAGACCTTTGTAATGAAAACCCAACAGGTATGAACATCCCGAACATGGGAAAATTTTTATGCGCTACGGCGGACAAAGGATGAACGATAATATCGTTCTATCAATGTAGTATTAATCAATACAGGGTACAACGGGGCTGATCACCCTCCGTGCCCGTAAGCAATGGCCGGTTTACAGATGAATTTCTGTTTAAACCCTTTCGAAAATAAAAATAATGTTCATAATATGTCACAGAAACCCATGTATATACAATACACAGTATCAAAAAAAAATTGAAAGAGGGTTGTTATGTTATTGTTATTGGTACAGATTACTTCACAACTATTGACCGGTTGTAGAAGAATATTATAAAGAAAACATTTAAATTCTTTCAACTTATATATATATATAAATACTTGCTGGGCACTCAAATGTTCATTCTTGCTTAATTTAAATATTTTCAGCTAAGTATGAAGAACTAGAAAGTTCGGCCAGGATCAAGTGAAAAGGAAAGCAAACAGAATATGTTATTGGTATCATTTATAATAGATAGGCTGTATTAAGTTAATGATATGTATTATATATCGTGTAAAGAATGTAGTAAAGGTTGCGTACTTGGGATTAGACTCTGATAAATGTAAGTTAAGTTTAAGTTTATATTATGGTTATTATTATTAGTAATTATTCCGCTCATAGAAATGGTATCGTGAAGTACCGAGTTCCGGTTTCAAGTATCCGGATTTGGGGAATTTACATTTGGTATCAGAGCCAGGTTTCGATCCTGGGTCCTGTGGGTTATGGGCCCACAGATGTGGTAGCGTGGGATAGGTTTAAGACTTTATTTTTTTTGAAAATTATTTTTCTGCTAGTGTGTAAGCTAGAATGGAATTAAAATTTCTGGAGTTGAAGCAAAGGAAATATATCAGTTGCGAAATATTCCGCAAAATTCAATGAATTGGCTAGGTTTGCTCCGCATCAAGTGGATACGAATGCTAGAAAAAAAAAGGTTTGAGCTAAGATTAAAACCCTAGCTCTACAGCAAGGTGGAAGTGTTGCAGATTCCTACATTTGCAGCACTCATGGAGAAAGCGATTATTGCTGAGTAGGGGAGTGAGGCCATGAGCCTCTACCAATAAGGTAAGAAGGAACAAGGGTAAGGTTAAGGGAGCTGGGAAGGTAGGAATTAATAGTGAAAGTAAAGGTGGAAACAAATAAAGGGAATAGGAGTGAAAAGAGGAAGGTGAACAACTTTGAAAGTGGGCAGGTGAAGCAAGAAGGTGTGAAAAAGAAGCAGGTGGTGTAATGACTTGTGGAAAGAACCATTCGGGGAAATGTTTGAAAGGAAAGTTTGTGTGTTATAAGTATAGGCAGAAGGGACATATTTCTCCCGACTGTCTCAATCTAAGAATGTATAATAAATGTGTTATGTGCGAATCAATGGAGCATAAGGTGAAAGATTGTCCAAGAAAGATAAGGGTAGGTAAGGAATGCGAAAATGCGAAAAGGCAGCGGGACATTGGCGACAACGGGACCGACATCAACAAACGAACCAACAGAATCAACTGCAAGCGTCTTCAACATGACCGTTCAAGATATTGTGGCAGCCGGGGATGCAACTCCAGGTATTACTTGAACCAATGTTATTTTCTTGAATATTATAATTTTATATATAGTAAATTATTTTTATAAATTATTTTGAAGGAGGAATTTGAGTTATTTTAGAAATCAAATTTTCGTTTAATCAGAAAGACAAGCTTTATGTGAATAGTTAAAATTTGATTCGATCAATCATGATCGAGATCTACTTGCAATGATTGTGTATGCTATGTACCCTGGTATGTAAAGGTTTTAAAGCGGTGATTCCGGGGACGGAATCCTTATAAGGGAGGGTGAATGTGACAACCCGATATTTTCTATATAAATAAATCATAAATTTTGCGTATAAATTTTTTTATTATTATTATTTTAAGGACGGGGAATATGTGCCTAGATAATATGTATGTATTTATGTGATGAATATAAAATATATTTATTACATGAATAATTGTAAATGATTTTATTTTTTTTAGAACTATTAATTATTATCAATTATAATTTTTATACTAATTAATTCCTTAATTGGAAATGCTCTTACTAATTATTTTTTTATGAAAATATAATCATATATTATTTAAATAATATATGAAATGATTTTAGAATAATTATAATAATTATTTTATTATATGAATTTTGTTCAGGATATTAAGTTAATTATTTTAACTTAATTTATAATGTTAATTGTGTCAGATAAATCAAATATGAAATCCAAACCCTAGTTCTGGGTTTTGATCAAGGAATGAAAAATAATAATATTATATTATTATTTACCAATGTTATAGATATTTGTGTAATGTTAATATGTGGAACAGTTTTATTATATTTTGACCAAACTCTAGTAATAAGGTTAAACCCTAATTTGATATCCAAATTAGAGTGAAAGATTATTTTATAAGTGTATTATATAATTTATGTCGTGTATTAAATGTATTAATTAGGTAAACCCTAATTAAAATTCTAGAAATCCTAATATTTAGAAAACCCTAGTTTTCTGTGGAAACCCCTAATTTCCAATAACTAGAAACCCTAATCCAGAAACCTAAACCGGAGGTTTGATCTGTCAAGAATTGTGTTACTATGATTAATAACACGCGTGATAGACTTTAATTACTAATTGAGGTAAACCTAGTTAGTAAATTAAAACCCTAAAACCTAGAACCCTAATTTTTGGTATTATAAACCCCAATTGCTATAATTGGCAAGGTTAATAATGATTAGTGATACTAAACCCTAATGTTTTCGTATAACTTTATTATTAGTTTACTCTAATTACAAAACCTCAATTTTATTATTTTAGAAACTAAAAATCAATTTATTTTGTCCAAACCCTAATTGCTTAATTCTAAATTTTGAATCCTAGACTTTTGCTAAAATTGGCTCAAACCCTAAACCCTAATATCCAAACCCTAAACCCTAAGGGTTTGTCAAGAATCAATTTTGTCATTTAAAATGAATTATCAAATGACCAAAATACCCTTTTTGTATTCTTTAATGAGTTTGCTTATAAATCTTTACATAATGAGAGTTGTTGGCCAACTCTTACCAACCCCATGTGACAATGCCAGCAATCAGCCACAAATCTCAGCAATATTCAATGCATCCAACATCTATATAAGATCAAGGAGAGAGAAAATATCATTGTTTAGCTTATTTTGTACAAACACAAATCCTAGACCCTCTCTCTCTCTAAAAGCCATGAAAATATATAGTATATCAATCATAGATTGAAGCCCCACAAAATCCCATACCAAATCAGTAACAAAAGATTAAGAATATGTCCAAGAAAGGAATAAAACTAATCTTACAAATTTGATCTTTGATCCTTTGATAGATGTTGTGTTTAAGTGTTTAAATATGTTGTATGTAATGTCTATAAGTGATCTGGGTTGGTAGAAAGTAGATCCATAACATCAAAGTGCTCGAATTCAAAGATTTTCAAAATCTGGAAAATAAAAATTTTGGGTTCTGACATTAAATGTCAGACGCTGTAGATCGTTGTGTGTTTATTGATTTTGTTCTTTTAAAGTGTTAATCCATAACATGTCATGTTGTCTATCAAATGAAAAAGGAATCAAAGTCAGAACTGCTGTAGATTTGAAGTTATGATCGGTCAAAACCCGTTGACCGGGCATGACCGGTCGAAATCTGGGTAAACCCAGAATCTGAAAATCGCGTCTGACAGCATTTTTAACGGCTCAAATCTGACTGATTGAATGTTGTTTGTTAATTTTGTTGTAATAAATTTGTAGCCTGTTGTTTATACTGTATATATATGCCCTAAAATCCCACAAACAATGAATATATCGAACGTAGCAAGTGGTCAAAGTAGACCATTTGCACTGTTTTGGCAATTCTGGAAATTTCCAGAAATCATGAAGAACAGATTTCTGACATGGATTGACCATGCCAGATCTTACACGTGTTTTGATGATATGATGTTTTGATGTTTTGATGTTATGAACTTGTTCCTTGACATAAGGATTATAATCTAAAACATTTAGATGACAAGAAACATGAACAGATCATAGTTAAAATCGAGCATGAAAGTTGCTGGTTGGACAGCCTGGGTTTATGGAAAACCCAGAAACCACCTGACAGCTTCTTTGGAGACTCAGATCTCCTTGTGTGTTTGATATATGACCTAATTAATTGTCGATAGTTGTAGTACTACATACTGAGTATAATATCAATGCTTTAGACAGACCAAATCATGATCAGATTGCGATTTACAAGCCGGTCAAAGAAGGTAACTCGAACACTGATCTGTCAGTGTTCTTGGGCTCAAGAACACCTATAGCGACAGAAAGTGTCGCTATAGGCCTTTAGCGACAGTTTTATTTGTAATTTCCAGAAATTAATAAAAAAAAATTGATAAAAACGGTTTTTAATTATTAAAAATACATTATAAATTATGAAAAATTATTTTAAAGTCTGAAAAATAGTTTTTAATTATTTTGGGTATATTTCGAAAATATTTAATATTTTTGGAATATAAATGGTATTTATTTATTTAATTTCAATATTAGATAAATTATTAAAAAATAGTTTTAATTCATGAAAAATCATGAAAAATTATATTATTGTGTTAGAAAACAATTTTGAGTTATTTTTGATAACTTTTAATATTTTGTGATAATTTTCATTAATAAATTAATATTAATGATATCTAATTTATTTATTAAATAAATTAATTAAAAATGATTTTATTATATTAAAAAACATTTTAAATAAGAATAAGGTATTTAAAAATATTTTAAGTTATAAAATATAAATTTTAATATTTAAAGGTAAATTTCATTAATTAATTATTATTAATGATATTAAAGTTATTTAATAATTATATTAAATAATTTAGTTTAAAAATGATTTTAATATTATAATAATCATTTTAAATGAAAATAAAGTGTTTAAAGATATTTTAAGTTATAAAATATAACTTTTAATATTTAAAGAATAATTTCATTAATAATTTAATATTAATGATATTTATTTAATGATTAATGATATTAAGTTTATTTAATAATTATATTAAATAAATAGTTTAAAAATAGTTTTAATTTATTTTAAAATCATTTAAAAAGGATATAAGTGAATTAAAAATATTTTAAAGTTGTAATTAATAACTTTTAATATTTGGATAATGATAAATTAATATTTTAATATTAATGGTAATTATTTAAGAATGATTTTAAATGTTTTAAAAATTATTTAAGGGTAATATAAATGTTTTAAAAATATTTTGAGTTATTATAAATAACTTTAATATTTTGGCAATGGTTTCATTAATAGCTTAATATTAATTAAATATTAATGACAATAGAATTGTTTGATATTTAAATCATTTAATAATGATTCTGATATTTCAAAAATTATGGTAATTGGTAATAATTATTTAATAATTATGATAAGGTCATGAAAAATAGTGCGACTGTTGTTTAAGGTATCTTTTTGGATATTGAACTTCAGGATAGAGTTTTAGACTCGATAATTACCGAAAAAGCTGTCGGTAGACCGACAAATTTCAGAAATTAATCTGGACTTAGATAATTTAATTGGATATGTGTTTATTTGTGATTCAATGGTGTTAAAGTTGTGTGACAATGTGATTAGGAATGTGTTGATGTTTGCTTGTGAGTCAATGATTGTTGAACATGTGTGATAATGTGAATAGGGAATGTGCTGACTGCAATAGGCAGTGTTATGTGTGCGTTATGATATACTAATCAGTAAAATGATCTGATTAATGATAGGTCGTGATAGAAAAGATAAATCTAAGTTGCGTAATTGTAAGCAGCGCATCAGGCAAGTATCCTAACTTTGCATTTTCTTTATGCAATGGACAAGTGTAAGAATATTTCAGAATTATATTATTATTATTATACAGATTGTTAAACCTATATTATATACACCCATTGATTATCAACATGTTAGTATATGATAATTCAGATATATATTCTGTTCGTTAATTTCTATAAATAATTATACAAGTGTCCCCACTTGAATAATCATTGTATTTAATCACATGTTGATACACCTTTGATATACATATATGTTGAATTATATATCATTGTTGAACAAGATAAGACCTTTGTAATGAAAACCCAACAGGTATGAACATCCCGAACATGGGAAAATTTTTATGCGCTACGGCGGACAAAGGATGAACGATAATATCGTTCTAGCAGTGTAGTATTAATCAATACAGGGTACAACGGGGCTGATCACCCTCCGTGCCCGTAAGCAATGGTCGGTTTACAGATGAATTTCTGTTTAAACCCTTTCGAAAATGAAAATAATGTTCATAATATGTCACAGAAACCCATGTATATACAATACACAGTTTCAAAAAAAATTGAAAGAGGGTTGTTATGTTATTATTATTGGTACAGATTACTTCACAACTATTGACCGGTTGTAGAAGAATATTATAAAGAAAACATTTAAATTCTTTCAACTTATATATATATAAATACTTGCTGGGCACTCAAATGCTCATCCTTGCTTAATTTAAATATTTTCAGCTAAGTGTGAAGAACTGGAAAGTTCGGCCAGGATCAAGTGAAAAGGAAAGCAAACAGAATATGTTATTGGTATCATTTATAATAGATAGGCTGTATTAAGTTAATGATATGTATTATATATCGTGTAAAGAATGTAGTAAAGGTTGCGTACTTGGGATTAGACTCTGATAAATGTAAGTTAAGTTTAAGTTTATATTATGGTTATTATTATTAGTAATTATTCCGCTCATAGAAATGGTATCGTGAAGTACCGAGTTTCAGTTTCATGTATCCGGATTTGGGGACTTTACATTTGGTATCAAAGTCAGGTTTCGATCCTGGGTCCTGTGGGTTATGGGCCCACAGATGTGGTAGCATGGGATAGGTTTAAGACTTTATTTTTTTTGAAAATTATTTTTCTTCTAGTGTGTAAGCTAGAATGGAAATAAAATTTCTGGAGTTGAAGCAAAGGAATTATGTCAGTTGCGAAATATTCCGCAAAATTCAATGAATTGGCTAGGTTTGCTCCGCATCAAGTGGATACGGATGCTAGAAAAAAAAAGGTTTGAGCTGGGATTAAAACCCTGGCTCTACAACAAGGTGGAAGTGTTGCAGATTCCTACATTTGCAGCACTCATGGAGAAAGCGATTATTGCTGAGTAGGGGAGTGAGGCCATGAGCCTCTACCAACAAGGTAAGAAGGAACAAGGGTAAGGTTAAGGGAGCTGGGTAGGAAGGAATTAATAGTGAAAGTAAAGGTGGAAACAAATAAAGGGAATAGGAGTGAAAAGAGGAAGGTGAACAACTTTGGAAGTGGGCGGGTGAAGCAAGAAGGTGTAAAAAAGAAGCAGGTGGTGTAATGACTTGTGGAAAGAACCATTCGGGGAAATGTTTAAAAGGAAAGTTTGTGTGTTATAAGTATAGGCAGAAGGGACATATTTCTCCCGACTGTCTCAATCTAAGAATGTATAGTAAATGTGTTATGTGCGAATCAATAGAGCATAAGGTGAAAGATTGTCCAAGAAAGATAAGGGTGGTAAGGAATGCGAAAATGCGAAAAGGCAGCGGGACATTGGCGACAACGAGACCGACATCAACAAACGAACCAACAGAATCAACTGCAAGTGTCTTCAACATGACCGTTCAAGATATTGTGGCAGCCGGGGATGCAACTCCAGGTATTACTTGAACCAATGTTATTTTCTTAAATATTATAATTTTATATATAGTAAATTAATTTTATAAATTATTTTGAAGGAGGAATTTGAGTTCTTTTAGAAATCAAATTTCATTTAATCAGAAAGACAAGCTTTATGTGAATAGTTAAAGATCAATTCGATCAATCATGATCGAGATCTACTTAAAATGATTGTGTATGCTATGTACCCTGGTATGTAAAGGTTTTAAAGCGGTGATTCCGAGGACGGAATCCTTATAAGGGAGGGTGAATGTGACAACCCGATATTTTCTATATAAAAAAATCATAAATTTTGCATATAATTTTTTTTTTATTATTATTTTAAGTACGGGGAATATGTGCCTAGATAATGTGTATGTATTTATGTGATGAATATAAAATATATTTATTACATGAATAATTGTAAATGATTTTATTTTTTTTAGAACTATTGATTATTATCAATTATAATTTTTATACTAATTAATTCCTTAATTGGAAATGCTTTTATTAATTATTTTTTTTATGAAAATATAATCTTATATTATTTAAATAATATATGAAGTGATTTTAGAATAATTATAATAATTATTTTATTATATGAATTTTGTTCAGGATATTAAGTTAATTATTTTAACTTAATTTATAATGTTAATTTTGTCAGATAAATCAGATATGGAATCCAAACCCTAGTTCTGGGTTTTGATCAAGGAATGAAAAATAATAATATTATATTATTATTTACCAGTGTTATAGATATTTGTGTAATGTTAATATGTGAAACAATTTTATTATATTTTGACCAAACCCTAGTAATAAGGTTAAACCCTAATTTGAGAAACAAATTAGAGTGCAAGATTGTATTATAAGTGTATTATATAATTTATGTCGTGTATTAATTGTATTAATTAGGTAAACCCTAATTAAAATTCTAGAAATCCTAATATTTAGAAAAACCTAGTTTTCTGTGGAAAACCCTAATTTCCGATAACTAGAAACCCTAATCCAGAAACCTAAACCGGAGGTTTGATCTGTAAAGAATTGTGTTACTATGATTAATAACACGTGTGATAGACTTTAATTACTAATTAAGGTAAACCTAGTTAGTAAATTAAAACCCTAAAACCTAGAACCCTAATTTAATTTCTAAAAACCCTAATTGTATTTCTAGAACCCTAATTTTTGGTATTATAAACCCTAATTGCTATAATTGGCAAGGTTAATTATGATTAGTGATACTAAACCCTAATGTTTTCGTATAACTTTATTATTAGTTTACTCTAATTACAAAACCTCAATTTTATTATTTTAGAAACTAAAAATCAATTTATTTTGTACAATCCCTAGTTGCTAAATTCTAAATTTGGAATCCTAGACTTTTGCTAAAATTGGCTCAAACCCTAAACCCCTAATATCCAAACCCTAAACCCTAAGGGTTTGTCGAGAATCAATTTTGTCATTTAAAATGAATTATCAAATGACCAAAATACCCTTTTTGCATTCTTTAATGAGCTTGCTTGTAAATGTTTACAAAATGAGAGTTGTTGGCCAACTCTTACCAACCCCATGTGACAATGCCAGCAATCAGCCACAAATCTCAGCAATATTCAATGCATCCAACATCTATATAAGATCAAGGAGAGAGAAAATATCATTGTTTAAGTTATTTTGTACAAACACAAATCCTAGACCCTCTCTCTCTAAAAGATATGAAAATATATATTATATCAATCATAGATTGAAGCCCCACGAAATCCCATACCAAATCAGTAACAAAAGATCAAGAATTTGTCCAAGAAAGGTATAAAACTAATCTTACAAATTTGATCTTTGATCCTTTGATAGATGTTGTGTTTAAGTGTTTAAATATGTTGTATGTAATGTCTATAAGTGATCTGGGTTGGTAGAAAGTAGATCCATAACATCAAAGTGCTCGAATTCAAAGATTTCCAAAATCTGGAAAATAAAATTTTTGGGTTCTGACATTAAATGTCAGACGCTGTAGATCGTTGTGTGTTTATTGATTTTGTTCTTTTAAAGTGTTAATCCATAACCTGTCATGTTGTCTTTAAAATGAAAAAGGAATCAAATTCAGAACTGCTGTAGATTGGAAGTTATGATCGGTCAAAACCCGTTGACCGAGCATGACCGGTCGAAATCTGGGTAAGCCCAGAATCTGAAAATCGCGTCTGACAGCATTTTTAACGGCTCAAATCTGACTGATTGAATGTTGTTTGTTAATTTTGTTGTAATAAATTTGTAGCCTGTTGTTTATACTGTATATATATATGCCCTAAAATCCCACAAACAATGAATATATCGAACGTAACAAGTGGTCAAAGTAGACCATTTGCACTGTTTTGGCAATTCTGGAAATTTCCAGAAATCATGAAGAACAGATTTCTGACATGGATTGACCATGCCAGATCTTACACGTGTTTTGATGATATGATGTTTTGATGTTATGAACTTGTTCCTTGACATAAGGATTATAATCTAAAACATTTAGATGACAAGAAACATGAACAGATCATAGTTAAAATCAAGCATGAAAGTTGCTGGTTGGACAGCCTGGGTTTATGGAAAACCGAGAAACCACCTGACAGCTTCTTTGGAGACTCAGATCTCCTTGCGTGTTTGATATATGACCTAATTAATTGTCGATAGTTGTAGTACTACATACTGAGTATAATATCAATGCTTTAGATAGACCAAATCATGATCAGATTGCGATTTACAGCCGGTCAAAGAAGGTAACTCGAACACTGATCTGTCAGTGTTCTTGGGCTCAAGAACACCTATAGCGACAGAAAGTGTCGCTATAGGCCTTTAGCGACAGTTTTATTTGTAATTTCCGGAAATTAATAAAAAAATTGATAAAAATGGTTTTTAATTATTAAAAATACATAATAAATTATGAAAAATTATTTTAAAGTCTGAAAAATAGTCTTTAATTATTTTGGGTATATTTCGAAAATATTTAATATTTTTGGAATATAAATGGTATTTATTTATTTAATTTCAATATTACATAAATTATTAAAAAATAGTTTTAATTCATGAAAAATCATGAAAAATTATATTATTGTGTTAGAAAATAATTTTGAGTTATTTTTGATAACTTTTAATATTTTGTGATAATTTTCATTAATAAATTAATATTAATGATAGTTAAGTTATTTGTTAAATGAATTAAATAAATTAATTAAAAATGATTTTATTATATTAAAAATCATTTTAAATAAGAATAAGGTATTTAAAAATATTTGAAGTTATAAAATATAACTTTTAATATTTAAAGCTAAATTTCATTAATTAATTATTATTAATGATATTAAAGTTATTAAATAATTATATTAAATAATTTAGTTTAAAAATGATTTTAATATTATAATAATCACTTTAAATAAAAATAAAGTGTTTAAAGATATTTTAAGTTATAAAATATAAATTTTAATATTTAAAGAATAATATCATTAATAATTTAATATTAATGATATTTATTTAATGATTAATGATATTAAGTTTATTTAATAATTATATTAAATAAATAGTTTTAAAATGGTTTTATTTATTTAAAAATTATTTAAAAAGGATATAAGTGAATTAAAAATATTTTAAAGTTATAATTAATAACTTTTAATAATTGGATAATGATAAATTAATATTTTAATATTAATTGTAACTATTTAAGAATGATTTTAAATGTTTTAAAAATCATTTAAGGGTAATATAAATGTTTTAAAAATATTTTGAGTTATTATAAATAACTTTAATATTTTGGCAATGGTTTCATTAATAGCTTAATATTAATTAAATATTAATTATAATAGAATTATTTGATATTTAAATCATTTAATAATGATTCTGATATTTCAAAAATTATGGTAAATGGTAATAATTATTTAATAATTATGATAAGGTCATGAAAAATAGTGCGACTGTTGTTTAAGTTATCTTTTTGGATATTGAACTTTAGGATAGAGTTTTAGACTCGATAATTACCGAAAAAGCTGTCGGTAGACCGACATATTTCAGAAATTGATCTGGACGTAGATAATTTAATTGGATATGTGTTTATTTGTGATTCAATGGTGTTAAAGTTGTGTGACAATGTGATTAGGAATGTGTTGATGTTTGCTTGTGAGTCAATGATTGTTGAACATGTGTGATAATGTGAATAGGGAATGTGCTAACTGCAATAGGCAGTGTTATGTGTGCGTTATGATATACTAATCAGTAAAATGATCTGATTAATGATAGGCCGTGATAGAAAAGATAAATCTAAGTTGCGTAATTGTAAGCAGCGCATTAGGCAAGTATCCTAACTTTGCATTTTCTTTATGCAATGGACAAGTGTAAGAATATTTCAGAATTATATTATTATTATTATACAGATTGTTAAACCTATATTATATACACCCATTGATTATCAACATGTTAGTATATGATAATTCAGATATATATTCTGTTCGTTAATTTCTATAAATGATTATACAAATGTTCCCACTTGGATAATCATTGTATTTAATCACATGTTGATACACCTTTGATATACATATATGTTGAATTATATATCATTGTTGAACAAGATAAGACCTTTGTAATGAAAACCCAACAGGTATGAACATCCCGAACATGGGAAAATTTTTATGCGCTACGGCGGACAAAGGATGAACGATAATATCGTTCTAGCAATGTAGTATTAATCAATACAGGGTACAACGGGGCTGATCACCCTCCGTGCCCGTAAGCAATGGCCGGTTTACAGATGAATTTCTGTTTAAACCCTTTCGAAAATGAAAATAATGTTCATAATATGTCACAGAAACCCATGTATATACAATACACAGTTTCAAAACAAATTTGAAAGAGGGTTGTTATGTTATTGTTATTGGTACAGATTACTTCACAGCTATTGACCGGTTGTAGAAGAATATTATAAAGAAAACATTTAAATTCTTTCAACTTATATATATATAAATACTTGTTGGGAACTCAAATGCTCATCCTTGCTTAATTTAAATATTTTCAGCTAAGTGTGAAGAACTGGAAAGTTCGGCCAGGATCAAGTGAAAAGGAAAGCAAACAGAACATGTTATTGGTATCATTTGTAATAGATAGGCTGTATTAAGTTAATGATATGTATTATATATCATGTAAAGAATGTAGTAAAGGTTGCGTACTTGGGATTAGACTCTGATAAATGTAAGTTAAGTTTAAGTTTATATTATGGTTATTATTATTATTAATTATTCCGCTCATAGAAATGGTATCGTGAAGTACCGAGTTCGGGTTTCAAGTATCCGGATTTGGGGACTTTACATTTTTCATGACTTTTATCGCTGGGACTCAGCTTAATAAATAATCCACATCATCGAATCACCCCTACACTACAGCTAAGGATATTCTTTAGTATCACGACCACAAATTATCCATGCACTATAGCCAAGGACATTCGCTTATTCATTAATGGTCATGATCATACCAACAACTGTCCATCAATGCACTACGGGCCAATGATAACTTTTACCACATCATTTGTAACATTACGGTCATGATTACACCGAATAATCCCTGGTCATAATCATACCAAGTCCATCTATGCACTACAGGCCACAGATGACTTTCAACATAATATAAACATGAGGATGATGACAATGATATAAGAATTCAATAAAACAAGTTCAAGAATTAATTTATCCAGGAACTAATAATGTCCAAATTGTCAACATGATACTGCTTTGTAGAGTAAAATTCAAAAATGATCAGAAGAATATTTTCATGAAAAGATACTGGATGAAGCGCAAATATCAAGGATATTCTATTAATTTCATGGAGTGTAAAATTCAAAACTTTAACCAACTGAGTATAATAAAGAATGGAATAACAAAAGAAATCACCATGCATGCGGTACTTCGCATAGACTGGTTATTCCAACAGAATAATAATAACGGAACCAGGTCAGGCAAAATTTACACCGACAGGATGATCCAACAGAATAATATAGATGGAACCAGGTCCGGTGTAAAACACACAGACAGGATGTTCCAACAGAATAATAATAAAGACAGAACCATGTCCGATGTAAAACACACAGACAGGATGTTCCAACAGAATAATAATAAAGACGGAACTAGGTCCGGTGTAAAACACACAGACATTATGTTCCAACAGAATAATAGAAGAATGTCACCAAGTATAGGGTAAACCGCGTATACAGGTTATTCCAACAAAATAATAAGCAATGGAATAACAACAGTTCTCTTCATGAATAAGAAAGAATAACACCCCTTTCATTAGTAGGAGATTGAATACTGCAGTAGTGTAGTAACATAATACTCTTCTTCTTTCTCTCTTATTCTCTCTATACTTTCTCTCTCTATAGCTTGAATGAATTCGTGAAAAATAATGAAGCACTAGGCCTCTATTTATAGAAGATTTCTAGCTTAGCACTTGAAATGTGAAAAGGCAAGTGGCTTGACGACTGGTGATGTGAAAAGAAAAGTGGTTTGACGCCTGTAATGTGTAACGACAATTGGTTCGACGCCTATAATATGAAACGGCAAGTGGTTTGACGTCTGGTAAAGGTAGTTACTATTGACGAAGGTAATTACTATTGATGAAGGTAATTACTATTGACGAAGGTAATTACTATTGACGAAGAGACTCTTAGATGATGACATATAGGCCCCCCTATAAAATAATCAAACTTACCATAAACGTCTCATAATAGACTCTTTATATACATCAAGGATTGAATAAATATTACCACAAATCATTTTATTTTTAATCAACACATATTTAATCTTTCAATAATTATTAATCATTTATAACTTGTCGTCTCAATTATTGATTTAATAATATAATATATTATACAGATGATACTGTGACTGTGACAACCCAAAAATTCAGATTGTCCAGAAATTAAGATTTAAAGAATTAGTTATTAATAAAATAAATTTTTATTAATGCTATTATGTGCTATGTGTTTATTAATCGTTCTACAACCTAGGATAATTATAAATCGGGAGTATTCTGGCTACGAGCTAGATTTAACGAGTAAGAATTTTCAAGACGAAAATAAAAGTTTTCTGGGAACAAAATATTTTTGGGGAAAAAGACGAAATAGGCACTATTCATCCGTTTCTGCTCGGAGATTTATTTTGAAATTCGGAGAAGTTATAGATTACGTAAAATGTTGAGACGTGATGGAATATTTAATAATATTTTAGTTATGGTCAAAGAAGAAATATCCAAAAATATTTGGATTCCGAGAATCGCAGTTTTTAAAATTGTCGGACGAAAACCGAAAGACGGAACTACGAAACTTAAGGGCTAAGAAAAATTGAGGGCTAAGTTAACTTAGTCCTTAAGTCTTGGATAGTAAGAAAGTGTGAATAGTGATTTTAGGGACGAAATGACTATTTTTTTCCCTAACCTTGAAAATCTATAAATAGAAAGCTAAACTTTCATTTTCTAGGATTTTGAAAATCCTATAACTTGAGAGAGAGAGAGAGAGAGAGGGAGCTCGGTTGGAAGAGGAAGAAGAAGAGTATGAGCATGAAGGCTCGAATCCAAAGTTATCGTGAAATAGAAAAACTCGCAAATCGCCGGCTTTGTATAACGAAAGAGAAATAAAGAAGAACGGTAATCCGAACCCTAGTTTATTCTAATATTTTCTTTAAGTTTAATATGTTTAAAACATAACTTAATGAGAATAAAGAGTAAAAGATTTTAGTAATGATTTCATATGGTTGAAATCATAAGAAAATAAGAAATAAGAAATAAGAAATTTAGTTTATAAATTTCTTAAGCAAGTATAAGATTTGTAAGGATTTTGAGCGATCCGAATGAATTTTATGAATGAGTAGGTCGAATAAGTAAGGAATGAAGTTATATAACATCAAATTCCAAGAAAAAGTGAAATTGTAATCCAAAATATCGATTAAAAATGAAGAACGAACGAAGAACGCGAAGAACACGAAGAACGTTGTTGATGGACAAATTTAAAATCATCGTAGTATAGATGTTGTTGATGGACAAGTTTAAAACCATCGCGTATAAGTTAGATGCTTATTGCTTGGTTAAGAACGTTAGAAACGTTCATGAAGAACGGATTAAAATTAAGCTATAACGAAGTTATGGCGAAAAATTTCGTAAAATAAGAACGAAAATTTGAAAGTTAGTAAATGAACCCAATAGTGTAGGGTTTCATAAAAATGTAAGATAACATATAAAACATGAGTCGTGGACTCAAGAACGAATGAATTCCGAGTTCGAATGATCGAATTGCGGACGAACGAACGAAGAACGTTAAAAGCGTAAAAATGAACAACGAGCAAAGATTAAGCCAATTGAATGGTATGTTAACAGATTCAGAACAAAGTTCTGTCTGAAGCATATTAAAGTACGTAAGATAAGGAAGAGAATGGATTTGGAATGACCTCGTTCCGAGTTATAACGAAGAAGTTATGAGATCCTAAAGTACGCGTCTCAAACTTGACTTAACACTTAGAAAAAAAATTCTAGGGTTTTGGCTCGGCGCCGCAGCGCCGATAAGTGGCGTCGTAGCGCGAGCTCGATCATAATCGTCTGGAGAGTGGTACCGCAGCGTGAGAGATAACGAAGGACTTGGCGCCGCAGCGCCAGTCCAGGAAGAGAGGAGAGAGAATTAGGTCGCGTCGCAGCGCGAGAGGAAAGGAAGGGCACGGTGCCGCAGCGCCGGTGCAGAGCAATGCCTAGAAATGAGATTTTTAGTTCTCAGATAATGGGGGATGTGCAAGAAAGAAGATAAAGAACATAATGTTCAACTAATGTAACACTTAATCAAGTGTTTTAAACCTTTAATAAAGGTTGAACGAAAAGATTAAACGAGAATAAAAGAAAAAGAATGTAGATGCGAGTTACGGAGCCGATGTCCGGGGACCGTAGTCACGATAAATGAACGTGAGGGATTGCTATGGTTGTGATTCCTTAGACGTTGGTTGACGATGTTAATGTATAACATTTTGATGTTATGACATGGCATTGAGAGATTAATGTAAAGCGTTTAGACGCTGTGAATGCAACGTTGTTGCGATGAACGATCAGTCTTAGCATACAGCGAACCGTATGGATTTGACATTAAGAAAGAATAATGAACATGGGGTTCATGGTATGGATAACGATCGAAAGCAATTAAAACCTTGAGTAAAGGTTGAATGAGAGATTAAGAGACGAGCAACGTGAACGTTTAATACGTAAATGATCCTTGTAAATCGTATTCGCGTTTGACGAACGTTCTAAGTATACCCTGGTTGTATGACTTAGACGTTGAAGAAGGTAGTAAGTAAGATATGAATTATCAAGGAAAGCCGTAACAAACGGTAATGAGATTAAAGAAATCAGAATATAAGTCGGATTAGAATGTTAGAATGAAGTAAGCGTTGAACACTTTAACAAGCGTAAGGGTTGAGTGTAAGCGAGTGTTAAACAGGCAGAACCTACACTCCGTGTATGGTTTAACAGTAATGTAATGAAGACTAAGTTTTAGTCGTGAACGGTGAAGAAACTAAGTTAAAGATAATAACGTATAACGTTAAGAAGCCGAGTTAATAAGTATAACTTGGACAACGTTCTGAGTTGAAAGAACCGAAAGTTGTAAGGTATGAAAATGTTAATATGAAATGTTTAACGCTATGCTCTCATAGTATTGACATTGAATGATCGTTTTGAGTATACAAAAGATTGTAAGACTTACACGATAAAGAATGAATCCTGAGGTATGGCATTTAGTTTCTAGAAAGCCATAAGGAATAAGAAGTTGACTTAACGAACATTATAGTTAAATGGTTCGTATAAGTTAAGAGAAAGTTAGGTTGTGGTACAATCATAAACTTTGATGGTTGACATATGGGAGCTGGGCTAAATAATTCCTTCAGAGAGCGAAGGTATATACGAAACTGGCAACCGATCTAACTCACTGTGATGGCAGTGTAGATGAGACGGGAACTAGTTTGTTGGTTATTTGTGGGAAACCACTCAGATTACCATATGGACTACTAGCAGAGAAACGATGTGTGTTGAGTCCTAGAGAAGTATACGAAGAAGATAAGAATGTAAATCATCAAAGATGATGAACGTGTTGAGTAAGACATCTCCGTATGTCATGAAAACGTAAACCGATAAAGAAAGTTGGTCGCGTAAACTTAATTGTAAGAACGTGAACCTTAAGAAGTAAAGTTAAGTAAACCAATGCATAAGTCAATTATATGACTAATTAGTGTATGTGTTATTTCCTTATGTGTTATAGGGATTGGAATAAGCAGTTCAGTGTAAGCTGTTGCTGTGCGTAAGGCAAGTTTCCTAACTTCATTCATATTTTAAATGGATGCTAGTTTCTTAAACTTCTCAGATGTTGAACTTGAGAAGTCATGTCTGTGTGCGAATGTGTGATATTTTTACAAGGTGGTAGAACGTATGGGGCCTTGTGCCACAATGTGAACACTTTGGTGTTTCTGTGAGATGAACTGTTCTATGTTTGAACTGTTCAATAAAAGAATGTTTTATTTATACATGAACCGTTATTGTTAAGTCTGTGCTATTGATTCTAACCAGACAGAATGTGCATGAAAGAGAGTAGAGAATGAAAGTATTTCAAAGTGTATGTAACTAATGTTTTAAGATGATAGGAATCAAGACTATTCCTATTATTCAAGCTTCTTCATAACCTTTGTTCGGTTATTGAAGTCTGAAAAGAATGTTTAGACTCTTGAAGTTGTATGTTCAACTTTTATGACTTGCTGGGCAATTAAATGCTCACACTTGCTTTAAATGAAAAACATTTTCAGCTAACGATGTTAGAAGAACTTAAGGATCCCGTATAGATCAAGATGACGGTATCCAGATGAAGTGCCATTTAGAATGTGAATGAGCGAGAAGAACAAGTGAAGACTTGTAATATAGAATGATAGAATTAAACTATAGATTAGTTTAATGAACAGTTATGTATCCTTGGTGGCGGATGAAAGTCACTCTTGTAAGACGAAAGGAATAAGGTAATTATCATTATTTGTAATGAGATAGGTTCTAAGGTTTCGAGAACCTGGGATTTGAGAATGTATGTTGTTATATTTTGGTATATAATGATGTATGCTGGATGAAGGATGTACTCGTGACGTACGGAATCCGGGTGTAAAGATAGACCAGATTTTGGGGCGTTACAGGTTGGTATCAGAGCTGATAGGTTATAAACCTTAGATATGAGTACCTAAGACTATAATCGTAAAGAGAAGGATAAGAAGATCACCACATGATCATAGTAAATCGTAGTAATAGATGAGCTGTTAAACGATGAATGATTTATAGCTAATGCTATGAATGAATGGTACTATAAAGTAGTACGGGAAGAAGAACTCAAATTGAGTTGTAAAGGATTGTATACGAATTAAAGAAAATTCATATTAAGTAAAGAGAAAGTTAGAAGTTGTAAGATTTTAATTGAGGACTCAGTGTGATGGCTGAGTTGTATGAATCTTTGTATAGACAGAGGTTTGTGCTTGGTGTAACAACCACTCAGTTTATTACAGTGATAATCATTGAAATTTGGTCGCGCTATCAAGATATATATGACGAGAAGGTGAATCTTTTCTCATGTATATACTTGGTAGGTAGAGAACGATAAGATTAGGTGCGAGTTCTTGAAACTCATACTTATGGTATGTTCGTGACTCATAATAATATGGTATGTTTTTGAATGTCTCGGCGAATGGACGCCTAAGGTCTGTCTGGATGTTCTTAAACTCATATTATTGTTGAAAGTTCCTGAACTCATAATGTGTGGTAAGTTGATGGACTCTACTAAGAAATAAGAATGTTTAGATTGAAAACGAAGCATTTTCAGTAGACTTAGCATTGAAGGTGCTAGAGAAGATTAAGTATTGTCGCAGTAAGACAATGAAGGAAGATGGAGAATAAGATATTCCAAGTCATCTAGCTATGCTAGATTTCAAAATTTCTTGAAATCGTACTAATGTGCGCGTTTTGAATATGAAAGAATTGGTTCGACTTTTGGAACCAATGGATTTTTAAAAGAACTATTCTTGGTATGTCTACGTTAATTGTTTCGGCTAGACAGAAATTAATTTGAAATATCAAAATGAATTTTATATCATCAGTGCATTTGATGCAAGGATGGTAAAAGGATGGAGTTATTAATGCAATTAAACCTGGTGTGGAATTTGATCAGAGGATCAATAACCTGCTATGGTATGATGTATAATGACGAAGTCATAAAATGACAAAGTCCTCAACGTACTGTGAAGAGTACGGTATAATGACGTCATGAAACGTTTTGATGTATTGTAAAAGAATTTAAAGAAGTAGTCGATGTCAAGTGAGTTGACTAGACGAATGTTTCAAGTTGATATCCAAATTATTGATATGGTCTAAGCTACTTGATTTGGCTAAGACGAATGGTATGTCATGATTAAAAGAAAATCGAGCTTTCTTTAAGAATTTGTGCCAAACCAAATTGTATTGGTACGTAATCTAATGATTTAGTCTGAGGAGAACATGGAAGAGGTAGTTACTTTCTTTGTGATTGTAAACTTACCGTGGAAAGAAGGGTTTACGGTGAAATGCTATTTAACCTAGCAAGAGTTCATGGTCAATTAGACCCCTCAGCAAAAGTATGAAATGTCTTTCACTTCATGATTCTTGATAAGTTATGAATGGTAGGGAATGTATGAAAGATAAGAACTTCTTTGAAGAGAAGTTGAGAAGAAGGGTAAGCTATAATTTCGAGGACGAAATTCTTTGAAGAAGGGGAGAATGTGATGACCCGAGTAAGGGTTGGTTTTAAGAAATTCCGAGGACAGAATTTTTATAAGGAGGGAAGAATGTCACAACCCGAAAATCTAGATTGTCCAGAAATTAAGATTTAAAGAATTAGTTATTAATAAAATGAATTTTTATTAATACTATTATGTGCTATGTGTTTATTAATCGTTCTATAACCTAGGATGATTATAAGTCGGGAGTATTTTGGCTACGAGCTAGATTTAACGAGTAAGAATTTTCAAGACAAATATAAAAGTTTTCTGGGAACAAAATATTTTCAGGGAAAAAGACGAAATAGGCACTATTCATCCGTTTCTGCTCGGAGATTTATTTTGAAATTCCGAGAAGTTATAGATTACGTAAAATGTTGAGACGTGATGGAATATTTAATAATATTTCATTTATGGCCAAAGACGAAATATCCAAAAATATTTGGATTCTGAGAATCGCAATTTTTAAAACTGTTAGACGAAAACCGAAAGACGAAACTACGAAACTTAAGGGCTAAGCAAACTTGAGGGCTAAGTTAACTTAGTCCTTAAGTCTTGAATAGTAAGGAGGTGTGAATAGTGATTTTAGGGGCAAAATGACTATTTTGCCCCTAACCTTGAAAATCTATAAATAGAAAGCTAAACTTTCATTTTCTAGGATTTTGAAAATCCTATAACTTGAGAGAGAGAGAGAGAAAGAGAGAGAGAGAGAGAGAGAGCTCGGTTGGAAGAGGAAGAAGAAGAGTATGAGCATTAAGGCTCGGATCCAAAGTGATCGTGAAATAGAAAAGCTCGCAAATCGCCGGCTTTGTATAACGAAAGAGAAATAAAGAAGAAAGGTAATCCGAACCCTAGTTTCTTCTAATATTTTCTTTAAGTTTAATATGTTTAAAACATAACTTAATGAGAATAAGGAGTAAAAGATGTTAGTAATGATTTCATATGGTTGAAATCATGAGAAAATAAGAAATAAGAAATAAGAAATAAGAAATTTAGTTTATAAATTTCTTAAGCAAGTATAAGATTTGTAAGGATTTTGAGCGATCCAAATGAATTTTATGAATGAGTAGGTTGAATAAGTAAGGAATTGAGTTATATAACATCAAATTCTAAGAAAAAGTGAAATCGTAATCCAAAATATCGATTAAAAATGAAGAACGAACGAAGAACACGAAGAACGTTGTTGATGGACAAATTTAAAACCATCGTAGTATAGATGTTGTTGATTGACAAGTTTAAAACCATCGCGTATAAGTTAGATGCTTATTGCTTGGTTAGGAACGTTAGAAACGTTCACGAAGAACGGATTAAAATTAAGCTATAACGAAGTTATGGCGAAAAATTTCGTAAAAGAAGAACGAAAATTTGAAAGTTAGTAAATGAACCCAAAAGTGTAGGGTTTCATAAAAATGTAAGATAACATATAAAATGTGAGTCGTGTACTCAAGAACGAATGAATTCGAGTTCGAATGATCGAATTGCGGACGAACGAACGAAGAACGTTAAAAGCGTAAAAATGAACAACGAGCAAAGATTAAGCCAATTGAATGGTATGTTAACAGATTCAGAACAAAGTTCTGTCTGAAGCATATTAAAGTACGTAAGATAAGGAAGAGAATGGATTTGGAACGAACTCGTTCCGAGTTATAACGAAGAAGTTATGAGATCGTAAAGTACGCGTCTCAAACTTGACTTAACACTTAGAAAAAAATTTCTAGGGTTTTGGCTCGGCGCCGCAGCACCGAGAAGTGGCGCCGCAGCGCGAGCTCGGCCATAATTGTTTGGAGAGTGGCGCTGCAGCGCGAGAGATAACAAAGGACTTGGTGCCGCAACGCCAGTCTGGGAAGAGAGGAGAGAGAATTAGGTCGCGCCGCAGCGCGGGAGGAAAAGAAGGGCACGGCACCGCAGCGCCGGTGCAGAGCAATGGCCAGAAATAAAATTTTTAGTTCTCGGATAATGGGGGATGTGCAAGAAAGAAGATAAAGAACATAATGTTCAACTAATGTAACACTTAATCAAGTATTTTAAACCTTTAATAAAGGTTAAACGAAAAGATTAAACGAGAATAAAAGACAAAGAATATAGATGCGGATTACGGAACCGATGTCTAGGGACCGTAGTCATGATAAACGAACGTGAGGGATTGCTATGGTTGTGATTCCTTAGACATTGGTTGACGATGTTAATGTATAACATTTTGATGTTATGACAAGGCATTGAGAGATGAATGTAAAGCGTTTAGACACTGTGAACGCAATGTTGTTGCGATGAGCGATCGGTCTTAGCATACAGCGAACTGTATGGCTTTGACAATAAGAAAGAATAATGAACATGGGGTTCATGGGATGGATAAAGATCGAAAGCAATTAAAACGTTGAGTAAAGGTTGAATGAGAGATTAAGAGACGAGCAATGTGAACGTTGAATACGTAAATGATCCTTGTAAATTGTATTCGCGTTTGACGAATCGTTCTAAGTTTACCCTGGTTGTATGACTTAGACGTTGACGAAGGTAGTAAGTAAGATATGAATTATCAAGGAAAGCCGTAACAAACGGTAATGAGATTAAAGAAAGCCGATTATAAGTCGGATGAGAATGTTATAATGAAGTAAGCGTTGAACACTTTAACCAGCGTAAGGGTTGACTGTAAGCGAGTGTTAAATAGGCAGAACCTACACTCCGTGTATGCTTTAACAGTAATGTAATTAAGACTAAGTTTTAGCCGTGAACGGTGAAGAAACTAAGTTAAAGATAATAACGTATAACGTTAAGAAGTCGAGTTAATAAGTATAACTTGGACAACGTTCCGAGTCGAATGAACCGAACGTTGTAAGGTATGAATATGTTAATATGAAATATTTAACGCTATGCTCTCATAGTATTGACATTGAATGATCATTCCGAGTATACAAAAGATTGTATGACTTACACGATAAAGAATGAATCCTGAGGTATGGCATTTAGTTTCCAGAAAGCCATAAGGAATAAGAAGTTGACTTAACGAACATTATAGTTAAATCGTTCGTATAAGTTAAGATAAAGTTAGGTTGTGGTACAATCCTAACCTTTGATGGTTGACATATGGGAGTTGGGCTAAATAATTCCTTCAGAGAGCGAAGGTATATACGAAACTGGCAACCGATCTAACTCACTGTGATGGTAGTGTAGATGAGATAGGAACTTGTTTGTTGGTTGTTTATGGGAAACCACTCAGAGTACCATATGGACTACTAGCAGAGAAGCGATGTGTGCTGAGTCCTAGAGAAGTATAAGAAGAAGATAAGAATGTAAATCATCAAAGATGATGAACGTGTTGAGTAAGACATCTCCGTATGTCATGAAAATATAAACCGATAATGAAAGTTGTTAGCATAAACTTAATTGTAAGAACGTGAACTTTAAGAATTAAAGTTAAGTAAACCAATGCATAAGTCAAGTATATGACTAATTGGTTTATGTGTTGTTTCCTTATGTGTTATAGGGATTGGAATAAGCATTTCAGCGTAGCTGTTGTTGTGCGTAAGGCAAGTTTCCTAACTTCATTTATATTTTAAATGGATGCTAGTTTCTTAAACTTCTCAGATGTTGAACTTGAGAAGTTCTGTCTGTGTGCGAATGTGTGATATTTGTACAAGGTGGTAGAACGTATGGGGCCTTGTGCCACAATGTGAACACTTTGGTGTTTCTGTGAGATGAACTGTTCTATGTTTGAGTTATTCAATAAAAGAAAGTTCTATTTATACATGAACCGTTATTGTTAAGTCTGTGCTATTAATTCTAGCCAGACAGAATGTGCATGAAAGAGAGTAGAGAATGAAAGTATTTCAAAGTGCATGTAACTAATGTTTTAAGATGATAGGAATCAAGACTATTCCTATTATTCAAGCTGCTTCGTAACCTTTGTTCGGTTATTGAAGTCTGAAAAGAATGTCTAAACTCTTGAAGTTGTATGTCCAAATGTTATGACTTGCTAGGCAATTGAATGCTCACACTTGTTTTAAATGAAATACATTTTCAGCGAACGATGTTAGAAGAACTTAAGGATCCCGTATAGATCAAGCTGACGGTATGCAGATGAAGTGCCATTCAGAATGTGAATGAGTGAGAAGAACAAATGAAGACTTATAATATAGAATGATAGAATTAAACTATAGATTAGTTTAATGAACAGTTATGTATCCTTGGTGGCGGATGAAAGTCACTCTTGTAAGATGAAAGGAATAAGGTAATTATCATTATTTGTAATAAGAAAGGTTCTAAGGTTTCGAAAACCTGGGATTTGAGAATGTATGTTGTTATATTTCGATATATAATGATGTATGTTAGATGAAGGATGTACTCGTGACGTACGGAATCTGGGTGTGAAGATAGACCGGATTTCGGGGCGTTACAGTGACAATAATTAAATCAATAATATAAGAGATATGATGCTGCAATTACTGTAGCAATAATTGAGTATAACTGTGTGACTTCTCACGTAAGCATCAATAATCAATACCGTATGCTACTATGCAATCACGCGTATTATTGTACTTTTACTATCGGGTAGTTCAACAGTTTTAACAGGTAACACCTCCGTCGTTATTTTCATAAAGTATTTTTGTCGTTTTCTCAATCCGACAATAATTTCATTGTGGGGTCCACCAATGATTGTGCCATCGTACGAATATTTCCCGATAAAAAGAATATTCCCCGACCAAACGAATATTTTATAACAACTTGCTTACTTTGCAAAATTTATAAATATTACCCACAACTATAACATTATATCAAATTTACTCCATAATATTCAAAAATAATATTTATAGAAAATTCTTTATTTATAAAAGTTGGGGTTTTACATTATTAGTGATTAACAAATAGTTTCAAAGCAACAAAAGGTATATTTTATAATCTTAACATATATCTCTTATAGTATAATTCTTTAGTCTCTGTGTTTTTGAAATTCATTGTGTTTTATAGTATAAAGTTCTGTAATTCATATATTATAGTTGAGTATGAAATTATGAAGTTGTACTAGTATAAATATCCTATATATACATATAGGTGATTGTATGAAGAGGATATACATGTATGTGATTATGTGAATTACGATCAAAAAAAAAAGAAAAGAGTTTTTACAGTAAAAACATATGAGTATGAACATGTTTTGTAGGATAACAAAATTAGTAATTGATTGTATTCTAATTGTAGAATTGAAAGTCGGGTAAGTTAATTGGATATGAACTACAGAGAATTGTAGTTTAAAAGTAATCAAATTGGTGGTTATTAGAGATTACAGTGTTCACTATGTTTAACAAATGTCAAACATGGAGTTTTGTTTTAAAATATGGTTTTCCAGGAATTTAGTTTTCTGTGATTGTTGTTTAGTGGTTTAAATAAGTATATGCATGTTGGGTAATGTGTATATGTATAATTGGCATAAGTTATACATGTTAATTAGTGTTAGAAATTAATTTATAGACAGAAATTTAGTTGTTCTGTTCTTCGTGGTTGGGTTCTGCAAGTTTCGGCGCCCCAGCGCCAAAAATGGAGCCTCAGCATCCAAATTCGCGCCCCAGCGCCAAATTTTGCGCCCCAGCGCCAGAAGTTCACACCCCAGTGCTGAAATTCGCGCCCTAGCGCCAATCTCACACTGCAGCACCACTGGTTAGCCTAGTTCTCGCGCCGCGGCGCGGGGACAAAAGTCTGAGTCGGACAGTTTTGGCCTCATGTAGTAAAATGGCCATAACTTTCTTATACGAACTCCGATTGAGTTGATTCAAGATGATCCGGAACAAGGATGAGTAGACCTAAAACTTTCATGCTTTAAGTTGTTTACTTTGAGATCTCTAACAGTAGTCAAAATGGTCAACTTTAGGATTGTTATGTTTTCGGGGGCAATCGGAGGGCGTCGGTCATGCACATATTCATGTGTAGTGTTCCTGACCATAAAAGATGATGTCCTAAGTTATTAAAACATGTATGTTAGTAAATATAATGATGCTTAACATTAATAAATAATGAATTAGATAAGTTATAGAAGCATAGTAAGCATACACAAGAGAGGCAAATCGGGCGTGTGATGAATAAACGTTGTGGCAAGTGTTAATGAACTTAAAAAGTGTTTCAATTCAATTGAAATGAATATTATAGGATATAAAATGGATTTAATATAAAACCAATAAGTAGTCCTAGCAAGACTTAAGCACTTGAACGAATTTCGAGTTTGACTAAGAAGAAATATAGTGAGACAGTAAGTCGAAAAGTTAGCACAATCTAATTGAACATTCTGTGCTAATTAACAAGAAAGATTATGAGATGTGGAGTAGAGTTTACATTACAATTACTATGTATTTTTATGTGATTAATAGTTGATGTGTATGATTATATAATTGTGTAGGGCACGTGAAGTACAGATAACTGTAAGCTATTAAACTGTTATTGGTAAACAACGATCAAGGCAAGTCTTTCGGTTCCTATTTTCTACGTGGACTTGATGAACTGTTTTAAATTGCATGATATGTTATGCATGTTGAAATCATTAAATATTAAAGTCAATATATGACTACATTGTTTTGGCTAAGTAATGATGATTGAGTAAGGAACTCAATCTTTATATTTGCTATGTGAATTAAAAGCATGTATGCCATGTTACTATAATGAGATGTATATCGAGCATATTATTATATGCTATGTGATGCATGAAAACTGTTAGACTTTGCTGGGCTGTCGAGCTCACTCTTGAAAATAACCACTTTTGCAGGTCAAGATTTTAAGGTAAAGATATGTGCAAAGTGAGTTATAGATATCTATATTCACGAAGATTACTTATGTTTTATGAGAAATGTATTTCAAATTTTAAACGTAACATGTTCTTGAATTGTAAGTTGAGTTATCCAATGTATATGGATATTTAGTTATGATGTAAGACTTTGTATAGTCATTTTTTGTAACGATTCATGATATAAGATTGAATCAAAGATATGTAATGTAAAGGTTGCGATTCAGGACAAGAAAGAAGGAAATGTATAAAAGTTTTAAATATTATGCAATTTTAGTGTTTTTAATATCAAATAATGATGTAAAATTAGAGGTTGAATGTATTATTAACGACCAAAGTTGAGAATTAAATTGTATGAATTTTGGGGTCGTTAAAGTCTTAGGTACTCATACCTAAGGTTTATAACCTATCAGCTCTGATACCAACCTGTAACGCCCCGAAATTTGGTCTATCTTCACACCCAGATTCCGTACGTCACGAGTACATCATTCATCCAACATACATCATTATATACTTAAATATAATAACATACATTCTCAAATCCCAGGTTCTGGAAACCTTATAACCTTTCTCGTTACAAATAATGATAATTACATTATTCTTTTCATCTTACAAGAGTGACTTTTATCCGCCACCAAGGATACATTTAGTTCATTAAACTAATCTATAGTTTAGTTATCATCTTTCTACATTACAGGTCTTCACTTGATCTTCTCACTCATTCACATTCTGAATGACACTTCATCTGGATACCGTCAGCTTGATCTATACGGGATCCTTAAGTTCTTCTAACATCATTCGCTGAAAATGTTTTTCATTTAAAGCAAGTGTGAGCATTCAATTTCCCAGCAAGTCATAACAGTTGAACAAACAACTTCAAGAATTTAAACATTTTTTTCAGACTTCAATAACCGAATAAGGTTACGAAGAAGCTTGAATAATAGTAATAGTCTTGATTCCTATCATCTTAAAACATTAGTCACATTCACTTTGAAATACTTTCATTCTCTACTCTCTTTCATGCACATTCTGTCTGGCTAGAATCAATAGCACAGACTTAACAATAACGGTTCATGTATAAACAGAACATTCTTTTATGGAACAGTTCAAACATAGAACAGTTCTTCTCACAAAAACATCGAAGTGTTCAAATTGTGGCACAGGGCCTTATACGTTCTACCACCTTGTACAAATATCACACATTCGCACATAGACAGAACTTCTCAAGTTCAACATCTGAGAAGTTTTAGAAACTAGCATTCATTTAAAAATATGAATGAAGTTAGGAAACTTGCCTTACGCACAGCTACAACTTATGATGAACTACTCATTCCAATCCCTATAACACATAAGGAAATAACAAATACACCAATTAGTCATATACTTGACTTACGCGTTGTTTTACTTAACTTTACTTCTTAAGGTTCGCGTTCTTGCAATATAATTTTACGCGACTAACTTTCATTACCGGTTTACGGTTTCATGACATACGGAGATGTCTTACTCAACACGTTCATAATCTTTGATGATTCACATTCTTATCTTCTTCGTATACTTCTCTAGGACTCAGTACACATCGCTTCTCTGCTAGTAGTCCATATGGTACTCTGAGTGGTTTCCCACAAACAATCAACAAACAAGTTCCCGTCTCATCTACACTGCCATCACAATGAGTTAGATCGGTTTCCAGTTTCGTATATACCTTCTCTCTCTGAAGGAATTGTTTAGCCCATCTCCCATATGTCAACCATCAAAGGTTACGATTGTATCACAACCTAACTTTCTCTTAACTTATTCGAATTATTAAATTATAATGTTCATTAAGTTAATTTCTTATTCCTTTTGGCTTTCTGACAAGTAATTGCCATACCTCAAGATTTATTCTTATCCGATTCACATCCGGCTTTCATTAATCTCATTACCGTTCGATACGGCTTTCTTGATACCATTCGTATCTTACTTACTACATTCATCAATGTCTAAGTCATACAACCAGGGTATACTTAGCACATTCGCCAAACGCGAATACGATTCACGAGGATTGTTTACGTATTCAACGTTAACGTTGTTCGTCTCTTAATCTCTCATTCAACCTTTACTCAAGGTTTCAATTGCATTCATCGTTATCCATTCCATGAACCCCATGTTCATTATTCTTTCTTAATGTCGAAGCCATACTATAACGACCGAGAAATTCGGATTTTAATGTAAGATGATTTTATTAGATTAAATAATAATAAAATCATATTATCTGGGATATCAAGATGGTTGTCGTTTTGTAACCTATTGATATTGGAATATCGTAGTATTTGAGCTATGTGAAGGATTTAAGGTGTTTGAATTTCCAAGACGAAAATAAAAGTTTTCCGAAAAAATTTCCGAAAAACACTATTCATTGGTATTTGCTCGGGATTTATTTTTGAATTTCCGAGAAATACGTAATGGTAGAATATTAAAGTAAGACGGATTATGTAATAATAATCTAGTTATGGAAAACATAATATTTCGCTTATGGACTTGAATTGAGAACGTAAGGAAAATGAAGAACTATTGCGTTAAGGAATGATGGTATGATACGTGAGTATTGTACAAGGAATGGAAACGAGTATAATACAAAGTATTATATGAGTTTGTAAGAAGAATGCATTATCGTATATAAATTCTATACGAATTAGAATACGAGAATAATACATAAACTATATGTATATGTATTATGTAATATTAATGGACTTGTAAAGATTGGTTAGGATTTTGTACAAGCCCAAGTGAATTAAGGTTAAGGCCCAACTTATGAATTAATAAACATATGAAGGTTTGTTAAGCAAAGCCCAAGGATTTTTGTAATCCAAGCCAAAGCTAGAATACATGAGTTGGCAAACCCATGGGAAAATCCATATTAATATGGTTAAGGTGTAATGACCAAGATAAGTGGTAAATGTGTGGTTACCAAGTATTAAAAGTGGTGACCAAGTTAAGTAGTAACCAAGTTAAATGAGTAATGAAAAAGCAAGTGATAGGTTTTCTGCCTTGCAAGTAATGAATAGTAAGGAGTTGCAAAAGGAGGTGGGATGATGGAATTGACTAAATTGCCCTAACCTTAGGAATTCTATAAATAGTGAAGGTTGGCAAGTAATTTGTTAGTTGTTCAAATAATCCAATCACTCTCTCTCAAAGTGCTTAAGTGTTAGGAGAATTAAGTTGCAAGTAAGTTATTCCATAAGTCAAGAAGAAGAAGAAGCTACTTACTACAGACTTCAAATGTAAGACTCCTTCTCCAATTATCTGTGACAACCCGATATTTTCGATATAAATAAATCTTAAATTTTGCGTATAAATTTTTTATTATTATTATTTTAAGGATGAGGATTTGTACAAGATTATGTGTATATGTATTTATGTGGTAAATAAAAATATATTTATTACATGAATATTTACAAGTAAATTTATTCTTGAATTATTGATTATTATAAAGTATATTTTTATAATAATTAATTTTAAAATAAAAATGTTTTGATTTATTATTTTCCATGAATATATAATCATATATTATTTAAATAATATATGAAGTGATTTTTAGAATAAATATAATAATTATTTTATTATATGAATTTTTGTACAGATTATTAAGTTAATTATTTTACCTTAATTATTAAGGTTAAATATGAAATAATAATCAGATATGGAATCCAAACCCTAATTTTGGATTATTGTCAAGGTATGAGAATAATAATATAATATTAATTATAATTTGATTTTTTAGTGCTATGAATATGTACGGTAAGACCGTATTGAAAATGGTTGGTCAATTACGGTATATTTTGACCAAACCCTAGTAATCATGTTAAACCCTAATTTGAGATCCAAATTAGAGTATAAGGTTATTTTATAAGTGTATAATATTAATTATGTCATGTATTTAATGTATTAATTAGGTAAACCCTAATTAAAAATTCTGGAAACCCTAATTGCTATAATTAGTAACCCTAATTTGAAATTAGAGTTTGAGATTGTTGGTGAGTATCGATAATGTGATTAACTAACAAGTATGGTGTTTATAATAATTAAATTTAGAAACCTTAAATTGTTAAACCCTAATTACTAAAATAAAACCCTAATTTAGTAATTAAAAACCGTAATAGTAATTTGGTAACCCTAATTACCAAAAGAATAAACCCTAATTGCTTTATTAGCAAGGTTAATTATGATTAAGGGTATTAAACCCTAATGCCCATGTGTTAGATAATTACAAACTTATTTTAATTAACAAAGTTAATTTTTCAAAATATTAGAAACTAAAATTTAGTTATTATTTTTGTAATAAACCCTAATTGCTAAATCCTAAAATTGGAAAATTTTGAAATCCTAGTTGCTAAATCTTTAAGGGTTAAATATTAAACCCTAAACACTAAAATATCTAAACCCTAAACCTAAAGCAAATTTCTAGAACAAAAGGAAAATGGCAAAAATGCCCATTTTAGGCATTTAAGAAGCTAGTTATAGGTTTTGACAATTAGGGGTGGTTGTTCACCAAATCTAACAACCCCACATGCATAAAACTCCAGTAACAAGCAATATACATCAGCCATACATGCATCATACACTAGTATATATAGATTGAGAGAGAGAAAATGTTATTTTGTTGCACAATTATTCACCAAACTTATCCTAGACCTCTCTCTCTTGAAACCTCCGAAATTATCTAGTAAAATCAGTCAAGAAACAAGCCCCACGAACATCAACAACAAAACAGTAACGAAAAATCAGAAATCGATCAAGAAGGTATAAAACCCTACTTTGAATTTCTGTCCAAAATTTGGTGTTAGATGTTGATTTTTATTGTTGTAATATGTTGAATCTAGTGTATAATCATGATCTGGGTTGTTAGAAACTAGACCCATAACATCTAAATGATCAGATTCACGTTTTTCCAAAAATCTGGAAAAAAATTTCTGGTGATTTTCAGTCAAATGTCAGGCCCTATAACTCTCTGGTTGTTTATGATTTATGTTGTTTTTAAGTTGTTATGTGTAGTCTGTAAGGTGCTCTTTAATATTCAAAAAGAATAAAGCTTATATCTGTTATAGATCGCAAGATATTCACGGTCAAAACCCGTTGACCAAACTGCTAAAAGTCGCGAACCCAGAAAGTAAGAACAAGGGTCTGTGTCCTAGTTTGACCGGCCATATCTTGTTCATTATTTGATTTTTTTGTGTTATTTTGCTTTATAGTTGTAGTACTACATGTTATCTACAACTTGTAATTGATAGATCGCATAAAGGTTGCACGATCACCAAGTTATAAAATGTCAAAGGAGGTATCCTGACTGTTTTTCATTTTCTGGGTAACCCAGAAAATGAAGAACACGTCTGACAGGTACTTTGTGAGCCCAGATCTTAGTGTTATGTTGTTGTTTAGTCATGAAATGAGTTTGTATTTGTAGTACTACACGAGTACTACAACATCACAGTTTTAAACCAACCCAGAAACGTAAGGATCACTGTTTAAATCACGGTCAAAGCATCACCCTCACCTCTGCCGGAAAATCTAGAAAACACTCAAGAACACCTATAGCGACAGAAAGCGTCGCTATAGGCCTTTAGCGACAGTTTTATTTATAAATTCCGAAAATTAATTAATAAATAGAAAAAAATATTTTTTAATTATTAAAAATACAAAATAAATTATAAAAAAATATTTTAAATTCTGAAAATTAGTTTTTAATTATTTTAAATATATTTCATAAATATTTAATATTTTTGGAATATTAAAAATAATTAATTTATTTAATTATAATATTAAATAAATTATTTAAAAATGATTTTAATATTTGAAAAATCATTTAAAATTATATTATGGTATAAGAAAATAATTTAAGTTATTTTTAATAACTTTTAATATTATGTGATAATTTTCATTAGTAAATTAAATATTAATGATAATTAAGTTATTTATTAAATGAATTAAATAAATGAATTAAAATGACTTTATTATATTAAAAATCATTTTAAATAATAAGGTATTTAAAAATATTTGAAGTTATAAAATATAACTTTTAATATTTAAAGGTAAATTTCATTAATTAATTATTATTAATGATATTAAAGTTATTTGATAATTATATTAAATAATTTAGTTTAAAAATGATTTTTATATTATAATAATCATTTTAAATGGAAATAAAGTGTTTAAAGATATTTTAAGTTATAAAGTATAACTTTTAATATTTAAAGGATAATTTCATTAATAAGTTAATATTAATGATATTTATTTAATAATTAATGATATTAAATTTATTTAATAATTATATTAAATAAATAGTTTTAAAATGGTTTTATTTATTTAAAAAACATTTAAAAAGGATATTAATAATTTAAAATATTTTAAGTTATAATTAATGACTTTTAATATTTAGATAATAGTTCATTAATATTTAAATATTAATGGTAATTATTTAATAGTGATTTTAAATGTTTAAGAATCAATTAAAGGTAATATTAATACTTTAAAAATATTTTGAGTTATTATACATAACTTTAATATTTTGGCAATGGTTTCATTAATAGTTTAATATTAATTAAATATTAATAATAATAGAATTGTTTAAGACTTAAATCATTTAATAATGATTCTGATATTTCAAAAATTATAATAAATGATAATAATTATTTAATAATTATTATAAGGCCATGAAAAATAGTGCGACTGATGTTTAAGTTATCCAAATGGATATTGAACTTTGGATTAGAGTCTTAGACTCGATATTTAAACGATAAAGCTGTCGGTAGACCGACATAGATCAGAAATTGATCTGGACTTAGATAAATTGGTTAGTTAATTATTTATTTGTGATTCAATGGTTATTAAGGTTGTATGATAATGTGAATAGGAAATGTGCTGACTGCAATAGTCAGTGTTATGTGTACGATATGTTGTACTAATCAGTAAAATGATCTGATTAATGATAGGTTGTGATTAAAAAAAGGGTAGATCTAAGTTGAGTAAGTGTAAGCAGCGCAACAGGCAAGTATCCTAACTTTGTATTTTCTTTATGCAATGGATAGAAGTGAGAAATTCCGAATTAATGTTATTATTGTACAGATTGTTAAACTTATATTATATAAGCCCATTGACTATCAACATGCTAGTATATGATAATTCAGTTATATATATTCTGTTCGTTAATTTCTATAAATGATTATACAAGTGTCCCCACTTGGATAATCATTGTATTTAATCGCATGTTGATACCCCTTTGATATACATATATGTTGAATTATATAAAACCTTTGTTATGAAAACCCGACAGGTATGAACATCCCGATAATGGGAAAAAATTTATGCGCCCAAGGCGGACAGAGTGAACGATAACATAGTTCTTATACATGTAGTATTGATCAATACAGGGTACAACAGGGCTGATCACCCTCCGTGCCCGTAAGTCATGACGGTTTACAGATGAATTTCTGTTCAAACCTTTTCGAAAATGAAAAACAATGTTCATAGTATGTCACAGAAATCCCATGTATAGTCAATACGTAGTTTCAAAAATTTGAAAGAGGGTTGTTATGTTATTATTATTGGTACAGATTACTTCACAACTACTTACTAGTTGTAGAAGAATATTATAAAGAAAACATTTAAATTCCTTCAGCCTATATATATATAATACTTGCTGGGCACTCAAATGCTCATTCTTGCTTAATTTAAATGTTTTCAGCTAAGTATGAAGGATCAGAAGAAACTGTCAAGGACAAGGGAAAAGGAAAAGTTGCTGAATGACTCTCTTTATGCTACTGCTTGTAATAGTTTTAGATTATGAAGACTATGATATATATAATTATATATGTTATGACATGTAATGAATGTTTAAAGGTTACGTACTTGGGAGAAAGACTCTGATGTAATTATAAATTTAAGTTTAAGTTTTATAATATTGTTATTATTATTAGTAGTATTCCGCTCATAGAAATGGTATCGTGAAGTACGGAGTTCGGGTTTCAAGTATCCGGGTTCGGGGACTTTACATTATCTTCTATCTCTAACATGATAGGTTGATAAGAAAAGCTTGGATTAAGGAACATGAATGATAAAAAAGAAAGAAGTATGTATAAGTAATGAACTTAAGCCACATAAGTTGGTAATAAGTCATTTAAGATAGCATAAGTTGTAAACTTATGTGAATGCATGATAAACTTGTGATAGGTTTATTAATAAAAGTATATGTATATACATCAATTTGTAAGAACATATGTATCAAGAATACATAAGTAAAGTTAAATGATGAAATCATGTATGGATGATGATTAAGAATTTTAATTGTCATAAGTTATGAATGATAAGTTCATAAGTAGTTTGAAAGTTATCAAGTATAAGCTTACAATGAGATAAGTTAAAATCCAACCATGAGTATAAATATTTGGATTAAGGATGTTAAAATGTTCACATTATGACTGTAATTCATTGGTAGTGTTGAACAAGTTCTAAGAACGAAGAATTGCCGGAAATCGCACGATTTGACGATAATCGTCGAATTCGTAAATTTCCCGGAATGGAAGTCAAATTTTGAGTTTGAGTTCGGAAATGTTATTTTCCAATGGAGACAAGTCATGTTTGTCATTTAAGAGTTGCTGACTCGAAAATGGACAAATTCTGACTTAGAACGATGAAACGAGCGTTTAACGTTCACGAACGTTTATCGTTTTCGTTAAAAATGAATCAATAGATGAATTTTTTGCAAAAGAAGTCAAATAGATAAAATTCTTGCATGAACACATAGATTACGTAATTTGTGAACCGTAGGCTTTTGAACGAGCCAATTCGGACTTAAAACGAAGAAGTTATGCGTCCGGGAAGTTCACAAAAATTAAAAGTTAGAAAAAATTTCTGGTGCACAGAGTAGGCGCCGCGGCGCCAACCCTCAGCCTTTTGGTCGCGCCGTAGCGCGACTTCTGGGACTCGGCTACTGCTAATTTATGCCGCAGCGCGAGATGCAAGAGTAATGCCCGCGCCGCAGCGCCAGGCACAGAACTTGGACAGTAAAGAATAAAAATAAAGGGAAAGGAAGGGGATGGTAGGAGATTGAACTAAACCTACCTTAAACAATTTAAAGTAACATTGTTGGGACATTGTTAAGACTTAAAAGTAATGAAGAATGGTTAATATAACCAAGTCGAATGAACGTAAAGCGAACGATAAATCAAAACGCATAAGAATGAAATCTAATCTTTAATTAGATTGAAATGAAGGGTAAGATATATTCAGATACATACTTGATTATATGTGACCTAATGTAAGGCATTATGTGATCATGTATTGTAGAGACTTGAAAGACTTGAACGTAAAGTAAAATACACAGTAGCAGACGCTAAAGGTAAGTATTCTAACTCTTGTTTCAGTTCAATCTGAACAAGTTTATGATGTTCATGTATCATTTCGCATGAATTGAAGTATAATGAAGTTAAAGCCAGTTTCTTTGGCTAGACTTAACATATTGAGTGGATTATTTATAATCTGTTCATCTGTTATCGAATGCTAGTATCTTTTGTCAACTACTGATAGTTTTCAAAAGAAGACTGAATTGTTAAACAAATATTTTGTCGGTAAAACGACAGGCACGCGAGGTTGCCAAATGATTAAACGTACATACGTTTAATGGATGTAGTATTGATCAATACAGAGTACAATAGGCTGATCACCTAGAAGTGCTCGTAAGTAATATCGGGCTTACGGACTTAGGTCCGGGTTGTCCTTTTCAAAGAAAGAATGAATACTCAAGGTCTTTGACCAGAGTGAATGTTTTACTGGATTTATTCATTGTGAAACATTTTGAAAGGAAAGATGAATTGCTATTTTGAATCATCAATAGTACTTCATAGTTATTGTTCAGTTATCGAAGATATATGATTCATATGTATCAAGCATGTTGTTATTGAAGTTGTTATACTTGCTGAGCTAGTTTTGCTCACTCTTGCTTGAACCATATGAATGCTGCTAAGACTGAACGTCCTGAAGGATCAAATAAGGATAAAGGAAAAGCTAAGGCAGATTATTAAGCTGTCATGTAATAGTATAGGTCTATTGTTGTAATGTAATGAATATTATGACAAGAGAACCTTTGTAATGGGTTTAGAACCTAGGAAATGTAAATATTGAATTAAATATATATAAGTTATGTTCATTCTTTGAGACTTTCAATTGAATGAATGTATGAATGTTTGTACAGTATAGCACCATCTGTCGGGTTGTAAGATACCCGGATTTGGGGGCGCTACAAGTTGGTATCAGAGCCTAGGCTATAAAACTTAAAGGGAATTAGAACCTTAATTCATAACCTTAATAAAGAAGTAAAAGAAGAAAGATAACCTTATAAAAATGCATTATAGTATGTTATGTGTTTTTATTTATGTTACTGACGTGTACTAATCAATCTGTATTGTTTTATTGTAGATGTCAGGAGAAAATGATATGTATAGAAATATACATGTAGTAAGCGAGGATTCGGTTAATCGGGTAGATATACTACCAAATCCCGTAGCGATAGAGCCAGAAGTGGTAGTAATAAAGTCTGGAGACTCGGACAATTTAGACTATATGTCTATTTTTGATGGCATTCTAGAGGAGGAGGTGGACGTAATGTCCTTTGACCAAGTTCCACCCGCAGAGGAGATGTCTACGGGGGATTCGATGAAAGCATTGTTTATGGCGGTATTGGATAGGAATGTCCATTATTGCCAGGAGGTAAAGGAGTTGAAAGCGGAAATCCAAGCTGTCCGTGAGGACAAGCTTATCATGGAGGGAATGTGGGAGGAGGAACACGATGATCGTGTTTTAGCTAAGGACAAGGTCTGAGAGCTGAAATGTGAAGTCTTTGAGCTCAAGCAAGAGCTAAAAACTAAACAGAGGAGATTGGAGAGGATGTCCTATATACATAGGAGTTCTCATATGGATTTCCAGCAGCAAGTGGCTGGGTATCTGGTAGAGGCGGGACAGACACGACATACCATCAGTCGGGATGTTATTGCCGGTCTTGCCAGCAAAGATTTTGAGAATGCCTTACGGCAGATGTAATCTAGCAATAGCTAGAGTAGCGTAGATATGTAAATATTATGTATCTAGTAGTGACGTAAAACCCTCTTTTGTATAAACAAGGGTAGTCTTTTGTAAATCCCAATTTTTGGAAAGTAGTTGCGGGATGGTAATGTAATCAGCTAAGACTGAGTAATGTAATCAGCTAAGGCTGAATAATGTAAACAATGTAGTGTTATACTACAAGTTATTAATCAATATAAGCCTCTTTTATGGAACATATTGAGTAATGAGTATGAGTTATTGTTTTATCACAAATAATAATTAACTCACAAGGATAAAGTAATAATGATGTGTTGTTTTCTTAACAGCTAAATGCCGCCAAGAAGGGGACAACGAAATCAAGAAACTAATGTTAACCAACCGGAAGGTGGTCCGGTTAATCCAATGTAAGAGTTCGTTAATCTTTTAACGGCTGCATTTAATAGAACGGGGGCTAATGTACCCGTAATTCCTGGAGTAGTACGAGCTACTACTTTTAAGGACTTTAAAAGTGTAGGTCCGCCGGAGTTCAAGGGAACTACGAACCCTATAGAAGCCCAAACTTGGGTGAAAGAAATTGAGAAAGTATTTGTAATTACAAATGTAGAGGAGGGTTAAAAGGTTGCCTTTGCAACCTATTTGATGAAAGGAGAGGCCAACTTCTGGTGGGAGGCAAACCAGGCTAGGACCGAAATAGGAAACCTAACATGGGAGAGGTTTACGGAGATTTTCTTCGAAAATTATTTTCCCACGAATATGCAAGGGAGAATGGAAATGAGGTTTCTGGAATTGAAACAAGGGGATATGACAGTTCCCCAGTATGCCGCCAAGTTTAATGAACTAGCACGATTTGCTCCACATCAAGTGGACACTGAAGTGAGAAATGCTAGAAGATTCGAGCAGGGCTTAAAACCCTGACTCTATAGCCGAATCTCTGTGTTCCAAAGTACTTCCTTTGGAACCATATTAGAGAAGGAAATAATAGCCGAAGGTGGGAATGAGGTTTTAAGCCAGTACCACAAAGATAAGAAAAATAAAGGAAGAGTTGATGGGGGAATTAAGACCGAAGGAGCCATGCAGTGGTAGTGGCGACGGTCAGAAAAGAAAGGATTTTAACTCTGGGAATACCGGAGTGAAACAAGGCGATTCAAAAAGGAGGATGAAGGCCTGTAAAACCTGCGGAAAGACTCACTTGGGAGTCTGTCTCAAAGGAAAGGCCGTATGTTATAATTGTGGAAAGGACGGACACATTTCGCCTAACTGTCCAAATCCGAAGAAAAATCTCGGATGTTTTGTATGTGGATCAACTGACCACATAGCAAAGAATTGCCCGAAGAAGGGTATGGAAGGAAATAAGGGCACTAATAGTGGAAAGTTAGCTATTAGCGGTCCAGTTCAGCCGGGTAGACCAATGGCCCGCACTTTTAATATGACAGTCCAAGATGCGGTGGCATCTGGGGACGTAGTTGCAGGTATTATCCCAATCAATAACATTAATGCATATGTGCTTTTTGATTCGGGTACTACTTGTTCGTTTATAGCATGTGATTTTGCTAGACGATTAGAATTATTTCCCGAAAAGTTGCCTATACCTGTGAACATTAAGGTAGCAAATGAAGAGATAATTCCTGTGGATAGTATTCATAGGAGTTGTTGCGTAGATATACGTGGATGTAAGTTATCGGTAGATTTAATACCGATAAGGTTGGGAGAATTTGATGTAATTCTCGGAATGGATTGGTTGATTAACCATGGGGCAATTATAGATTGCCAAAAGAAACGTATGAGCATCAGGACGTTGAAGCAACCTCCTGTAGTATTCTACGATAATAAATCACTGGGGAGATCGTGTTGTCTTACGATGACACAAACTAGAAAACTCTTAAGAAAGGGATGTGTTGGTTACTTGTGCCATGTTGTTGATACCCAGCGAGTGGGAACAACCATGGAACAAATACCTATAGGAAACGAATTCAAGGATGTATTTCCAAGTGAGTTACCGGGTTTACCACCGGATAGGGAGATTGAATTTGTAATAGACATTGTGCCAGGAGCGGCACCAGTGTCAAGGGCACCGTACCGTATGGCGCCGGTTGAAATGAAAGAGCTAATGGTTCAATTAAAAGAACTGTTGGATAGGAAGTACATTCAACCAAGTGTTTCCCCGTGGGGTGCACCAGTGTTGTTTGTCAAGAAGAAAGATGGATCGTTAAGACTTTGTATCGACTATCGAGAGTTGAACAAATTAACGATAAAGAATAAATACCCATTGCTCAGGATTGATGATCTCTTTGATTAGTTGAAAGGGGCAAAGTATTTTTCTAAAATAGATTTGCGGACGGGGTATCACCAGTTGAAGGTGAGGAAAGAGGATATACCAAAGACGGCATTCAGAACTCGTTATGGTCATTACGAGTTTCTGGTGATGTCATTTGGGTTGACGAATGCACCAGCTGCATTTATGGACATGATGAACAGAGTGTTCAAATCATATTTGGACAAGTTTGTGGTTGTGTTTATTGATGATATTCTAGTCTATTCAAAGACGCCAGAAGATCATGCTGAACGCTTAAGATTAGTGTTGGAAACACTAAGAAAGGAGAAGTTATATGCGAAATTCACTAAGTGTGAATTTTGGCTGGAGAAAGTTCAGTTTTTAGGTCATGTCATTGATCAGGAAGGGATTTCAGTGGATCCAGCAAAGGTAGAAGCAGTGATGAACTGGGAACAACCGAAAACGCCGACTGAGGTGCGGAGTTTCCTAGGGTTAGTGGGTTACTATCGAAGATTTATCCAAGATTTTTCGAAGATAGCTACCCCGTTGACTAATTTAACAAGGATGACAGTGAAATACGTATGGACGGATAAATGTGAAGACAGTTTTCAAGAACTGAAGAAAAGACTAAGTATAGCACCTGTTTTGTCATTGCCAGATGACACGGGAAATTTTGTAGTATATAGTGATGCTTCGCATAGAGGGCTTGGTTGCGTGCTCATGCAGCATGGCAAAGTCATTGCGTATGCATCACGGCAGTTGAAGGATTATGAGAAAGTTTACCCTACTCATGATCTGGAACTGGCCGCGATAGTATTCGCCCTAAAGATATGGAGGCATTATCTTTATGGGGAGAAATGTGAGATATATACAGACCATAAGAGTCTAAAGTATATCTTCACTCAGAAGGAGTTGAATATGAGACAGAGGAGATGGCTGGAGTTGATAAAGGATTACGACTGTGAAATCCTGTATCACCCTGGGAAAGCCAATGTAGTTGCCGACGCCTTAAGTAGGAAGGGTCGGGAAAAGTTGTCTATGTTAACGGCTCAAAATGAGTTAATAACAGAGATGGCTAGGATGGAAATAGAAGTGAAGATGCCGAGTGAATCGGGGCAGATACTTTTTACCATGGAGAGACAATCTACCATTGTAGAGAGGGTCAAGGAGGTAAAACTCAAGACTGATGAGTGTAACCAAATGAAGAAGCGGTTAACCGATAAAGGAGATGATAAGTATAGTCTTGATAATGAAGGATTATTAAGATTTGAAGGAAGAATTTGGATTCCGAATGAGACGGAATTAAAGGAGCAAGTGTTACAAGAAGCTCATAGTTCAAGGTACTCGATACATCCTGGTAGCACTAAGATGTATCAAGACCTTCGACAGAGTTTTTGGTGGCCAAACATGAAAAGGGAAATAGTAGAGTATGTAAGTAGGTGTTTGACTTGTCAAAAAGTTAAGGCCGAACATCAACGACCCAGTGGCTTGCTACAGTCATTGGAGATTCCAGAATGGAAATGGGAGCATATCTCGATGGATTTCGTGGTAGGACTTCCAACAACGTCAAAAGGGTACGATTCTATTTGGGTAATAGTCGAGCGATTGACGAAATCGGCTCACTTCTTACCAATTAGGGTCAAGTATAACTTAGACCAGTTAGCTAAACTTTATGTCAAGGAAGTTATTTCCAGACATGGGGTACCGATATCGATTGTGTCAGATCGCGATCCACGATTCACATTGAACTTCTGGAGAAGTTTGCAAGAACAGCTGGGGACACAGTTAAAGTTAAGCACTGCTTATCATCCACAAACTGATGGACAGAGCTAGAAAACAATTCAGACGTTAGAAGACATGCTGAGGTCTTGCGTCATGGATTTCAAGGGTAGTTGGGATGATCACCTACCACTGGTAGAATTTGCTTATAACAACAGTTATCATACAAGCATAGGTATGCCGCCTTATGAAGCTCTGTATGGAAGAAGATGCAGAACACCATTGTGTTGGGATGAGGTGGGAGAACGCCGGATGCTAGGACCAGAATTGGTGCAGCAAACAGCGGATATAGTAAGGTTAATTCGGATGCGTCTCGTCACGGCTCAAGACAGATAGAAGAAGTATACAGACTCACATCGATTAAATCGAGAGTTCGAAGTAGGTTCGTATGTGTTTCTGAAGGTATCTCCCTGGAAAGGAAAGATACGCTTTGGAAAGAAAGGAAAGTTAAGTCCAAGGTTTATAGGACCTTTTGAAATATTAAACCGGGTAGGAGAGGTAGCTTATAAGATAGCATTACCTCCAGACCTAGAAAGAATACATAACGTGTTTCACGTATCTGTATTACGTCCGTATAAGCCAGACTATAAGCACGTAATCGATTATGAGCCGATTCATATCGAGAAGGATTTAACATATGAAGAATCGCCGATTCAAATCATCGATAGAAAGGAACAATTTTTGAGGAACAAAGTAATACCATCAGTGAAGGTGTTATGGAAGAACCATGATGCTGAAGAAGCAACGTGGGAGTTAGAAGAAAAGATGAAGAAAAATTTTCCTCATTTATTTGAAAAAAAAAACGAGATTCTGAGGACAGAATCTTTATAAGGGGGGAAGAATGTAACGACCGAGAACTTCGGATTTTAATGTAAGATGATTTTATTAGATTAAATAATAATAAAATCATATTATGTGGGATATCAAGATGGTTGTCGTTTTGTAACCTATTGATATTGGAATATCGTAGTATTTGAGCTATGTGAAGGATTTAAGGTGTTTGAATTTCCAAGACGAAAATAAAAGTTTTTCGAGAAATTTTCTGAAAAACACTATTCATCGATATTTGCTTAGGATTTATTTTTGAATTTCCGAGAAATACGTAATGGTAGAATATTAAAGTAAGACGGATTATGTAATAATAATCTAGTTATGGAAAACGTAATATTTCGCTTGCGGACTTAAATTGAGAACGTAAGGAAAATGAAGAACTATTGCGTTAAGGAATGATGGTATGATACGTGAGTATTGTACAAGGAATGGAAACGAGTATAATACAAAGTATTATATGAGTTTGTAAGAAGAATGCATTATCGTATATAAATTCTATATGAATTAGAATACGAGAATAATACATAAACTATATGTATATGTATTATGTAATATTAATGGACTTGTAAAGATTGGTTAGGATTTTGTACAAGCCCAAGTGAATTAAGGTTAAGGCCCAACTTATGAATTAATAAACATATGAAGGTTTGTTAAGCAAAGCCCAAGGATTTTTGTAATCCAAGCCAAAGCTAGAATACATGAGTTGGCAAACCCATGGGGAAATCCATATTAATATGGTTAAGGTGTAATGACCAAGATAAGTGGTAAATGTGTGGTTACCAAGTATTAAAAGTGGTGACCAAGTTAAGTGGTAACCAAGTTAAATGAGTAATGACCAAGCAAGGGATAGGTTTTGTGCCTTGCAAGTAATGAATAGTAAGGAGGTGCAAAAGGAGGTGGGATGATGGAATTAACTAAATTGCCCTAACCTTAGGAATTCAATAAATAGTGAAGGTTGGTAAGTCATTTGTTAGTTGTTCAAATAATCCAATCACTCTCTCTCTCTCTCTCAAAGTGCTTAAGTGTTAGGAGAATTAAGTTGCAAGTAAGTTATTCCATAAGTCAAGAAGAAGAAGAAGCTACTTACTATAGACTTCAAATGTAAGACTCCTTCTCCAATTATCTTCTATCTCTAACATGATAGGTTGATAAGAAAAGCTTGGATTAAGGAACATGAATGATAAAAAAGAAAGAAGTATGTATAAGTAATGAACTTAAGCCACATAAGTTGGTAATAAGTCATTTAAGATAGTATAAGTTGTAAACTTATGTGAATGCTTGATAAACTTGTGATAGGTTTATTAATGAAAGTATATGTATATACATCAATTTGTAAGAACATATGTATCAAGAATACATAAGTAAAGTTAAATGATGAAATCATGTATGGATGATGATTAAGAATTTTAATTGTCATAAGTTATGAATGATAAGTTCATAAGTAGTTTGAAAGTTATCAAGTATAAGCTTACAATGAGATAAGTTAAAATCCAAACATGAGTATAAATATTTGGATTAAGGATGTTAAGATGTTCACATTATGACTGTAATTCATTGGTAGTGTTGAACAAGTTCTAAGAACGAAGAATTGCCGGAAATCGCACGATTAGACGATAATCATCGAATTCGTAAATTTCCCGGAATGGAAGTCAAATTTTGAGTTTGAGTTCGGAAATGTTATTTTCCAATGGAGACAAGTCATGTTTGTCATTTAAGAGTTGCGGACTCGAAAATGGACGAATTCTGACATAGAACGAAGAAACGAGCGTTTAATGTTCACGAACGTTTATCGTTTTCGTTAAAAATGAATCAATAGATGAATTTTTAGCAAACGAAGTCAAATAGATAAAATTCTTGCATGAACACGTAGATTACGTAATTTGTGAACTGTAGGCTTTTGAACGAGCCAATTCGGACTTAAAACGAAGAAGTTATGCGTCCGGGAAGTTCACAAAAATTAAAAGTTAAAAAAATTTCTGGTGCACAGAGTTGGCGCCGCGGCGCCAACCCTCAGCCTTTTGGTCGCGCCGCAGTGCGACATCTGGGACTCGGCTACTGCTAATTCGTGTCGTAGCGCGAGATGCAAGAGTAATGTCCGCGCCGCAGCGCCAGGCACAGAACTTGGACAGTAAAGAATAAAAAATGAAGGGAATGGAAGGGGATGGTAGGAGATTGAACTAAACCTACCTTAAACAATTTAAAGTAACATTGTTGGGACATTTTTAAGACTTAAAAGTAATGAAGAATGGTTAATATAACCAAGTCGAATGAACGTAAAGCGAACCATAAATCAAAACGCATAAGAATGAAATCTAATCTATAATTAGATTGAAATGAAGGGTAAGATATATTCAGATACATACTTGATTATATGGGACCTAATGTAAGGCATTATGTGATCATGTATTGTAGAGACTTGAAAGACTTGAACGTAAAGTAAAATACACAGTAGCAGACGCCAAAGGCAAGTATTCTAACTCTTGTTTCAGTTCAATCTGAACAAGTTTATGATGTTCATGTATCCTTTCGCATGAATTGAAGTATAATGAAGTTAAAGCCAGTTTCTTTGGCTAGACTTAACATATTGAGTGGATTATTGATAATCTGTTCATCTGTTATCGAATGTTAGTATCTTTTTTCAAATAATGATAGTTTTCAAAAGAAGACTGAATTGTTAAACAAATATTTTGTCGGTAAAATGACAGGCACGTGAGGTTGCCAAATGATTAAACGTACATACGTTTAATGGATGTAGTATTGATCAATACAGAATACAATAGGCTGATCACCTAGAAGTGCTCGTAAGTAATATCGGGCTCACGGACTTAGGTCCGGGTTGTCCTTTTCAAAGAAAGAATGAATACTCAAGGTCTTTGACCAGAGTGAATGTTTTACTGGATTTATTCATTGTGAAACATTTTGAAAGGAAAGATGAATTGTTATTTTGAATCATCAATAGTACTTCATAGTTATTGTTCAGTTATCGAAGATATATGATTCATATGTATCAAGCATGTTGTTATTGAAGTTGTTATACTTGCTGAGCTAGTTTTGCTCACTCTTGCTTGAACCATATGAATGCAGCTAAGACTTAACGTCCTGAAGGATCAAATAAGGATAAAGGAAAAGCTAAGGCAGATTATTAAGCTGTCATGTAATAGTATAGGTCTATTGTTGTAATGTAATGAATATTATGACAAGAGAAACTTTGTAATGGGTTTAGAACCTGGGAAATGTAAATATTGAATTAAATATATATAAGTTATGTTCATTCTTTTAGACTTTCAATTGAATGAATGTATGAATGTTTGTACAGTATAGCACCATCTGTCGGGTTGTAAGATACCCAGATTTGGGGGCGCTACACATACAGTCCATTGTATGCTAAGACCGATCGTTCATCGCAACAACGTTGCGCTCGTAACGTCTATACGCTTTACACTTATCTCTTATTACCATGACATAACATCGAAATGTTATTCATTACCTTCGTCACTCAACGTCTAAGGAATCACAATCACAGTAATCTCTCACGTTCGTTTATCATGACTACGATTCCCGGATATCGGTTCCTTAACCCGCACCTACATTCTTTGCCTTTTTAATCTCGTTTAATCTTTCCTTTCAACCTTCATTAAAGGTTTAAAACACTTGATTAAGTGTTACATTAGTTGAACATTATGTTCAAATTTCTTTCTTGCACATCCTCCAGTAACTGAGAACTAAAAACTCATTTCTGGGTATTACTCTGCACCGGCGCTGCGGCGCCGTGCCCTTCCCTTCCTCTCGCGCTGCGGCGCGACCAACTTCTCTCTCCTCTCTTCCCGGACTGGCACTACTGCGCGAGTACTTACTTAGTGAGCCACGCTGCGACGCCACACTCCAGAAGATTTTCGTACTGTACATGGCGCTACGGAGCCACAAATTGTACTACGGTTCGTGCTGAAGCGAACACTTGCAGTGTACTCGGACACTGTTATGCACTGCGGCGGCGGCCTCCAAGGCACAACTCGTGCTGCGGCACCGACCATGAAACCTAGAAAATTTTTCTAAGTCTTTTACAAGCTTGAGACGCTGATTTCAAAATCTCATAACTTCTTTGTTATAACTCGGAACGAGGTCGTTCCAAAGACATTTTCTTCCTTATCTTGCGTACTTCGATTTCCCTTGGACAGAATTTTTTTTTAAATCCGTTAACATGCCATTCAATTGTCTTAATCTTCATTCTTCGTTCATTTTAACGTTTTTAACGTTCTTTGTTCGTTCGTCCGTAATTCGGTCATCCGAACTCAGAATTCGTTCGTTCTTGAGTCCACGACTCACGTTTTATACGTTCTTTTACATTCTTATAAAACCCTACATGTTCAAGTTCATTTACTAACTTTCAAATTTTTGTTCTTCTTTTACAAAATTTTTGCCATAACTTCGTTATAGCTTAGTTTTAATCCATTCTTCATGAACGTTTCTACCATTCCTAACCAAGAAATAAGCAAATAACTTATACGCGATGGTTATAAACTTGTCCATTAACAACAATTATACTACGATGGTTTTAAATTTGTCCATCAACAACATTCTTCGCGTTTTTCGCGTGTTCTTCGTTTGTTCTTCATTTTAATCGATATTATAGATTATCATTTCACTTTTTCTTGGAATTTGATGTTATAGAACACCATTCCTTACTTATTTGACCTACTCATTCATAGTATTCATTCGGATCACTCAAAATCCTTATGAATCTTATACTTCCATAAGAAATTTATAAACTAAATTTCTTATTTCTTCTTTTCTCATGATTTCAACCATATGAAATCATTCTCAATATCTTTTACTCCTTATTCTCATTAAGCTATGTTTTTGACATAGAAAACTTAAAGAAAATATTAGAAGAAACTAGTGTTCGGATTACCGTTCTTCTTTATTTCTCTTCCGTTATACAAAGCCGGCGATTCGCTAGCTTTTCTATTTCATGATCACTTGTGATCAGAGCATTCATGCTCACGCTCTTCCACTTCCTCTCCCAACCGAGCTCTCTCTATCTCTCTCAAGTGTAGGATTTTCAAAAATCCTAGAAAATGAAATTCTAGGTTTCTATTTGTAGAAAACCAAAGCTAGGGGCAAAATAGTCATTTCACCCCTAAAGTTACTATTCCCACCTCCTTTTCAACTTAGCCACCAAGTTAACTTGGCCACCACCCTTACTTGGTGGCCAAGTGGTCGTCCCACATGCCCATGGGTCACCCCATGGGTTGCCCTAATGGTTCTTACCCATCCATTTACCCATCGGTTCGATCTGCGGTTTCTTTTCTTGGTTTGGGCCTTAACCCTAATTCTTATTGGGCCTAACTTGGGTTTGATTTCACAAATCATTGGGCTTGACATAATCCAAGTCCAATTGGATTCTACAAAGTCCATGAACACAAAGTCCATTAAGACTAATCGCATTATACACATTCCATTCTCGTATTCTCGTATTCTCTTCGTATATACCTCATACGATGTTCGTATTATACGTCGTAGTATTCTTCTTTATATACTCGTATAATAACTCATATCATACTCGTATTTCTCATGCATAATAACCCTAGTTATTATACGTACTCATTACATTCGCGGAACTCACTTTTCCTAACCCTTAGGTTTTGAGTCCGCAGGCGAAAACTTCGTTTTTGGCCATAACTGAAATATTATTGAATATTCCATCACGTCTCAACATTTTACGTAATCAATAACTTCTAGGAATTTCAAAATAAATCTCCAAGCAGAAATAGATGAATAGTGCCTATTTCGTCTTTTTCCCCGAAAAATATTTTGTTCCCGGAAAACTTTCATTTTCGTCTTGAAAATTCTTACTCGTTAAATCTAGCTCGTAGCCAGAATCCTCCAGAATTGTAATCATCCTAGGTTATAGAACGATTAATAAACACATAGCATAGAATAGTATTAATAAAAATTCATTTTATTAATAACTAATTCTTTAAATCTTAATTTCTGGACAATCTGGATTTCCGGGTTGTCACAATTCCTATATGTCAAAGCTTGTCCTTAAAGACCTGCTGAGCTAATCTAAATGAAGCTCACTTAGCTGCTGACACTTATGTGAAAGCAGGCCATTCAACCAAAGCTGGAAAGGGTCTTAAACGCTCAAGCATGCAAAGCATGTCATATGAGAGGAATCCTCGAGGAAGCTAATCACAGAGGATTATCGAGCATCAAACATGAGGAACTCAATTACGGGAGCAGAACTCCACAAGTACAAACTAAAAGAAGACTACGTTCGTAGTGCTGTTAAATAATCGTAGAATGATCAGTCCTGGGAATATCCATATCTACAATGAAAACAAATTTGACTGTTAGAGGTGATTCCAGTCAAAAAGAAGCATGTAAGGATGTCTCCTAATGCACATGAAGAAAAGGAAATCACATCTCACTAAGAAGATAGTATGACCATGGGGAAGAAGTGATCTGTTAAGAAACGACAGAACCGAGTTATACTATGAAGCAATGTACCAGCTATAGAGTCTCAAAACTTTGTGACTGATGAACCAAATAAAGATCTGTGACAACCCGATATTTTCTATATAAATAAATCATAAATTTTGAGTATAAATTTATTTTTTTTTGGATGAGGATTTGTACAAGATTATGTGTATATGTATTTATGTGGTAAATAAAAATATATTTATTACATGAATATTTACAAGTAAATTTATTTTAGAATTATTGATTATTATAAAGTGTATTTTCATAACAATTAATTTTAAGATAGAAATGTTTTTATTAATTATTTTCCATGATTATATAATCATATATAATTTAAATAATATATGAAGTGATTTTTAGAATAAATATAATAATTATTTTATTATATGAATTTTAGTACAGATTATTAAGTTAATTATTTTACCTTAGTTATTAAGGTTAAATATGAAAGAATAATCAGATATGGAATCCAAACCCTAATTTTGGATTATTGTCAAGGTATGAGAATAATAATATAATATTAATTATATTTTGATTTTTCAGTGCTATGAATACGTACGGTGTGTCCGTATTGATAATGGTTGGTCAATTATGGTGTATTTTGACCAAACCCTAGTAATAATGTTAAACCCTAATTTGAGATCCAAATTAGAGTGTGAGACTTGTTTTATAAGTGTGTAATATAATTTATGTCGTGTATTAATGTATTAATTAGGTAAACCCTAATTAAAATTCTAGAAACCCTAATATTTAGAAAACCCTAATTTTTGGAAATGAGAACCCTAATTTGAAATTCAAATTAGAGTTCGAGATTTATTGATAATGTGATTAATTAACAAGTATTATGATTATAATTATTAAATTTTAGAAACCCTAAATCGTTAAACCCTAATTACTAAACTAGAACCCTAATTTAGTAATTGAAAACCCTAATAGTAATTTGGTAACCCTAATTACCGAAAGAATAAACCCTAATTGTTTTATTAGCAAAGTTAATTATGATTATGATTAATAAACCCTAATGTCCCTGTATAATTTAATTATTAACTTAATTTAATTAACAAAAGTAATTTCTAAAATGTTAGAAACTAAAATGAGTTTATAATTTTACAAACCCTAGTTGCTAAAAATCATTTGTTCAATGTGCTAAACCTTACGGTCAAACCCTAAGGGTTTGTCAAGATTCAATTTGTCCATTAAAATCAATTACCAAATGACATAAAAGCCCTTTTTGACACATTTTTAGGATTTCTTCCAAATCTTGCTAAGATTGGAGTTGGTGATCTAACCTTACCAAACCCAACCACACTTAGCAACTCTATGTGACAGAAGCATGCCAGCAAATCAGCCCTAGCCAGCCCATTCATGCATCTACACTTCTATAAATGGATTAAAGGAGAGAGAAAATCACTTTTGTTCATTAAATTTTGCACAAAACCATACTCAACTCTCTCAAGCCTCTCATCTCCGAAATTATCTAGCATTTCAGTCCCTAAGAACAGTCCCACGAAATCCAACAACAACACAGCAACACAAAATCAGAAATTGCTCATTTAAGGTATAAACCCTACCTTGAATTTCTATCCAAAATTTGTTGTTAGATATTGTGTTTAAGTGATATATTGGTTTTAGTGTATTATGATGATCTGGGTTGGTATTACATAGATCCATAACATCTAAGTCCTTAGATTTGATTTTTAAGAAAATCTGGAAAAAATTTTCTAAAGGTCTGACAGTGAATGTCAGGCCATATAAATATTTGATCATTTACGATTTATGTTGTGTAAATGTTGATGTGTGTAGCCTGTACTGCTGTCTTTAATCTGAAAAAAGAATAAAAGTTAGATCGGTTATATATCAAACGTTATTAAAGATCAAACCGAGTTGACCGACTTTGACCGACCGCATTCTGGGCAGCCCAGAACTGAAAAGAAGCGTCTGACAAGAAGTTCATGGGATTAAATCTGTATATTTTTTTTATGTTTTGTTCATGTTGTTGTATTAGTATTGTAGTCTCTTAGTTGGAGTATAACTTCATGCCTTAACATACCTTAAATAAAAATTATGTTGGATTAAATGCATGGTCAAAGTAGTTGAAATGATCACGAGTGTGTTTTCTGGAAATTTCCAGAAAACGTATGAACTAGTTTCTGACAGTAGTTTGACCAGATCGTTTAGGCTTGATTTGTTGTTGTTTTGATGATTTTTGTTAATAGATCTCTTTAGTTACATGTGTTCTACAATCTAGAACTCTTAGATCACAAAAATATTACACGATTTGCATGTAGTGGAAGCTCAAAGTTGGCATGCTGCACTGTTCTTCATTTCTGGGCAAACCCAGAAAAGAAGAACAGCTCTGACAGCGAATTAAGAGGCTTAGATCTCTCTTGTGTTATGCGTTTTGATCATGATTGTTGTTGTAGTATGAGGTATTACACTAGTATTACATGTTCTAATTCATAGTTAGTCCAGAATCACACTACACACTGAATTATTGATGGTCAAACATTACACCTTGCACACTGACGAAGAATTTCTGGGTTTATGAAAAACACCTATAGCGACGGTTCTGTCGCTATAGGTGGTCTTTAGCGACAGATAATTTATTAATTTCTGAAAATTATTAAATAAATAGAAAAAAATAGTTTTTAATTGTTAAAAATACAAAATAAATTATTAAAAATTATTTTAAATTCTAAAAATTAGTTTTTAATTATTTTAAATATATTTCATAAATATTTAATATTTTTGGAATATTAAAAGTATTTAATTTATTTAATTATAATATTAAATAAATTATTTAAAAATGATTTTAATATTTGAAAAATCATTTAAAATTATATTATGATATAAGAAAATAAATTAAGTTATTTTTGATAACTTTTAATATTATGTGATAATTTTCATTAATAAATTAATATTAATGATAAATTAAGTTATTTATTAAATGAATTAAAAATATGAATTAAAAATGATTTTATTATATTAAAAATCATTTTAAATAATGATAAAGTATTTTAAAATATTTTAAGTTATAAAATATAACTTTTAATATTTAAAGGTAAAATTAATTAATTAATTAATTATTAATGATATTAAAGTTATTTAATATTTATATTAAATAAATTAGTTTAAAAATGATTTTAATATTATAAAATCATTTCAAATGAAAATAAAGTGTTTAAAGATATTTTAAGTTATAAAATATAACTTTTAATATTTAAAGGATGTTTTCATTAATAATTTAATATTAATGATATTTAATGATTAATGAAATTAAATTTAATTAATAATTATATTAAATAAATAGTTTAAAATAGTTTTATTTATTTAAAAATCATTTAAAAAGGATATTAATGATTTAAAAATATTTTAAGTTATAATTATGACTTTTAATATTTGGATAAATAGTTCATTAATATTTAAATATTAATGGTAATTATTTAATAATGATATTAGATGTTTAAAAATCAATTAAGGGTAATATAAATGTTTTAAAAATATTTTGAGTTATTATACATAATTTTAATATTCTGGAAATGGTTTCATTAATAGTTTAATATTAATGATAATAGAATTGATTGATATTTAAATTATTTAATAATGATTCTGATATTTCAAAAATTATGATAAATGAAAATAATTATTTGATAATTATTATAAGGCCATGAAAAATAGTGCGACTGATGTTTAAGTTATCCAAATGGATATTGAACTACGGTTTAGAGTCTTAGACTCGATATTTACCCGAAAAAGCTGTCGGTAGACCGACATGTTTCAGAAATTGATCTGGACTTAGATAATTGGATATGTGTTTATTTGTGATTCAATGGTTATTAAGGTTGTGTGACAATGTGATTAGGAATGTGTTGATGATTGTTTGTGATGCCATGATTGTAGAACATGTGTGATAAGACGATTACGTTATATGCTGACTGCGAAATGCAGTATTATGTGTTATATTATATGGTTTTAATCGAACGAATGATTTGATTAATGATAGGTTGTGATAGAAAAGGGTAGAACTAAGTTGAGAATTGTAAGCAGCGCATCAGGCAAGTATCCTAACTTTGCATTTTCTTTATGCAATGGACAGAAGTAAGAAGTTCAGAATAATTATTATTATTATTATATAGATTGTTAAACCTATATTATATAAACCCATTGATTATCAACATGTTAGTATATGATAATTCAGTTATATATTTTGTTCGTTAATTTCTAGAAATGATTATACAAGTGTTCCCACTTAGGATAATCATTGTATTTAATCACATGTTGATACACCTTTGATATACATATATGTTGAATTATATATTATTGTTGAACAAGATAAGACCTTTGTTATAAAAACCCGATAGGTATGAACATCCCGATAATGGGAAAAATTTTATGCGCCCAAGGCGGACAGAGTGAACGATAACTTCGTTCTTGTACATGTAGTATTGATCAATACAGGGTACAATGGGGCTGATCACCCTCCGTGCCCGTAAGTCATGACGGTTTACAGATGAATTTCTATTCAAATCTTTTCGAAAATGAAAACAATGTTTATAGTATGTCACAGAAACTCCATATATAGTCAATACGTAGTTTCAAAAATTTAAAAGAGGGTTGTTATGATACTATTATTGGTATAGATTACTTCACAACTATTGACTAGTTGTAGAAGGATATTATAAAGAAAACATTTAAATTCTTTCAGCTTATATATATATATAAATACTTGCTGGGCACTCAAATGCTCATCCTTGCTTAATTTAAATGTTTTTCAGCTAAGTGTGAAGAACCAGAAGGCTCATGCCGAAACAAGGGAAAGGGAAAGCTAACCAAATAAGATTTGTGGTACTGTTTGTAATAGTTTTAGATTATGAAGACTATGATATTTAAATATCTAATATCATGTAATGAATGACTAAAGGTTACGTACTTGGGAGAAAGACTCTGATGTATATGTAAGTTTAAGTTAAGTTTTATATTATTGTTATTATTGTTAGTATTATTTCGCTCATAGAAATGGTATCGTGAAGTACCGAGTTTGGGTTTCAAGTATCCGGGATCGGGGGCCTCACAAGATCCATAGTCAGTAGGAACGTCTCAGAACGTACTACTGATAACATATCAGCCATCCAACTCAAAATCGTGGAGTGCCTACGATCAAACATCTGATCGTAGTGTAAAAGAAGGAGGACACCACGATTACAGCAAATGTAGTTGTCTAAACAAAGTAGAGGACCTCCCCACCAGAAAAGGTCAAATGAGATACCAGTGCAAATCACTTCTAAAACATTTCATCTGGAGAGCGCCTCAGGGAAAAACCTGACCCTTAGTTCACTCTAAGAGGTTGGCCCTTCCAGAGCTACCTTGACCCAGAAGATATTGTGACGCCCCCAAAATAGGTATACATCACCTATTCTGAGTCGCCAAATATATGGTACAGAATACAAATACAATCTTAAATATGCAACATAAGCTGTGAGTTTTAATACAAATATTGTCTTCTAGACAGTATTCAAACTCAAAATAAGTCCTCAATACATTTATTATCACACTATTTCATAGAATAGTGAGGACTACTAATGTTATCATCCTGACCGTCACTCTGTACCCCGACTAGTCCCTGATACGTTCTCATTTCCTGAAGAGAACAACCAAAGAAAAAGGGTGAGCTTAACTAGCCCAGTAAGAAATATTATGACTAAGATAATGCAGAATAAATTATCGTTAGCCTTCAACAGTGTTAAACTGATATAATATAACAAACATCAAGTTTAACTGCAGCAACAAGCAATCCATTAGAAGTTATATGAAATGGGTTTTTTAAATATTACCCACAACTATAACATTATATCAAATCCACACCATAATATTAAAAACAATATTCGAGAAAATTAAATCTTTATTCATAAAATCTGAGGTCTCACAATCTCCCCTCCTTATGAAATTTCGCCCTTAAAATTTACGTACGTACCTGGTATGCCGAAGAGGTGAGGATACCTTGACTTCATTTCAGATTCTAATTCTTGAGATATAACCTTTGAGTGTTGAATACTATCCTTCTTATCCAAGATTTTAACATGTATCTCCTTATACGTTAAATCTTCTGCTATATCGTTTAGTTCTAATTTAATAATGTGGTTCGGATCGTCCACATATTTATGTAACATCGATACGTAAAAAAATATTCTGAACACGCAACATAATTGGCGGTAAAACGAGTCTATAGGCCACAGTTACTACTTCATCGAGGATTTCAAATGGGCCAATTAAATCGAGGGTTGAGATTTTCTCTCTTCATCGATTCTTGCTTCTAGAATAACGCCCTCTTGAACCTTCTTCTTCATATTCATCAGCTCTGAGTATGTAGCTTGAGCGGCTTTAACTTTATCGATTAAATTCGATTCTAATCGTATATTTGTTATCTTCACGTGGTTCCCTAGAGTCTTTAACTCTATCTTCATCATTTATAAGTTATATGAAATGGGTTTTTGTGTTAACAACATCGCACTCGTAAACGCATACGATTTCTACTCAATGTGTCAACTACCACGTTCTTTCATCCAAAATGATATTGAATGGTATGATCGTAATCTTCAACAGCTCGAGCCAACGTCATTGGCGCATTATACGTTCGTTTTGGTTGAAGAAATATTTAAGGGTTAAAGAAATGAGTTTTGTACTAGGGTTAATACAAAATTCAATTTCACGCTCTAGGGGTATGCTAAGAAGTCTTCAAGAATACGTCAGGAAATTTATTAACAATAGAAATATCATTCAAAACTGTGACTCTCATCCAAGACTTGGATAACACGTCACATTGATACCTATCAACTTTCCATCATCATTCACAACGTCCCCTACAGAAAGTATGGCTTCGGTGCATTCCACACAAGAAACTCAACAACGAAAGGACCGTGGACTCTTTACTTATGGCTTGATATGACAATGATTGACTTTAGTGGTTTGGTTGCTTGAATTCGCATAACAGGTTGGTTAGGAATATGAAAGATAACAACCTTACGAAAAGCATGATGAGTAGTTAACCAATCGATTCCTAAAATCGCATCAAAGGCAAGTATTTTCAAAGAGATAAGATTGACAGGTAACGTGAAAGTGTTAATTTTAATTAAACAAGATTTATAAATAGTGGATGTAACGAAGATTTTTCCCAACTGAGTTTCAACAGATAAACCAAAATCTAACTTCTCTGGAGTTAAATTCAAACATTGAACACAACTAGGTGAAATAAAAGAGTGAGTAAAACCGGTATCTAACACGGTATAGACTTCGCAAGAGTTTATGATTAACTTACCCGTGATAATTTTATCCAGGTTCCTCGTCAAAAAAAAATGCTTTCTCTTAAACTACCGGCTTTGGCTTGTCTGGGACATCCTTTGGCATCACTATCCCAACTGGACTTGACTTCACCATATGACAAAATCGAGCTAGGTGACCTTCTCTTCAGTAATTAAAACACGCTTTGGATTGTTGCATACAGTTTGGGCGGATGTGTCCCTCCTGTCCGCATTTGAAACATACGACCGGTGGTCGTTCTTCTTCCTTTGTAACGGGTGTTGGTGCTGCTGTATTTTCATCATTATTGAACCTTCTCTTCTTGAAATTTTCACTTCTATTATCTTGGCCATGATTACCACCGAAGTAGTTACCATTCTTAGCATGATAATTTCCCCCACGACGGTTATCATTGTTCCGATGGTCGTGGCCACCGGTATATTTATTATCGTGTTGTTGCTCGTTACCTTTTCGTTATGCTGACTCATTATCGCGCTCCAATAACTGAGCCCTATTCACAACATCTAAATATAAACAAAGTTTGTGAAAAATGAGGTATTGACGTATATCGGGTTTCAAACCTCTTAGAAACATTCGCGTCATTCGCTCCTCATTATTGACCAAATGGGATGCAAACCGGGATAACTCCGCAAATTTAGCCTCGTATTGCGACACAGGTCATATTGTTTTGTTCCAACTTGATAAACTCCACCTCCTTCATGTGACGAATACTTTTGGGAAAGTACTTGTCGTTGAACAGCTCTTGGAACTTCTCCCAAGACATCTTTAGTGCATCAGGCTGAGTACGTTTTACAGATTCCCACCAGTAATCTGCTTCTTCACGCAACATAAAGGTGGCAAATGGAACCTTTTGCTCCTCGGAACAATCCAAGACATCAAATATCTTAGTGATCTGCTTTATCCACGTCTCTGCCTTAAGTAGTTTTGGATCTCCAATAAACTTCGGTGGTCCCAGCTCCTTAAACTGTTTAGGGGTGACCGTCTGAGAGTTTCCAGTATTTCCATCTGCATTTTGGACAGGAGCCGCTCTCGCCTGATGTTACATAAATTACATAAAGCTTCTGAACATCCCATCGTTCGTCATTTGATCGGTATTGTTGTTTATCTGAGGATTATGGTCTTCTTGTTGCACATTATCCTGGGTATTGATCGTTGGTGACTCAACGGTCTCATGTGCTCCATTGCTTATCTCCACATTCTCGGATGTTATTTTCAAATACTGCCACAAAACAAGGGTTAATTGACATGCTACATATTATCCCTATACTTGACCGACCAATTAAATAACAAATAAGCTTAGGTAGGTTATACTAGCGAAGGAATTACCCGTCTCTCCCCTCCTAGTTCTAGTCTCACATCTTAGCCAGGGATCATATCCCTAAGCTTTGATACCAACTGTGACGCCCCCAAAATAGGTATACATCACCTATTCTGAGTCGCCAAATACATGGTACAGAATACAAATACATTCTTAAATATACAACATAAGCTGTGAGTTTTAATACAAATATTGTCTTCTAGACAGTATTCAAACTCCAAATAAGTCCTCAATACATTTATTATCACACTATTTCATAGAATAGTAAGGACTACTAATTCTATCATCTGGACCGTCACTCTGTACGCCGACTAGTCCTTGCTACGTTCTCATTTCCTAAAGAGAACAACAAAAGCAAAAGGATGAGCTTAACTAGCCCAATAAAAAATATTATGACTAAGATAATGCAGAATAAATTATCTTTAGCCTTCAACAGTGTTAAACTGATACAATATAACAAACATCAAGTTTAACTGCAGCGGAACAAGCAATCTATTAGAAGAGTCAAGTAGAAAATAAAATCGACTATCTTCTATGATTTAAAAGGTTTTTCAATACTTTTATCGCTGAGACTCAGCTTAATAAATAATCCACATCATCCCTGCACTACGACCAAGGATATTCATTAGTATCACAACCACAAATTATCCATGCACTACGGGCCAAGGATATTCGTGTTTTCATCAATGGTCATGATCATGCCAACAACTGTCCATCAACGCACTACGGGCCAATGAGGACTTTTACCACATCATTTGTAACATTACGATCATGATTATACCGAATGATCCCTTGTCAAAATCATACCAAGTCCATCTATGCACTACAGGCCACAGATGACTTTTAACAGAATATAAACATGAGGATGATGACAATGATATAGGAATTCAATAAAAAAAGTTCAAGAATTAATTTATCCAGGAACCAATAACGTCCAAATTGTCAACATGATACTGCTTTGTGGTGTAAAATTCAAGAATGCTCAGAAGAAAATTTCCATGAAAAGATACTGGATGAAGCGCAAATATCAAGGATATTCCACTAATTTCATGGAGTATAGAAGTCAAAACTTTAACCAACTGAGTATAATAACGAATGGAATAACAAAAGAATTCACCAAGCATGCGATAGACCGCACAGACAGGTTATTGTAACAGAATAATAAATAATGGAACCAGGTCATGCGTAAATGCACAGACAGGATATTCCAACAAAATAATAAATAATGGAACTAGGTCATGCGTAAAGCACAGACAGGATGTTCCAATAGAATGAAATAATGGAACCAGGTTATGCGTACAGCACAGACAGGATGTTCCAACAAAATGATAAATAATGGAACCAGGTTATGCATACAGCACAGACAGGATGTTCCAACGGAATGATAAAAAATGGAATAATAAAAAAATTTCACCATGTATGCAGTACTTCGTATAGACAAGTTATTCCAACATAATAATAAAGAATGGAATAACAGAAGAATTTCACCAAGTATAGGGTAGTCCGCGTATACAGGTTATTACAAGAGAATAATAAAGAATGGAATAGCAGAAGTTCTCTTCATGAATACAAAAGAAATAATACCCCTTACCTTAGTAGGAGATTGAATACTGCAGTAGTGTAGTAACAGAATACTCTTCTTCTTTCTCTCTTATTCTCTCTATACTTTCTCTCTATAGCTTGAATGAATTCGTGAAAAATAATGAAGAACTAAGCCTTTATTTATAGAAGATTTCTAGCTTAGCCCTTGCAATGTGAAAAGGCAAGCGGCTTGACGACTGGTGATGTGAAAAGAAAAGTGGATTGACGCCTGTAATGTGAAACACCAAGTGGTTTGACGCCTGTAATGTGAAACAACAAGTGGTTTGACGCCTGTAATGTGAAACGACAATTGGTTCGACGCCTGTAATGTGAAACGACAATTGGTTCGACGCCTGTAATGTTAAACGACAATTGGTTCGACGCATGTAATGTGAAACGATAATTGGTTTGACGCCTGTAATATGAAACAGCAAGTGGTTTGACGTCTGGTAAAGGTAATTACTATTGGCGAAAGAGACTCTTAGATGATGACATATAGGCCCCCATAGAATACCCAAACTTACCAAAAACGTCTCATAATAGACTTCTTATATACATCAAGGATTGAATAAATATTACCACACATCATTTTATTTTTAATCAACACATATTTAATCTTTCAACAATTATTCATCATTAATATTATAATTTGTCGTCTCAATTATTGATTTAATAATATAACATATTATACAGATGATACTATGACAATAATTGAATCAATAATATAAGAGATATAATGCAGCAATTACTGTAGCAATAATTGAGTATAACTAGGTGACTTCTCACGTAAGCATCAATAATCAATATCGTGTGCTACTATGCAACCACGCGTAATAATGTACCTTTATTACCGGGTATTTCAACAGTTAACGGTAAAACTTCCGCTGTTATTTTTATAAAAAGATAATTTTGTCGTTTTCTAACTCCGACAATAATTCCGTTATGGGGTCCATCAATGATTGTGTCGTCGTACGAATATTCCCCGACAAAAAGAATATTCCCCGGCCAAACGAATATTTTATAATAACTTGCTTACTTTGCAAAATTTATAAATATTACCCTCAACTATAACATTATATCAAATCCACACCATAATATTAAAAAAAATCAAGAAAATTAAATATATATTGATAAAATCTGGGGTCTCATAGATATGCTAAGTAAAGTTCATCTCAAGGACCAAGTCAGTCAATGATCGTAGAGTATAGGTTGAAGAGAACTCCACGATCGTAGTGTAACCTCAGCGATCGTAGAAGCAGACTCAACGATCGCAGTCCTACCAAAGGATAATCCAGCTCATGAGGAGCTCGGAAGAATTGAACAATTGCCCAACCATTCAGATCATGAGGACATAAGTTCAAATGCTATTTGGAAAGATGTCCTGCTGAAGAAGAATGTGCAAGCCCTCATGGAGTACATCAGTGATCAAGCTATATAGCATCAAGATAAGGATCAATGTCAAAACCATCCACTGCAGCATCTCTCAAAAGATGATCGTTGAATCAATAAAGGAAAACGTAGAGACCTTAACTGCCTTATCATGCTACTCTACTAATCAAAATGGTCAACGGTCAATCCACGTCATTGACACCTATTTGTTTTGAAAATAGATATTAAACTGAAAGAGTTAATGGGGGAGTTACAGCTCATTACTGGGTATCGTGCAACCAGTGGTTGGTTGACATATCACTGTATATGCAGAGTTAGAAGGAACTATTATAAAGGAAAATTCAAATTAGCAAACAATTATCAAAAGCTATCGAACCTCTCTCCCTCCCATTTTCAAACCCTAGAACCCTCTCAAAAGCCAAAAAGCAATTAACCCTCCAGAGCCTTGCCCAAATCACAATCAGCCATCTCTCATAAACCCCTCTGAATCAAATACCCATATTCCTCGAACTATTTAAATGGAAGACTGGCGAGTAATCACTGGCATTCAGCTCGAAACGAAGACGTTTGAAAAATCCAAAAGGAAGTTCAGAGACATTCTCGAACTTGTGAAGAAAGTTGGATTCTCAGAATGTCTTGAGGCTAGAACTCGAGTATATACTGAACTGGTCAAGGAATTCTACTCAAATACATCCATAAATGTCGGAACCCTTTCAACCAAAGTTAAAGATCAATCTCTTAAGCTGAAATCATTTGATATAAATTAATGCTTAGGTTTGCCTGACCTTGGACAAAGAAACCTTGATGAGATCAACACTGAACAAGCAAAGGAGATTATGGGGTACCAAAGAAACCCCCAGTCTAAAGGTTATGAAGAAAAAGGAGTTCCCTAAGGAATTCTAGTTCCTTGTTGAAATAGTGGGAATGCACATTATGAAAAGATACTGCACACAACACGGTACTTGATCAACAGTTGAAGATCATGTCTGCTATAGTTCTGAAGAAACGAAATAACTTTGGAGTTATCATGTTTGATCAAATATCCAAATGGGGTGGAAAAGGTTGAATTGAAGAAGTCTACAGAAAAACCACTTACAAAAGTGTTTCATGGAAGACTACTGAGCATTGTGATGAAGAAGAAGCTAGGAGGAAGAATCAAGGATGATGAGGGAGAACCTCTTAATGTTCACAAAGTAATGTCTCCACAACTATTTATGAATTGGAAGAAAAACCCCAAGGAAAACAGAAGACTGACAAATGGAGCAACAGCAAGGCCTCTGCAAAGAAGAGGAAGGCAAAAGAGGTAGAAAGCTCTGAGTCTGATGACTTTGTACTAGCAGCAACCACACCAGCCAGAAAGAAATCCAAAGGTGTGAGGAAAATTGAGGCTCCACCAAGAAGTCTATCAACTGAAGATAAGGTTAAAGAAGAAAAGGTCCTGACTACAGAAACCACCAAGAGAAGAAGTAACAGACTGCTTCAAGGACCATCCAGCAAGAAAGCTAAAGTGGTAAACAAACCAACCTCAGCTTCTCAAGCAAGCCCATCAAACAGAGAAGAGGAGGTAGAGTCAAAAGAAGATAAGGCAACTGATAGTCTCAAGGCTGAGTCCCCACAGACCAAATCCAGCAATGAAGGTGAAGCTGGATTAATGGAAGAAAATCCAGCATCTACTGATGAAGAAGAAAGCACAAGCCCTATGGATAACTCTCAAAGCATTCACTCTAATGATGAAGACAAGATACAAGGTGACCCAACTGCATCTCCACCTAGATGATGGGTCAAAGGATGTTGATTCTAAAGAAAAAGGACCTGCACCTGCAAGTGCTGAACCTCAAGGAAGTTCATTTGATGATCCAAAGGCTTCAGAGTTTGAAGAGGAAGAAGAGTTTAACTCTCCCATAGCTGAACCTCCAAGGAGAAGGAAGAGCTACAGACTACAAGCCAAATTTGCTTCCAAAATGAGAAGTGATCACTCCAATGCTGTCATTGAACTAAGTGATGATGAGTCTATATCAAAGGAAGAAAGTGTTGAAGATGGAACCAGTGGTGAAGAAGATGAATTAGAGGAAGACCTTGCTGAAAAAAGTTCTGAAAATTAAATGCAGCAAGAAGGATTCATTGATAGAAATGATGAGAATGGTTCAGGCTCCGAAAGAGAAGAGATGGAAAAAGATTATGATTCTGCACCTCAGGAATCAGAAGAACAAGAAGACTATCAAATTCTCTCTTTCGCAAGGATTAACAGAAGAATAGTGGTGGAAGTCTCAAATGAACTACCAGAGGCACCTCCCGAAAGATAGATAAATTGTGGAAATGAACATCTTAAGGTAGTGAGGATGACTGTGTTTGAGGTGTTTAAAAACTGGAACAACATGGAACTAGACTGCACAACCATCCTCTACAATCTTGATGATCTGTTTATGAGATGGTTTTTCCAATGGATGCCTTGTCTAAAGGCACATACTAAAAGAGATGGAAGTTACTTCAGCTGGTGCTACTCTCATTTTCCAAACATAGAGCTGGTGGCACAAAACTTCCCAAGGGTGAAGAGTTTTGCTACAATGATGATCAAAGACCAGCCTCACTACAGAGTTTACAGACATACTAGCAACCACTATATCCCCTATGATCGTAGAGTGAACTTTGAAAGAAGAAGGATCATGACTAAGGAAATAATCGTAGAGTCTATTCACTCTACTACTGATGGTATCCAAGTCCAAAGTGAAAAGGTTCCATCTGTTCAAGCACTATTAATCGACATCCCTACATCTCAAATAGCAATTGATACTCAACGATTGTTCAGATTCTCAAAACTTTTAAAAACATGTCCAAGGATAAAAATCGTATATTCCAATTTGATGCTCAACAAGAGGCTGCCCAACCTAATGACCAAAGTCCAATAGAGCAGGAGCTGTTGAAGAATTCTGATCAACTGATCAAGAAGATATCTTTGATCAATAAAGAATCAAAGATGATGCTGACAATAGCTATTATGGCTGATGAATCTCTCAAAATCAAAGAGAGAGATAACATCTATCTGAAGGCCATACATGATCAAAAGGAAGAAGCACTACGAGCACAGAAGGAAAATGAAGAACAACTCCAAGTCTTATCTGACAAGATTGACAACATGAATCAGTCTTTCTCAGTAAAACTTGAGCTAAGCCAACAGAAACTCAAGTTTAAAGTTATTAACTCCTCCTACCTGATGGAACAACTAATGTCCAACATGGAACAGCTCTCCCAATTGATTAATGATAAAAAAGGGGAGAAAAGAGGAATAGAAAGAGGAAGAGCAAGAGGCATTCAAGAAAGGGTAAGGAGAGCAGAAGGAAAGAAAAGAAGAATTCAAAGAAGACAGCACAAGACCAAGCTGAGTCATCATCTGAGGGGGACCTAGAAGATGATGATCAAATGATCGCAGAGTCTAAGGGGGAGCAAATTATGAAAGAGGATCATGAGTCTGAAGGGGAGAAGAGCAAAGACAGAAAGTCATCATCCCAGGGGGAGGAGGAGCAAGAAGATCAAACAGATGATTAGCTGATCAACAAACATCCTGGAAGTATACATGGAGACAAAAAGGTACATCTCTAACTAGTTAGGTATGTTCTGGATCCAGGATGTAAAATATCAGTGTATTAAATTCCAAATCATTATAAATGACATTCATGATAATCTATTTTAGAAATACAGTTGTTCACTATATATAAGATTCATTCATAACATGCATGTGCACTTATTGTTTTTGTCATAATCAAATAGGGGTAGATTGTCAGAAATAAGCATGTGAATGATATTCCTATTTACATATGATTTGATTATGATATATACATGAATTAATATGCAAGTATGCTTGCATTAAGAAAAGGTGTAAAGTCCTTTGATAGACAATAGAAACATTTGTACAAGGACTTAGAATGAATTGATCAAATGTATTAGGTTGATCCTACATAAACAAAATAGCTTTGTAAAGTCCTTGAAAAGAAAAGATGTACAAGGACTATAAATATAGAAAGATCAAGCATGTTAGGTTGATCTAATGATGTAATAGATATGCTTGTCTGATCGTCGAACACTGCACCAGAAATCGCAGTCTGCCAGAAGAGTCAAGGGAAACTCGAGAGCTATCGAGGCAGAATCGTAGTCTGCAAGATAGCAGATCTCGGAGTTCATAGACCACCAGGAGAGACGAGGAAAGGATCGTAGTGTGTCGAGGAGAACTTCCTCAGGGCCATAGTCTACTGAGGAAGTCATGTTAAGAATCGTAGAGACACCCTGTCTACGAGTCGACCGAAGATCTGTCGAGGCCCAAGTCAAGAATCGTAGACTACACTCAGAGTCGTAAAGTCTACTGATCATAACAAAGGCAGAGATCGTAGTCGAGCAAGATCAGATGAAGACAGTAAGCACAACGACAAAAATCGTAATGTCAAGATCTGATCTCGGAGTCGTAGTGTTTGCACAGCCGAAGCTGAATCGTAGAGTGCAGAACTAAGATCTCAACAGATGTGCTCACAATGCCAATACAGAATTGTAGAGCAAATACGATTCTCAACAAATGAGCACTCCCAAAATATCCAAAGGAATGAAGCCTCATGTTAACACTACAAAGATACATCCCATCTGAAGGAAACCAGAGAGCACTCAAAGAATGGCATGCAAGCTAACAGAAGATCTAAGCACCAACCTAATCAGCATTCAGATTGAGTTGTGAAGGCATTTAGGATGAAGTCTTCCACAAGGAGATCAGAAGAAGACTTCAGTAACTGACTAAGAAAAGTAAGCAAGTGCAGTAGCTATCAAATAGACAGAAGATGACGAATCTTGGAAGCAACCAGGATCGTAGTGTTTTCCAAACAAAGAAAGAATTGATGGAGTGCATACAGAGATACTGGACAGCTTCTGAAAAACAAGGCTAAAGTGATTAAGCATTGGGTTAGTCCATTGATGATAAGTGAACGGGAGATCACAAGGAGAAAGCTAGCTGGACACGCCACAAATCTGAAGTGTCTTGCTATTCAGAAGGGGCCAGAACAAAGAAGTCAAGCCATCAGTATCTGAGAGCTATTGAGGCAAACAGAAGTGTTGAAGCACTGTACAAGAGAAGGAAGAGGTGTTCTACATTGAAGATCCAATCAACAATCTTCAAGATCGTAGTGTTGTCTCTACCAGTCAATAAGACACTACGATCATGTCCAAGAAGACATGCATCAGAATCGTGGAGTAGAACAGCTGAAGATTGAAGCATTGGCAATGGTTCAATCTGAAGGTTGATATTTGTGCAAGAGCTTATTAAGAGCATCGATGCAAAAGGACAACCTCTGATCAAGAAATCAGAAGGGTGAAATAAAGTCTTCGACATACTCGAGGCATGAAAGTAATATATCTGATAGGGTAGGTCAAACAGTAGACTGCAATATCAGAAAGTCAGAAAAAGAGATGCCATGTCACATCTGCAGTCTACACCAAATAACTCAAGATCTGCGAAGAAAATCTGAAAGCTTTCAACGGCTACTTTCCAACGGGAAGATTGGGAAGAGGTATAAATCAACAGAGCTTAAAAGATCAAGAGTTGCTGATGAATGCTAAACGTTGACTCTACGAGTTCCATCTGAGCTTAAATAGAACAAGTCTCAGTGACAGTGAGACTACGAAGGTGGAAGTGAAGCAGCTTTGAAGAAGGACTTAAACAAATCAAAGCTTCACTCAACAAAGATGAGAATGCCACTTGAATTGGCATCTAAGCTATGAGCTGAGAAGGACAAGAAGATAGCATTCAGGAGAATGGCAAAGCACAAGGTAGATCCTAAGAGCCACTCTAGGATTCACCATGAACCCAAGTTGAAGCAGAACACGTGCAAAACCATGTCTACCAACATGTTAAGAAGGGTTCAGGAAATAGTGATGGTGCACAGCTGACACTACATGAAGATGAGCAGAACAGAGGAAGATCAGCTGCACCAAAGATGATGTGGTCCAGTCTCGAAGCAGAATGTAAAGAGGACCACACCCAGCTGCTAAGTACAAAAGATGATAAAGCTTAAAGTCATCTTAGCAGCTCAGCACCAACAACTACAACAATAAGAATCCAGGGCCTGAGAGGTCCTTATCTGAAGGGACTAAATGAAGTTCTAAGCCTGCTGGGCTTGAAGAGTTCCAAGGGAACTGGTGAAGTTCCAAGGCTGCTGGCCTTGAAGAGTTCTTAGTGAACTGAAGTCCCAAGGCTGCTGACCTTGAAGGAATCTTAGTGATTCAGGGTGCTGCCCTTCCTTAGCGGAAATCCTGCTAGTTAAAAGCAGAAGAGTGGATTAGGAGCTTGAGTCTCTGAACCACTTAAAATTCCTTATGTCTTTAACTTTATGTCATTTACATTATTTACATTAACTGCTATAACTGTTATGTATGTTTTAACTGCTTACTACTGAATTAACTCTACGAACAATGTATGTCTGATTATGAATATATCAATGAAAGGGATCTTTTGCTTATTCCGTTGTGCTTGAAAAGATTTTTATGTTTGTCATATGCTAATTCGTGAGCAATACAAAATAAACCAAGAATTTGAAACGAAAAAAGGATCTATTCAACCCCCCTTCTAGATCTATATTGTGCCTATTGGGAACTAACACAGTCTTCTTATAAAGTTCTATAACGAGTTATATTTTCAAATTTTTATAGTGGTTAGACGACTTTCAGAAGCACTTTCCACAAACAATTTCGAGTTCAAATTTGTTTCACACCAAGAGTTATGAATTTTACAAGAACAATGTATAGTTTTAGTTTTGTTTTTCATTTATTGTTTCCTTCATGTTCTTAGGTTTACCGTGTTACGTGATAACATGTTATTAACATATGAAAGTTAAGTTAAAACATGCTTTAAGTTTAGTAAAACTTACAAAAGAAAGTTATTCTTAAATAAGATTTTATTACTACTTATAGAATATAATTTGAGAATTAAGAAAGCAGTTTTTCACAAAGATAGGCTTATTTTTTATTTGTTACTATTAGTAAAATATAAGTATAATTATATTTCAAGTATAAGTAGAATTTTATTAGTTCTTAGGTAATATAATTTTAGAAGGAAACTAGTTTATTATAAGGATTATCGAATTTTTTTTACTATTATGAAGATATAAGTATAAAATATAATATATTATCTAATTATGTGATGATATTATTAAAGAAACAAATAAGATCCCTTGATTTGCACACGAATATGTATAAAAAAAGTACAATTTATTTGATCCTTCAAATACAATTTTTTACAAAAGTGATTTTTTTTATAAATTATCTAAACTAATTCATTAAATTTATAAAAATATTCTCAAATTTTAACTTGATATAATCGGATAAAGATTCGCTTTGGCTACCTTTTCATTAATAATTTTATTATCGTGATTATCTTTTACGATTATCTCCTATTTCAATGTAATTTATTGATTTTGTTAGTATTCTATCACATTTTCTATTATTATTATTATCATCAATAATATATATGTTGGGCTACTTTAGACATGTTGAGGTGGGTCTTGAAAGTATTGGGCCGGTTCATTGGGCCAGCCCATTGGGTGGATATTATCTTTATTTGGGGCCTATGAAGTATTGGGTTGTGACAGTGGGCCGAATTACTAGATGAGTATGGTTCCACTTGGGCTTTGACCAGTGTAGATTGGGGATAGAACTTTGACTATCATCTCTGCATTGCATTTAATGAGGATTGGACAGGGCTTAGTCGGCAAAAGGCTGTGGGCTCGGGGAAGTCAGTTGCATACAGGACAAACCGGACTTTGGAGATATAAAGCAAGGATGACACACGGTGAAAGATAACTAATTCATTATTGCTCTCGAGTCACTAGATATTTATTCCTCCGTTATTAACCTTGTGATCACATGTACTGACTCTCACGCCGGAGCTATCCCCCGACGGTCCAAGCCGTCAAGATTTTGGTGTTGACTATGTTTATTGTGCAGGATCAGAACGTCTTACGTGATTGGGACGTGGCAGAAGATCTTGGCGTTAACATTGGCGCTAGAAGGAGGGCTGTGTTCTAGTGTTCTTGAAGTTTTCAATCACAAGTTGTAGCTGCTCTACGTTAGAATCAATGGTGAAGAGTAGCACAGTTATTTCTGAAGGATAACTGATGGCTATGACTTTGTCTACCCATTGAGTATCCATCAAGGATTGATTGGGTCCTTCAAAGAGTGCTCATGATGGTGCTGCTTCCAAGCAGGTTTCTGAGGGTTCTCGTTCGAGAGCCCAGGGTGATGCTAGAAGAAGATTGATTTTTGCTGCCAAGAGAAGACCTGACCATGGTCAGAAAAGGGTAGAAGGCATACTGCTTAGAATCCTATATCGAAGTGGTCAGACTGACAGACCGATCAAGTTAGAAAGAAGTCTAAACTTTAAAGACATGTCTCGAGGCCGTCCTCGGGATCGAAGCAGATCCAACAGCTATTTTCCTGATTAACCAAAAAGGGTACTCCGCCTTATTGGTCTTCGGGATTATGGTCGAAGCAGAGTAGATGAAGACCCAACAGCCATTTTCCTGATTGACCGAAAAGGGTACTCCGCCTTATTGGTCTTCGGGATTATGGTCGAAGCAGAGTAGATGAAGACCCAACAGCCATTTTCCTGATTGACTGAAAAGGGTACTCCGCCTTATTGGTCTTCAGGATTATGGTTGAAGTAGATCCAGAAGCCGCACTCCTAAGAATCCACTGAGGGCACACCGCCCTGTGGATACTCATCTTCGGAGATACCCGTCTAAAGCTGCAGGTTCGAATGGAAAAGACAAAACTATTCAGAAGACGCTTTGAGAAGGTTTATGTCCAAATCGGCAGAAAGATGTTTGTAAATCTTTGGTACGTGGAAAGGTCCAAAGAATGCTAAGACGTTCCAGTGGACTTCAGGCTGTGAAGACGCCTTCCAGGGAATAACGACCTATCTTTCTTCGGAGCCTTTGTTGGTGAAGCCCGCTCCTGCTGAGCTATTGTATTTGTATCTGGTAGCTAGTTCATTGGCAATGGGAGCAGTTTTGGTGCGAGAAGTTGGGGGTAAGCAGCACCCGGTTTACTATATAAGCCATGTCCTTAGGGATGAAAAAATAAGACGACAATAGTTATGGAGACACTGAAGAGTCTGACAAAACCATTCCACTGCTTCAGCAGAATCAGAATTTTGGACTCATCTCCAACTATTAAGGAATTTTGGGTGCCGTCCGAAGCTGCAGATGTTCTTCGGAGGGTCCATGTGGGTATTTGTGTCAGCTCAATAGTTCTATCCCACATCAGCCACCAAAAGACTATATTCAATTTTATCCCCTATACCTCTTGTTGTCTGGGGGGTAGTCATACTGGGTCCATTGCCTAGGGATCAGGTTAACAGACACCAGCTCATGGGATCAGGTTAACTCGCTGACCATTCGATGGTAGCCTTATTGGCAGGTGGTCCTTATGAGTTTGTCAGGCCCTTCGTGTGACACCCCCAAATCCTGGTACTTCATTTTCTCAAGATTTGGTGTTCACTTAATCAAAATATTCATCTCTAACTACCCAATTATAATAAAATTGAATAATAAAACCTGCCCATATAGGATTAAATTTAAATAAAAATCTCTCAGGTTATCTAACCTTTAACAACAATCATTCAAATGCAGAAATTAAATAAACTTCATAACAATCTTTAAACCAAAGTCTGATAATAAAACTATCAAATCTATTACAAGTCTTTAGTATTTATTCATCTTTCCTTTTCCCTTACTAGTGCTAGGTACGTCACCCGTTTCAACTTTAGCTGTAAGAAATTTTACAGGCAAGAGTGAGCAAACAAGACCCACTTGAAATAACAATAAATAAATTTTTAAACTTTTACATCAATTGCCAATATTAAGCTCAATAGAACTGAACAATATATTCTATTAACTTTCTGAAAATTATAACATTCACTGAGGGTCTAATGACCACGAGTCATGTCCACAGTTATAAGTACTCTTTCAACTTTAAATTTAACAGTCATAAGACTATAAGGACTCCACGTACTTAGGGGGATCAACCCTTCGTACAATATATTGTGCACAACCAATTCAACACTAAGCGTAAACCTCTATTAAAAGAGTTGTTCATCTCAGTATTTAGAGTACAAGTCCGCACCAAAAGAAGTTTGATTTGGATAAGCTTTCAAGGAAATTTGGAATTTAACGAACATCAACTAAGGAGTAGTTAAATAAGACCAATAACACTATAATATAGAATAATCGTGATTGAATCAATCATAGTAAACTAAAGTCATGCATTAGGAATAATCTAATATCATACAATTTGAATAACTATAACATACCTTGCTTGAACAACACTAAGTCAAGGTTAATTAGAATTGAATAATAAGCATGCATAGCATATAAAGTGGTGCATGATAAACAACAAGTTAAATACAAGAATAAATTGCTCCAAATAACTTACATCATTATATTGTAATCGAATTGAAAACAGTAATTTAATTAACAAGATAATAGATTAGAAAACTTGCTCAAGATTAAACTATAAGATTTGGGATACTTGTATCGTCATGAGCAACTAGATACAATGACTTACTCAATAATAGGTAACCTAGCTCTACGAAAGTGTAGAGGTAGAAACTTACAACAATTGTAATTGAATTTGAAAACAATAATGTACCAAATGAAATTAAACTCACACAATGAAGTTTTGAGTTAGAGAACTTGCTCAATTATAAAATAGAGTTAGAAAACTTGCCTTTAGCACAAGCTAAACCTTACAACTTGAATCAATACCCTATACATATGCCATATTGACATAGTTAGTTATTACCAACATTGTATATTTATATAAACAAATATATACATCATATAGGTTAAATTACCCTTTCACATAATCAACTATGTTACAAATAGGTAACACTTGATAGTGTATTCATTCATAGCTTAATACTACTGAAATCATCATTTAACATTCCTATTATTAACACATAACATTTATTTTCAAAGTTCGTGTAATAAACTAATACTGTCAGACCATTCTGCTAACTCGCGCTGCGGCGCCATAGTTTACACTGTGGTTCGCGCTGCGGCACGGATCACAGGCCATGGGTTAGCGCTACGGCGTGGCACCGGCGCTGCGGCGCGATATTTATACTGCTGGACTGCGCTGCGGCGCCAGACTCCAGAATCTGGCGACCAAGCTCGGCAACAATATGAACAAAAGCCAAATTGGCCTAAAAGCTTGAATCTAATCGACTGATTAACATGTAATACACATATAGACTTCATATAAACATATTTTGAAGACTTCTAACATGATTCTACCCATAAAATAACTTAAACATCAAATTTAAAACACCCAATTTCAATGTTTTTGGCAATAACTCCATTTTTGATGTTTTTAATGAAAATCGACACTGTGATTTTGTTTTTCAACCAAAACAGTAAATTCAAAACACCATAGTTATGATTATACATACCCTATCAATTCCAATAATTAATTTATATATTTTAACAATTAATCAAACCTTAATTTCATTTTAAACTAGGCCATACTCATATATTTTTGATATGAACAATCTATAATATATTTTCTTCATAAAACACATACATACATGAATTAATTTCTCTATAATCATGTATAAACTTATGAAATAACCTTATAATCAATAATCATACAAAACTATATACATAAAAACAATTTATCTTTTATAAAAATTTCACAAAGAACTTTGTGGGAAGAGGAAAACTAAAATTTTAAAAAAAGGTTAAGCTCCTACCTTTGATTAAGAAGATGATGGCTACTTTTGATTATCAATTTATTTTCTCCAATTCCTTTCTCAAACCTGTTAGAAATCACTAACTCTCTAGAGTTTTTCTCAATTCTCTCTTGTTTTCTCTCTGTTTCTTCAACTTGAGCTTTTCTCCCAACTCAACTCTAACTTACGTAATAAAAGTACAACGTATATAGTAATAATTATATAATATAACTCTAGATATAATGATATCAGTAATATAAGTTTTGAAAATCAAAAGTCATAAGGCTTGTTTAGTTAACCTAATAAAAATAAGTCATAAACCCTTACACCTTGTTTGGCAAATCTAACTAAAACAAATGGATTAATCCTTATACCTTGTTTGATAAAACACTATTAGATTAAAGACTTGATATGCAATTTATTTTAATAACTCCTTTATAGCAAGGTTATTAGTCACACTTCTATTTAATTAATTAATCAATTAAAATATTAATCTATTAAATTACATTAACACATAAATCATTATCACAAAACTATAATTTCTCTATAATTATAATTTTATTTAACCAACTAACACTTTATTTTAAATCAAAAATTCCAATTAGAATATTATAATTCATTTAATCATTATTAGTTCTCTAACTTAATTAATAAATTAAATTAGTATATAACCTCATAACAATTAATTTTCTTAGCTCCTTAATTATTTATTCAACAAATAATTAACTAAACCACATCAACTCAAATTGCAATTAAATACTTATATAATTCAATAAATATTTAATATTACAAATAAATATTTAATATTTAATATTTAATATTTAATTATTTATTCAACAAATAATTAACTAAACCACATCAACACAAATTGAACAATTATTTATTCAACAATAAATATATCCATTAAATACTTATATAAATCAATAAATATTTAATATTACATTTTAAAATTCTGGAATGTTACATCATTCCCTCCTTACAAGGATTCTGTCCTCAGAATCACAACTCAGACAAATCATTTACAAATCATTCATTACATTCTTCCATACTTACAAAGATTCGGTCCCCAGAATCGAAGACACGGACTAAACAAATAACTCAGGGTACTCTTTCAACATTTTCTCTTCGAGTTTCCATGTAGCTTCTTCAGCATTGTGGTTCCTCCATATCACCTTCACAGAAGGTATCACTTTATTCCTGAGCACATGTTCTTTCCTGTCGACTATCTAGATAGAAATCTCTTAATAGGACAAGTCTTTCTCGAACTGCAACGGTTCGTACTCGATCACGTGTTTGTAGTCGGGTTTATACGGTCGTAACACCGAAATATGAAAAACATTGTAAATATTTTCCAACTTTGGAGGTAGAGCTACCTCGTAAGCCACTTCTCCCACTCTTCGCAGCACCTCAGAGGGTCCAATAAACCTCGGGCTTAGCTTTCCCTTTTTACTGAAACAAATTTTCCCCTTCCAGGGAGAAACATTTAGGAATACAAAAGTTCCTACGTCAAATGCACGATCTTGTCTGTGTTGATCAGCATACTTTTTATGTCTGTCTTGGGTTGCTACTAATCTTGTCCTGATGAGTTTGACAACATTAACAGTTTGTTGCACCAATTCTGGTCCTAACAGTTGGCGTTCACCTACTTCATCCCAGCACAGTGGAGTTCTGCACTTTCTGCCGTACAATGCCTCGTAAGGTGGCATGCTGATGCTCGCATGATAACTGTTGTTGTAAGCAAATTCCACAAATGGTAATTGTTCTTTCCAGCTTCCTTTAAAGTCCATGACACATGCTCTCAGCATATCTTCCAATGTATAAATTGTTCGTTCACTTTGGCCATCTATTTGTGGATGATAAGCCATACTCATTCGCAACTGTGTCCCCATGCATTCTTGTAGTCTCTTCCAGATATTTGACGTGAATCGCGGATCTCTATCGGACACAGTTGATACTTGCACTCCATGTCTCGAAACGATCTCTTTAATGTACAATCTTGCCAACTGATCAAGATTGAATCTAATCTTTATTGGTAAAAAGTGCGCTCATTTCGTTAGTCTGTCCACTATCACCCAAATCGCATCGCATCCTCTCTGAGTAGTTGGAAGACCCACCACAAAATCCATCATGATGCGTTCCCACTTCCATTCCGATATTTCCAACGGTTGGAGTAATCCGCTGGGTCTTTGATGTTCGGCTTTTACTCTCTGACATGTCAAGCATTTCGCTACGCATTCAGCAACATCCCTTTTCATGTTTGTCCACCAAAAATGTCGGCGCAAATCTTGATACATTTTCGTGCTTCCTGGAACCCAAATTCTTCCCTCGAACCGTAGTAATCCTTCGGTATCGACCTTGTATTTTACATCACCGCCTTCAACCAGATTCTCTTTGATTTTCCCACACTCTTCATCTTATAGTTGAGAATCCTTCACTTTGTCCACTAAAGTTGGACCAGCTTCTATCTGGAATAGCTGTTCGTCAGATTCTTTTGGAAATTTGATTTCCAACTCCAGTTTTGTCATTGCTAAGATGAGTTCCTCCTGAGTTGTTATCAGCATCAACTTTTCCCGACCTTTCCTGCTTAAAGCATCTGCAACCACATTCGCTTTGCCCCATGATAAAAGATCTCACAATCGTAATCTTTTATCAATTCCATCCACCTTCTCTGACACATGTTCAAATCTTTTTGAGTGAAAATATACTTCAGACTTTTGTGGTCTGTGTAGATCTCACATTTCTCTCCATAAAGATAGTGTCTCCATATCTTCAGAGCAAATACAACTGCAGCCAATTCCAAATCATGAGTCGGATACCCTTTCTCATAATCCTTCAGTTGTCTTGAAGCATAGACAATAACCTTTCCGTTCTGCATAAGAACACAACCCAACCCTTTGTGTGAGGCATCACTATACACCACAAAAATTTTTGTATTATCTGGTAATGTCAACACAGGTGCCACACTTAACTTCTTCTTCAAATCTTAGAAACCCTCTTCACATTTCTCCGTACAAATGAATTTTACAGCCCTCCTTGTCAAATTTGTTAGCGGAGTGGCTATCTTAGAAAAATCTTGAATAAATCTTCTATAATAACCAGTCAGTCCCAAGAAACTCCTCACCTCCGAAGGTGTCCTTGGTTGTTCCCAATTTATTACAGCTTCCACTTTTGATGGATCCACTGAAATCTCATCTTTGTCAATTACTTGACCCAAAAATTGTACACGATCGAGCCAAAATTTGCACTTAGAGAATTTTGCGTACAGCTTTTCCTTTCTTAGTGTTTCCAATGTCAAACATAAATGTTCCACGTGTTCTTCTTGAGTTTTGGAATATACCATAATGTCATCGATAAATACCACTACAAACTTGTCTAAGAATGGTTTAAACACTCTGTTCATCAGATCCATGAACGCAGCAGGGGCATTGGTTAAACCAAAAGACATCACCAGAAACTCGTAATGTCCGTACCGAGTTCTGAATGTCGTTCTAGGTATATCCTCCTTTCTTACCTTCAATTGGTGATACCCACTTCTCAAATCTATTTTTGAGAAATATTTAGCACCCTTCAGCTGATCAAACAAGTCATCTATTCTAGGCAACGGATACCTATTCTTAATAGTGACCTTGTTTAACTCCCTATAATCAATGCAAAGACGCATTGATTCGTCTTTTTTCTTCACGAATAATACTGGCGCTCCCCACGGTGATACACTAGGTTGAATATATTTCTTGTTCAGTAGCTCTTGCAATTGTACCATCAGTTCCTTCATTTCCACCGGAGCCATTCTGTACGGGGCCTTCGATATTGGTGTTGTTCCCGGCGCCAAGTCGATCACGAACTCAATTTCTCTGTCAGGCGGAAGTCTTGGCAAATCTTCTGGAAACACATCTTCGAATTCTCTCACTACCGGTATTTCTTCTAGTTTCACACCCTTCTTCTGAGTATCGACTATGTAAGCTAAATAGCCCACACAACCTTGACTCAACAACTTCTTGGCCTGCATAGTCGTCAGATATTTCATTTGTCTAGGCGACTTGCTACCATAAAATACTACCTTTGACAGAGTCATAAGGCTTACACACTTCTTGTGACAATTGATTACTGCTCCATATTTGAACAGCCAATCCATTCCCAAAATTACATCAAATTCCCCGAGTCTAATCGGAATCAAATCTACCAACAAGATATTCTTCTTAATGTTCACCCTACAGTTCTTGTATACGAATATAATAGGGATTACTTCCTTATTCGCAATTTCTATGTTCAAAGGAAAATTTAGTTCTTCTCTAGGCAATTCTAACCTCTTAGCAAATTTATCAGATATAAATGAACAAGTAGCACCCGAATCGAATAATACATAAGCATTTATATCATTGATTGGGATAATACCTGACACTACATCTTTTGATTGCATAGCATCTTGCACAGTCATGTTGAAGGTTCTAGTTGTGGGTTTGTTTGATGCTTCAAGTCCTGCAATGGCCCATGTACCTCCATTATTACCTCCATTGCTTCTGGTTGTCACTCTATCCTGCTTCTTAGGACATTCACGAGCAAAGTGATCCTTGGATCCGCACTAGAAGTATGTATTCTTCTTTGGTTGAGTGCAACTTGGGGCGATGTGACCCTCATGGCCATAATTGAAGCATACCCGCTTTCCCATTAAGCACGCACCCTTATGAAATTTCCCGCATGTCGCACATACTTCAAACTTTTTGTTTTGCTGGTTACCCTGCTGGTGTCCAGTACCCATGCTCCCATTCCACTTCCTCTTCAAGCCGTTGCTGCTGTTGTTGTTGTTATTGTTGTTGTTGTTGTTTCCACCGCTACCACTCCCATTCTTAGTCTTATTCTCATTCTTCTTCTTCTTTTGTTCCTGATTGAACTTTGTCACTGCCTCGCCTCCACCTTCAGCGAGTACTGCTTTTTCCATCACCGCTGCAAATGACTTCAATTGGAATAAGGAAACCCTACTGTACAACCAAGGCTTCAGTCCCTGTTCAAATCTCTTCGCTTTACGCTCGTCTGTGCTGACCGGATATGGCGCAAACCTCACCAATTCGTTGAATTTCGCAGGCATACTCAGATACTATCACCGTTCCCTGCTTTAATTCCAGAAACTGCACTTCTAGCTGATTACTCTTTGAATTTTTCGGGAAATAAGTCTCAAATAACAACTCCTTGAACCTATCACGGGTCATCACTCCTGGCCCTTCATGAGTTTTATTGGCCTGCCACCAATAACTAGCTTTTTCTTTCAACATGAATGTTGTGAAAGCAGTCTTCTGATCATCCCCTACCCTAGCGACATCGAACACCTTTTCTATCTCCATAATCCAGGTCTGTGTTTCGACTGGATTCATAGAACCACGGAATTTAGGTGGTCCAATCGCCTTGAAATCCTTAAACGTTGTACCATGGTTTTGTGGTTGATTCTGCAACGCTCCTGTTAGTAGTGTCACTAGTTGTTGAACGGGATAACCGTCAACATTGTCGTTATTGGTAGTTCTCTCATTATTTCTCTGTCGGGGTGGTTCACGTCTGGGAGGCATTTTCTGTTAGAACAAAACATCTATTAGACTATTACTCAGCTTCTTTAAGTATTTTCTAATTAACTTGACTCCATAACAGAAATAACCATATAAAACATTACACTTTGAATAAAGTAACAACGTTTATTTATTCAAAACCTTTTTGGAAAACATAAAACAATAGCATCACTACTATCTACATTACTTTCTTGAACTACAAAAGTTTCAGGACAACATCATAGTCATATCCCATAGGTTGCATAACACTTGGGATTTACAATTTATTTAACCTTTCACTCATCGTACTACATCTACGATGTTCTATTAAGATACTTCTTAGCCTTATCACGTTCTTCCTCCATGACTCGAAACATTGTTCTATGATCTAACACAAATGATGGCAGCGTCTCGAACTGAATCAGATATCCCATGACCCGATCTTGAGCGCGATTAATTGCGGTGTTAAATACTTTATCCATCTCTTCCATCTTCATCCTCTTTGCTTGCGTGTCTCTTGCTACTAATCTGGTTCGTTGAAAAGCTTCCTCGTAAGCATCTTCAGCTCTTGCCTTTTAGCAACTTCTTCTCTCAGCTTGTTCTTCAGTTCAGCGACCACTTCGATCAGTTGCTCTTTCTCTCCTTCAATATTTCTTCATGATCCTGGATCTCGCCGTCTTTTTGTGTCATTGCAGTCTGTTGTTCAGCTACTATCTCCTGCAACTCCTCAACTGTATCCTGAAGTTCCACGTTACGGTCATGCACCTCATCGTATATACGGCCTGCTATCGAGTTAAGTGGAATCCTTTCCTCCTCGTCCTCGTCATCCTCATCCTCCTGTGGTAACTCAACGGGATCCTCTTCGTATGTCTCCACATCATCATCCTCATCCTCAACTACTGTGACCAACGGGGCTGACCCCCGTGGCAGTAGTTGTTCCCAAACTACCTGAATGTCGCGAGGCTCCTCCTCTATAGGCATTTGAGGTCCCTCCTCCCTAGCCTGACTGGATTCTCTGACATTAGTCATCCTGACAACAAAGTTTTAAAGTTTTAATTATTAATCATTATTATTCGACACTCACGAGTACATAATTTAAAATCACATAAGCACATAAGTGTTTTATTACTTCTTTCCAAAAACTCGATAAGAGTTATCTCCACTGTCTTTTCAAAGGTTACTTCCTAAGGCTTTTCACCCCCACCTAAGGTTCATAACCTAAAGCTTTGATACCAACTTGTGACACCCCCAAATCCTGGTACTTCATTTCCTCAAGATTTGGTGTTCACTTAATCAAAACATTCATCTATAACTACCCAATTATAATAAAATTGAATAATAAAACCTGCCCATACAGGATTAAATTTAAATAAAAATCTCCCAGGTTATCTAACCTTTAACAACAATCATTCAAATACAGAAATTAAATAAACTTCATTACAATCTTTAAACCAAAGTCTGATAATAAAACTATCAAATCTATTACAAGTCTTAAGTATTTATTCATCTTTCCTTTTTCCTTACTGGTGCTAGGTACGTCACCCGTTTCAACTTTAGTTGTAAGAAATTTTATAGGCAAGAGTGAACAAACAAGGCCCACTTGAAATAACAATAAATAAATATTTAAACTTTTACTTCAATTGCCAATATTAGGCTCAATAGAACTGAACAATATATTCTATTAACTTTCTGAAAATTATAACATTCACTGAGGGTCTAATGACCACGAATCATGTCCACAGTTATAAGTAATCTTTCAACTTTAACTTTAACAGTCATAAGACTATAAGGACTCCACGTACTTAGGGGGATCAACCCTTCATACAATATATTGTGCACAAACATTTCAACACTAAGCGTAAACCTCTATTAAAAGAGTTGTTCATCTCAGTATTTAGAGTACAAGTCCGCACCAAAAGAAGTTTGATTTGTATAAGCTTTCAAGGAAATTTGGAATTTAACGAACATCAACTAAGGAGTAGTTGAATAAGACCAATAACACTATACTACAGAATAATCGTGATTGAATCAATCATAGTAAACTAAAGTCATGCATTATGAATAATCTAATAGCATACAATTTTAATAACTATAGCATACCTTGCTTGAACAACACTAAGCCAAGGTTAATTAGAATTGAAGAATAAGCATGCATAGCATATATAGTGGTGCATGCTAAACAACAAGTTAAATACAAGAATAACTTGCTCCAAATAACTTACGTCATTATATTATAATCGAATTGAAAACAGTAATTGAATTAACAAGATAATAGATTAGAAAACTTGCTCAAGATTAAACTATAAGATTTGGGATACTTGTATCGTCATGAGCAACTAGATATAATGACTTACTCAATAATAGGCAACCTAGCTCTACGAAAGTGTAGACGTAGAAACTTACAACAATTGTAATTGAATTTGAAAACAATAATGTACCAAATGAAATTAAACTTACACAATGAAGTTTTGAGTTAGAGAACTTGCTCAATTATAAAATAGAGTTAGAAAACTTTCCTTTAGCACAAGCTAAACCTTACAACTTGAATCAATACCCTAAACATATACCATATTGACATAGTTAGTCATTACCAACATTGTATATTTATATAAATAAATATATACATCATATAGGTTAAATTACCCTTTCCCGTAATCAACTATGTTAGAAATAGGTAACACTTGATAGCATGTTCATTCATAGCTTAATACTACTGAAATCATCATTTAACATTCCTATTATGAACACATAACATTTATTTTCAAAGTTTGTGTAATAAACTAAAAACTGTCAGACCATTCTGCTAACTCGCGCTACGGCGTCACAGTTTACACTGTAGTTCGCGCTGCGGCGCTGAGTTGACGCTGCGGCTCAAGTCACAGGCCATTGGTTGGCGCTGCGGCACGGAGCCAGCGCTGCGGCGCGATATTTATACTGCTGGGTCGCAGCTGCGGTGCCAGACTCCAGAATCTGACGACCAAGTTCGGCAACAGTATGAACAAAAGTCAAATTGGCCTAAAAGCTCGAATCTAATAGACTGATTAACATGTAATACACATATAGACTTCATATAAACATATTGTGAAGACTTCTAACATGATTCTACCCATAAAATAACTTAAACATCAAATTTACAACACCCAATTTCAATGTTTTTGGCAAAAACTCCATTTTTGATGTTTTCAATGAAAATCAACACTGTGATTTTGTTTTTCAACCAAAATAGTAAATTCAATACACCATAGTTATGATTATACATACCCTATCAATTCTAATAATCAATTTATATATTTTAACAATTAATCAAACCTTAATTTCATTTTAAACTAAGTCATACTCATATATTTTTTATATGAACACTCTATAATATATTTTCTTCATAAAACACATACATACATAAATTAATTTCTCTATAATCATGTATAAACTCATGAAATAACCTTATAATCAATAATCATACAAAACTATATACATAACAATAATTTATCTTTTATAAAAATTTCACAGAGAACTTTGTGGGAAGAGGAAAACTAAACTTTTAAAAAAAAGGTTAAGCTCCTACCTTTGATTAAGAAGATGATGGCTACTTTTGATTATCAATTTCTTTTCTCCAATTCCTTTCTCAAACATGTTAGAAATCACTCACTCTCTAGAGTTTTTCTCAATTCTCTCTTGTTTTCTCTCTGTTTCTTCAACTGAGCTTTTCTCCCAACTCAACTCTAACTTATGTAATAAAAATATAGCATATATAGTAATAATTATATAATATAACTCTAGATATAATGATATTACTTATATAAGTTTTGAAGATCAAAAGCCATAAGGCTTGTTGGTTAACCTAATAAAAATAACTCATTAACCCTTACACCTTGTTTGGCAAATCTAACTAAAATAAATGGATTAATCCTTATACCTTGTTTGATAAAACACTATTAGATTAAAGACTTAATATGCATTAAGACTTGTTTGGCCAAAACTAAATTAAAGTCCTTTAATTTATTTTAATAACTCCTTTATAGCAAGGTTATTAGTCACACTTCTATTTAATTAATTAATCAATTAAAATATTAATCTATTAAATTACCTTAACACATAAATCATTATCACAAAACTATAATTTCTTTATAATTATAATTTTATTTAACCAACTAACACTTTATTTTAAATCACAAATTCCAATTAGAATATTATAATTCATTTAATCATTATTAGTTCTCTAACTTAATTATTAAATTAAATTAGTATATAACTTTATAACAATTAATTTTCTTAGCTCCTTAATTATTTATTCAACAAATAATTAACTAAACCACATCAACTCAAATTGCCATTAAATACTTATATAATTCAATAAATATTTAATATTATAAATAAATATTTAATTATTTAATTATTTATTCAACAAATAATTAACTAAACCATATCAACTCAAATTGAACAATTATTTATTCAACAATAAACATATCCATTAAATACTTATATAAATCAATAAATATTTAATATTACACTTTAAAATTATTGAATGTTACACTTCGTGGTAGGCAAACGTCATCGGTGTTAGGATGTTCGGGTGGACTCGCTGACCATTCGATGGTAGCCTTATTGGCAGGTGGTCCTTATGAGTTTGTCAGGCCCTTCGTGGTAGGCAAACGTCACCGATGTTAGGAGGTTCGGGTGGACTCGCTGATCATTCGATGGTAGCCTTATTGGCAGGTTGTCCTTATGAGTTTGTCAGGCCCTTCGTGGTAGGCAAACCTCATCGGTGTTAGGAGGTTCGGGTGGACTCGCTGACCATTCGATGGTAGCCTTATTGGCAGGTGGTCCTTTAGACTTTGTCAAGCCCTTCGTGGTAGGCAAATGTCATCCTTTAGACTTTGTCAGGCCCTTCGTGGTAGGCAAATGTCATCATATGGGTTTGTTAGGCCCTTCGTGGTAAACAAATTACCTATGAAGCAGATCTACCTCTCACTTTGGTAACGAATAAGTATTGCATTACTTTATTACCTGATTTTTAAGTGTTGAGTTCGGGTCACATTATTACTTGATCTTATCTGTTATATGACTTGATTAGTTATTGACTAACAGTTTAAGATTATACATTTTTCACGTTGATTGATGATGAATTATTGACAAGAAATGGTCAAAGGTGTAATAAGGATAATAATTTGTTAATCATTTCATTGATATCTAACTATTACAAAGGAGATATGTCTTTTCAGGAATCCTAAAAGCTTCGGATGATATCTTTAAGCTTCCTTATTGTCCTTGCTGTCCGAAGAGTCGAGGAGAGCCGGGTTTACTTTGGCCACAACAAGTTTGGCTTTGTATTTACTTCAGCAGACCTCGTACCCTTCAGAGTACATGTGGACAACTTCATTGTTCAGCTCGGTGGATTTCCTATAATTTGCTTCAATCTCCTTGCGAAGCTGATTAGTTAATGGTGGGCCCAAATCCCTAAGAATCGGAAGTTCTCGAAGTTCCTCTTCAAGATTTTGACGATGGGCCATTTGCTCTGCGTCTTTAGCTTGGATACCTTTATTTTGCTTCGACAGAACTGAGTTGGATTGGGCCAGATCTTCGATTTTCTTCGCCAAAATTTTGTTTTTCTTCAGAAATTTGATATTTATATCAGTGATGACTTGATGAGTGGCCCGGGACGTCTTCAAATCTTCTTTGATTTGGGCAAGGTCTTTCTGAAGGCACTCATTATCGTGAAGAGCAACTTTGAGACTACTTCTATCTTTCTCCAAAGCAGACTTAAGAAGGGTATTCTCTCTTCGAGCGGCTTTCTATTCGGCTTTGGCCTCTTGGTATTTGGGATGGAGGCATCCGAAGACAGTGTTTTCCTGCGGATGATCAGTGTTAGTCTATAAGTTAAAAATTAATGGGACGAGATGTAAATGGATAAGTTAAGCTTACTCTAGCTTGGTACTTCATTCCCTCATTGATCAGGTCCATGATAGAGTTGTTGTCGAACCAGTGGTCGTCGGTATTATGGACGAAGGAGTTGTAGAGCTCAAATGGGAAATTCTCTTCGGATTCTGGCCAGAGAGTGGGGAATTTTGGGGCTTCGGGCCCGAAGTCTGAGGAGGTTGGTTGTCTTTTTCGAGCAAGTTTGGGTGATCGCTCCATTTGTTCTTCGGGCTCTTCGTCAGAAACAACAATTTCAACCGGGGTGGTTGGCGGAGGATCGGTTTCTGTTAGAGGTACTTATGGTTCTTCGAAGTCCAGAGAATTTGCTTGGGTTTTCCTCTTTTTGGCGCGAAGGATTCGGGTCCGTTCGTCAGAGGGCATATCGAGGAGGCACTCGGTGTGAGTTTGTGTGGGGGTGTGTTTGGGTTTTCAGCCAGCTTGCTTTCTTCGGCAAGGTTGGCTTGTCCCTTCAATAGGAGTTGATTCGGTGGCTTGAAGCTCTTCAGTTGGTACTTTGGCAGAGGTCGGCGAAGATGTACCAGAAAGAAATCTATCTAGATCCCTTCGGTCGATTAACGTTGGTTTGATCAGAGACACTACAACAGATGAGGAATAATTGTTTACGATAACTACTGATGGAAATTGGGAGTTAAATAATAAAGTGGATTCGAGACTTACAGTTATGGTCGTACAACAATGCTTGTTTACTCAGAAGTCCGAAGCTCCATTCCTTAATGTGAATCTTCTCTAGAAGGCTCGCCATTTCTCTCACTCGTTCCGTTGAAATATTTCTGAAGTTTGCAGAGATACGATCGGAAGTGGTCCAGTCAGGTATGGAGGAGACTTCGGGTCCTTTGACAAAAAGCCACTCCTTATTCCATCCTTGGTTGCTTGAAGGAGTGTCTATTAGTGGTCGCTTCTTGAACTTGGCATTAGGTTTAGGAGATTGCCTGCTCAACATCTTAAAACCTCGTTCTCGAGATTTACCAGCTATGAAGAGGGTAAAGAAGAAATCGACAGCAGGTGGAATCCCTTGTTCGTGGTAGAAGGCGATAAATGCCAGGATGTGGATATGGGAGTTCAGCACTAACTGGGTGAATCCCACGCCTACGAACCCTAATAGAATGATAACGAAGGCATGGAGAGGTAGGCGAACTCCCTTTTCGAGAAGGGTCACCAGCATGGCGGTCCAGCCTTTGGATCACTGGTACATTCGTTCATGGGGAGCTGGAGCCCTTACCATATGGGTGTCCGAAATCTAGTAGCAGGTCCAAAGGTTACCCAACTCAATCTCAGTGATGGTGGAAGGAGTGTTGGCATGGGGGAAATATTCTTCACTCTTGAAGAATTCTGAAGGATTGGGAATAGATTTTAGTGGTTGATTCTGACTGTGATTATCAATAAATTTGGGATTTGAACTCGGAGCCTCTTTTTTGCTAGGGCTCGGATTGGGAAGAACAGTGGTAATGGGGGTTATGCGAAGTGGGGAACTTTGATTAGTATTCTGAGAAGCCATTGTTAATTAGTTACAGAGAGAAATTTGGAGAAGAAGAGGAGCAAGGAATATCCGAATTTCAAATTTAGTTAGTAAAAATGACAGATTTGGGAGAAAGTAGCTTTTATACTAGATTTCTCTTCAACTTTTCATGAGGTTCAAGGGTGGCTCATTTAATGCCAGCAGTGATTGTGAATTTGAAGAGGTAACGTGCGGTTTTGGCCTTCATTGTTAACCGGAGTGGGCTTCTCTATTGGGCTTCCGATTTCTATTTGAATTATTGTTTAAGATTCACCTATTGGGCCTCGATAAGTTGTATCTTGGGCCTTTGTTGATCTTATTATAATTCCTTTTATCTTGGACCGATTCCACTTATACTCTTTCATTAAACCTCCTGTTTAATAAAAGACTGGGGGCCAATGTTAGGCCGTAATACTTTAGACATGTTGAGGTGGGTCTTGAAAGTATTGGGCCGGTTCATTGGGCCAACCCATTGGGTGGATATTATCTTTATTTGGGGCCTATGAAGTATTGGGCTGTGATAGTGGGCCGAATTACTTGATGAGTATGGTTCCACTTTGGCTTTGACCAGTGTAGATTGGGGATAGAACTTTGACTATCATCTCTGCATTGCATTTAATGAGGATTGGACAGGGCTTATTCGGCAAAAGGTTGTGGGCCCGGGGAAGTGAGTTGCATGCAGGACAAACCGGACTTTGGAGATATAAAGCAAGGATGACACACGGTGAAAGGTAACTAATTCATTATTGCTCTCGAGTCACTAGATATTTATTCCTCCATTGTTAACCTTGTGATCGCCTGTACTGACTCTCACGCCGGAGCTATCCCCCGACGGTCCAAGCCGTCAAGCTTTTGGTGTTGACTGTGTTTATTGTGCATGATCAGAACGTCTTAAGTGATTGGGACGTGGCAGAAGATATTGGCGTTAACAATATACTTAAGTAATTTTTTTTTGTATTTTATTACAATTTATATTATTACTATGAATAATATTTAATAACATAATTATTTTATTTAATATTCTATTACGATTCACAATTATATGATCAATAATATCTAATTATTTTATTATTATTTAATATATAAGTACCTATTCCATTTTAAATAAAATTTTAGGTAATAATTTATAATTTTGTTTAAAATGGAATTGGTACTTTTATTTAAAATAGAATAGGTACTTTTAAAATGGAATAGGTACTTTTAAAGTTAATTTATAAATTTAAAAGTAAATCACACTGTCGTGCTTCCATTTTAATTGTTTTATTATTATTATTATTTAATATTCACGTATCTAAAAGAATTACATGATCCGTGAAGAGATCTCGCGTGGAAGAGGATCTCACTGTCGATCGCCGTGAAAAGGAGAACTGAAGAGCATTCCTTGTCCAAACTTGTTAGGTAATAATTTCTCTTTTGTGGAAGTGAATTTGTCTAATTTTTTGGTGAAATTTTGTGATATGCTCTACCCGAATCGAAACCCTGAAGCACCCGAATCCCGAATTCCTTGGCCGGTATAGGTGAATCCCTGCTTCTTCATAAGTTCATTTCTGATTTCGCTGGTGCGATATTGCTAGATTGGCGCGATATTGCTAGATTTGCATTAAAACCAATTGTTAACGCCAAGATCTTTTGCCACGTCCCAATCACGTAAGACGTCCTGACCCTGCACAGTAAACACAATCAACACCACAAGCTTGACGACTTCGACTGTCGGGGGATAGCTCAGGCATGAGAGTCAGTATAGATGATCACAAGGTTAATAATGGAGGATAAAATATCTAGTGTATTGAGAGAGATAAAATTATCAGTTACCTGTACTTGGAAGACCTCCTTGCTATGTTATACTATCTAGCCCGGTTTACAGTGTCACCCACTACCGTCAGACATAACTCCCCACTACTCAGTGATCTCAGCCAACAGCATGCAGACTGTCACCTTTTTCCTACTGTTTCTCCCGCCGGCCGACTATAATCTCATCCACATTAATATTCTGTAGGCCACTCGGTCAACAGCCTTCCTTTTTCATCATTACAAGTCAAAGATGGGGATATTAAAATATCAAATGGGTTAGCCCAGTGACCCAGCCCAATATTAAAAAGACTTAACAAAGATAATACAAGGGCTAAGCCCAATAACTTTAGGGCCCAATAGTGATGACTCAATGGACTAACTAAATAAATAGGCCCAACCCATTCGGCCCAATATGTGAAATATCATGACCCAACATTGCCCCCAGTTTTTTATTAAACAAATTGTTTAATGGAAAACTATAAATAGTCCATGATATGAAGAATCTGATAGGATCAAGAGAGGCCCAAACTGAAACCCATCAAGGCCTAATCAGTATAGAATTAAAATAATAAAACAAACTAAAAACCGGAAGTCCAAATGAAAGGTCTAACCCGGTTAATATCTGGATCATGAATCGAGCGCTGCCCATTTGAATTCTTGATCATTACTGTCAATTAATGTGCCGCCCTCGTATACCGTGTAACTATTAGTATAAAAAGTAATTCCCCCCAATTGGGACAGTTTTACCTGCCAATTTGAAATTCAGACGCTTGAGCTCTTTTCTTCCCTCTCGAACGTTTCTTCCCTTCTCTGCAAAATCTCAACAAATGGTGGTCCTTAATACAAATAAGAGCTCCCCAATTCGGGCAACCCCCCTTACTGTCGTTCCACCTAACCCAGGTCCCAACAAGGAAGCCTCGAGTTCTAACCCTCCAGCTACGAAATCAAGCACGAACCCACCTCCAAAATACCCTCCTATTCCCTCTGAATTCTTTAGAAGTAAGGATCGTTTTTCACACGCCAATACCCCTTCTGAAATAACAGAGATTGGTTTAAGGAAAATCCTTACTCGATATCAAATCCCTGATATTCATCAGGTGAGAGCTCCTCGATCTGAAGAGCGAATGTATCAACGACCGAAAGGTTGGACGGCCATTCCAGTGACCCTTCTGGAGAAGGGGCTTCGATTCCCTTTGCACATTTTCCTGATTACCCTTTTAGGGTTTATCGGCGTTAGATTCGCCCAGTTGGTGTCGAACTCCTACATTCATATCCTTGCTTTCTGCCACGAAGTAGGAGTAGAACCCACTCTTGACTTCTTCTTCAGCATTTACAAGATTGGCCAATCCCGAGAAAAGGGGTTTAAGGCTTTGAGAAAATTAGCATCGAAGTCAGGTGAGAAGTTCAAAATACGCTCTCTGATCAATACTCCTTCCAGCAACAGAGGATGGCATAAAGGGTGGTTCTTCATCAAAGAACCAGAAATTGCTTCCCTACCGGGTTGGGTTACTGAAGACGCAGTTTCTGCTGACTTCGGTGACATCCCGGAAGAACATATAAGTGAAATGATAGAGCTATTTGAAAACTTCCCATCGAAAGAATGGAACTACTTACTTCTTAATAAGCAAGCCTGGTTGTATGAGCACAAATGTAAGTTTGGAATTATCTGATTGCACAATTGTTTAAAATTATTATTGATATAGATTTTGACATGTGACTTTCTTCTTTTTGTAGTATCTTTGATTAAACTGTCTTCTATAGACGTGAGAGATTTAGAAGATTTCTTGGCTGGAAAATCTGCAAAAGCCACTGCTAAACCTCCGCAACTGGAAGCCCCATCCGAAGACAGCCCACCCACTAAAACACTTACTACTGAAACACCCACTGTTGAACCTCAAACCATCGACCCTGAAGCTGAAGATCTTCTACCAGAAGAGTCCCTCCAACCCATCCGAAAGAAGAGAGCTGTCCGAAAACCTCGACCAATTTCCATACCGTCAGATTCTGAACCCACCCTAGAATCTGAATCAACTATCAACCCAACACCTACTCGAGGAAGTTTTTATTTGATCTACCTATAGACGATCGAAAACAACTCCTTTGAGTCAAAAAATTAAGAACCAAGATCACCCCCCCCCCTGACCATAGATGAACTCAGAGTACCTCCTCCTTCAACCGATCTTCCCCCAAAAACCCCAATTGAGATTCAAAATGTTGGTGATGAAGGACAAATTGAACCCATTCCAGCACCATCCCGAAAGAGAAAACAACCATCCACTAGTCATCTGGGTTCAATATATGTCCCTTCACCTGCTCGTGAATCCACTCTAGTTCGTTCTCCGTCCCCCAAAAACATATATACGGACCCCATACCATCACCTATTCGTGAACAATCTATGCCTTCTCCTTCAAGGCCTTCTGTCGATGAGTTTCAGAATGATGCGATGGGGTCTCCAACTTTATGGCCCCAGTTCAATGCCAATTTCCCCTTCCAATTATTCAATTCATTTGTCAGAGATACCAATGAGCATCAGTTCGGTAATAGTTCCATCATGGACTTGATCAAAGAAGGCATGAGCTATCAAGCCAAGGTAAATAGTTGTTTATTTGTTCATTTGAAATTATACCTATCTCTTGAAGATTTAGCTGACTATCTTCGAATTTCTGCAGGCCAATGCTGTCTTCGGACGTCTTCTCCCTCGATACCAAGAAGTCGAAGTTGAAGAAGACGCGGCTAGACAGGAAAATGTCATTCTGAAATCGGCATTGGCTTAAGAGAGAAATCAACATGGAGATGTCCTCTATACTAATGAGGGTCTTCGGAGAGAGTTGGCTCAAACTAAGGAAGCTCTGAAGGTATCTAATGATGAGTTGAAATCGACTAAGGAAGAGCTGAAGACGACTAAAGTCAGTGAACAAAAGTTGGCTGACATAAATGTCAGTTTTGTTGAAGAGAACAAAGCTCTAAAGGCTAATACTGAAGAACTTGTTGTAGCCAATCAAAACTTGACGATACAAGTCAACAATCTTTCAGTGAAGGCCCGTGAAGAAAACGAAAAACATTCATCCAAACGTCGGAAGCTTCGATATAAACTGAAGGCCTTGAGGGAGCTAGGTCTTCCTTTGACAGAAGAACTGCGTAAGCAGATACAAACCAAATACCGAACATCCGATGAGTTGAATGCAAAAATACTTCGGGTTTATTCGGAAGGGTATGAGGTCTGTTGAAGTCGAGGCAAGGAGAAGCTGATTGCAGCACAAATAGATTCGGCCTTGCTTGACTCCGAAGATGAAGATAATGCCTAAACTTAATATTGCTTCATTCTAGTTTTTAGGACTTTTGTATAAAAATTTCGATCTTTATGTAATCGTTTAAATATTAATGAAATATTGAGTTCGTGACTTATGACTTCTATGCAATTACTTTTTGTTAATGCTTCAATATCAATCAACTTGAAAAATGTACAAGTTATTTGTGAACTTAACTTAGATTGTGAATCAGATAAGGCATATAACATTTAACTTGAAGAACAACACTGTTCATAATAAATTGGACTCAATGAACTGAACTGAATGAACCGAACCCAACACTTAGGAAAAATAGAGTAATGAATACTTAACGTTTCCGAAGTGTGAGATAGATCATGTATAAGGTGAATTCGGATGATCCTCCTCGCACCATTGGGATCTTGTTTACCACTCGGGGTAAAACAAGTATATAAGGACCATAGAATTTGTCTACCACATGGGGTAAAAAAAATACATAAGGACACTCCTATCAATAAGGCTACCATCGAATGGTCAATGAGTCCGACCGAACCTCCTTACACCAAAGTGAATTTGTTTACCACACAGGGTATAACAATGTTAAAAGGACTATGGAATTTGTCTACCACGCAAGGTATAACAAATCCATGAGAACACACCTGCTGATAAGGCTACCATCGAATGGTCAGCAAGTCCACCCCGTCCTCCTTACACCATAGTGAATTTTAGACCAATGAAGAGAAGATCAATATGAAGGAAAATGAATCTTTTATTGATAATGATCTAAACATCTACAGACTTCTGGGACATTAACTCAATTTCTACTGAAAATACTTCTGAAGTCTACCAGCGTACCAAGTGTTCTTGATCTCAGATCCGTCCAATGCCCTTAACCGATAAGTTCCTAGTTTCGGAACTTCAACTACTTCGTACGGTCCTTCCCAGTTCGGCATCAACTTTCCTAAGTTCTGAGACGTAGACGCTTCGACTTCTCTAAGGAAGAAATCACCTACTTCAAATCTACGAAGCTTAACCCCCTTATTGTAGTGTTTGGCCACTCTTCGCTGATATGCCGCCAACTTTATCAAAGCTATCTCTCTGACTTCTTCTAGCAAGTCCAAGTTGACCTTCAGTCCATTATCATTGTAGATCTCCTTGAACTGACTAACCCGAAGACTGGTGGATCCAATCTCAACAGGAACTAAGGCATCAATGCCATAAACCAATCTGAAAGGCGAGTCCTTCGTAATGGTCCTCGGAGTAGCCCATAATACACTGAGCAGCTCCTCTGGCCATCTTCCTTTAGCCTCATATAGTCTGCGCTTGATCCCGTTCAGCAGTGTTCTGTTGGTCACCTCGACCTGCCAATTTGACTGTGGATGAGCAACCGAAGTCTTCCTGTGTTGAACCCCAGTTCTTTCAAAAATCCTTCAAACTTTGATCCCACGAACTGGCGTCCGTTGTTTGATATCACCACCTTAGGAATTTCGAAACAAAATACTACCGACTCCTTCATAAATTTCAAACATTCTTGTTCCGTAATCTGCCTAAGTGGTTTCGCTTCTACCCATTTGATCATATAATCAATGGCGACTATAAAAAAACTGACCTGACCTTTAGCTTTCGGCAACGGACCCAGTATATCTACCCCCCAGACAGCAAAGGGAATAGGATATAAGATCGAGTATATCTCTTCTGGTGGCTGATGAGGGATCAGACTATTCAGCTGACATTTCTCACATTTCTTCACATAGTCCGTAGCTTCTTTAAAGATGGTTGGCCAGTAGAAACCCTGTCGAAGTACTTTATAGGCTAATGACTTAGCAGCCATATAGTCACCACAAATACCTTCGTGAACCTCCCAAAGGGCATATTCGGCCTCGGATGGAACCAAACATTTCAATAATGGGGACGAAAAAGCCCTTCGAAAAAGATCTCCATCAATGAGAACAAAATTAGCACTCTTGTACTTAACTTTTTAGCCAACATTTTATCCGAAGGAAGGACGCCATCTGCCAGATATTCTATGTACGAAGTCATCCAACAATTAGAACGTTCGACACACATCACAGCTTCGTGTTAGATACTGGGCTACTGCAGAACCTCCAGATAAACTGATCCATCAAAGTTGTTAACATCTGTAGTGGCCAGCTTAGACAATGCATCGACAATGGAATTATCATTATGCTCAATACCCTGAAATTTATAGGAGATGAAACATTGAAGCCGATCTTTCAATTCTACCAAGTACTTAATCATTTTTGGACCTCGAGCTTTGAACTCCCCTGAGACCTGTTTGACAACTATCTGAGAGTCACTATAAATGACCAACTTTTGAACTTCAAGACTCTTCGCCAATCGAAATCCTGCCAGCACTGCTTCATATTTTTCCTCATTGTTTGTAGCTCTGAACCCAAATTTGATGGTCTGATGTACCTTGAATCCCTCCGGACTAGTTAAGATAACTCATGCTCCATTGACGTCCGAAGTAGAGGACCCATCTACATATAGCGTCCATGAGTTCTGACTGTGCTGAAGAACTGCAACTGCTCGATCAGACGCTTCAACTTCTGGCAGCTCAGCATCTGCTTCGAAGAACGAACATTCTACCATGAAATCGGCTAATGCCTACCCTTAAATAGCTGTTCGGGGATAGTACTCAATAAAAAATTGGGACAACTCCATTGTCCAAGCAACTAATCTCCCCGAAACTTTAGGTCTGCCTAAAACCTTCTTCAAAGGCTGATCCGTGAAAACGACCAAGAGCCAACCTTGAAAATATTGCCTAAGCTTTCGACTGGCTATTATTAAAGCAAAGGCAAATTTCTCAATATTTGGGTACCTGGTCTCAGCATCCCTTAGAACATGGCTGACATAATAAACTGGATGTTGTTTTCCCCCCACTTCTCGAACCAAAACCGCTCCCACTGCTAACGAACTAGCTACCAGATATAAGTACAAAGTCTCAGCAGGGGCATGTTTCACCAATAAAGGAGCAGAAGACAAATACGTCTTTATGCCTTGAAAGGCGTCTTCACATTCCGAAGTCCATTGGAACGTCTTTGCATTCTTCAGTCCCTTCAATGTATCAAAGAACGGCAAGCATCTCTCTGCCGATTTGGACATGAATCTCCTCAAGGCTGCAATTCTCTCAGTCAGACGTTGAACATCTTTGAATGACTGAGGAGTTTAAATGTTTAGAATAGCCTGGATTTTTTCTGGATTGGCCTCGATACCCCTTTGACTGACCAGATAGCCTAGGAACTTCCCTGCACTGAGGCCAAAGGTGCACTTGGTAGGATTAAGTCTAAACTTGTGGTGGCGGACTGTCTGAAAACACTCCTCCAAATCATCCAAGTGTTTCTGAACAATCATGTTCTTCACTATCATATCATCAACGTACACCTCCATGTTTCTTCCTAACTATTTTTGAAAGACAAAGTTCATCATCCTCTGATAAGTAGCTCCAGCAATAATCAAGCCGAATGTCATTTCTTATAGGCATACATCGAACGGTGTGTGATAAATTTTGTTTTCGGAATATCTTCTTTGCATATCGAGATCTGATGATAACCTGAAAAAGCATCCATAAAGCTTAGTAGTGCATACCCCGAAGTCGCATCAATAAGTTGATCAATGTGGGGTAGAGGATAAAAGTCATTAGGGCAAGCTTTATTCAGGTCCGTATAATCAATGCACACTCGCCACTTTCCATTGTGTTTCTGGACCAGCACCACATTGGCCATCCACTCAGGGTAATCTATTTTAAAGATGAAGTCAGCGGCAATCAACTTTGCAATCTCTTCATCTATGATTCGCTGACGCTCTGGTGCAAATATTCGTCTTTTCTGCCGAACTGGCTTCTTTGATGGATCCACATCCAATCGATGCTCGACAATCTTTCGGCTGATTCCAGGCATGTCTTTTGGTTCCCATGCGAGAATGTCTGCGTAACAGCGAAGAAGTTCCATAAGATTTGTCCGGAGAGGTTCTGGCAAACCCAAACCTATCTTCACTGTTTTATCCGGCTTACCAACAATCAGCTCAATCTCCTCCGTCTCACCTGCCGGCATGACCAATGGCTCCGAACTACTTTCGGTAAAGGGCTCAATCTCTATCGCCATGGTCTGCTTCTGCTTACTGACTCCTACCCCCGAAGCAATCACATCATTCCTATAACAGCGTCTGGCCAGATCCAAGTCCTCTGCTACCTCTCCGACCCCATTTGATGTTGGGAACTTAATCTTAAAGTGAAAAATGGAAGTCACAGCTTGGAGAGCTGTCAGAGTAGGTCTACCCAGTATGGCGCTGTAAGCCGAATCTACATGCACAATATAAAATTTACACGTTATTTCTACCTGTTGAGGAGCTGTGCCGAAGATCACTAGTAGTTCAATAGTGCCTGCAACTTTGACCAGATCATTGCTAAAATCATATAGGGGGCCTCCTACCCAACCTCCATCTTTCGCCCATCAAGATGCATCCTCTGATAAGCATGGGCATACAAAATGTCAACAGAAGACCCATTATCGATCATCATCCGCTTCATGTCCACTGAACCCACTTGAGCAGTTATCACTAATGCTCCCTCATGAGGCTCGATGGGTTCAGAAGGATAATCCTCATCAGTGAAGGCTATGATTGTCCCAGGAAATGGCCTGTCAATCTTCGGGAGAACACCCGCCACGGACATAACCGAGTCCAGATAACACCGCCTCTTCTTCCCCACTAACTTTCCTGCTGTCCCACCGGTAATTACATCAACGACGTGCCTGGGTGGGTGATTTGGAGCAGGTTGTATAGGTGGAACTGCTTGAACCACTTGAATAGTACGATTATCATTATAATGTTCTTGCTATTGATCTCTTCCGGCCACGTACTGAACCAACATACCGCTCTGAACCTTCCTCTCCACAAAGTCCTTCAGACTACAACATTCATTTGTATCATGACCCGTGGCTTGATGATAGCCACAAAATTTCGAGTATTGTCATGTCCCGGCTTAAGACTGTCACGAGGTGGTTCAAAGTATGACTTTTATTATCGTGATTATCTTTTATGATTATCTCCTATTTCAATGTAATTTATTGATTTTGTTAGTATTCTATCGCATTTTATATTATTATTATTATCATCATCAATAATATATACTTAAGTAATTATTCTATTTTGTATTTTATTACAATTTATATTATTACTATGAATAATATTTAATAACATAATTATTTTATTTAATATTCTATTACGATTCACAATTATATGATCAATAATATCTAATTGTTTTATTATTATTTAATATATAAGTAACTTCCATTTAAAATTAAATTTTAGGTAATAATTTATAATTTTGTTTAAAATGGAATTGGTACTTTTATTTAAAATAGAATAGGTAATTTTAAAATAGAATAGGTAATTTTAAAGTTAATTTATAAATTTAAAAGTAAATCGCACTGTCGTGCTTCCATTTTAATTGTTTTATTATTATTTTATATTCACGTATCAAAAAGAATAACATGATCCGTGAAGAGATCTCGCGTGGAAGTGGATCTCACTGTCGATCGCCGTGAAGAGGAGAGCTGAAGAGCATTCCTTGTCCAAACTTGTTAGGTAATAATTTCTCTGGAAGCGAATTTGTCTAATTTTTTTGGTCAAATTTTGTGATCTGCTCTACCCGAATCGAAACCCTGAAGCACCCGAATCCCGAATTCCTTGGCCAGTATAGGCGAATCCCTGCTTCTTCATAAGTTCATTCCTGATTTCGCTGGTGCGATATTGCTAGATTGGCGCGATATTGCTAGATTTGCATTAAAACCAATCTTTGCCCTTTGTTATCATCAGCTTTGAGTTGAATTTACTACTTCAGATGACTGGAAATCAGTAAAGGGAGTTGAATAGTGGGTTCAAACAAATTAAGTATTTTCAAAGCGGATAATTAGATATGCGCTTTTCATTCATCAACCTAATATAATAAAGGATGGGGAATAAGAAAATTTTCCCATTTCCTAGCCGCTATGTGATTGTCATTTTGACCTTCATCTGCACTTGTGTATGCTATATCGAACGTGTAGGCTTCTCGATTGCATATACTGCTGCTGCTGATGCAGCAGGGGTAAATCAGTCGAGCAAAGGGGCAATACTCTCGACATTCTATTATGGGTATGCTTGTTCCCAAGTGCCTGGTGGATGGGCAGCTCAGAAAATAGGGGGAAGGCGTGTTCTCCTCCTCTCATTCATGTTATGGTCTCTAACTTGTGCTTTAGTACCACTGAACCCAAATCAAGTGACATTACTGGTGGTAGCTCGGTTGCTTGTTGGAGTGGCACAAGGCTTCATTTTCCCCTCCATCCACACTGTTTTAGCCCAGTGGGTCCCGCCACACGAAAGGTCAAGGTCTGTTTCTCTTACCACATCTGGAATGTACCTTGGTGCAGCCATGGGAATGCTTCTGCTTCCAAGCATGGTGAAGTTTAGGGGTCCTCAATCTGTATTTCTTACTGAAGCAGCTTTAGGTGCTATGTGGTCTCTACTTTGGTTCACATATGCCACTGACCCACCTCGTTCTGAGCATCCAAAAGCTACTGCTGCTGGTTTTGGGGAATCTTTGCTGCCAATTAAAGGGTGTCAAAAGATAAAAGTGGAAAATGGAGGGCATTCCATCAAAACTTCCAAAATCCCATGGAAGAAAATTATCCTTTGCTTGCCAGTTTGGGCTATTGTTGTGAATAACTTCACTTTCCATTATGCTTTGTATGTGCTTATGAACTGGCTGCCCACATACTTTGAATTGGGTCTGCAGCTTAGTCTTCAAGAGATGGGTTCTTCTAAGATGATGCCTTATCTTAATATGTTCTTATTCTCCAATATTGGTGGGGTGATTGCTGATTATTTGATCACTAGGAGAATATTGTCTGTGACTATAACAAGAAAGGTTTTGAACACTACAGGATTCATTGTGGCTTCGTTTGCATTGATGGCACTACCCCTGTTCAGAACTTCTGGTGGGGCTGTGTTTTGTTCATCTGTTTCTCTTGGTTTCTTGGCACTGGGGAGAGCTGGTTTTGCTGTGAATCACATGGATATTGCTCCAAGGTATGCTGGAATTGTGATGGGGGTTTCTAATACAGCTGGTACATTAGCTGGAATTATAGGAGTTGACCTTACTGGCCAGCTTCTTCAAGCTGCTAAAACTGCTCATTCAGATCTTTCCAGTCCGGAGAGCTGGAGAGTGGTTTTCTTTATACCTGGGTTGCTCTGCATATTTAGTTCTTTTGTCTTTCTGTTTTTCTCAACTGGGGAGAGGATATTTGACTGAGTTAAGCTCGTCCTGCATTTACTCCTGGCCCTTGAGCTCATCTGTTAACGATATAGAATGCGCATTTGTATTGGTAATACTCTCTGATGCTTTTTGTCCAGCATCTAGAGCAGAAATTCTTATATTTGAGTCCTGTAGTCAGTATAGTTGGATAGCAATTCGGAAATTATTTCCCTGAGGCATGTTTAGGCTTCAAAAGAAACTGTACGCATCACTTATTAGAGGCTACATATTTGTAATTCTTTTTCGCTATATCCGAACATTTTATTTTTCTCTGTTTACTAGAATTGCACAATACTAATTTTGTGAACTACAGGGCAAACTATTTATTTACCTGCAGTGTTATCTTGCACTTGACAGAAATTCCATGTTTTGTTATGTAATCTTAACTAGTAATCCTATCTTAGTTCTTCAATTTCATCTCTCTCTCTCTCTTCTACTCTCTCTCTCTCTCTCTCTCTCTATATGCATGAGATTAGAATTCGCACATAATCAACTTCTTTGAGGCAATTTACTGAATAAATATAATCTTACCTAATGCAGTCTGGAAAAGAAAGAAAGAAGCTACATTGAGGCACCCATGATGTAAATGGGTGCGAGAAGTGCGTGGGGATGACTAGTTAACAACATATATTCGTACTAATGTCAGTTTATTAAGACTGCATGTATGCTATTTTCCCCTATATAATGTGCTATAACGGAAGGAAATAATCCTTCTCATTAGGAATGCTACCGATGCTTTAAATCTCTGAGACATTAACATCATTGGAAGGAAACAAAGAGATGTATATTCCATCGACTTACTTTGTGTTTGGTGACTTTTGTACCTTTCTGGAGCTGACCACTCAATCTAGAGCCTTGCAGGTGGATTGCATTTTCTCAGATTTGGTCGGACGACTATACTATTAAGGTTGTCAATCCAACATTGAATGGTTAAAAATTAAAATCATTAACTTTTTTTTTTATATATATATTGATGCATTGTATAACTTTCAATTCTTGCTGAAACAGATGTGAGATTATTCGGTATGTACTGAATGGGAGACGACAAGCAACAGTTAGACTCGAGGCACTGAACTGACCAATTTTTAGATAAAGGGACAATGGAATGATGCACTTCAATGGATGCAGCTAATGAAACGTTTTTTTAAGTCAGTTGATCAGATACACATCCAGTTTCCTATTTCCCACTTTACATAAATAGCATTTTCATTTCAAGATGATGGTTATAGATACAATCACTTCCACAATTTAAAAGCCAAGACAACCAGTGAACTCATTCCTGTAAACTCTCTTCCTTCAGGTATGTCTTTCTTTTATTTATCTTTATAATCTTATCTCACACGACTACCATCACTTCTCTTGTTAGTATCACCGATTCAAAAAAGGAAATAGAATAAATCTGGTAGTATATGCATTATGCAACATTACTGTCCTTGTTTGATCCTACTCCATTTCTTTATGTTCCTCGTGTATTAGTCTCCTGGCCATCATGTCTAAGCTTTTAACCATGTCAGTGTTGAATGGACTATTGAGGCGGCGCAATATATGGGAAGTTTAAGATTATTAATAGTTGTTTTATATTACTCCCTCTGTCCCATAAATACAGCAACACATCTTTTTGAACAAAATTTAATAAACTTTCAAATTCTGATTTGGTTTTTTAATTAGTCCTTTTGAAATGTGTGGTTGAGAGTGAGTCAAGAATTCGAACCACAAAATTTTTAGTTAGTGGAGGGACCCACTATATGATCAAATGATAAAATTGATGACTATGGGTAATTTAGTAATTTAACCTCACAAAAGTTGCTTAAAAGGAAGTGTTGTACTTTTTTTGGGATTTCCAGAAAAGGAATGTGTTGCAATATTTGTGGGACGGATGGAGTATTGTTTATAGATAATGTAATTGTTTATATAATTCTAGTAGTATTTAATTACAATAGTGGATTATTATCAGAAAAGTAGAATATTTAGGAGTTTTAATCATTAGGATTGTTTCTTTTTTAAAAGATTTACTTGGTATCCAAGAATTAGGGTTTTTAGAGTATGTTTGGGATCGCTTTAAAAAAGGTAATTAGTGACTTTGATTACTACTTCTACTTATAATTAGTTTTAAAAAAGTAGTTTGTGTTTGGCCAAAAAAAAAAGCACTTAAATTAGTAAAAAGTAAAATGTGTTTGGTAAAAATAATGTTTATTTCACTTATTTCTAGTGTATATTATTAAAAAGGAAGATTTCGAAAAGTAAAAGAGGAGTAATGAGTAGAATTACTTAAAAATAAGGATAAATTAGTAACATACTTGGTCAAATCCGATTATTAGATTTGGCGAATAATCATAATTGGAGTTTTTGGTTGTTTTCATAAAAAATGATTATATGCAGTTACAAAAGCTGATTACAAAACGCTTTTTGCTTATTAAAATTGATTATAAGCAGGTTTGTCTACTTATAAGCGATCCTAACACCCTCTTAATCTCCTATATAAATTTGATGTACGCTTCATTATTTTTCAGAGTTGAATATATTATCTATTTGGGAAAAGTTTTGTACTTTTATGGTGTGTTTTCTACTGATTCTCTGGAATCTCGGTAGGATATGTATTTTTATTCCTTTTTTCAGCTTGTTCTACATCATTTAGGTATCAAAGTTAACATTATTTCTTTTGATAGAAGCCAATTTCATTTTACCTAGTTTTCTGGCTTCCATCAATTTGTCGAAGTTCGATATATACAGGATTGACAAAAAGACAGAAAAGTGTGATCTGCTGCAGGAATTGTCGTCGTTTCAATTTCCATCCGTCTAAAAAAATATAAGAAAAACAAATCCTATTGTCACCAACCCAACTGTTGCCCAGTAGCTCGTCCCACAGATATAGTTCCACACTTGGCACACTATCGTTGTAAATTGCAAACTATAGCTCAAACAAACCTAAAATAGGCTAAAACAACACTAGACGGGGAAAAAAATCCCAAACCACCTTAGAATCCAAAAAAAAACCCTCGTTCATCTGCTACAAGCATCACTGAACTGTTCATCACTACAGTGTATTGCTACAGTTGCTGAAAAAATAATAATTTAGCATGCTATTCTGCCAGAATTATACTACAAGCCTCACTACTGAAAGAAAAAGTAAGAGAGCGAGCGCAACAGATCTAGCCGCCGACCAAAAAGAAAAGAGAGAATGATGTTTTTTTTCTAGATTTTGTATTCCAAATAGGTTTAATGATCCAGATTTCCTTCGGGGAAAAATCAAGGGGTTTGAGCATCAAATTTCTAATACGTGCGAGCAACTTAGAATGGTTTATTCATATGGTTTTGAGTATTGCAAAATGGTGTGATGATTTAGAATTGTCTGAAAGAAAACTAGGAGATTTAAAGACATTTCGAGTACATATTTGCATGCTATTTTCGTCTGTATTGTGTACAAGACCAAAAACTTGTTCAACCTAATTGAGTGCAAAGTTCTCAAGAGGAGGTCCACTAGGCAAAGTCTTACTATACAATTGATGAGTGTATCACAAGCGAATCATATCAATAACCAACATGAAGTTGGCCTGATGTAGGACCAAATTGGAGAAGAATTGGAAAACAATGGAAATTTATCTTGGGTAAGATTCCACATCTCACTACTGCAAGAATATTTTACTTGGGTGATGCGCTGCACACCACCACCCCAAGATTTCCTCAACGAAGAGAGGAAAATAACTCATAGCTCAATATCAATAAATTAATAATATGTGGAATAATAATCTTGAGTGATTACATCACTATTTAATGAGACCATCTACAATTGGCTCCTCCTCCAGAGTAGTGGAAATCTATCTTTTTCATTATCTTCGTTTGTCATTGTAGAAAATGGGGCAAGTGCAGCTGCTGTGCTAAGTTGTTCCTTGCCTTCCATATTAAACTTGCGTTTTTTCACTTGTAAGTGCCACTTTTGGTTTCTTGTTACATTAAAGATCATCTCTAATTCTTGTGCCACCTTTTCTGAATTAATAATTCCCATTCTTCTTTTTTATATGGTGTGCTACCTTGCTGCTCTCCCACTGATTTCATTTTAGTTCTCCCTTTTGAGTTTGACGTAAGTCTACACTTTAAAATTGGAAAACCTTAAAAGTATTAAACTTTTTGCTTTTGCAGTTTTCTCTTTCATAAAACTCTGTTGAAAATTATATGCTGTGTTGGTAGGCAAATTTGTTATTTTTTGGTTTTCCTCTAAACTTTTGAATTTTAATGGCACTTGTTTAGTTACTCTTGTTTTTGTTTATTGGAACTTTACTTTGGAAGGTGTTTGTTTGTTCTCTGGTGGACATCCCAATAAGTTTTAGTTAATTCTTATAATTGCTTTTTCTCCTTTTTGATTTTAAATTCAATTAGATTTGAGTCCAAAACATATTCTCGTCAAAGTATTGATTAAAATTTCATGTTTCCATTTTTATGGATTTGGCGGGGGTTGTGGGGTACTAATTTGTTAGGATTTTGCAGCTAGATTCTGTCTTTGCTTTGAGGTGTTACTCTCAAACTTGCAAGTTGATTTTGTTTCTTTCAAAGAGCAGAATTTCACCCCCCACCCCAAATTTTTTTTTTTAGGTGGGTAAGGGGGACAGAGAACCTTACCTCAACCCTACAAAGGTATGCTATATATGCTATAAAGATATCTTCAACAAGATAATATTTTTCCATAGTCCCTAATAGGAGATGGTTAGCTGTCTTCATGTTATCAAGAAATTGTTTCGTCTGATCCTGTTGTGCATGCTCTTTCATGGAGCATTTGCAGAAGAGTTCTCAAATCATGGTGCACTAAACATTGGAGTTATCTTCACATTAGGTACCCTCAATCGGAGAGTTGCAAAGATTGCAGTGGATGTTGCTTTGCAAGAGCAAGTTCCAACTCTGATCCCAGTATTCTTAATGGAAGGAGATTAAATTTTTTTGTGCATTCTAACTATAGCAGATTTCTAAACATCTTTGGAGATAAGTATTTAAGTCTATTACGAGTACTTTTTATTTTTTAGGATTATTTTTTTGTTAGTTTCTACTATGATCTTATTGTCCTCACAAGTCACACCCTGTCCCATATAAATATATAATGTTATCTTACCCCATTAGCTAAGTGCTCATTTTCTTGGTTGGTTGATGTTCATTCATTTTGGTGCACCATTACAGTTCATAGAGGTTGATACTGTAGCTATTATTGGCCCATAGTTCTGCATCTTGCAAATGAACTTCATATCCCTCTGTTGTCAGTCGCATTAGACTCCAGCCTCTCGCCTCTCCAGTACCCTTACTTCATTCAAACGACGCTAAGTGATCTATATATCTGATTACTGCCATCGCGGACATGGTTAATTATTTTAGTTATAGAGAAGCAACTGCAGCTATATTGATGATGATCAGAGCCGAAATTGTGTAATGAAGCTAGGTGATTAATTAGTACTTCAGCATATCTTATTAAGCAGCAGTTTATCCTGAATCTTTAGTAACTCGAGACTCAAGAGGGCGTTAAAAATTCATTATTTAATCCTAGATCCGTGGCATCTCGGGTAATAGTTGTACACACATGCCAAAACAGGTCTTTTGGCTTTCTTGGGATGTTGACGAGCGGATAGGTTTCGATCGCTAATATCCTATTATTAGTTTTAGATTCCAATTCCACTTTTCTAAAGAGCAACTCCCTTTAGGAGTCCTCACACTTTGCCTCGTGCAAGTGATTCAGAAAGAAAAAAAGGGCTTTTGAGTCTTGGTGTAACCAGCTGAGTAATGGCTCGATTGAGCCTTGTGGTCTTTATGCTTAGGAAATTGTTTTGATCATTGCCTATGCGGTTTAAAAGTTGTATATGAGGGTGGCACCATATCATTTTCCAATGACTCAGAGCCTGATACTCAGAGCGGTAGACCTGACAAAATTGGCTCAGGCTCAGGCTCAGGCCCGCGGGCCGGGCCGGGCTGACCCGTAAAATTGGGTTTTTTGCTTAACTTTTTGGAACAATTTCACTTTCTATTACATTTTTTAAAATAATTACAATAATAGTGCATACTTAAAATATTTACACAATTAATACATTTAAATATTTTATTTATAAAATTAATGTATTTATTATCCCTTTAATTTAGGTGGGTATTTTAAATATCATCTTCATTGTTGTCATCATCATCATCATAAAAATTAAACACTTCAGATTTGCAACATCCACCGTCATCTCCTCCCTTCCCGATCCGCTTCCCCTTCGCCATCTCCTCCCCTCCCGATCCGCTTCCCCTTCCGCCTCCACCTCCACCTTCGCTTCCATTTTGGTCGCCTCCTCTTCCGCCTCCATTATGACCACCTCCGCCTCTATTATTGTCGTCTTCTGCCGCCACCTCCACCTCCACCTCCTCCTCTGCCTCCACCACTTCCGTTATGACCACCTATGTCTCCTGAATTTTTTTTTCCATAGTGCAGTTGGTAATCAAATCTCCATATCAAAGTAACCTATTCAGTTTTATTAAGTTACCAATTTATTTTAAATATGATGCAGTTGGTAACTAAACTTTTATACCATGGTAACTTATTCAGTTTTATTAGGTTACCAATTTTATTTTGAATGTGATGCAGTTGGTAGTCAAACATTCATGTAGTTGATTGTCAAACCTTCAGACAAATGTAACCAATTCTGTTTTATTAGGTTACAAATTATTTTTGAATGTGATACAGTTGATATCCAAACATTCATACAAAGGTAACTATTTTAGTTTTTATGAGTAACCAAATCGTAAAAAAAATAATTCAGAACAGTAACTCAGGTACTTCCGGAGATTTGCGGCGGAGGAGGATGATGATGGGGAGGAGATGGCAATGTAACGGCGGTGCAACCAAGGACTTCTGGAGATTCTCCTTGATTTTAGGTTTCCTTATTAATGTAAAATTGAATGGTTTAAATATGAATTATTAATTATGGCGATTATTTATCCTTGATTTTAGGTTTTCTTATTAATGTGAAATTGAATGGTTTGAATTTGTTATACTCTTTTTGTAATTATTTTTTGGATGCACTAATAGTGTAATTATTTTCTAATTGTTGTATATATCTGTAAAGAACCCTAACTTTTTTAGCCCATGAAAACTTGGCCCATTTTGGCCCGGTCCAAATATAGCACGGCCCATTGTGGGCCGCCCGCGGGTGGCCTGAACCGGCGGGCTTTTTAAAAATAAAATAAAATAATGCTCTCCTTGAGAATTGAACTCTAGATCTCTCACTCTTTAAACAAATGCTCAAACCAACTAAGTTACAAGGATTTTTTTTATTATAAAGTCATTTACTCGGCACTCCTACTAGCATAAACTATCCATGCCTTCATGCAAACTGAAAGTTCATATGCTAAGATGAAGGAAGACCAACCAATTTAATGCTTTTATATATATATATATATATATATATATATATATATATATATATATATGTATATGTATATGTATGTATAAATTATAGTGGAGTATATATGTATATGTATGTTATATATTTAATTAAATGCATCAATTTCTCATTATTAATGATTGTTAGATCGTTTATACTCTTTAGTCCATCCTATGTTGCCAAAAAATGAGATGATCAGTTAAGTTTTTTTATAATTTATTTTTATCTTAAATTATTATTATTTTTTGCGCCTACGCTAATAAGTAGTCTTGGATTATGATTTTTACAAAGGCTAGGTTTGTTTACCTGTTTAGAGTATGGGAATGGGATTGAACCCTTAATTCTATTTTTAATAATAATAAAAATAATTTATTTATTTAATTATTTTTATCATTTTTAGATAATCCATATTTAACTAATTTTTAAAATTTATATGAGATTTATCAAAGAGTGCATTAAATTTAATTTTCTCCCTAACTTGATAACTTTTAAATATATATATCGAGTTAAGTCTTACTAGAAGTAATCTTTTACTCCTTTGTTTTAAAATATAAGAAAAATTAAAAACTTAAGAAAAGAAAAGTTTTTATCTCCAATAATCATAAATTATTACAATTCAATATAGATAGATTATCTACAAAGAATTACATATATATTTTTTATATGTAGAGGCATCTCTAGAAATAATAAGTCTAGATAAATGAGTATTTTTCAACCTTGTATACTTATTATATGAAATTAATTTGCAAAACTCATGTTTTCTTACCTTAGCTAAGAAAGAGTTTGGATTTTGGGTATTTCTAAAATTTATTTTACTCATTTATTTTGTAACAAAATGAGAAAGTATTTTTCTCATGTATTTTGATAGCGAAGGAGTATTATATTGTTTTTGTTTTTCCTTGAATATTAAAAGTTCCAATTTTCGGTTACAATTTAAGTTAAGGTATATAATGACTTTAAAACAAAAGTAACTCAGTTGGTTTGAGCATTTGTTTAAGGAGTGTGGAGGTTTAGAGCTCGATTCTCAAAAAGAGCATTGTTTTGTTATAAAAAAAAATGCTCGCGGGCTGGCTCGGCCCGTTGACAGTCCGACCCGTTTGGACTGGCCCCGCCCGTTTTCCAGGTCTACCGAGTGGTATTTGAAAGTCCAATGATAATCTAGAAGGGGGGTTGAATAGATTATTATAGGTTAAAAATTATATTAGGCTTTTTTGAATTTTTGAATAATTAATTTGCAGTGTTAGAAGTTAGTATGCAAGACAGTAAAAATTCAATCACACAATGCACAAAGATTTATCTGGTTCACAACATACACCCCTGGTGTGTTGCTACGTCCAGTCTTAAGTTCCTATTTGAAACATGAGATCCTATTACTATCAGTAATAAATACTCCTTCAACAGGCGGAGAAACATGTACAAAGTTTTATAGACAAATTTTTAACTGTTCACAACTACCTATCTTGGACAGCAAGCTCTCAGCTCCCTCATCAAGCTTAGTTGTAATTTCTTTTGAGTTCAGTCTTATTCTATGATCTGATCTTGAAACAATAGCTTCTTCTGCACCTCACAAATTCACTAGAGACCCAACTCCCAGCTGACCTCACTACGACTTTGGTCTTGGTCGAAGAATTGTTTATCTTTCCCACATGTATATAAAATAAACTAACCCTACACTTTTCTTTTTGTAGAGAATTTTACAACGGTTTACTTCTAAAATAAGCAGATAAGATTTAGTACAGATTTATGCTTCTCAGATAAGCAGATATCAATTAAAGAGTAAATATATTTATAAAAGTTCAAGACTTTTATACTTGAGAAAATATGCTTCTTTGTAAGCAGAGTAATTTATGCTTAGATCAAATAATGCTTCTATGTAAGCAAATATGTAAATTTATGCACTGTTATAAAAGTTTAAATAACTTTTATATTTTGTTTAAAATGAGCTTCTTGAATAAGCAAATAAGTAAGATTTAGTTTATGCTCAAAGATGCTTCTGTATAAGTAGATAAATGATTTTAATGCAATTTAATAAAGAATTATTTATTCTTTATAATAAAGAGTGTTTTTCTATGGATTAAAAGAATTTGTTTCTCTAACAAGTATTATATAAAAAAAAACTTTATTTTCAAATACTTGTATTTAAAAAGAATAAATCAATTTAAACAATGATTATCAAGTATAACAATTTAATTAGTTAAGCCCAACTTGATATAACAAATATACTTGTTTAACTAAGATAATATATAATAATATTTTATCTATTATGTGATTTATAAATAAAGTCACTTAGTACTATAAAAAATCGTACGGTTTGATTCCCTCACTTACGAGGAATATCTCCGTAGCTTTGCGGTGTCTAAGTATGACATAATTTATATTCTCAAAATTGATATTTATATAAATATTTTCAATAGATCACTTTGATTTTCAAATTCGGTTCGGATGATTCACTCTTTTTGGAGGAATATCTCAGTGTGTTTTGAACTATCAAGTGTATTATCTATTTTACGATATTTATATAAATAATATCAATAAAAAGTTACTTAGTAATATAAGGAATCGTACGGTTCGATTTTTTCTCCGTAGAAGAATATCTCCGTAGCCTTGCGGCGTCTAAGTATAACTTTTTATTTGATAAATAAATGAAATGTAGATATATATAAAATTGTGTATAATAATTTATATTCGTATATCTATAAATTTAAAGTAAGTAAGAAATAATTCAACTAAGTTAACTCAAATGACTTATCTCAATTACTTGGACCAATTTTCTATTCTCAAATAATTAAAATTTTTGTAAGAAGAGATATAAAGCTTTAGACAGAGTATGTAGGCAAGGAGAGTAAACTTTTCTTTTCACTTGAATTGGTAAAAATTAAATAAATGAAAGACTCCCTATTTATAGAATTTTGAGGTTGGGGGCAAAATGGTAATTTTTGAAATTTGATTTTGAATGAATGGATGAGATTGCTTCAAGTTTATTTTAATGGTTTGGATGAAAAAAGATCACATGGATTGCCAAACACACTAAATTCAATTTTTCGCCCCTTCATTTTTCTGATAACCTTAAGGCATTTAATGCTTAAATTTAACATTTCCTAACATTCAGTCAAAAGTGAAATATAACCAACCATGTCCCAAATAAATTGGCACTTGTCCATTTAATGCCCATATACATGCTTACACACACAAACGGTTTACAAATATAAGTATTATATATATAGGGTCTCCATCCACAGCAACCGGTTGTTGGGGAGCAACCCCTTTTATCCAGCCGGTACAAGCTGTACCAGCCTTAGAATTTTTATTTTTTTTATAAGCCGATACAGCTTGTACCGGCTGGATAAAAGGGGTTGCTCCCCAACAACCGGTTGCTGTGGATGGAGACCCATATATATATATATATATATATATATATATATATTCATGCATGCAATAAAATAATTTTTTGCCCGATTTTGAGAGTTTGAAAGAAAATAGGTTCTCCATGCCTTGAAAATGTTTTATATGAATCAATTTATTTTAACACTTGATATTTAAATTATCAAGGTCAATAAAAATTAATTCAAAATAAAATTTGAAAATAGTTTAGATAAAAATACTTAATTAAATATCAAAACTATTTAATTACTTCATAATTGTTATCTTCAAAATATACTAAAAAATTGAGATCTATCAATCTCCCCCTTTTTGATAATGACAATTATAAAAATATTTTCTATTAAAGACTTCCCTAACTGTTAAGAAGCTCCCCCTCACTTTATGAATAAATTAATTTATAACAGTTTGTACCACATCTCACAGTAGTTAAGACAGTTATAACATCTCATAGCAGTTATAACAGTTTGTAAACATAAACATAATATTTTTCCTTCTTCTCCCCCGTTGTCATCATAAAATGATGGGGAAAGAATAATCCTACAAAAAAGATTAGGCAAGTAATCATGCACAAAGAGGTTAGTAACAAACAGATCATACATAAAAGGTAGTGATAGGTGTATCTTAGTAGTATTAGCAGTAGTGGTGGTTAGTTTACAGTTATCCCAAATAGTTAGTAATAGTACAATCATTTCAAATAGTTAGATATCCTCAAGATTAAGAGAGAAATGCTGAGAAATTTCTGGAATGTTAACATGATGATTTCCTGGGAATGGTTGTTGTACAAGATCAACTGGTTCATCACTGGCATTAGCAGGAAACTGATAGGGACCCATGAGCAGTCTATTGTTCTCTGTTGGGAGAGTGTATATTTTGATTTGATTTTTAAATGTAAATGCTCATGATTATTTGTAAAGTCCTTCAAGGAATATATGTACAAGAACTTAGTGATAGATCAAATTTGTTTGGTTGATCTAAGATCTTAATGTGTATCATTCTGTAAATGAATGTATAAATAGAGAGATCAAAGCTATTTGGTTGATCTTGAGATGTAATAGATAGGCTTCGAAGAATTCGTAGTGTATCAATCTAATCAAGCTTGCAGAAGTCAAGGCAGAAACATAGAGCTTCGAGGATCATAGTGTGCCTGCCTTGAAGGGCCTCTTCAGAAATCGTAGAGTGGTCCCAACGTTTGCTGAGCCAACTCAGAGATCGTAGTGTGCTCTTGGAAACGTAGAGTTTACAACTCAAATCATAGTGTGCTCTCGAAAACGTAGAGTTTACAACTCAAGCAAGCGAAGATCGTAGTGTGCAAGTATTTAAGAGAAATCGTAGTGCTCTCTGCTGATAGCATCAGACCAAGCACCTAGGCGACAAGTCACCACGATCTGAATCGTAGAGTATCATCTGCCTTGTGTCAGAAGCATCAAGCCTCACATTTTGTGTGAAGACAAACTCCAACAAATGTGGAATGAGTTCTAAACGTTATAATACTCACCAGTCCCAAAGGCATAAAAGATATCCTTAGTATGAAGTGAAGAAGCGTATTGAAGAAGCTAAGGAAAGTACCATTGTTAAGGGGAAAAAAACCTTTTCAGGTGTTAGGTGAGAAAACAGTCAGCTGTTTCAGTGGGCTAGAATGCAATTCAGAAGATGTGCAGAAAAGTCTCCATCAAAGAACAGAAATGCCAAACACATTTAATTCTTCAATGGATGGATCCAATGGATAGTTTTCAAGATCACATATATGCAAATCATGCAGATGAGAGAACTAAGCAAGCATTGAATAAAAACGTATAAGAAATCTCAACGCTCAACTCTACGATCTGAGAAAAAGAAAAGCTTGCTCAGCTACTCAGTTCTTTCGAACAAGTGCTTAACAGCAACTGAGTAGCAACCATGAAGAACTCAACAACTACCAATCAACTGAAGTAAGAGTTCCAAGTCTGAAGGACTTGAAGAGTTCTAAGTGAACTGTGAATAGCTGGACTTGAAGAGTTCAATAGTGAACTAAGAAGTTCCTAGACTGCTGGTCTAGAAGGAATCTGAGTGATTCAAAAAAGTGTAAAAGACATCCTTAGTGGATTTCCTACTCGAAGAGTAGAAGAGTGGACTAGGAGCTTTAAGTGCTCTGAACAACTTAAAACGATTGTGTCTATTACATTCTTGCTATAACTGCCATATCTGCCATAACTCTCATAAACTCACTATCTTAAGGGAGATTAAAACTCATATTAATTCCGCAAAAGTTTTAATCATTATCTACTAACAAGATAAAACGAAAAGTTTTTTAAATATCTATTCAACCTCCCCTTCTAGATAACTATTGTGCCTCCGGGAACTAACAATTGGTATCAGAGCAGGTTCTATTATACAGCCTACAAAGCTTTAGTAGATTAAATGACACACTTACCAAGTGAATCAAGAACTGGAGGAGGCACTACAAGAAAACCAGTCATTGCCGACTGGCACTGCCGTCGCCAATGACCATAGTGCCGTCAGCAGTGAGGTCATTGGCGAGGGGCACTGCCGTCGACCCTGCCGTCGCCCCACAGGTCGTCGCCCCTGTCTCCCGTCGTTAGCTTTCGACATCATGGTCTTTACCGATGGTAGTCATTGGCGACGACGTAAGGTTATTAGCGACGGCGGCAGCGACGGCAAGGCCGTTGGCAAAGGCCCACAGTTTTTTTGAGGGAAAAACCCATTACTGACGGCATGGCCGTCAACATTGACAAAGTAGCCGTCAGCAATGACCATTGTCTCATGTTTGTTGCAATAAGTCATTGGCGATGGCATAGCCGTTGCCATTACCCCCGTCGGCAATGACTACATAAATTTTGATTTTTTTTTATTTCAAAATTTTCCTGTTCATTTATAAATATACACCTGTTATAAACTAATAGAAACCATCAAATCACAACTATACCTCTTATAAACTAGTAACTCAAATCAAATATATAGATAAAAAATATAATGGTCGTCGGTATAACTCAAAAACTGTACAAATACATACATGAAACTAAGAATATAACATAAACTAAACTGACTACAACCCGTCACCTGTCTCCATATCATCGAGTCGACGGTCATCACCATGTACTGGAGGAGGCTGCTCGTCATCAACTCGACAGTAATCACCCTGTACTGTAGGAGGCTGCTCATCATCAGCTCGGCGGTCATCACCAGTGCCTCCACCTCCACGAGTCTTGTCAACAAGACCCTACAAAATTAAAATATTAATAACAAAATCAAAATGAAAACATATTTACATTATTTTAGTTTGTGTTCTTCAAGTTAGGCGTATGGGGCTCGAACTCGGTCTCCGTATGTCGAAATCGAGTTCCGTCAGTTGTAACGCCTGTCTATTACCTACGTGGTGCTATGTGTGTGTTTGCGTGTCATTCGAACGGCCGATGCGGGTTTTGACCTCTTTTTTGGCTTTTTGGCTAAGTGTTGGCTAGTTTTGCAAACTGGGCTTGAACTCGGTCTCCGTATGTCAGAATCGAGTCCCGTCAGTTGTAACGCGTGTCTATTTCCTACGTGGTGCTATTGCCTATGTTTGCGTGTTAACTGGACGACCGAGCCGGGTTTTGGTCTCTTTTTCGACTAATTTTCTAAGTTTTCTCAAGTTAGGCGTACGGGGCTCGAACTCGGTCTCTGTATGTCAGAATCGAGTCCCGTCAGTTGTAACGCATGTCTATTACCTACGCGGTGATATGTGTGTGTTTGCGTATCATTTGGATAGCCGATGCAGGTTTTGACATCTTTTTCGACTTTTTGGCTAAGTGTTGGCTAGTTTTGCAAACTGGGCTCGAACTCGGTCTCTGTATATCGGAATCGAGTCCCGTCAGTTGTAACGTGTGTCTATTGCCTACGCGGTGCTATTGCCTATGTTTGCATGTTAACTGGATGACCGAGCCGGGTTTTGGTCTCTTTTTCGACTAATTTTCTAAGTTTTTTCAAGTTAGGCGTACGGGGCTCGAACTCGGTCTCTGTATGTCGGAATCGATTCCCGTCAGTTGTAACGCGTGTCTATTACCTACGCGGTGATATGTGTGTGTTTGCGTGTCATTCGGACAGCCGATGCAGGTTTTGACATCTTTTTCGGCTTTTTGGCTAAGTGTTGGCTAGTTTTGCAAACTGGGCTCGAACTCGGTCTCTGTATGTCGGAATCGTGTCCCGTCAGTTGTAACATGTGTTTATTACCTACGCGGTGCTATTTCCTGTGTTTACGTGTTAACTGGACGACCGAGGCGGGTTTTGGTCTCTTTTTTGACTAATTTTCTAAGTTTTCTCAAGTTAGGCGTACGAGGCTCGAACTCGGTCTCCGTATGTCAGAATCGAGTCCCGTCAGTTCTAACGCGTGTATATTACCTACGCGGTGCTATGTGTGTGTTTGAATGTCATTCGGATGGCCGATGCGAGTTTTGACCTCTTTTTCACTTTTTTGGCTAAGTGTTGACTAGTTTTGCAAACTGGGCTCGAACTCGGTCTCCGTATGTCGGAATCAAGTCCCGTTAGTTGTAACACGTGTCTATTGCCTACGCGGTGATATTGTCTGTGTTTGCATTTTAACTGGACGACCGATGTGACAACCCGATATTTTCTATATAAATGAATCATATATTTTGCGTATAATTATTTATTTATTTATTTATTTATTAAAATAAATATGAATGATATGTGTCAAGGTAATGTGTAATTATAATTATATGTGTGATAAATAAAATTTATTTATTACATTAAGTATTGCAAATAAATTTATTTTAGAATTATTGATTATTATCAATTATATTTTTATACTAATTAATTCCTTATTGGAAATATTTTATTAATTATTTTTCAAGGAAAATATAATCTTATAATATAGGAAATGATTTTAGAATAATTATTTATTTTAAAGGTAAGAATGCGTGTAAGGTATTATGTATGTAATTATGTGATGAATATAAAATATATTTATTACATGAATGCTTATGAATAATTTTATTTTAGAATTATTGCTCATTATAAATTATATTCTAATAATAATTAGTTTTATAGTAAAAATGTTTTTAATGTTTATTTTCCATGAAAATATGATAATTATATTAATTGAATAATATATGATATGAATATAGAATTTTTATAAAACTTATTTTATTATATGAATTTTGTTCAAGATATTAAGCAAATTATTTCTACTTAATTATAAGGTTAATTATGGCAGATAAATCAGATATGGAATCCAAACTCTAATTTTGGGTTTTGATCAAGGAATGAAAATAATAATATTATATTATTATTTGTCAGTGTTATAGGTATGTATGGTTATGTGTGTAAAGTTAATGTGTGGAACAGTTTTAGTGTTAATGATAACCCTACCTTTGGTTATGGGATAAGGAATAATGATAATAAAATTATAATGTTAATTATATTTTGATTTTTCAGTGCTATGAATATGTACTGTATTTCTGTATTGATAATGGTTGGTCAATTACGGTGTATTATGATCAAACCTTAGTATTAATGTTAAACCCTAATTTGAGATCCAAATTAGAGTGCAAGATTTGTTTTATAAGTGTGTTATATAATTTATGGCATGTATTAAATGTATTAATTAGGTAAACCCTAATTAAAATTCTAGAAACCCTAAATTATTAAAAACCCTAATTTTAAGTGTTAAAACCCTAATTGATTTGAAAACCTAAAGCGAAAGTCATTCATGACTTTGAGAATTTGTTAAGTCGTTATGTAATCACGATAATGTGATTTATGATCGGTGATATATGTATTAACCCTAATTAAGGAGAATCGTAATTATTCAAAATCCTTATTATTTTTCTATATTATAAACCCTAATTTCTTAAATTAGAAACCCTAAATAATAATTAGCTAATTGCTAAATGAAAAATCCTAATTTAAAACTCAGGTTGAGTTCGACACTGTTCTATAACTGTGTTACATGGTGCATGCATGTTATGTATTATATAATTTTTATATTGATTAGGATAAACCCTAATTGATATTTAGAAATATTAATTTATAGAAACTCTAATATTTATTTTATAAACCCTAATTTATTTAAATTATAAACCTTAATTGTTGATTTCGAAAGTTTAATGCTAATTAGTGTATCTAAAACCTAATTAGTAAGGTGTTAATTAATTAGAAACCTAATTAATTAGAAATCTTTATTTTGTATTTTAGAAACTAAAATTTTATTATTTTATTATTTTTTTTCAAACCCTAGCTTGGAAATTCTAGAATTACTTTTAAACCCTAAAATGGTCCAAACCCTAAACCCAAACCCAAACCCTAAACCCTAAGGGTTTGCCAAGATTATAATTTTGCCATTAAAATGAAAAACCAAATGACAAAAATGCCCCTCTTTCATAATTGAGGCTAAAATGTAGGGTTTGACAATAGGTTAAGTTGTTGAACAACTTCAACCACTCCATGTGACAAAAGCCAGCACATTTCAGCCACCTAGCAGCCATATTCATTGCATCTAGATATATATATATATATATATATATATATATATTAGAGAGAGAAAATGTTGCATTATTGCTCAAATTTTTCATCAAGCTCATCCTAGACCCTCTCTCTCTAAAAGCTTCGAAATTATATAGTATATCAGTCCTATATTGAAGCCCCACCATCACCCTTAACACATCTAAAGTTCAGATTCAAGAATCGATGCATAAAGGTATAAAACCTAATCATAAATTTCGAACTTTGATCCTCTGTTAAAAGTTATGTTTAAGTGTTAATATATGTTGTATGTAATGTTATTAAGTGATCTGGGTTGATAGATGTTGGATCCATAACATCTATAAGCTCAGATCTAGTGTTTTTACAAATCTGAAAATTTTGTTTTTCATGTCTGACAACCAAATGTCAGGTCATGTAGATCTTTCTATGTTTTATGTTTTTGTAGTTTTAATGTTTGGTCTTGTGGTATGTTGTGAGATCTTTTCTCTGGAACTAAAATCAGAGTCAGATCGGTTGTTGGTTGAAAGATATGGATGGTCAAATACCGTTGACCAACCATGACTGGCCATGTTCTGGGTAACCCAGAACGAGCCCAGATATGTCTGACAGGATTTTTATGAGCACGGATCTGGCAGTGTTTTGATGATATGTTCTTATTTTTGTATCTAAAGTTGTAGTATGTTGTTTGTAATACATTATAGTATTTTTTTTTATCACCTAAAAACTTAGTTGTTGAAAGAAATTATTGGTCAAACCAGGCCGAACGACCATGACATCTGTTTTCTGGGAAACCCAGAAAACCGATGAGCATGTCTTCTGACATGGTTTGACCGGAGTGGATCTCATGATTGAAATGTTGTTAGAATGATTTTATGTAATGGATCTGTAGTATTACATGTTGGTTAAACACTAAAGTTTTTAAACCACAAAAAAAAACATAAAACAAATCACATGTGATAGAAGGCCAAAAATGGACAGACAACATGTTCTTCATTTCTGGGTAACCCAGAAATGAAGAACATGTCTGACAGCTTGTTTGAGAGATCAGATCTCTTTGTTTATGCATGTTATGATCCTGATTATTGTTGCATACTGTAGTCTTGCATTTATACTACACGGTCTGATCAACCACATGACCAGAATCACAATGCACACGGTTTTAATCGTGGTCAAACAGAGCCCCTCGAAACTGCGTATGAATATCTGGGTTTGTATGAAGAACATGAAGAACACCTATAGCGACGGTTCTGTTGCTATAGGTGGTCTTTAGCGACAGATAGTAATTTATTTTCCGGAAATTAATAAATAAATAGAAAAAAATAGTTTTTAATTATTAAAAATACAAGATAAATTATTAAAAATTATTTTAAATTCCAAAAATTAGTTTTTAATTATTTTAAATATATTTCATAAATATTTAATATTTTTTGAATATTAAAAGTATTTAATTTATTTAATTATAATATTAAATAAATTATTTAAAAATGTTTTTAATATTTGAAAAATCATTTAAAATTATATTATGATATAAGAAGATATTTTAAGTTATTTTTAATAACTTTTAATATTATTTGATAATTTTCATTAATAAATTAATATTAATGATAATTAAGTTATTTATTAAATGAATTAAATAAATGAATTAAAAATGATTTTATTATATTAAAAATCATTTTAAATAAGAATAAGGTATTTAAAAATATTTTAAGTTATAAAATATAACTTTTAATATTTAAAGGTAAAATTAATTAATTAATTAATTAATTATTAATGATATTAAATTTATTTAATAATTATATTAAATAATTTAGTTTAAAAATGATTTTAATATTATAAAAATTATTTTAAATGAAAATAAAGTGTTTAAAGATATTTTAAGTTATAAAGTATAACTTTTAATATTTAAAGGATAATTTCATTATTAATTTAATATTAATGATATTTATTTAATGATTAATGATATTAAATTTATTTAATAATTATATTAAATAAATAGTTTAAAAATGGTTTTATTTATTTAAAAATCATTTAAAACGGATAAAAATGAATTAAAAATATTTTAAGTTATAATTTATGACTTTTAATATTTGGATAAATAGTACATTAATATTTTAATATTAATGGTAATTATTTAAGAATGATTTTAAATGTTTTAAAAATCATTTAAGTGTAATATTAATACTTTAAAAGTATTTCGAGTTATTATAAATAACTTTAACATTTTGGAAATGATTTCTTTAATAGTTTAATATTAATTAAATATTAATGATAATAGGATTGTTTGATTTTAAATCATTTAATAATGATTCTGATATTTCAAAAATTATGGTAAATGGTAATAATTATTTTATAATTATTATAAGGTCATGAAAAATGATATGACTGTTATTTAATTAGTCTAAATGGATGTTGAACAACTGTTTAGAGTCTTAGACTCGATAATTACCCGATAAAGCTGTCGGTAGACCGACATGGTTCAGAAATTGATCTGGACTTAGAAATTTAGTTAGTTAATTATTTTATTTGTGATGCAATGATTGTGAAACATGTGTGACAATGTGATTAGGAATGAGTTGATGTCTGTTTGTGATAATATGATTGTTGAACATGTATGACAATGTAATTATGTACTATGTGTTATGATATGTGATTCTAATCGATAAAATGATCTTATTAATGATAGGTTTCGGTATAACAAATAGATCTAAGTTGCGTAATTGTAAGCAGCGCATCAGGCAAGTATCCTACCTTTGCATTTTCTTTATACATTGGACAAGTGTAAGAATGTTTCAATGTTATATTATTACTGTACAGATTGTTAAAGCCTATATTATATACGCCCATTGATTATCAACATGTTAGTATATGATAATTCAAATATATATTCTGTTCATTAATTTCTATAAATGGTTATACAAGTGTCCCCACTTGGATAATCATTGTATTCAATCGCATGTTGATACACCTTTGATATATATATATATATATATGTTGAATTATATAAGACCTTTGTTATGAAAACCCGACAGGTATGAACATCCCGATAATGGGAAAATTTTTATGCGCTACGGAGGACAAAGGATGAACGATAATATCGTTCTAGCAATGTAGTATTGATCAATACAGGGCCTATGGGATGTACACCCTCGTGCCCGTAAGCAATTGCCGATTTACAGACGAATTTCTGTTTAAACCCTTTCGAAAATGAAAACAATATTCATAATGTGTCACAGAAACCCCGTGTATAGACAATACATAGTTTCACAAATTTAAAAGAGGGTTGTTATGTTATTGTTATTGGTACAGATTACTTCACAACTATTGACCGGTTGTAGAAAAATATTATAAAGAAAATATTTAAATTCTTTCAGCTTATATATATATATATATATAATACTTGCTGGGCACTCAAATGCTCATCCTTGCTTTATTTAAATGTTTTCAGCTAAGTGTGAACAGCTAGAAGGCTCGGCCAGGAACAAGTGAAAAGGAAAGCAAATAGAATGTTATTAGTATCATTTGTAATAGATAGACTGTATTAAGTTAATGATATGTATTATATATCATGTAAAGAATGTAGTAAAGGTTGCGTACTTGGGATTAGACTCTGATAAATGTAAGTTAAATTTGATAAATCTATATTATTGTTATTATTATTAGTATTATTCCGCTCATAGAAATGGTATCGTGAAGTACCGAATTCAGGTTTCAAGTATCCGGGTTAGGGGACTTTACAGGATGGTATTAGAGCTATAGGGTTAGAAACCTTAGGTGGGTTAGACCTTAGGCTATAACCTTAGGACAGAGGGAAACATTAAAAATATAAATAACTCATATAGAGTTTAAAAAGGAGATGAATTGAATAAATTCATCGTCAAGCAAACTAAAAGATAACTTATATAAAACCTTTATGTGTTATGTGTAATTATTAATTGCTAGTCAAGATATTTTGTGTATAGGTGTTAGAAAGGAACAGAATTAGGATACCTTTAAGTCGTAAAGAATAAGTCAACCTCCATGACTGAGCCAATATCAAAGCTAATAGCTGCAATAAAGGCTCACATTGAAAGCTACCTCAAAGAGGTGGTTATTTTGGAAAGTATAGTACTGGATCAGAAACGCTAAGTATAACTGACAGGTAAAGTATAGCTAAAGGATTATATGTGGTCAATGTTGAGTTCTTAAACTCGTATATTTATGGTGAGTTCTTAAACTCGTATGTTTGTGATGAGTTCTTAAACTCATGATGTGTTATAAGTTGTGACAAATTAGGTATAGTTGTGTGTGAATGGATATTGTGGATAATGGAAATAGATAGGTTACTAAGCAATTGATCGTTAGTGAATGTGTAAGGAATAGGTAGTATTAGTATTAGTTGGACATGTATGATTTTAGGTGGTATATATGATAGGTATGTTGGTGTAATGTAATGTTTTGTATAAGTTATGACAGCGATTCCCGACTTTTGAGTCACAAAGGGATAGCGGATGTTTAAAGCAGTGTGTGCTAAGGCATGTCAATTGGTATAAATATGAGTTTATGTTGGATTAATGGGATAAATTGGTATAAAGATAGTAGATATTTATTTGGTCACTGGTTATTGCAGTAGACCGAGTTTTCAAAATCTAATATTTTGAGTACATGATTATTTGAATAGAAAGTTTTGCGTTTACGATAAGGCTTAGAATGTAAGAATAATTTATGAAAATGCCATCAAAACGAAAACGAAACCAAAGGAAGAAGGACCTGTGAACAAAGCTGAAGGACAACCAGACCCGACACAGAATTTTGCGAATGCGAACGATCAAGCTATGCAGAACGAAATACCAGTCGCGGGAAATCAACTAGACAATCGATCGACAAACTTCAAAGACTTCAAGACAACCGGACCGCCATGATGTAGAAGATCAACCGACCCTGTTAAAACATATGTGATAGCTAGGATAATGGAGGGGCAAAAGACAACTTTTGTCACCTATATGATAAAAGAAGATAATCTCGATAATACCAAAAATAAGTCAGGAATGTGATTAAAAGAAAAGTTTGTGTGTGGAAAGTAAGGACAGAAGGGATATATATCTTTCCAAAATGTCCCAATCCAAGAATGTAAAGTGAATGTGTTGTGTGCGAATCAATAAAGTATAAGGTAAAAGACTGTTCAAGAAAGGAAATGGAAACAAGGAATGCGAAAATGCGACAAGGTAGCAGGACATTGGCGACAACGGGACCAACTTCAACAAACAAATCAACGAAATCAATCGCAAGCGTCTTCAGCGGGATTGTTCGGGATTCGATAGCAGCCGGGGATGCAACTCCAGGTCTTAATCTAACCAATTTTAATTTTCTTATTATATTTTTATATATATTAAATTATTTTTATAAATTATTTTGAAGGAGGAATTTGAGTTCTCTTAGAAATCAAATTTCTGTTTAAAAGGATAGATAAACTTTTTACTGAATAGTTAAAGATCAGATCGATCAACCATGATGGAGATCTACTTGGAATGATTGTGTATACTATGTACCCTGGTATGTATATGTTTTAAAAGGTGATTCCGGGGACGGAATCTTTATGAGGGAGGGTGAATGTGACAACCCGATATTTTCTATATAAATGAATCATAAATTTTGCGTATAATTTTTATTTATTTATTTATTTATTAAAATAAATATGAATGATATGTGTCAAGGTAATGTGTAATTATAATTATATGTGTGATAAATAAAATTTATTTATTACATTAAGTATTGCAAATAAATTTATTTTAGAATTATTGATTATTATCAATTATATTTTTATACTAATTAATTCCTTATTGGAAATGTTTTATTAATTATTTTTCAAGGAAAATATAATCTTATAATATAGGAAATGATTTTAGAATAATTATTTATTTTAAAGGTAAGAATGCGTGTAAGGTATTATGTATGTAATTATGTGATGAATATAAAATATATTTATTACATGAATGATTACAAATAATTTTATTTTAGAATTATTGCTCATTATAAATTAGATTCTAATAATAATTAGTTTTATAGTAAAAATGTTTTTAATGTTTATTTTCCATGAAAATATGATAATTATATTAATTGAATAATATATGATATGAATATAAAATTTTTGTAATACTTATTTTATTATATGAATTTTATTCAAGATATTAAGTAAATTATTTCTACTTAATTATAAGGTTAATTATGGCAGATAAATCAGATATAGAATCCAAACCCTAATTTTGGGTTTTGATCAAGGAATGAAAATAATAATATTATATTATTATTTGTCAGTGTTATAGGTATGTATGGTTATGTGTGTAAAGTTAATGTGTGGAACAGTTTTAGTATTAATGATAACCCTACCTTTGGTTATGGGATAAGGAATAATGATAATAAAATTATAATGTTAATTATATTTTGATTTTTCAGTGCTATGAATATGTAATGTATTTCTGTATTGATAATGGTTGGTCAATTACGGTGTATTATGATCAAACCTTAGTATTAATGTTAAACCCTAATTTGAGATCCAAATTAGAGTGCAAGATTTGTTTTATAAGTGTGTTATATAATTTATGGCATGTATTAAATGTATTAATTAGGTAAACCCTAATTAAAATTCTAGAAACCCTAAATTATTAAAAACCCTAATTTTAAGTGTTAAAACCCTAATTGAATTGAAACCCTAAAGCGAAAGTCATTCATGACTTTGAGAATTTGTTAAGTCGTTATGTAATCACGATAATGTGATTTATGATAGGTGATATATGTATTAAACCTAATTAGGGAGAATCGTAATTATTCAAAATCTTTATTATTTTTCTATATTATAAACCCTAATTTCTTAAATTAGAAACCCTAAATAATAATTAGCTAATTGCTAAATGAAAAATCCTAATTTAAAACTCAGGTTGAGTTCGACACTGTTCTATAACTGTGTTATATGGTGCATGCATGTTATGTATTATATAATTTTTATATTGATTAGGTAAACCCTAATTAATATTTAGAAATATTAATTTCTAGAAACTCTAATATTTATTTTATAAACCCTAATTTATTTAAATTGTAAACCCTAATTGTTGATTTGGAAAGTTTAATGTTAATTTGTGTATCTAAAACCTAATTTGTAAGGTGTTAATTAATTAGAAACCTAATTAATTAGAAATCTTTATTTTGTATTTTAGAAACTAAAATTTTATTATTTTATTATTTATTTTTTTTTCAAACCCTAGTTTGGAAATTCTAGAATTACTTTTAAACCCTAAAATGGTCCAAACCCTAAATCCAAACCCAAACCCTAAACCCTAAGGGTTTGCCAAGATTATAATTTTGCCATTAAAATGAAAAACCAAATGACAAAAATGCCCCTCTTTCATAATTGAGGCTAAAATGTAGGGTTTGACAATAGGTTAAGTTGTTGAACAACTTCAACCACTCCATGTGACAAAAGCCAGCACATTTCAGCCACCTAGCAGCCATATTCATTGCATCTATATATATATATATATATATATATATATATATATATATAAAATATTGCATTATTGCTCAAATTTTTCATCAAGCTCATCCTAGACCCTGTCTCTCTAAAAGCTTCAAAATTATATAGTATATCAGTCCTATATTGAAGCCCCACCATCACCCTTAACACATCTAAAGTTCAGATTCAAGAATCGATGCATAAAGGTATAAAACCTAATCATAAATTTCGAACTTTGATCCTCTGTTAAAAGTTATGTTTAATTGTTAATATATGTTGTATGTAGTGTTATTAAGTGATCTGGGTTGATAGATGTTGGATCCATAACATCTATAAGCTCAGATCTAGTGTTTTTGCAAATCTGAAAATTTTGTTTTTCATGTCTGGCAACCAAATGTCAGGTCATGTAGATCTTTCTACGTTTTATGTTTTTGTTGTTTTAATGTTTGGTCTTGTAGTATGTTGTGAGATCTTTTCTCTGGAACTAAAATCAGAGTCAGATCGGTTGTTGGTTGCAAGATATGGATGGTCAAATACCGTTGACCAACCATGACTGGCCATGTTCTAGGTAACCCAGAACGAGCCCAGATATGTCTGACAGGATTTTTATGAGCACGGATCTGGCAGTGTTTTGATGATATGTTCTTGTTTTTGTATCTAAAGTTGTAGTATGTTGTTTGTAATACATTATAATATTTTTTTTATCACCTAAAAACTTAGTTGTTGAAAGAAATTATTGGTCAAACCAGGCCGAACGACCATGACATCTGTTTTCTGGGAAACCCAGAAAACCGATGAGCATGTCTTCTGACATGGTTTGACCGGAGTGGATCTAATGATTGAAATGTTGTTAGAATGATTTTATGTAATGGATCTGTAGTATTACATGTTGGTTAAACACTAAAGTTTTTAAACCACAAAAAAAAACATAAAACAAATCACATGTGATAGAAGGCCAAAAATGGACAGACAACATGTTCTTCATTTCTGGGTAACCCAGAAATGAAGAACATGTCTGACAGCTTGTTTGAGAGATCAGATCTCTTTGTTTATGCATGTTATGATCCTGATTATTGTTGTATACTGTAGTTTTGCATTTATACTACACGGTCTGATCAACCACATGACCAGAATCACAATGCACACGGTTTTAATCGTGGTCAAACAGAGCCCCTCGAAACTGCGTATGAATATCTGGGTTTGTATGAAGAACATGAAGAACACCTATAGCGACGGTTCTGTCGCTATAGGTGGTCTTTAGCGACAGATAGTAATTTATTTTCCGGAAATTAATAAATAAATAGAAAAAAATAGTTTTTAATTATTAAAAATACAAAATAATTATTAAAAATTATTTTAAATTCCGAAAATTAGTTTTTAATTATTTTAAATATATTTCATAAATATTTAATATTTTTTGAATATTAAAAGTATTTAATTTATTTAATTATAATATTAAATAAATTATTTAAAAATGATTTTAATATTTGAAAAATCATTTAAAATTATATTATGATATAAGAAGATATTTTAAGTTATTTTTAATAACTTTTAATATTATTTGATAATTTTCATTAATAAATTAATATTAATGATAATTAAGTTATTTATTAAATGAATTAAATAAATGAATTAAAAATGATTTTATTATATTAAAAATCATTTTAAATAAGAATAAGGTATTTAAAAATATTTTAGTTATAAAATATAACTTTTAATATTTAAAGGTAAAATTAATTAATTAATTAATTATTAATGATATTAAAGTTATTTAATAATTATATTAAATAATTTAGTTTAAAAATGATTTTAATATTATAAAAATTATTTTAAATGAAAATAAAGTGTTTAAAGATATTTTAAGTTATAAAGTATAACTTTTAATATTTAAAGGATAATTTCATTATTAATTTAATATTAATGATATTTATTTAATGATTAATGATATTAAATTTATTTAATAATTATATTAAATAAATAGTTTAAAAATGGTTTTATTTATTTAAAAATCATTTAAAACGGATAAAAATGAATTAAAAATATTTTAAGTTATAATTTATGACTTTTAATATTTGGATAAATAGTACATTAATATTTTAATATTAATGGTAATTATTTAAGAATGATTTTTAAATGTTTTAAAAATCATTTAAGTGTAATATTAATACTTTAAAAGTATTTCGAGTTATTATAAATAACTTTAACATTTTGGAAATGATTTCTTTAATAGTTTAATATTAATTAAATATTAATGATAATAGGATTGTTTGATATTTAAATCATTTAATAATGATTCTGATGTTTCAAAAATTATAGTAAATGGTAATAATTATTTTATAATTATTATAAGGTCATGAAAAATGATATGACTGTTATTTAATTAGTCTAAATGGATGTTGAACAACTGTTTAGAGTCTTAGACTCGATGATTACCCGATAAAGATGTCGGTAGACCGACATGGTTCAGAAATTGATCTGGACTTAGAAATTTAGTTAGTTAATTATTTTATTTGTGATGCAATGATTGTGAAACATGTGTGACAATGTGATTAGGAATGAGTTGATGTTTGTTTGTGATAACATGATTGTTGAACATGTATGACAATGTAATTATGTACTATGTGTTATGATATGTGATTCTAATCGATAAAATGATCTTATTAATGATAGGTTTCGGTATAACAAATAGATCTAAGTTGCGTAATTGTAAGCAGCGCATCAGGCAAGTATCCTACCTTTGCATTTTCTTTATGCATTGGACAAGTGTAAGAATGTTTCAAAGTTATATTATTACTGTACAGATTGTTAAAGCCTATATTATATACGCCCATTGATTATCAACATGTTAGTATATGATAATTCAAATATATATTCTGTTCGTTAATTTCTATAAATGGTTATACAAGTGTCCCCACTTGGATAATCATTGTATTCAATCGCATGTTGATACACCTTTGATATATATATATATATGTTGAATTATATAAGACCTTTGTTATGAAAACCCGACAGGTATGAACATCCCGATAATGGGAAAATTTTTATGCGCTACGGCGGACAAAGGATGAACGATAATATCGTTCTAGCAATGTAGTATTGATCAATACAGGGCCTATGGGATGTACACCCTCGTGCCCGTAAGCAATGGCCGATTTACAGATGAATTTCAGTTTAAACCCTTTTAAAAATGAAAACAATGTTCATAATGTGTCACAGAAACCCCGTGTATAGACAATACATAGTTTCACAAATTTGAAAGAGGGTTGTTATGTTATTGTTATTGGTACAGATTACTTCACAACTATTGACCGGTTGTAGAAGAATATTATAAAGAAAACATTTAAATTCTTTCAGCTTATATATATATATAATACTTGCTGGGCACTCAAATGCTCATCCTTGCTTTATTTAAATGTTTTCAGCTAAGTGTGAACAGCTAGAAGGCTCGGCCAGGAACAAGTGAAAAGGAAAGCAAACATAATATTATTAGTATCATTTGTAATAGATAGACTGTATTAAGTTAATGATATGTATTATATATCATGTAAAGAATGTAGTAAAGGTTGCGTACTTGGGATTAGATTCTGATAAATGTAAGTTAAATTTGATAAATCTATATTATTGTTATTATTATTAGTATTATTTCGCTCATAGAAATGGTATCGTGAAGTACCGAATTCGGGTTTCAAGTATCCGGGTTCGGGGACTTTACAACCGAGGTGGGTTTTGGTCTCTTTTTCGACTAATTTCCTAAGTTTTCTCAAGTTAGGCGTACGGGCCTCGAACTCGGTCTCCATATGTCAGAATCGAGTCCCATCAATTCTAACGCGTGTCTATTACCTACGCGGTGCTATGTGTGTGTTTGTGTGTCATTCGAACGGCCGAGGTGAGTTTTGGTCTCTTTTTCAACTAATTTCCTAAGCTTTCTCAAGTTAGGCGTACGGGGCTCGAACTCGGTCTCCGTATGTCAAAATCGAGTTCTGTTAGTTTTAACGCGTGTCTATTACCTACGCGGTGCTGTGTGTGTGTTTGCGTGTCATTCGGACGGCCGATGCAGGTTTTGACCTCTTTTTCGGCTTTTTGGCTAAGTGTTTACTAGTTTTGCAAACTGGGCTCGAACTCGGTCTCCGTATGTCGAAATCGAGTCCCGTCAGTTGTAACGTATGTATATTGCCTATACGGTGCTATTGCCTGTGTTTGCGTGTTAAATGGACGACCGAGGCGGGTTTTGGTCTCTTTTTCGACTAATTTCCTAAGTTTTCTCAAGTTAGGCGTACGGGGTTCGAACTCGGTCTCCGTATGTCGAAATAGATTCCTATTAGTTGTAACGCGTGTCTATTACCTACATTGTGCTATGTGTATATTTGCGTGTCATTCGGACGGCCGATGCAGGTTTTGACCTCTTTTTCGGCTTTTTGGCTAAGTGTTGGCTAGTTTTGCAAACTGGGCTCGAACTCGGTCTCCGTATGTCGAAATCGAGTCCCGTCAGTTGTAACGAGTGTCTATTACCTACGCGGTGCTATGTGTATGTTTGTGTGTCATTCGGACGGCCGATGCGGGTTTTGACCTCTTTTTCATCTTTTTGGCTAAGTGTTGGCTTAGTTTTGCAAACTGGGCTCGAACTCGGTCTCCGTATGTCGGAATCGTGTCCCGTCAGTTGTAACGCGTGTCTATTGCCTACGCGGTGCTATTTCCTATGTTTGCATGTTAACTGGACGACCGAGGCGGGTTTTGGTCTCTTTTTTGAATAATTTCCTAAGTTTTCTCAAGTTAGGCGTACGGGGCTCGAACTCGGTCTTCGTATGTCAAAAACGAGTCCCATCAGTTCTAATGTGTGTCTACGTTCCATCCAACTTCGATCAATAGACATCTTGGTCTATGCACTATAGGCTGCTATATATGAAAATGCAATACTCACAATGTTAAGTTTGATTATTGAGCCAATATTCTCATTGGAGTATTACAAAGAAAAGAATGGCAGTCCTTAAGCTTGATAAGAAACACGTAATACACACACATCATTATGCCCTTGATTATGTCTCTTGATTATGTCTTTTAACATAAGTACTTATCAAAACCAAATCAATTATGCCCTTTGTTCATTTACACGATTTGACACATAATGTAATGTTTAGGAAGTTTTAACATAGGTATTATACAATTGAACCGAAATGTAATGTTATTCACCATTACATTATAAAATAACATAATGTAATGTATTGTACATGATTTGACGATTCAATTGAACATAATGTAATGTTAAGGAAGTTATAACATAGGTATTATACAAATCAGGTTACATAACTCAAAAATACCTGCATCCGACTAGACATTCCATCCAAGTCCACATAACTTAGTAATGTGTAGTGATGACATGATAGTACTCAATCGACCAAAATGGCAGGAACTTCATTTCACCTAATAGTCTAAAAATAAGCTAAAAACCAAAATGCATCTTTAATTTTGGAAATGGATGGAGTATTTGACAACGAAAATTAACAAACAGATGATAAGTCTCCTATAATAGATAATACATGAAAACCAATTCAATCACAGAAAAATTCATACCCAGCAAGTGCCAAAGAATTTGAACACATATACCCACTAAAAGAAACAAAAAATCAAAGCTTGAACATTTAGATAATAGCATGCAATTAGAACACAAAAATTATAAAGAAAGTAAAGTGCTTATATATACATGAACTGACATACATACTACTAATGGAAGAAAAAAATGCATACAGGTATTAGAAAAAAAAACTCAGAATAAACCCTAACAGCAATAATTAGAACGACTATAAGAAGAAAATAAGTACAACTTACTAATGGAAGCCAACAATGAGAAATGTAGAACCAAAGCTGAGAGGGAACAAAAATTTGGGGAGAATATTGTAACAGTACTGTATCAGGCCAAAGAAAGGGGAGGAAGAAAGAGGGAGGCCAAACGGTGGTGGACTGACGGTGAGGACCGACGGTGAGAAACGATGGCGACGACTGACGGCACTAGTGACGAATGACGAGAGAAACAGATGGAAGGAACAGAAACGCGAGAGGAAAAGAAATTGAATCTGGGGATTAAAAATAAGACCTCATTCTCAACGGCGTATCCCGTTGTTCGTGTACCGTCACCAGTGAGTCTTTCACGACGGCGTTGCCGTCGACTTAGCATTTATCGCCGTCGCCAATGAGTTTCCACACCGCCAAATTTTCGTACCCTTTTTTCCCTGGGAAAGTGTTATTATCGACGGCACCCATTCGCGGACGGTGAGGACCATCAACATTAAGGTCATTATCGACGGTTATTGGGCCGTCGCTAATAACCCCGTCGCCCTATGACATGTTTTTTTGTAGTGGAGACATCAAGCCACCAATGTGCAACAAAGATAAATTTGCAAACTGAAAAGTTAGTATGCAAGCTTATATGGACTCAATAGATGAAGATCTATTGAGACTATTCAAAATGTGTAATAACCCGATATTTTCTATGTAAATAAATAAAAATTTTGTATATAATTTTTTTATTTTATTTGAAGAAGGGAATATGTGCCGAGTAATGTGTATGTATATATGTGATAAATAAAATTTATTTATTTCATGAATAATCTCAAATAATTTATTTTAGAATTATTGATCATTATAACGTATATACTTATAATAATTAATTTTATAGTAGAAATGTCTTTATTATTTATTTTCTATGAAAATATGATTTTTATATTATTTAAATAATATATGAAATGATTATTGGAATTATTATAATTACTATTTTATTATATGAATTTAGTTAAGATTATTAAGTTAATTATTTTAACTTAATTAATAATGTTATATATGAAAAATAAATCAGATATGGAATCCAAACCCTAAATTTGGGCATTGATTAAGGGATGAGAATAATAATATAATATTAATTATATTTTGATTTTTCACTGATATAAATATGTACTGTATATCTGTAGACTGATAATGGTGGGCCAAATATGGTAAATTAGGTCATAACCCTCATATCGTGCTATTAAAACCTAATTGTTAAACTCGATTATGAGTTTATGACTTGGTAGTAATTATTTTATATGTATTTTATTGCGTATTATGGAATTTCTGTAATTAGGAGAAACCCTAATTATTATTTGACAACCCTAATTTACTAAAAATTAGAAACCCTAATGATTATTTTTGTAAAGTATAATGATAATTAGGAACCCTAATTGTTAATTTGGGAACCCTAATGGTATTAATGAACCCTAATTTAAAAACCCTAATTTCCTATTAAAAAAACCCTAATTTTAAATTAGTGTGTTTAATTAAAATTTTGCTACACTTAAATTTTTAATTGTCCAAACCCTAGTATTTATTTGGGAAACTTTAAGATGTAAAATCTAGTGAATAAATACTAGATTCAAGCACCTTGGACAAGAATACCCTTGAGATTAAAATAAAATTACAAGTTTGCCCTTTTATCCCATATATTGAATTATTGCTAGCCAAATCTTTGCAAGATCTGGCCAGCCAGCCCCTAGACCTACCTACGAGCTATATAATTGCCAGCAATCAGATTCAATGCACCAGCCATGTGCCTTGTACCATTATTTGTATAGATCAAGAGAGAGAAAAAGTCACATTTATGCTAAATTGTTCACAACTCTCATCTTAGAACTCCTCTATCTAAAACCCACGAAATTGCCTTGTAAGTTCAGTCACAAATTAAGCCCCACGAACAACAACATCAAATCAGAAGCATAGAATTTGAAGCATAAAGGTGCAAACCCTAAAATTCAAAAAATCTTTTGATCTTATGTTAGATGTAAATTTTTTTGTGTTAAATATGTTGTATGGGGTGTTAATCGATGATCTGAGTTGCTAGATGTTAGATCCATAACATCTAGAGTCTTCAAATTTGATGATTTTCCAAATCTGGGAATTTTTGAAAAACAAGGGTCTGATAGTGAATGTTAGGTCCCATAGATTTCGATCTGTTTTTGTGTTTTTTGTGTTTTGAAAGTTTGTACTTGTACTCTGTCAGGAAGATCTTTAATATGAAACTTGAATAAGGTTCCATATCAGTGTAGATTAATAGTTATTTAAGGTCAAAGTGGGTTGAACGGCATTGACGGCTATTCTTGAAGCCCAGAATTTGCCTAGAAAGTTGACAGGCATTTTGATGGCCTCTGATCTTGCTCCTTGTAATTATTTAGGCCATGTTGTTGTAATAGACTTGTAGTTTGACACGCATACTACACCTTAAACCTCATAGAACAACCATATCTGTTACATGATCAAAGATATGGGTGGTCAAACTAGGGTTGACCACCAGCCTTATGAGTTTTTGGGAAAAATCCAGATTCATGAAGAACAGTTTCTCTGACATGGTTTGACCAGATTATATCTTCTTGTTGTGTTTTGTTTTATTGATGTTTTGTAATAGATCTATTTAGTTACTTGAATTCTACAACCTGGAATTCTTAGATCACAAAAATATTTCACGATCATCATATAGTGGAAGTTTAAAAGTGGTCACTCGATCTGTTCTTCATTTCTGGGTAAACCCAGAAATGAAGAACATCACTGACAGCATGTTTGCTAGCTTAGCTCGTTTTGATTATTTATGTTTAGACTTGACCATGGCTTGAAACATGTTCTTTGATAGTTTGTCTAGATAGCCCGACGAGCAGAAAACACTTAACAAGAACAGATTGACAGATTTAAGGTCAACAAAAGCGTTGACCGGCCATGACTAAAATTTTCTGGGCAGCCAAGAAATGTGAAGAACAGCTCTGACAACATGTTCTAATGCTTAGATCTCCCTCATGTTTAATGCTTTGGTCCAGAAATTGTTATGAATATGCACTCTTACATACATACTACAACATGTAATCAATAGAATGTCCAGAACGTGTGTAGATTAAAACTTAAAGATGGTCAAAGGAGGTACCCTTGAGCACTGACTATCAGTGTTCTTGAGCCTCAAGAACACCTATCGCGACAGAAACTGTCACTAAAGCCTTTAGCGACGGATTTAATCAGTTTTAAAAATTATCTTAAGTTATAAAAATTAACTTTTAATAATTTGACATATTTTTCATAAATACTATTATTTATTTGGATATTATTGGTATTTAAATTATTTAATAAATGCATTAAATAAATTAATTAAAAATAATTTCATTGTATTAAAAATAATTTTAAATAATAATAAGGTATTTAATATTTTAAGTTATAAAACATAACTTTTAATATTTTAAGATAAGTTTAATTAATTATTAAATATTAATGATATTAGATTTATTTAGTAATTATATTAAATAAATTAATTAAAAATTATTTTAATATTTTAACAATCATTTTAAATGAAAATAATAGTTTAAAAATATTTTAAGTTATGAAATATAACTTTTGATATTTAAAGGTAAATTTTATTAATAATTAATATTAATGATATTAAGTTTATTTAATAATTATATTAACTAAATAGTTTAAAAATGGTTTTATGGAATTAAAAATCATTTAAAAAGGAAATAAATAAATTAAAAATATTTTAAGTTATAACTAATGACTTTTAATATTTTGATAAATAATAAATTAATATTCTAATATTAATGGTAATTATTTAAAAATAATTTTAAATATTTTAAAAATCATTTAAGGGTAATATTAATACTTTAAAAATATTTTGAGTTATTATAAATAACGTTAATATTTTGACAATGGTTTCATTAATAGTTTAATATTAATTAAATATTAATGATAATAGAATTAGTTAATATTTAAATCATTTAATAATGATTTCGGAGTTTGAAAATTCATGATAAAGTATAATAATTATTTAAAAATTATTATAAGCCTATGAAAAATAATATGACTGATATTTAAAATATCTAAACGAATATTAAACTACACGATAGAGTCTTAGACTCGATATTTACCCGATAAAGCCGTCGGTACACCGAAATATTTTAAATATTGATATAGACTTAGATAAATTGACTAGATATATGTTTGTTAGTGAATCAATAACTGTTAAACATGTGTGACAATGTGATTAGGTTATGAACTGACTGCAATTAGCAGTACTATGTGATATGATATATTATTCTAATTAAACGAATGATATAATTACTGATAGGTAGTTGTAAAAGATTAATCTAAGTTGCGTTATTGTAAGCAGCAGCTCAGGCAAGTTTTCTAAACTTACTCCAATTATTATTGAGCATGTGACACCCCCAAATCCTGGTACTTCATTTTCTCAAGATTTGGTGTTCACTTAGTCAAAACATTCATCTATAACTACCTAATTATAATAAATTGAATAATAAAACCTGCCCATACATGATTAAATTTAAATAAAAATCTCCCAGGTTATCTAACCTTTAACAACAATCATTCAAATACGAAAATTAAATAAACTTCATTACAATATTTAAACCAAAGTCTGATAATAAAACTATCAAATCTTACAAGTCTTCAGTATTTATTCATCTTTCCTTTTCCCTTACTGGTGGTAGGTACGCCACCGTTTCAACTTTAGCTGTAAGAAATTTTACAGGCAAGAGTGATCAAACAAGGCCCACTTGAAATAACAATAAATAAATCTTTAAACTTTTACATCAATTGCCAATATTAGGCTCAATAGAACTGAACAATATATTCTATTAACTTTCTGAAAATTATAACATTCACTGAGGGTCTAATGACCACGAATCATGTCCACAGTTATAAGTAATCTTTCAACTTTAACTTTAACAGTCATAAGACTATAAGGACTCCACGTACTTAGGGGGATCAACCCTTTCGTACAATATATTGTGCACAACCATTTCAACGCTAAGCGTAAACCTCTATTAAAAGAGTTGTTCATCTCAGTATTTAGAGTACAAGTCCGCACCAAAGGAAGTTTGGTTTGGATAAGCTTTTAAGGAAATTTGGAATTTAACGAACATCAACTAAGGAGATTTTGAATAAGACCAATAATACTATACTATAGAATAATCGTGATTGAATCAATCAAGTAAACTAAAGTCATGCATTAGGAATAATCTAATAGCATACAATTTGAATAACTATAGCATACCTTGCTTGAACAACACTAAGCCAATGTTAATTAGAATTGAATAATAAGCATGCATAGCATATATAGTGGTGCATGCTAAACAACAAGTTAAATACAAGAATAACTTGCTCCAAA